>CM054995.1:18739801-19406617 GCA_029030765.1 Salix suchowensis
TCCAGCTTGCTTTCTTCTCGAAAAGCATGGATGAAACCGCCAAAAACAAGCCCAAAAGATGAATAAAGCAATACAGCTAACCACTTTAACTACTCCTTCAATTTTTTAAAGCTCAATTGCATTGATATCCCATCACATATCCTTCCCCATCATTTATTTTTCACATTTCTTTTTAAGATCTCTTTTACTTAAAAATACATTAAAAATTATTTTTAAAATAGCAAATCAAAATAATCTTAAAATATATTAAAAAAATTAGAACATACTTTATTTTCATTTTTTTAGCATTTTGAACCCACCTAAGGTTACAACCAGCAGCTGTGGTTTCTTTTTTTGGACTCAAGCCCCACTCAAAGCGAAAGGCTCTGTCAAGAAAAACCCATTTGAGTATTTGACACACAAAGCAACTGGCCGAAGAAGAAATTTGCCCCAACGTAGAAATTCTGGGCTAGTGCTAAGCAGAAGGTAATTTGCTTTGATTCTTCACATTATAAGAGCTACTAACAAAATACCATCATTTTTATACATGAAATATTAGTGGCACTATCAACTAGGCTATAACAGTTCAAACCCATTAATTAAACCTCTCAAAATAACAATATAAAGAACAAAATACTGTGACAAGTCTGGAGTTAATGGAGCTCAGGCAATGGCGGCGGATTTGCGAACAAAGTATCGATAGGCTGCGACCCTCTTTTTCCTGGAGAAGGTGTTGTCCACTGAGAGCACCATTTTGCCAGCTTCTCTTGACGTATATGAATTGTGGATTGCTTCTTCCGACGGTGCAATCTTTCTTGCCTTCTCCACCGCGATGGTGTAGCTTCCCACGGCGTTGGGCACAAATTCAGCGCTGTACTCCAGGTCCCAGCCCCCAACCACGATGTCCCATGTTATCGTTGCACCACCCTGTTTGATGATCACCCCAAAAGACATTAATTACAACAAAACCCAACATTTTAATTCAAACAGGTTGAAACCTTTCTGCAAGGAAATTGAACCTCGATTCCTTCGATCTGAATGTTCACTTTCTCTCCTCCCTTGACAGTAAACTCGGAGGCTGGCTTCGGAGGTCCGTTCTGCGAATCACTGGGTCTACTCAGTCCTCCATACTGAGCTGGAACAGCCTCGGGCCTAATAAATCTAGCGGCACGACCAAAGACCCACGTTAGATAACATACTCCAGACAGGTAACTTCACAAAGGAGATAAAAAGGGCAAAACCAAACAAAAGCAGATTTTGAAAGGCAGGAAGCAGAGATTCGGGATCTCAGAAATGGACAACTGGGGCTCCAACAAAACAAATAAACAGAGAATGGTAAAGCAAACGGGCAGATTTTAAACTACAAGAACTTAAGAGACTAACTTGTAAAGTGTTTCTGCAACATTTCCTTCCTTAGAGATCACAAACTTGCTCTTAGTTCGCTGAGTCAAGAAGGGACTGAACATGGAGTACAGCATGCTGAAGTACCACGGCACGTTGATGAAAATCTAGCCCCAGACCAAAATAACACAAGTTAAAAATATGATCAAATTACTGAAAATGAAAAAGAAATTGCAAACCATCATGAAAAGGGTGTTATTTATTACCTTACGCGCAACCATTTCAGGGTAATTATCTTGAAACAAGGACAGGATCTGATTGGAAGCAACCCTGAGCTCTCTTTTAGGCATGTCCTTAAGATCAGTAACCTGGATAATGGAGTTAACACCTCCAGGCTTAAAATGCAGGAGATTAATCCCTCTTTCAAGAACTTGAACTCTCCACCTTAAGAACTTCTTTAGCTTCTCTTCATCACCAAAAACCCTCTCATACATTTCTTTATCTTTGAAAACCCCATAAGCATTGTAACAGACGGGATGCCCTTCTCTGTCATAACCATGCATGTAAGCGACAACACCTTCGAGTTCTTTAAACCCCAAATCCTCTTCCACGATATTGTCAGCCCCGAACTCTTTTCTCCAAGACAGACACTTTTCTAACATCTGGAGTGCATCTTGAACTCTAAAATCTCTAGCTCTCAAAAACTTCAGCAAAATCACATCAGCTTTTTCACTAATGCTTAAAAGAGGAATACCCCACATGGAACATTCACTGGCAGCGTTAGGCCCATAAGAGCCTGAAAGTTTGTCTCTCAGTTCTTGAAGGGACTTTTTCTCTGAATTTTTTAGGTGGGAAATGAAATAAGTGTCTTCTTTGAAAGAAGGAGTGCGTAAAGTAGCTGCTTCCATCAAAGAAGTAACAAAGCTTTTCTTGTATGGTTTTGGCGAGGCTTCAGGTACTGAATAGTCTTGGTGAGGTGTTTGCTGAAGTGAAATAGGCGATGAAGCTTCCATTTTGAACGAGACCCTGGTGGAATCGCCGTGCAAATATTGAAAAAATAGCGATGCAGGTGATGTACGTTTAGAAAGGCCAACGAAAGTTTTGATTGATGCTCTAGGAGAGCTGAGCCTGGGTTTGGCAAACAGATGATTGCAAGGGAGCAGAAAAGAAAAGGGATGGGTGGAACTCCTGTCACTGAGGGGGAGAGAGATGGATTAGTGTGAAAATTTGCAGAGAGAAAACAGTGTATAGAGAATTGAGCCGCGATTTTGATTTGAACTTTCAACGAAGGAGCTTATAAAAAAGAGAAAAATCAACTAGTGTGGATTGAGAAAAGGTAATTTTGAATTGAGTTGGGGAGTGAGGTCACGAGCTGGCTGTGGGTAAAGCCGTGTAGCCCCGACAAAAACAAAAATATTATATAGAATAAGAAACCTTTTTTACTTTTTAACCAAAAATCTTTGATTATTTTTTTTCATTTATGGTTCTCGATATTAATAAAATTTTATGTTTACTTGGAAGTGTAGTTGAGTTTATTTTTTTACTAAAATATGTATTAAAATAATATTTTTTTTATTTTTAAAAATTATTTTTTATATCAACACCTGAAAATAATCTAAAACATCAAAACACTTAATTTAAAATAAAAATAATAAATTTTTTGAAAAACAAATTTGAATTACAGCATCAAACAAGGACTTTATCATTTGGATAGATTTGTGTAAATGTAGAGTTTTATCATTTGTCGAACTTTCTATCTCCCATATTAAAAATAATTTTGAATTTAATAAATTTCAAAATAATCCTAACATAATTCGTTAAATATAAGATTTCACATATTATTTATCATCAAATATATAAATCTATAAAATATAATATATAAATCTCCCATACACTCACTTGTAAGCAAAAAAATGTAATTATTTCAATCTCTCAAGATAAAAAGATGCGGTTATTTTTGTTGCTCCATGGTATTTTTCAAAAAACTTAAAATGTTTTTATTTTTTTTCTAAAATATTTTTGAATTATTTTAACAGGATAATATTAACAATAAAAATTTAAAAAACAATAATAAAACAATATTATTTTACTATATATCTGTTTTAGAGTATAATTGAGATTATTTTTAAAAATATTTTTTGTTCAGAAATATATCAAAATAATATTTTCTTAAGTATTTTTTAACATTAATATATAACATTAATTTAAAAATAACAACAAAAATTAATTTAAAAAAAATAAAAATATTTTTAAAATACAATGAATTAACTGTTATATCTTCAAATAAAAACAACTGGCATCATCGTTATCATCTACATTGGTAATGACCACATCACATCACCAAACCGACTTTTAGCATGACATTATCATTTAGAGCGAAGCCGAGTCGAGCCATGAAAAAGAAGCTAGCTGTCGAATTTGAGAAACGAAGGAGTGCAGGGAAGGCGATAATAATTGAGCGTACACAGAACTGGGCACGGGGACTATGCAGGCATGGTCCACCTCACCCTGCAAGAAAATTTTCTTAGAGCTGTGGGCCCAACCTTCTCTTCTAGTCTCACACGCCACCCAGGCTCGAATCTCGGGCGCCAACAGTACTTTCTGTTCACAACTCCCTCCCAGTCCCAGCAAAAGAAAAGACATCATCCAGACCGAACACTACTGAAAGTGGGGTTTGATAAAATCATCTTTTGGTTTTGGGTTGCTAATTACCAACGTAAATGTTAAGTTAACCATGATTAAGGTGGTTTAGGCCGTAGTGGTTTCTGGTCGGGTGGTCCTGTACGCGAAGTACTCTTTTTTTAAGTGGGGTTGAAATTGTTTTTGAAAGTATTTTTAATTTAAAAATATATTAAAATATTATTTTTTATTTTTATTTTATATTTATTTATTTTTTAATAAAATTAGTTTTTTGATATCAGCACATAAAAATAATTTAAAAATATCAAAAAAATAATTTTAAAAAAACCAAATCTTTTCAAAAGCAATTTTTATAAATATGGAATTGAGTTTGATCTTATAATTATAAATGAAAAAACACGAGCAAATGACATGATTGTATATATATATGCTGTTGTCATACAAGAATTATAATTTATGTTTTATTATTGAGTAATTAATTTAATGTGCTTATTTAAGAGATTTACAATTCGTTAAATAAACCATAAACGAACATTTTCAAGGTAGTAAATTAGAATCCAAAAATAAATAAAATTGATATATACGGCAACTTACAAGCTCAATTCGAGGTTTTTCAGAGTTAAATAGATTATAATGAACTAATTTTTTATTTATAGAATTGAATTTGTAGATTCATATAAGTAAGATTTTGAGTTTGATTTAATGATTAGATAAAAAAAACACATGGGATTATCTTACAAGGTTGCATTTTGGCACAAACAACTCTAATAAAGATTCTCAGGTGACGTGACGTGATGACAAAGAATTCAAGATTTGTTTTATAGAAATATGAAACAATCAGAATCTTACTCGTTCATCTAAATTCATAAATAAAATTTTCAAGATGAAATTTTTTCTCGCATCCAAAATAATTCTGATAATGGGCATATCCATGTTATATTATTTGATAAACAAATCTAAGTAAACTTTCTGATAGATTCGTCCGTGTATAACTATTTAAAACCATCAGATTTTATGTACTCACCCGCACCACATGGTTACAAAACAATCAAGTAAAATGTCGTGATCGGGATCACATTTATGATGATAAAGAATTTTATGTAATTGATCTTAAGCTTTACGAAAAGAATATTGAAGCAATTTTGACTAGAGTCTTACTTTTGAAAGTGAAAGCATTGAGAAAATTTTATTTTTTAATTGTTTGTTTTTATATTATTCTGATGGGTCAATATTAAAATTATTTCATTGCATTTTCATGCAAAAAAAAACTTTAAAAAACAATAATCACCCTCCCTTTTTGTTTCTTAATCAACCCAATTAAGCTTTACATAATAGTGGTAATGGGTTTTTGTGGAGAATTATGGAAATAACATATAATTGACATCCCTTAATAATAGAAGAAAAGGACGAATTAAAAGATAATTCACATGCCCTTTTTTTTAATATTTATTATCAAGTTTGGCTACACTTGACAAACTTTGAATAAGAAAATAAACATCACGACAATGAGTTGCATTATTTGGAACTGTTGGATAAGGCAACCCTTGACACTCAAGCGTTCTTCAAGAGCTCTTTAGAAAACATAGCCTATCCATCTTTTAGGGTTTACTCCTACACCTAATGAGGTTGGGTTTGGTGGGTTCCTCCTATGGTGGCTTCTAGTTATTCATATGCTGGACAAACATTTTTAAAACACAATTACAAACGGCTAATAACAACGAAGGCAGCTAGCGTGCGTTGGGAATTCATATATTATCGAAGGGACACGGTTGATATAGGGCGATGTGGCGGGCTGACGAGTTCTCGGAGGTAAAATCTATTTTCTAGCAAAACTAGGATTTTGGAGTGGATGGTGGTGGGCTCCCCGGAGAATATATTTATGAACTTGATTGAAGATTTCAAGATCTAATAAGTATAAATTTGGATAATAGTCGAATTAGGTAGAAATTTAGTCAATATATTATTCTATCAGCATGTTGCTTACGAGATTTAGAGCCCGATTGACACTGCGGTCAAATTGTTGTTTTGCTGAAATTTAAATTTATTTATTATTCATTTTAAATGAATATATATATAGGTGTTTTTAGATCATTTTGATGTGCTGATGTCAAAAATATTTTTTTTAAAATAAAAAATATATATTATTTTGATGTATTTCGGCACGAAAAACACTTTAAAAAACTACCGCAACCGCTCTTCCAAACAAGCCTTTATTGCATGAGGTTAGAAGCATGCTCAAATGATGTTATTTTAGGATTTTCTTTATTTTACCTAAATATTCTTGGATTTCTTTTTTATTTTATTTCCCTGGTGTTTTAGATTTATTTTAAGGGATAATATTGAATGGTTGAATGATTAGTGAGAAAAGAGAGCATTTTTCTAAACAAAAAAACAACTAAATATGATTTAACAATCGTCAAGTACTATTTAATTATTTTCTTATGCCACGAAGATTAACAAATTTGTTTTGAAAAAAATATGTTGGGATTTAATAAAAATCAACTCTACATATTTATAATATTTTCAATTTCTCTATCACCGCATTAGTTATTGGGTTTATTTGATAGTGTGATTAAAATTGATTTTCAAAGTGTTTTATGTTCATAAGAATATTAGAATGATGTTTTTTTATTTTTTTAAAAAATATTTTTAATATTAATATAATAAAATAATATAATATAAAAATATATATAAAAAAAAATTTAATATTTTTTTTTAAAATGAAGTGATAAACATGGTAATTGTTTCCATGATGGGTATAAATCTTCAGCAAGTACAAAAAAATTGTTGGGTATAAGATGGAAACATTCAATGACCAGAGCTTTCCAATCTGTTTCATGTGTTTAAGTTTTTCCATGCTGTTCTGCGTAGAAAATGGCATCCCTCAGACAGAACACAGATCAGGAAATCAATTTCAGACCGATTTCCTTCAGAGATAGATTGATGCCATGCGTGAAAATGATTGGCCAACCTCGTGTCATGTCAACCTCTTCCTGTCGTGGATCACCATGATTGCAGAAAATTGGATGATTCATTCCCGGTGGACAGCGAGCTGCTTCAGGATTCCATTTTCAGATATCAGCTGCCTGCCTTAGTAGTCAATTCTATGCTTCCATTAAAGGAGCAGCAGTCAATTTCATTTGGGATCTCCAAGCGTAAATTTGTATTTGACATTTTTTGAAGAAAAAAAAATAGTTAAAAGGTTTTTTATATGTCAATTAAATGAAAAATAAGTCTCTATCAACAGAGATCATAAGATTTCAAAACCAATTGCCTATATGATGGTGTATGTTTGATAGTGTTATTGAGATTATTTTTTAAATTATTATTTTTTATTTAAAAATATATTAAAATTATATTTTTTATTTAAAAAAAATATTTTTGACATCAGCATATAAAAAATAATATAAAAATATTATTTTTTAATTTAAAGTGAAAAAAAATCGCCAAACACCCTCTTAATGCCTGCTTGACACCACGTTTCAAAAATTAAATTATTTTAGATATTTTCAGATCATTTTGAAATGCTGAAGTCAAAATAATTTAAAAAAATATTATTTTAATATATTTGTGAACAAAAAAACACTTCAAAAAACAGTCTCAATTACAATTCTAAATATGTCTTGGTTTAAAAAACAAAAATTATTTGACTAATGAGCCTTCAAAACTATTTAATTTTAATTAAAAAAAACTTTTAAATAAAATATCGGGGCATGGAAGGGAAACCCTCGGCCCCACGATAGAGGAAAAGCCGGGGAAATTGAAGTGGATAAAGGATAGAAAAGATCAAAAGAGAATGGAATTAGGCGTGGGGAAGTATGAAAGAGGTTCGTGAGAATTTTTGGGGATTTGAAGAGGAAGCGATTGGCATCTGGCAAACGCTTTGAACCGCTCATAATTTTACCCACCGAAGGTCTACCCTCTTTTTTCACTCGCAAATTCAAAATGTGGGTCTCCTAAAGAACCCTATGGGGGCATAAAGTGACCTAATTTTGTCACCTTCCATCAATTCGAATCCATACGCGGTTTTCTTCGATCTCGCCATTGGAGCATCATCGAACCTTCATTTGGGTGTGTTTGTTCTATTGTATTTTTCGAAAAACTTTGTTTTTTTAGGTGCCTTTCTTGTTTTTCATATACTAGTAGAAAATAAATAAAATATATTTTTAATGGGGTTAAATGAAAAGCACCAGCAGATCCCAGCTGAAGGACCTGATTGAGAAATGCCTAAAAGTAAAGGGCCAAACTGATTAAATACTCGTTTTTTATTAAGAATTTGGCACTCTTTTAGCATCAAAATAGATATCTCTCACTGTTTATTTATGGAAACTAATATTAATTGCTGAAAACTACTAAATTGACGTGTATTTGGCTCGATAGTGATTGCTTTGATGCAGGAGGTGTTTGAGCGTACATTTCGAAAACGTTTTTTTTAAGAGATAGAAGGTTTTTTATTTTTATTTTCTTAATAAAAAAATAACAAATTCTCTTATATACTTCCAAGCATGGTTGTTAAAATCACGGTTTTGACACGACACAGAAGAAACTTTGAAAACTCGAATTGTGTCTGAATTTTTCCGTATAAAAATCATAAAATCACAGCTAAAATCGTGTAGGTAGAAAAATTATAAAATCGTAAGTAAAATATTTTTAAATACAATATAGCATAATCATGGCCATAAAACTTCATTAGTTAAGGTTTTTTATTTTTATTTTCTTAAGAAAAAAAGAACAAATTCTCTTATATACTTCCAAGTCTTTCACCAATGAGAGCAAGCATCGGGAAGCTGCATATTTCTGGGTAGCAAGCCATCGCTCGCTCGCTATTCCATCATAATTTTGCCCTTAAAAGAAGGATCGAGTCTAGAAGCCAATCCATAAAGGGCACATATATATTTAAAGTACAACGATCAGATGGGGGTAGCAAAAACATGGGAACGCGAGAAAAGTTGTGTTGAAATTTAAATAAATCACAGTGATTTTCTCTTTAACTTTTCTTCTTTGAATCATATTTAGCTTTTGACTTGCGCACAAACCTCACTTGAGATTACAAATCCCCTTTAATCATCACTCTCCAAAAAGGTTCCTGGAGTTCTAATTTTTTTTAAAAAGATTATTTATTCTAGCTAGAGAAAGCTATCCCCATATCATCTTCCTTCCTTCCTTTCTTTTTTTTAGGGTTTGAGAGTGAAGTTTCCTTTGTAATCATCTGCAGATGGCACATGCAGCAGCATTAGATATATTATTCTCGTATTGCCAAAATATTTTACTGCATGCCTCTGCTAGGGTTGCTTTTCGGCTCATATATTCTTGAGATTTTGCCATCCTCTCTCTTTTTTATGTCTGCTGAAAAACCCTAGCTACAATGGGCGATTCTTGAGATTTTGCCATCCTCCCACTTTTTTATGTCTGCTGAAAAACCCTAGCTACAATGGGTGATTTTCTCATTTAGTAAATGTTTAGAAGTGCAATACATGTTATTTTTTAAAATCTTTTAGCTTGAGGCTAAGAAAAAATTATTTTTTAAAGGATTGTATGTAAAACAAGGCTTGAATAATTGGCCGCGATACTTTTTCATTTCCCTTTCTTTCCTAATAAAATATAATGAAGATCATATCCCTTAATAAAAAAATATAAGATCCAAAATTGATTTTTAACATAGTGTAAAGTAAGAAAATATTGTCATTGCTAAATGAAACACCATTTCCTTGGTCATTGTATAATAACTTTTCAAAAAAATTAAAAGTGTAAAGAAAAAAAGATAAAACTCAAATTACATAAGAAAGAAGATAAAGATAAAGACAAAAAAAAAAAAAAAAAGAAGGTATAAATAGACCAAATGTAAGGTAATAGATACTCAAAGTGTAAAAAAAATAAAAAAATAATGTGTTTTTCCTAAAAACAAAGGTGTAAAGGAAGAAAAAGGAAAAACTAAAAAAATATGACAAAGAAAATGTAGATAAGAAGAAAAGGATGACAAATAGACCAAGTATAAAGTGATATAAAGGTCATTTTCAAATTGAAGAAAAATTAAATCGTGTCATTTCTATAGTGAAACTGAGTTTTTTTAGTAAATGTACTAGTTGTTTGACTTATTCTTTTTATTGTGAGTTGGATAGTTTTTTCGGCAAAAAACAAATAAATATTCAGGCTTTTTATTTTTATTTTTAAAAATCAAATTATAAATAAAAAATCTTTTGCATGCATTTAATTAAATACATTGAGAATTATATGTGTCGATAAATACAAAGAATAAAGTGTCAATGCATCTATTTAACTTGTCTCGCTGAAGTTGAAGTAATCTTTTTTTTTCCAGGGCAAAACAATTAATGTGTAAGTATTAATAGTGTTTGACATAGGATAAAAAATATAATTGTGAATAAAAAAAATCAAAGCTTATATATAATAAAATGTATTAAAGATCATATCCATTAATAAAAAAAAATATATATGTTCTCACACTAATTTTTAACGTATCAGAATAATAGAACAATATTGCAGTTGCTAAAGTGAAATACCATTTCCTTATTATTGGTATAATAACTTTTTTCTTAAATGTAAAGAGAAAACTAAAAAAACAAACTACAAAAGAATAAAAATAATAACAAGAGAAGTTATATAAATTGGTCAAGTTTAGAGGGATAGATATTTAAGTATAAAAAAAATAAAAATACTATTTCTTCAAAAAAAAAAAAAAAAGAGGAAAAACTAAAACAATATTACAAAAATTAAGCTGAGAAAAATAGTGATAAATAAGAAAAATGTCAAGAATAAAGAGAAAACACCCTTTTATTTTATGTGATTATACCATTTATACAAGAAAACACCCTTTTATATGGCTGTTATATTATGTGTTAAAAAATAATTAAAAATTGACTTAACTTCGGGAGACAGTAATTCAATGACACATGTCCCTCTCTCCCCCTTTAACGGGCAGAAAATATGCAACTTTTTTTTTTTACTATTATTAAAAGTGAGTGTTTGTATCAACTTAGACGCATCTTAATTAATTTCAGGGATCTTAAAGTTAACAATCCTATAAACTTTTTAATAGACATCATATTAACAACCATATGCTTCGAAACCATTAAAAGCAAACCTATCTTTTTTCGGAGCACAAATCTGACTATAGTTTGTTCTATGTGTTATGAGGTTAAAGCAAGTGATTGCTAATATGATAATTATTAAAAATTTATATAATTATTAACTTCATGATCCAAAAAATTAGTTAGATACATATAAACTATATCAATATTAATAATAAAAAAAAAGAGTTAAAATAGTGAAAGTCTTGAATCAAGAGAGGATGGGGATGAAATATAGGCAATGTAGTCAAATTGAACGCAGCCAAAAAATGATAGAAAGGAGCCACATCTGTGTTCTCTGCAATTCATATAAACATATTCAAGTACAATCCTCGTAATGAATCAAGTGTTCCAGAGATGAAATGACCATGTTGGCTGCCAGGGTGAAAAATCTCTTACCCCATCTAAGATTTCCTCCCCGACTCTCTCTGCATGAAGTACAAGCTGCAAAAATAACCAATGTTTTTTTGTCAAAAAGAATAGGGCTTGGAGAATTATAGAAGAAAAGGCCACATGGAATCACATTAACTTATTAACCCAAGCTCTGCTCTAAGATACTTCCTGAAGTTCGTGTCTTCAACACTCTTTATGTCCCGGTCCCGCCACAAAGACTAAACCCACAACAAATAAATAAATAAAGGAAAACAGCTCATGTAGGAGCAGAAATGTCACCTTTCACATGGACAATAAAACATGAAGCAGAAGCTTTTTGATTTTAAAGAGTAAAGTTTTGGGTTTTCTGGTTAATGCTGGTTTTTCAAATGTATTTTTTTAGAAAAATACATGAAAATAATTTAAAAATATCAAAAAAACATGAATGAACTAAAACCAATCACTTCATCATCTTAATCGGTCATTTTGTCAATTCAGTTCCAATCTTCCTGATCAGTCAACAAGAAATGAAAAAGATGATAATATAATTCGAAGTTTTCTTTCATGATTGATAGTTTTAATTCAATTAGAAAATAACACATAAAAAGTATATAGAAACCATGATGGTAGCCTATGATTGTCCATTGCTCGTATTATCCTAACCAACATAATTATAAGAAGGCTTGGTTTACTTCACACCAAACAAAATGATTCCCCAAGTCCAAAGGCCGATTCACTCCCCATGTGCTATCCATGAATTACTTGGCGAGAAATTGATAACCTTAAACAGTAACTAGCAGAAAAAAAACATTTTTTTTTTAAAGATTTTTCAAACTTTAGTCAATCGACAACATTTGCTAGTCTTGAAGCATTGAGTGACGGAACCAAGTAATTGTGTGTTCATCAAGTGCTCAAGTACTTGTGAATATTATAGTAGTTGATGATTCTCGTGCAGACAAGGTTTGATCATCCAAGCAAACACTGTTTTTACAGTGCGTGTTAAATTAGTATTTTTATAAGTTTTTGATAATTTTGATGTATTACCATGAAAAACAGTAATAAAAAACATTAATTGAATGTGATTTTCAATTTATAAAATAAGTAACCACTATGTTTTTAAGGAAGAGAGGAAACAATTAGAGACAGTAGAATGGCCCATCATCAATGGGCAATTAATTTCAACTGTTACCTACAATGTACAAACTGTGCAGCACCGCTCCCTCTCTCAAGGTTTCCCACTAATGGCTAGACTTTTGTGCGTGAAATCGGGTCTACATACGCTGACATTTATGAGCAAAAGTGTGAAAATTTGTCATGGGGTTTTGAGTCCAAGATTATCATGAATGAGAAAACAAAAATTAAAAACAATTAAAACTCGTACCGGTACAATTCAGGAATGGAACTTCACTAGCAGTAGCAGATTCATATTAAAAAAGCATGGATGAAGATGTTTTTAAAAATGTTTTTTATTTTTAAATATATTAAAATAATATATATTTTTTGAAAAATAATTATTTTTGGTATTATTACATTTAATGATTTAAAAATATCTAAATAGTTTTTTGAAATGCAAATTAAAAAGTTCATGCATGCATGCATTCGAATAAATAAAAAAAACTATATGTATTAATAAAGAAAAAAATATTAACAATAACTAAATATAAAACTGGAAAAATTAAGAATAAGTATAGATCAATATATTGATTTTCAAGATGGGATGTGAACCCAATTGTGTTACTGTATTTGTTTATTTAAACTAATTTTGTACTCGATTAAACAATATTAAAAGTAATCGATTAATTAAATAAAATAAATACAAGGTTGCACACATTATAAAAGTGAAAAAGAATAGCGTTGGTGTTGTGGCTTAATGATTCGAATCATCAGATCCAATAACCCCCGTCCCTCTTAAAATTATATCCAACCAAAAAAGCCTAAACTCATGGCCCTATGACCTAGCACGCCTGGCCTACACCAATGAAAAGCTCGGAGAGTGGTGCGACCGGTCGTCAAGCCTAGGCCTGCGAACCTGCCATTTAACTATTTGGTTTTGAAAAGAAATAAGGGGGCAACACGTCGCTTGCTAGGACATATGACATGTCATTTAGAAGTCTAGATTCTTGTCACCACATTGGTGATTGAAAAATTAGGGCATAGAATCTTTTTTGCTAAAAAAACCCATTTTTAAAGCCGTTTCAACCAAAAAAAAAAAACCTCATTAACACCCGATGAACTCTGATGGCAAAAATTATTTTGAAGAGTCAAATCTCTAAAATATTTTTTTGAATAATATATATATATATATATGATTTTTTGTTGATGTGTACTTCAATGATAAAAACTATTTTGGAGAGCCATTTTTTATATTATTTTAAATATAGTGCAATCATTTTGTATATAATTTAATTATACAATTAATAGAAGTCAGTTATATAATTAAATAATTACTTTTAAAAACCCTCCAACAATATAATTATTAATTTTTTAATTATATTTAAATTAAAAAAAAGAATATAAAATTAAAAACACCGCAATAATTTAAATTTGATCATGATAGTGAAACTAGTTCTTCTATATTAGTGTCACATGATGAAACATCAGAACTACATGATTTTTTTCAAAATCATAATTGAATCAGGGAGAGAGCAACGAATTCCCAACTCCAAGTTGATTTGATTGAACATTTATGGGAACATTACGATAATCATGTAAGCATGTACTCGAGCCTAGAATTGTTTTGTTTGTTGATCAACTCCTATAATTGGATCTTTACTTGTATTTAACTATGCAAAACCAAGTAAACAATCTTCTTCTTATGAGAAGTTTTTAGTTCTTTGTGATTTTTTAAGAAGTTGAGGAGGATCACTTGGTTGAGACATAATATCTTCAGACTCATTTATTAGAAAGTTGGTGAATGAGTTGGGCAAATTTGAGTCCATCTAACAAAAAAACAATTGTATTAGTTAATATATATAACAAATTCGAGTCCATCTAACAAAAAAAAAGCTGTCAAATCCATTGGAACGTGATAGTCTAAAAATGATGTCATAACACAGATAGAACAAATGCCAATTTCTTTAGCATAAGGAGCAAAATAAATTAACCAACAATCACATGATAAACATAAATATATCCATCCCATGCAGTCTTAGAAACGCTATTAAAAGTTGAATGCAATCATCACAACCTTAATGAGAATTTATTTTACTAACTCGGTCACTCAACCTTATCTGTTGTATTTGAAGCTAATTAATATTAGTTATTGTCTTTGAGTGTTAAAAAAACATAAAAAAAAACAAAATAAACACGTTAACAAATAACCAATAAGTTCAAACATAATTAATTAAAATACATTCCATTACAAATAATTCAATTAAATTAATTACAAATTAATACCTATATTTTTTTATGCTATCTATTATTATAATATAATAATAATTAGCATAAAAACCCACCCCACCCGTCCGTTCCCCTTCATCTCAAAGTTAAAAAACCCTAACCTTAATTGTTGGATATTTGGATTTCATGGGTTATTTGATCTAAAATTTGTATTTGTGTTTTGTTGATTGTTGTTGCTGGAACGATGTTTTTTACCCTAACTTTAATTTTTCTCAGTCATCAAAATCCCCAAAACTCAACCAAAAACACAAAAAACTTTCCAAAATTCCCCTAAAAAATCACATTTTTGAACTTAAACAAGAAACAAGAATTAGAAAAGGTTTGGAAAACTAACCTTTTTGTTCGGCTTCTGTTCTTCTTCTTCTTCTTCTTCTTCTTCTGTTTCTCTTAATCAACAAATCCTTCGAAACAAAAATGGTTGTTGTTCTATTTGGTTTCTCTTCAGTTTCAAATGAGAGAACTTCCAGTGGCGGGGTGGATATATCATATGGTTGAACAGTGATTCCAACGGTAAAAAAATATATCATGCCTTGTCTTTCGTCTCCTGCCATATATAGGAGCTCGATCAGGAATAACTATTTTTAGCTATGTATATAGCTATTCCGTTGGAGTATATACAGTAATGATGATATGCCAAAAAATACACTATTTTGGCTTTGCCTCTTTATATGGCTTCTCGGCTCTCGGTTGCAGTTGCTCTTATAATACTTAAAAATCATTTCATTAACTCCAAATAGTCCCCAAGGGTGGGGTGTAACGGTTGTAACCTGGGGCTGCCAAAGGCACACCCCAGGTTTGAGGCTGTGCACATCAACTCCCCTTGCAAACGCCTGGGACAGCCGGGGGTTTACACATGCTCTGGGCCCACAAAGTGCGCTTTCCGAGTCATGTGGTTCCCACGTTATCCACAAAAAAAAAAATCCAAATATAAAAAAAAATCCCCCCCAAAAAGGTTAACTTTAACCTTGTTAGCTTACTACTTGTTTTCCATGCATTATTGCATTATTAAAATCATAAACAACCACCATATAGGAATGGAGTAAACAATCCTTTTCTCTCTTCTTTTTAACAAGGGAATGAAAAACAACACAAATAAATTTGTGTACCATTTTGATCTTTTAAAATTTAATAAGATCTAAATTGTTTAAATTAAATTATTTTAAGATATAAATGACATAAGTGTATTTATCATGCAATCTCTAGATACCATTTATATTTGATGTCCTTCTATTCGGTTCTTCTTTCTTTTCATTTACCATTTATTAAAATTATAGAAGCAATGGATCTTCGATTAAGATTAAATCACATAAAATAAAATCTTAAAGATAAAAATGAATTTTAGTATTCCTTAATTGTTTTTTTTTTTATTACAATCACTTTAAAAGCATCTAATTAATTTATATACATTAAAGTGTTTTGCATGAATCATACTAATTTGTTTTAAATCTTAATTATAATAATAAAAAATATAATTTAGAACTTTTCATATACCTATATGGAACCTATAACCGCAAAACCGCGCAGCACCAAAAGTTTAGCTCATCACTAGCATGGACCACGTTAGCCTAAATCAGCCTAGGTGGCTAGGTTTTAGATTACCCTCTCTGGGTAAATTTTATTGTGCCAAGTCACTGACTGGATATAGCTGTTGGGCTACAACCTATAGGTTTCTTGATCCTTGACCCGACCCACAGGGACTTGATTGCAACCTCTTTCAAGTTTCAAGATTAGCTAGCAATTATCTTAGAATTTCAATATATAATCATGAAATAGGATATATTTTGAATGTCACATGATTGCAAATTTATAGAGAATGAATTTATTTCTTCTTCTTCCATTATATTATTTTAATATATATTATTTCTAATATTAGTATATTAAAACACAGGTGAACTGCAATGGTAACACCATTTAAATTTGTTATTTTGTACAAGACCAATAAGTACACGTACAAGTTCAATGAAGATTAATTTGTTATTGAAAAAACAAATACAATAATTATATTATATTTTATTGAAACATATTTGTAAACCCAATAAAATACTTTCTATGCTCACTATTTTAGCACCGCTATTATATTTAATTTTACGAGTTCGCTTGAGACTTGGTAAAAAAGATATATATATATATATATATATATATAATCAATTATTCAATTTATAATTGATGAAGTTAGCCGAAAAAAAACAGTTTTTTTTAAATATTATTGAAAAAATTAAGCCTTGGGCCTCAGAAAAGAGAAAAAGTACACCATGAGTCATAAGCCCCGTTCTGTAGGTCCACAGGCTTCTGTGAACTGAGTGAATAACTGTAGACGTTCGGCCAAGCTACTTCCCACCGGACCTAGGGGCTCCACACCTGTCTCAGCCCTCTGCGCCCAGGCACAGTAAGATCCGATGCTAGAAGCATTCCCAGTTTCCTGGGCTGCATTTCTGCAGAGATGGCCCGGGGACTTTCCTGGGTCAAACGACCCGCTCACTCCGACCCACGGTGATGTCAAATAGATGCAATACCCAGCGCTTATAATATATGTGATTCCTTATATCCATCCGATGTGGGATGGTGCATAGGGAGGAAAGCTGTAGGCATATTCTAAATTGCGCCGGAGGTGTACATTGTTTTGTTCTGGACTTGGAAATACTCTTTTCGCTCGAGTTGAGCGACTGTGTGTGAGAGAGAGTTTCCTTTTCCCTTAAACCTCTCTTCACTCTCTCACTCTCTGACCCTAATCCACTCCCTCAGCAGTAGGACTCTCTCTCTCTCTCTCTCTTCTCGATATCTAACAATATTATCCGATTTTGATTTATTTTTTTTAGCTTGTTTTGGCATTAGCATAAAAAATGTTTTTCTTGAGAGAATTTGGAATTTCTTAGGGTTTTAATACATTTATTTCTCTGGAAATATTGTGCGATTCTTCATTCCTTATCTGTTTAATTTAATTTAGTATTTTTTTAACTCATAAAAATAATCATGTGTATTTTTGTAAGAGTTTGTAATTAAATTTGTGTGACTAACATGTAGTTTACCAAGTGTTTGATTTATGCCTCACAACCCTTTTTCTTTTCTTCAATGCTTAATGTCTTTTGTCATGAGAAATGATTGATCATAAGCTTTGTACTGGACATGGAGAAGGCATGAAATTAATGTTTTGTTCGTTGTATTTGATATTAATATTTTTCTTCTGGTGAAACTTGGAGGGGTCTTTGAGGTTGATCATTGATGTTGTGATTGATGGGTAGCAGGGAGGAAAGCAAAGGCATTTCTCGATGGAAAGAGGTGGGCGGGCGTCAAGTAACCTGGCGATTGACAATATGCATGCTAGAAATTTGAAGAAGAGTCAGCTTGGAGGTGTAGTATTTGTTTGTACAAACAACACGATAAGAGAGTGCTTATTAAAACAACTCTTTGGTCAGTTTTCTGCCTTTGTTTGATTGCCTTGTTTGCTTTTATAGTATGTTTTAGATGTTACTTATTACTATTTGGTAAGATCGTGCTTTAATGATGTAACTGGTAATGAATTCATGTATTTTGAATTCACTCTGCTATGAAATATTTTTTAATGCAAGGATTCCGGTGTTTATCTTGGCCCCTTTCCTGATAAATAGTGAGGCATTGAAGGAGAACAATGAACATTTTTTAAAAATATAATATTCATTGAGAAGCATGTTATAAAGGGTGCTAGATTATTAAGCTCACATTTGTTTCCCAGGAATCATATTTTTTTCTTTCAATTTGAACAGGTTTACCGGGTCAGCATTTTTCTTATGTAAAGAATATTGATCCTGGCCTGCCGCTCTTCTTATTCAACTATAGTGACAGGAAACTTTATGGAATATATGAGGCTGCTAGCTCTGGCCAAATGAACATAAACCCGTATGGCTGGACCAGTGATGGTGCACAAAGAACACCATATCCTGCCCAGGTATTAGATGAAGGTTTGTCTTAGATACTTAGGTTATTTTTAGTCATCAAGTTTATATGGAGAACACTTTGTATTATAATCAAGAACACTATTCTTCTGTAATTATGGTTTGGTCAACAAGGTTCAAATTCACGTGCGGCTGCAATGTCAACCACTGCGTGAAGAACAGTTTAAACCGATTATTGCAGATAACTACTACAATCATAATCAATTCTGGTTTGAGCTTGACCATGTTCAAACCAGTAAGCTGATGTCCTTATCAGCATCTTTAGCACTTTCCCCTGGCACCTCTGTACTGACACAGAAGATAGAGAAGTGGGGAAATATATCCCAACCTGGTCCCTTAACTAAATCAAGAGTGCAAGATGAAGGATGCAACTTGCCTGCTTCAGAAATTGACTACACTGATAATTCAAGTACAAAATCAGATTCTACACACCTTGCTTCTTCAGATGTAGATAATCAACGAGGGAAAGATCAGTTGGACGTGACGGCAGTGGAACAAGAAGAGAAAGAGCTCATATTCAAGAAGCTGCAAGAATTGGCTCTCAGATCTGAACCTCAAGCCTCTTCTTTGAGGGATGGCACAGAAGATTCTCCTCCTATGCATGATATGCACTTGGAAGAGAAGGCTTCTGCAGAGGAGCAGATGGGTTCAGAGGAAAAGAATGATGACAACCCTGGTACCTTTTGTCAATCTACCATTTCTCAGGTGGAGTTTTTCTGTTATTTATTTATCTTAATCGTGTCATGGATGATGACATTTTATTCAATGATATTCATTTCCTTCTCTCTTGCTGTTTTTGTTCTGCCTATATTTGTAGTTGGTTCAAGGGATGGAAGAGCTTAAGGCTTTTAGAACGGAACAAACTCTGAAGATGGGTCTTTTAGAACAGAAGCTGGTATTGTTTAAGTGCCTTTAGACTTCTGTTTTTGTAGTTGCTATTTTCTACATGTTGAAATGCCTTTTTAATTTAACTTCAAGCAGATTGAAGTTTGTTATGCCAATTGGTAAGTAATTGGACATGCAGTTGAATTGAACTGGCTACAATATTTTTGTTGAGTGATTAAAGGGACTGGTCCTTAACTGGTAATAGCCTTTGTTATTTTTAGGAACAAAATATACTTTGCAATTCCCTAACTGTTGCATATAACTATAGAAGTGGACTGATGTTTTGGCAATGGATTCTAGGAAAAAAGGTTGATATGAAGGTGAATATTTCCATAGAGGCTAAACTAGAAATGCTGAAGTTAGAGGCACTTTGGTGTTGCTGGTTAGAGAAAAGAGATCCGCTGCAATTGATTACATGCACCTAAATAACTATTTGTAGACTAAAAAGAAATTGCATAAGTGTAGATTAGAAATTGGATACACCATTTTATTCTAGTTTCCTGGAGGAGGGCTTCAGCCTGGCATATGATATACCCAAGACAATCTGTATGCAATGTTGTTCTATAATTAGAGTCCTTAGACTGATCAAGATTTGAACATGTGGCATGAGTGTCTCATTTCTACTATACTTTATGGACTTCATCATAGATTTGCATCTGTTTCTGTGATGTTAAATATTCAAACTCAGGTCTCTATGCTATTGCCCCCAGCCATAAGATCTGCATCTCATCCTTAGAAAATCTGCTATAGCTTATGGCACTATGTTCATGGATACCAGCCCATGGTTGTATTTGTCTCTTTACATTTTATATGCTGTATATTTTTGATGAATGGCTTTCTGGATGGCATTTCAGGTTGAGGCTGAAGAACAAATTCAACAGTTGAAGGATCGGTGTATGATGTTGGAATCCATGTCTAATCCTTCTAAGGAAGACATTGATGAAACAGTCAATAATTTGTTTGAAGAAGAGCAATTGGATCCTAGTGATGCCATCCATCTGATGGGGGGGGGGCTATGATGGTGAATCATGGTTGTCAACTTTCAGTTTATATTTTCCCTCTCAAGATGTAATGAAATCTTTGAGGCCAATGAGCTCTGTTCGGTCATATGCTTCAGTTGTACAGTTTCATGAAGAGCTTTATGTTTTTGGTGGTGGGAATGGCCAGTTGTGGTATGACACGGGTATGAGCTCTCTTACCATGTCTTATTTTTTGTTTCTTAAACTTGTTTGTTTTAACTTTTTTTTCCCATGTCATATGAAGTTGAATCATACAATCCAGCAAATGATCAATGGACCCCTCACCCATCATTGACCAAGAAGAAAGGGAGTTTGGCCGGGGCTACTTTAAATGAAAAAAATATTTGCCATTGGTGGTGGAAATGGGGTTGAATGCTTTGCAGATGTTGAAATGCTTGTTATAGATATTGGAAAATGGATCCCAACAAGGTCGATGCTACAGAAGGTAGAAGTTGCTGCTTGTCTTGCTTTATAGTTGTATTTACTCTTTTTTTTGGCTTTTCCTTTCAAGTCTGCTTTTCATGACCTCATGTAACTCTTTCAAATGGATTTGGTATGTTTGGATAACCTGATTAAAGGCTGTTCTACTGTTTCCTTGTTTTGTTCCAGCGATTTGCTCTTGCAGCTGTGGAACTCAATGGTGTAGTTTATGCAACTGGTGGATTCGATGGGAGTGATTATTCAAAGTATTGTAACATGCCATTCCTTTTGTTTCATCACTAGTCTTATGTTCTATGCTGGCATCTTTGCTCAAATTTATGAAGCATGTAATACTTGTATGAATACTGCAAACACACATACAAGCTAGCACTTGTGTGTGCATAAAGGATTAAGATGAGATTGAGCATATGGAAGTTGAGGATGTCTGCTGTTTCTGACAATAGTCTCTAAAGTTAATACTCACATAAAGATGAAGCGTACTTGAAGTTTTTTTTTTTTTGCTTTGTAGTTCCTTTTCTTCTAGATAATCTTGCCTCAGGAGCCTGTAGTTTACAGATATTTTACTCTATCTTCTTGAAGGGAAACTGCGGGTGTCTAACCTGCTACAAACATATTGGAATAGGCCCGTCACTCAAAAAAATCCACTATAATGGCTGGCTACCTTTTATTCTTTCAGGACTGCTGAAAGATTTGATCCGAGGGAACATTCTTGGAGCAGAATTGCAAGCATGAATGCAAAGAGGGGCTGCCATTCATTGGTTGTTTTGAATGAAAAAATGTAAGTTTTCATTTCTTACTATGTTCAAGGAAGCAGTTTGTGTAATATAATATTAATGAGCTTGCAAATGGTAGCCCTGCCCAAACTAAAAACATGGTGTTTAAATATATTGAACTTCACCATTCCAGCAGTGAAGTAATCCTCCTTAATTAGGCCCCAGAGGAGACCCAAATTTTCAATAATTAGAGATGTAAAATAATGGATGCACCATTCCAGTTGTGCTTTTAGGCGGCTATTTTCTCAATGGTTTGAATTATGCTACTTGATGAATTTCACCATCTGTGGTTTCTTAGTATCCACTTCAGGCATGCTGTTAATTATGAAACCCCCCACTTTTTAGATATGCTTTGGGTGGTTATGATGGAAGCACAATGGTTTCAAGCACAGAAATATTTGATCCTCGTCTTGACTCATGGATCCCTGGGGAACCCATGAACAAGCCTAGAGGATATGCCGCCGCTGCCGCTGTTAAGGAATCTATATATGTTATTGGAGGGCTGGAATCTGATGAGAACATAATAGATACCGTATGTAATCTTCCGCAAATATCTCCTCGTTACCTTCTGCCATTACTTTGTCTTTTCAAATATTTATTATTACCTCCTACGAAATGGCAGGTTGAACACTTCAAGCAGGGGCAGGGATGGCAAGAAAAGAACTCCAGGGTCATCAAGAAAAGATGCTTTTTGTCTGCTATTGCTCTGTAAATCAACTGGCGGTATAAAATTGTTACAAGTTTGTACAACACTAATTCCCGTCATCAAATAGATCATCAAGGGAAATACCATGAACAATGGCCGTTGTCTCGGTCACAATCTGAACTGTTTGTGCTTGATCTTGAATTTTGGTTGCATAGATTGGATATTGGCTGCAGTCCTCCTTTCATCAGTTTATTGATATGATACTTCAATCTTCTTTTCTTGCTGGATCTTAGATGGGAATTCCACTCTCTAATCAATTTTTCTTAACAGAAAAAAAAAACTGAAATTACAGAATAAGGAAAATGGACGGGTGAAAAAAGAGCTTAACACGATTGTTTGTAATGTGATGTAGAGTTTTTTTTTTTTAAAAAGTTTTAAGTGAAAATATATTAAAGTAATTTGTTTTACATTAAAACTATTTAAAATGAAAACTATTTTAAAAAATCATTATAAAATACAAGAACAAAAACTCACGGGCTTGAAATGTTCTTTGGGGGTGGCTGGTAAGTAAGCTATGAATGAGAGCTCCATTCAAAGAAGCTTAAGAAACAGTGGCGAGGACAGGCCCATAGAATTGACTAGCCCAAGCTTTAAAGAATCTTTAAGGACATGCATTGGTAAAGAAGTGTTGAGAGAAGGTCAAAAGGCTGGTCATGGAAAAAAAAGGGTGTAATATTTGTTTTTTAGATTGAATAATTTACGTAACTTATTCATTAAAATAATTCACATGCCATATAAATAACATTTATTAAATTTAATTTAATACCCCGGTTATAGAAATTTAAATTAGTTTAAATTGATAATAATTGCATCATTAGTTTTATAACAAGATATGGAATGTGTCATCTTCAGAAACCTATGTACAATTACAAAAATTAGCGAACAACAACAATTCATGGTAAAAGTGAGATTAATGTTGTGATACAGGACAGGAAGGTGGGAATTTCCTCCATTTTGACCTTCGCCATTGGCTATGGTTAGTGTCCTCAGCTGCGACGACATGGAAAATCTGTCGGTGTGATTCAGACTAGCATCACATGTTTAATACTAGTTTTATAGCCCGCAAACATTCCGATGTATGAACATTCGATTTTATGCTTAGCAAGGTACTACCACATGATTTCGCTTTTGATTTTCGACAGTGGAATTGGAATCCAATAGTTCATCTGATAACTAAACTAGAAACATGATTTCAAGAATTTGACATTAAGACCAATAAGACCCACCATTACAAATTGAAATTGTTCATACATTGAAGATCAGTGAGGTTCATTGACATCAACATAGCAGCTGTTACTGTTGTATTAATTAACATCAAAGCCAGATTTCAAGAAAATACACAGAATGAGCATAAAAATCAATTGCAAATCTGAAACGATATTACTGGAGGAATTCTCAGGCACCGGATTAAATTAGTTTTGAGGGGCTCTTTGTTCTTGTTGATGCTTAAAATTAAATCTATCTGGAGCCTAATGTGTTTAATCGACCTCTGAATTCCAATTTCAAGGACCTGTCAAGTGATTCAAACTTTATGAAGTTAAGAAGATGAGGCACATGCGGTCAGGAGCTAAGAATGTAACAATTGTTTTCACCATTAGTATATGGCTGATTCCTTTTCATTAGCTGTAGAACTCATTTACAAAAGTACGTGTACAGCATAAGAATAATTTCGAAAAACACAATGGTTACAACAAGACAGAAAATATACCTTTGAAAAATGAAATTCAGAATTCTAGGGCCTGAAAGCATACCATTAAGAATATATGCACTATCAGCAATATCCAGGATCTTCCAGGGTTTACAGCATACCTCTTACATCCATGAAAAGACCTTCAACAAATTTATCCGAAGTAAGGCAACCTAGCAAACATATCAAGGAAACAGCTACAAAGACAGACAGGCTTAAGGTTTCAAAAACTCCAACACATACCTTTCAAAACCCAACCCGGCATTGGAGATCAACAGTCACCAGTGCATGATCCACAGGGGAAACCATCCACTTCTGTGAATTTACATGCATAGTTTTTAAAGTGTAGCTAGTCAGAGCCTTTTAGAAATCAACCATGAGGGGAGAATTGGCATCAAGAGAATCTGATGTGAAGAAAAACAAGCAAATTCTCTGCAATATCCTTGTTCATGCATACATATCACAAGAATATCTAGACCATTTTCCCAGATATAAGAGTCAGGCTCGTACCATCGCAATGATTATGAGATAAAAACAAGGTCTATGATCAACTGATGAATCCAGCTTCTAGAAAAAAGAGGGCAAATGCAATGAGGATCCGTGGCATATGAAATATCAAAAAACCTTTCACCCCCTCCGAGCCAAGCACAAATGAACTTCTTTTTCCTGGAAAAGATAAACCAAGTCACGTCTTGGACCTCCACAGTGTTTCAAAATGTGACAATCCTCGAGAGCACATTCCATACCTATGCTAATCCATAAGGAGAATGAACAAGCTTTCGGAGTTCTGTAAAAGGGTGCCATAAATGTAAATTTCTTGACCTCATTGCAGCCTCCTAATATGTTCAAATCTAAGAAGACAAATTGAGTTGACTCCTCACTCATTCTCATCGTAAGCCACAACCTATTCTCACTACTGACATTGTATAAAGTAATATCCAGAGGTATAGCCACAGGTAGTCCAGAGACAAAATGAAGAGGATTTTCAGAGTCATTACCAGGAACATTCAGTTCTGCATTTATATGCCTTACTCTTGAGCATAAACTAAACTGCTTAAGGGTGAAGAAATCATCTAACTTTGTAATCACGAAGAGACTGCATGAGATACCAGCTTTAGAAGATTCAATCTCATGCACTGTTTGCTTAGCGTCCATTAAAATATTGGATGGTTCAATGGATCCCTTATCATTAAGAATCTCTATATGTGAAATTATAGCAGACAGTTTTTTCATAGTAGTAGGAGAGCAACTGATTTCAACTTTGGATAACCTTAACATACAGGCCACTGCTATAAGCTCCAACACATACAACTCCTCTTCCTTAGAAAACCCTATATATCTATACCTCAGTTCTCTGAGCCTCATGTCTAGTTTCCCAAATAGATATTCCAATCCTCCTGTTTCATTGGATCTTATCTTCCATACAGCATGCTCCCATATCTTAGCAAACAGTTTCATTACCTGGAGGTATTGCAACGTAAATGCCATTGCACCAGAAGATTCAAGCGATGTAGAGGTTAACATTGCCAATTCTCTCTTGCAATCCCTGCATGAGAAAAAAATAAGTATAAAAAATTAGAGGGGCATTAAACATGGAAAGGGAAATTTACATATA
Organism: Salix suchowensis; assembly: GCA_029030765.1. Taxonomy (NCBI): domain Eukaryota; kingdom Viridiplantae; phylum Streptophyta; class Magnoliopsida; order Malpighiales; family Salicaceae; genus Salix; species Salix suchowensis. The sequence continues at coordinate 18,765,673 of CM054995.1, forward strand.
ATTAGAGAACAACCTCAGAGCTCTCAATGCTACATTGGTGCACCTTGATTGTACCAAAAGCCAGGCATCTCTGACCCTTGCAAGGATAAGGTTCACAGATTTCATGACTTCGTCAAGCTCATCTGCCTGGCATTCTACAATTGAAGTCGCTAGATACTCTAATTCACATGATGTCACAGGCTGAACTTTGGAATTTTCATTGCCAGTTTGTAGCATGGGCACCTCAACAGGATTATTGACATCCTTTTTGGTACGAGTTAAGACAACATCATCAACAACTGGCAATAATGACTCTACTTCAACTTCTGCGCCAAGAGTGGAGGATCTACTGCACTGAGACAAATATGCCAAAAGTGTATCTTGGTCTACAACTTCACTCAAAGCACAGGAGATCCTCCCTAGCAAGGTTACTGCATATGAAAATAATCTAGGTGGAATAATTTGACCATTCTGATTTTGTGAGAGTGGAGCTGAGATGGCAAGTACAAGAAACGCAGCTACTCTTGCACTATCCAAGCCCAACTGTCCCTCCAAAACTGGCTCTATCTGGATTCCAAAGAAAGTGAATAATAAATCTCTATAAAGCAGATACCAGTATGAAAACATAATAATGTACCCATTGATGAAAACAAAATGATATTGGATAATGGATGCTTATTAACAGAGATGCAAGGGGAAGAAGAAGAAGAACACATGTCAACTCAACTAAGAATTCTTTTTCTTCTATTTGAAGTTGCGTGTTGTCATATGTGTTGCATTGACAGTAAAAACAAAGAGAAAAATAGGCATTGCCATAAACATGAAAAAAATAAACCACTGGTTATGGCAAAAAAGAAAAGAAAAGAACATAGAAATTTAATCACGGGGACTGATAAGTGTGTGTGATCAAGAATGTATAGCCCATTTAATCATGCTAACCTCTTGAGAAACTTCCTTGACAATGTGAGCAGCAAAGTTCCCATGGCTTCGACCCATAAAAAACAAAACAGAGAAGACATCAGCTTCATCCTATAAGAAAGGAAATTTCCAACAAGTTATATAAATTAAACAGAAGAAACACATTTTCATATTCAGAGACGCATTATTTTTTATTTTTTTTAAGGATATCTCACATGATTGCTTGTTTCTTTCTTCCCCCTACTAACTTCTTGTGGTTGGAGGGAATGGAGGTAGGGAGGTTTGTACTAAACAGAAAACTATAGTTGAAGAGCAGCTAACCTTAGAATATCTCTCCAAGTTCTGAAGGAGGCCATGAATGGATAATCTAAATAATTTCAAATCAGGAAGCTTCACCAATTTAAAAATTTTTCCTTGCGGTTGATCTTATTAGATCACAGCTATCAAGTAGAGAGCCCAGAAACTGCAAAATATAGCGACACTGAATAAGCTACACTTGTGATTAAATAACATCTGTGCAAGTCATCGCATTCAAAGATATATAACTGGTTTAAAAAATAAACTAAAAAATAAATAAACTGAAACATAGCATGATATAGGAGAAAAAATTTAAATGCAGTCAATCCCAAAGCTATGAGAGAGACTTCTTATCCTCATCATAGACTGAAGGTGTCGCGCATCTAAATATTCTACCAAATGCAACATTTATTCAGGGCTGTAAAAAAGGATCGGAAAACTTACCATATGCATGTGTATCTCTTGCACATTCAGACAATCAAAGGTTGCCATGTGATGCAGTGCTTCTAATGCTTCTAATCTTACAGCCATTGAATCATCATTCAACATGTCCATCAACAAGCTTAAGGACTGACGAGCAAATTCAGCATAGAGGATAGTATGAATGCGCAAGGAGTTACATGCAGATTTTCGCACCTTCAAGCAAGCACAGAGTGTCATAATTATAGCAGTCAGGTATTTGGGGAACACATCTTGGGCTGCTGACAATTATTATGATTAAAAAAAGGGGTCCATTACGGTAAACTCCACAATATTTTCATATTTCAACAATCTTCTACACCTATATATGCATGAATAGAGAGAAACATATGAAGGATCCAATCAAATTTAAAAGAACATTGCTTTTTGCAAGGACAATTGTTGTGAGCCATAAATAATAACTGTTTGATTTAGAAAAAGAAAAAAGTAAAGAAAAGGGTATTACTCTCTCAAAGATGTATCATATTATGCAGAACTACAAGATTCAGTGCAACAAAATGTTCCACACAAGTTACCTCATGGAATTCATCCTCAAGTCCATGCATAAAAGCTCCAGCATAACTGGATGCCAAAATCTCAAACCTTTCTGCTGTGCACTGACCATGAGAGTTCTTCTCTTTCAAGATTGCTAGGACTTTTTTTGATATAGTTTGCAATAAAATGTCCTCAGATACCAACTTTATCTTGCCAAGAGCATTAAAAGCTTCCACCCTGACCTCCACACTCATATCTCTTACCATAGAACAGATCTGTGAGCACATTCATAAATGGATATTTAAGGGTGGAAAAACATTTACTATTAATTATTCATAGACATAAATAGATGCCTATGCAGTCAAAACAGGCAGCAGGAGTACTCGCATACAAGTAAATAGCAGTTCACACCTTAACAAGAAATAAAAATTGTTAGTGTAAATTACTAAAAAAAGTCTTAAAATTAAGCTCAGGTTTCCAAGTCACATCCTTTATTTTCATAACATCTATTTTGTCAGCATTAAAATCTGCTATCATATAGGCATATAGGTGATTATTTTAACCCCACATTTTACATTTGTTTAAAATTCTGTCTTTTCACAGTAAAAAATCATTAGACCCTAAATTAAAATAAACCCAAGAAAGCAATTAAACTAAAAATTCGGCATTGGTTGCATGAGCAACCATCAACTTCCCATAAATACCAGAAGACAAAACAGGCAGCGTAACAATGTTGATAAAAATACCTGTACAAATACTTGATTTGACTGAGCTATTTTATCATTCCCTTCCTTTGCTGCTATAAGCATTTGCCCCCATTCACATACCTGCATTCACAACATTAATTTTTTTTCCAAATATTCACAACAATAAATTAGAAAAAAATTAAGTGATTGTTTTTTTACCATGCTTTAATTAAACACAGTAAATGTGGGTGAGGGGGGGGATTAAAGGATAGATTTTCTTTTTTACCACGCGGATTGCAGCAGAGCGTACTGAATGTTCGTTATCTTGTAGAAGCTCAATAGCACGGCAGTAACAACCTTCAGTCACACTGATATCTTCAAAAAGGTCACAGCTTTTGCACAATCCTAGCAATCCATCCAAAGAAGCCTTTCTCACATATGGGTATGGATCTTTCGTAAACCCTAAGAACACAGTAAACAGCATGTGTGTCCCTATGCCTAACCTCTCTCCATTTCTGAGCAGACGCAATCGAGCAGAAGCTGAAGTGGCAGCAAAACACAGGGATATATATAACTGATCGCCGATTTTGTTTTGATCGGAATTGGAAAAAGAAGCGAGTGAAGTGAGTGACTCGGCAGCAATTTGAGTTGACTCTGTGAAGAGGAGTGAGCTGGAGTGGATTGAGTTGAGGATTTGAGAGGAGAGGTGGGTGCGGTGTGAAGCAAGGTCAGTGAGGAGTTTGAGGATGTGGTGGTGAGTTGTGAGTGAGTTGGTGCTGAGTTGGAGAGAGTGAGTTAGGGTTTCGAGGATTGAATAGATTGTGGAGTCGGAGGTGTTAGGGTTGATTATTAGAGAGCGAAGAGAAGCTAAGGCTTGAAGAGAGGGAGGATTATTGTTGTCTTTGAGAGATTGCAAGCATATGTGAAGCAAATGATGCTCCATTGAAGAGTAGTGAGCGTGGTTCTTTTGCACAGGAGGAGGAGAAGATGAAGAGAGATGAAAGCACACTGTTTTGTTGTGTGATTCAAATTTGTGTCTAGACACAATTAGCTGACAGTAAGATTCGGTATAGCACCTTGCAAGCTACAATTCTGAGACTTCTACCTTGTCATAGAGGATTTCATATTAAAAAAGGAAACATCAGCACTTTTTTATGTATATTTATGCAACACAAGTTTGTCATTTGATTCATGTTTATATAAGCACTAAAACAAAGCCCCCAAGCATCTCAATCACAGGAGTAAACATGAGTTCATGAATATGAATAATAAGTTATTTTTTAAATTATAAATCCAGGAGTAAATCTTCAAAAGCCAGCAGTGATTGTTTCACATGTTCTAAATCAAGGGAAACATTGTGCATGGATTACAACACAAGTAGACAGTAGATCAACCAACGAGGCTGCAATCAAGGGACACATTGCGTATGGATCACAAAAAACACACGCCAATTGCTATAGAAACACAAAGGGTTCTAGAGAGTCATCGAGATGCCTGGAAAGGGTTCTAAATTCTGTTCTTATTGTTGCACCAAATAATCTACAAATTGATGTCGTCAAAGGCAATGGAAAGAACTTAACTATCTCAGTCATGAAACTTCTTTAGTGATACACTGCATATAACATTATGTTGCCATAGCAGTACATAAGAAGAGGTGTTTTTAATAATAAAAGCTCGAAGTTTCCCTGACATCAAATCTGCTAGCCTATTAGTTGAAAGACTGCTTACTTGCCAGGCTCGCCATACTAAAACCATGAATCTGATTGTGTTACTACAATAAAAACGATCTGGGAAATTGATCGAGGGTTGCTGGGCTGAAACCAAGCAATGGCATGTCAAGATTGAAGCAGCCAATATATACACAAATTGTAAGACTTTTGAGGCGGAGATAGATGATAAATTGATAACCCAACAAGAGGCTTTTTTATGAAAAAAAATCGAACAGTTAGGATAACCCATCAAATTTTCAACTACCAAACATAGCCATGAACGCACTACAAAGTCGAGTAATTTTTTAGTTCAGACATTCTTACAAACAGTTGGAGTAACTGGTGGATCAAACAAAAAATTAATTTAGGATCACTCTACTTGTTCAATTCTATGTTTTCTAAAGAGAGAAATTAAAAACATCAAGGTAAAAGTGTAATCGTCGAGTAGTAGAGAGAAGAGAGTTGAGTAGAGTACCTCCAGCAAAAAGTTAGTGGTTGTGCCTCGCTGCCAAATGAAAGCCGCCGTCCAGCCAGCTCCTGCCACTAAACCACCCAGCCCGAACACCTAACACCAAGCCCAGCCACTAAACCACCCAAAAACCATGACCTAGACCACCACCGCCTAGTAGCTCAAGTGCCCAACCCAAACAGCTTCAACACAGAACCACCACAACAGCTGCCGTGAAACAGCCTCTGCGGATGCTCTGACAGACACCCATCGTATAGAGTTATACTACTTAAATTGCCCAAGCTGCATGCTGCTCAAATAATTTTTATAATTGGTAAAATTGAAATAATTAATAGGTTTTGGTAGTTTAAGAATAAAATATAATATCTATACATGCAAGGTTTGATATAATAAATATATTATTATATTCTATTATAACAACACTAATATCAAAATCATAATATCTAAAAATATCATTATTATTATTGCTAAATCAATAAAAATTATTAAACAACCCAAAGAAAAAAACTAAAAAACAATAACAAAAGAGAAAGTAAGGAAAAAAACTATATTTATTATTATTATTATTATTATTATTATTATTATTATTATTAATGAAAAAATAAAATAATAATAAAAGTCTAAGAACTTTAACAAAAGATCAAACAAAACAATAAAAATTATTAGCTGAAAAAAAATATAATTTGATGTTAAAATAAAAAAAACTAAACGAAAGAGCAATAGGAAAAAACATAAGAAATATAAATTATCAAATAATCATAAACACAAATTAAAATTTAAGAACAATTTTTTTTTAAAAAAAAATATTACCTCAACAAAAGAGAAAATGATAAAAATTATTAAATGACCCCGAGAAAAAAAAACTCAACAATATTAACAAAAGAGTAAGTAAAAAAAAACTAAAATTATTATTATTATTATTATTATTATTATTATTATTATTATTATTATTATTATTATTATTATTGTGTTAATAATGAAAAAAAATAAAGTTAAATCAAAGACTAAAAAAGCCTAAAAACTTTAACAAAAGAGCGAACAAAAAAAATAAAAAAAATGATAAAAATTATTAGCCGATAAAAAATCACTTGACTTTAAAATAAAATGAAAAAACTAATAAAAAAAACTAAAAGAAAGAACAAAGAGAAAAAAAAAATATCAATTTTCAAATGATCACAAACACAAACTAAAATTTAAGAACTAAATCTTTCAAAAAAATATCACCTCAACAAATAAGAAAATAATAAAAATTAAAAACTAAAGCTAAGAGCACACATATATAAACATGGATAAAAATAAAGACTATTTCAGAAATATAAAAAAAAAGAAAGGAATTAAAATAAAAAATTAAAAGTATAAGGGCCGAAATAAAAACCAAATATATTATCAATTTCAATCAAATGACAAAATTGAAAAAATCAAAACTTCTGCACCGAATATATTAAGGGATTTAAAACCAATCCTGAAATTAAAAGAATGAGGACCAAATTGCAACCTAAATATATAATCAATTTCAATCAAAGGATCCAATTGAAACAAATCAAAATTTAGATAACAGAAATCAGGACCATGCAAGACAATTAAAACAAAAGTGATTGAAATAAAATTACCATAAAATTGGGAGTCTGCCCTATACTTTAGCATGTAGGAGAGAGAAAAGGGAAAAACACTTTCAACCAACTATCGTCACGAATCCGGCTACCATGGCCCACGACGCGCCTCAAAAGGAGGAAGAGTACATGGCGGCGCATCGGGTGAGATGCTAGAGGGATATTTTGCGGCTAGAAGATAATAATAAAAATTGGTCAGTTAATGAAATATTTCTACAACTAACTCTTTAATTTTATCTTATTGGGGGGTGGGGGTGGGGGGGTTCGATTAATATTTAGCCATTTAAAAAAAAATGAAATTCCCGTGGCACCTTTCCCAGCCAATATATTTTTTTGTCTTTTTTTTTATTTTGGGGGGGTATATTAGTATTTAGCCAAAATATAAAATTCTCGTGGCACCATTCTCGGTTAGTGTTGTTTTTTTTGTCTTTTACGAGGGATAAAATGATTATTTTACTGTGCAAATAAATATAAAAAAATCAATAAACCGGTGAGACACACTATTACAGTCCACAATGTTTTCACTTACAATAAACAGTGAAACACTGACCTCTTTTAGTTTATTTTATAGTTAGAGATCCTTAAACCCAAAAGCATAAGTATATTCTAGTCCCTATAGTTTATAACGAGTTGGGTAGCCCGCGCGTTGCACCAGGCTTTTTATATGTAGCAAACTAATTATTTATGTGGTAAGCAAAGAATTTTTTAGTTGATAAATATTAGAACATATAATTAATGAAAGACTGAAAATATCCTAGAAACTTTAAGAAAAGATAAAAAAAAATCATTGTCATTATTGTCAAAACAATAAAAATTATTAAATTAAACGGAGAAAAAAGAAACATTAACAAAAGAGTAAGCAAGAAAAACAATTAAATTATTATTATTATTATTATTATTATTATTATTATTATTATTATTATTATTATTATTATTATTATTATTATTATTATTATTATTATTATTATTGTGTTAAGTACAAAATTAAAATTCGAAGACAATTTTTTTTATGTCATCTGATTTATTCATTATATGATTATATTAAATGTATTTAAGAATACTGATATTAAATTTTTTTTATTCGAAAAAATCCTAGGTCATGTTTTCTTCTCCTTTTATATATTCCTATGAGATAATATTCAATAAATATTAGAACATATAATTACTGAAAGACTAAAAATATCCTAAAAATTTTAACAAAAGAAAAAAAAATTATTTCCATTACTGCCAAAAGAATAAAAATTATTAAATTACAAAGAGAAAAAAAAACATTAACAAAAAAGCAAGCAAGAAAAACAATTAAATTATTATTATTGTTGTTGTTGTTGTGTTAAATACAAAATTAAAATTCGAAGACAATTTTTTTTATGTTATCCGATTTATTCATTATATGATTATATTAAATGTATTTAAGAATACTGATATTAATTTTTTTTATTCAAAAAATCCTAGGTCATGTTTTCTTCTCCCTATATATATTCCTATGAGATAATATTCAATAAATATTAGAACATATAATTAATAAAAGACTAAAAATACCTTAAAAAATTTATCAAAAAAAATAAAAATAAATATCATTGCCATTACTGTAAAAACAATAAAAATTACTAAATTATACGGAGAAAAAAAAACATTAACAAAAGAGTAAGCAAGAAAAATAATTAAATTATTATTATTATTATTATTATTATTATTATTATTATTATTATTATTATTATTATTATTATTGTGCCAAGTACAAAATTACAATTTGAAGACAAATTTATTTTATGTTATCCGATTTATTCATTATATCATCATCATCATCATCATCATCATCATCATCATCATCATCATCATCATCATCATCATTATTATTATTATTATTATTATTCTTGTTGTTGTTGTTGTTGTTGTTGTTGTTGTTGTATTAAATAAAAAATTAAAATTTGAAGACAAATTTTTTTATGTTATCCGATTTATTTATTATATGATTATATTAAATGTATTTAAGAATACTAATATTAATTTTTTTTACTCAAAAAATCCTAGGTCATGTTTTTTTCTCCCTATATATATTCCTATGAGATAATATTCAATAAATATTAGAACATATAATTAATGAAAAAAAATATCCTAAAAACTTTAACAAAAGAAAAAAAATATCATTGCCATTACTGCCAAAAGAATAAAAATTATTAAATTATACAGAGAAAAAAAAAATTAACAAAAGAGTAAGCAAGAAAAACAATTAAATTATTATTATTATTATTATTATTATTATTATTGTTGTTGTTGTTGTTGTTGTTGTTGTTGTTGTTGTTGTTGTTGTTGTTGTTATTGTTGTGTTAAGTAGAAAATTAAAATTAGAAGATAATTTTTTTTTATGTTATCCGATTTATTCATTATATGATTATATTAAATGTATATAAGAATACTGATATTAATTTTTTTTATTCAAAAAATCTTAGGTCATGTTTTCTTCTCCCTATATATATTCCTATGAGATAATACTCAATAAATATTAGAACATATAATTAATGAAAGACTAAAAATATCCTAAAAACTTTAACAAAAGAAAAAAAAAATTATTGCCATTACTGCCAATAGAATAAAAATTATTAAATTATACAGAGAAAAAAAAACATTAACAAAAGAGCAAGCAAGAAAAAAAAATAAATTATTATTATTATTATTATTATTATTATTATTATTATTATTATTATTATTATTATTATTATTATTATTATTATTATTATTATTATTATTCTTGTTGTTGTTGTTGTTGTTGTTGTTGTGTTAAATACAAAATTAAAATTCGAAGACAAATTTTTTTTATGTTATCCGATTTATTCATTATATGATTATATTAAATGTATTCAATAAATATTAGAACATATAATTAATGAAAGACTAAAAATACCCTAAAAATTTTAACAAAAAAATAAAAATAAATATCATTGCCATTACTGTAAAAACAATAAAAATTACTAAATTATACGGAGAAAAAAAAACATTAACAAAAGAGTAAGCAAGAAAAGCAATTAAATTATTATTATTATTATTATTATTATTATTATTATTATTATTATTATTATTATTATTATTATTATTATTATTATTATTATTATTGTGCCAAGTACAAAATTAGAATTCAAAGACAAATTTATTTTATGTTATCCGATTTATTCATTATATGATTATATTATTATTATTATTATTATTATTATTATTATTATTATTATTATTATTATTATTATTATTATTATTGTGTTAAATACAAAATTAAAATTCGAAGACAATTTTTTTTATGTTATCTGATTTATTTATTATATGATTATATTAAATGTATTTAAGAATACTAATATTAATTTTTTTTATTCAAAAAATCCTAGGTCATGTTTTTTTCTCCCTATATATATTTCTTTGAGATAATATTCAATAAATATTATAACATATAATTAATGAAAGACTAAATATATCCTAAAAACTTTAACAAAAGAAAAAAAAATATCATTGCCATTACTGCCAAAAGAATAAAAATTATTAAATTATACAGAGAAAAAAAAACATTAACAAAAGAGTAAGCAAGAAAAACAATTAAATTATTATTATTATTATTATTATTGTTGTTGTTGTTGTTGTTGTTGTTGTTGTTGTTGTTGTTGTTGTGTTAAGCAGAAAATTAAAATTCAAAGACAATTTTTTTTTTATGTTATCCGATTTATTCATTATATGATTATATTAAATGTATATAAGAATACTGATATTAATTTTTTTTATTAAAAAAATCTTAGGTCATGTTTTCTTCTCCCTATATATATATTCCTATGAGATAATATTCAATAAATATTAGAACATATAATTAATGAAAGACTAAAAATATCCTAGAAACTTTAACAAAAGAAAAAAACCAATCATTGCCATTAGTGTCAATACAATAAAAATTATTAAATTATACAGAGAAAAAAAAACATTAACAAAAGAGTAAGCAAGAAAAACAATTAAATTATTATTATTATTATTATTATTATTATTATTATTATTATTATTATTATTATTATTATTATTATTATTATTATTATTATTATTATTATTGTGTTAAGTACATTTATATATATATATGGACAAAAGTAGGGAATATTCTAGAAATTAAAAAAAAAGTATAAGGGCTGAAATGAAAATCAAATATAAAGGGATTAAATTAAAAAAATTAAAAGTCTAAGGGTTGAAATGAAAATCATATTTATTATCAATTTAAATTAAAGGACAAAGTTGCAAAAATCAAAACTTGTGTACCGAATTTAATGAGCTTTTACAGCCAATCCGGAAATTAAAAGTCCGAGGACCGAAGTGAAACTCTCACATTCAATCAATTAAAATCGGAGGACCCAATCGAACTAAATCAAAACTTATATAATAGAAATCAGGATCAAAATCAAAATTCAAAGTCGAAGGACCAAAGTGAAAAGTAACATAAAATGGGGGACTCTCCTGCACTTTTACGTGCAGGACAGAGAGAGAACGTTGACAGCGCCTTTAACCGGCCACCGCCGCGTACACAGACATGTTTATGGTACACGCACCACTGCGGGAGGAAGAACACGCGGAGGCGCATCGAAAAGGACTCCGGAAGACCATTTCCGACCACCGTATGACGCCACACGCGCCACCCAAACAGGGCGTGAGGCGGAAAACCGACGGGCGCGTGCGCCTCACGCCCTAACAGAAACGGGAAAAAAAATAAAAAATAGGGGTCAATTACCGTCCTGCCTCTGCACTCAAGTCAACGTTTTTATCTTATTAGGGGCTATAACCGTATTTAGCCAATTAAAAAAAAAAACCCTGTGGCGGACTGGATCGAACCGGACCGGTCGGGACGCGTGAAATTCCGCCCTTAACCCTCAGCTGAAAACGTTATTTTGTCCTATTACCGGGGCTAAAATCGTTACTACACTGTTCATAGGCGGAAAAAACAAAAAAAAAGGTGGACAAACTCGCGCGACGCACGGAGAAAAATGCTCGCGTCCACAGTGATTTTGAGTCTAGGTAAACAGTGTTTTCCGTTTTGTTTTAGTTATTTGTTAACATCACAAGAAAGTGCTCAAAGAGACGCCCATCGAGTAGGATTCCTTAAACCAGAAGGCATAAGTATATCATGGTCCCTAAAGTTTATAGCTGCAGATCAACATTGTCTTCAACATTAAACCACCACAACAGCACTCAAATCAGTATATTTTAGTCCCTAAATTTTATAATTTCAGAAACAAGTGCTTAAATAGACACCATTGTGTACATTCCTTAAGCTCAAAAGCATAAGTATATTTTAGTCAAATTTCGGATATATTTTTCTTCATGAATTAGAACAATGTGTAGCGAATAGTATTAAAATTGTTTGGAAAGAATATTTAGTTTCTATTGGCCCATAGTTTAATTAAATATTGTGATAAATAAACAACTTTTAATTTTAAATTTTATACAGAAACCTATTTATAAACTATTTACGACTTGAAGCAGGGCAAGTATTTTTCTTTTCTATATATTAGTTGTTGCTTGCATGTATATTGGACTATTTATATAAAAATAAATTTGTTGAATATTGATGTTTTATTTTTTTTCGCGTCCAATATTTATTTTCATTTTGTTATCATTATTTTATTATAATCATATTGAAGGGAAAATTACAATAATTTCATTGAAATACCATAAGATTATTTAAAAAATTAATAATTTTTTAGATATGGAAACGTTCCTCTTATACCATAAATTTCCTGAATTACTAATTAGAAAAGATATAACTAAATTAGAAAGTCTTAAAATTGGACAAAGAGTATTTAAAAAAACTAGAAAAAATGTCCAAAGTTAATTAATAAGACTGGTACTTTTCAAGTACTAAAAAATACCAAAACCATTTTATATAATTTCTCTAATTTTGTATTTTTCTAGTTTAGAGAACCTGTTTTCAATCATAATTAAAGGCATTTTATATACAAATGAGTTTCCTTCTGACACATTTTCTTCAACATTGAAGGAGTTTTTTTATTTATCAAACTCTAAAAAATTTAAATTCTCTCCATAATCTTAAAATATATTAAAAATATTATTATAATTTAAATTAAACATCAACACTTGGATATAGTTATATGTTTTCTAGTATGGAAAAAAAGAAGTGATGTTAAAATAGATACTCATGAAATATGTTATCTTAAATTTCATGCCATTATTAAAAATCAATTTCAAATTGGATCAAACCTATTGAAAATCTCAGTCACTTTCGTCTTATTATTATTATAAAACCATTCTCTGTCGCATTTATTAAATCAGAACATAATTATCAAGCACATAGATTTACCAATGTATCCCTACATATTATATGTTTTTTCAGCTATAGCCTTGTATAAAAATAAAATCAATTATAACCTTTAGTTTATCCATAAACTTATCCCTTCATTAATTTTATCCATTAATATGGATGATCACAAGCATGCCATTTAATAATTTATTTATGAAATTACTTAAATGTCCATTCAAGATTACAAAATAAGAAACTGACAATATTCTCACATTCAAACCTAGTTGTAGACTTTTTTTTTTAAAAAAAAAAAAATTAGCCTCTATTTGATATTACAGTTGTAATGGTGGTTAGCTAAAATTTATTTATTTATTGTTTAAAATAATTTTTTTATATGTTTTTAGATTGTTTTAATATCTTGTTATAAAACATAATCTTTTAAAAATTATTAAAATATTATTTTGATCAATTCCTGAAAAAAATATTTTAAAAAACAACTATTATTATACTCTGAAACAAACTCTTTTAACTTTTTTAAATTCAAATGTGAGAAGTATTGCATGCGTGCATTTATTTCATACTCTTAAAGAGGCATAATTTACAATTAAAACACCATAACACCATGGACATTGCATATGGCTAGTTAAATTTAGTAATTTAGTAGAAAATTTTGCTAGACTGGACCATAAACTAAAGTTATAATTGGTTTTTTTTATACAGATAAAATTTATTTTATATATATATATATATATATATATATATATATTGTGATATGCTGAGCTATACCCTTGTATAAAAGGAAAATCAATTATAACCTTAAATTTGTTCATAAACATGTCTCTTTATTATTATTAAATTAAAAAAAAAAACAATTTTCATATTTTTAAATGATTTAAAAAAAAATTGAAATATTAAAAGTATTGCATCGATTCACATTTAAGGAACGGCGTGCATTGCATATGACTCGTTAAATTTTGTAGAGAATTTTGATAGAGAGGAGTATAAACTAAAAGTTATAATTAATTGTTTTTTTTATACAAAGATAAAATTTAGATGTATAAAAGAAAATCAATTATAACCTTCCATTTATTCATAAACGTGTCTCTTCATCGTTATTATTTTTTGTTAAAATTGATGGCCATATGCTTTTTCATGAAAAATTAGCAATGAATTCGTTCAAACAACCCTTTAAGATTAAAAAATAATACGTTGGAATTATTATTAATAATAATAACCTGTTGCTTCTAAGATTTGATCATGTAGATACTTGATTTTCAAGATTTTAGCCTTATAAAGTTAAAATGCTAGAAGCACATGCACACATAATAATAATAATTGAAGTGAGTGTTCATAAGCTTCAGGCTGCTATTCAAAGTTGGGTGGGCAAACATCTCTCTTATAAAAGAAGGCTTGTGCTTATGTGCTCTGTTCTCTATGGCATGGTTCAATTCTGGATTAGTATCTTTCTTCTTCCAAACACCATCATTATCAATATTATTCGTCTTTGCAGGGACTTTTTATGGACAGGTAATGTTCAAAAATCCCATTCGGCTTTGGTTGCTTGGAGCAAGAAGGTGGGGTGGGCCTTTTTGACATCAAAGCTCGTGACAAAAGCTTTCTGGTGAAGCATCTTTGGAATATCCATCCGAAGAATGATTCTCTTTGGATCAAATGGATTCATCACTTCTATCTTCCGACTCACTTGATTTGGGATGCCCAAGCTAAGAAAGCTTCATCTCCGCTATGAGAAACCCTTGTTTCCTTGAAAGATCAACTTGTCCAGGATTATGGGAGTAACTCCTCTGTTATTGCTACTATGATGTCCTGGTCTGCTGGTACAGGTTGTTTCTCGATTAATGCTTGTAAACACTTTCGAGTGAAGGGTCATATGATCCACTAGGATAGGGTGGTGTGGGAGCCATGGTCTTTGCCTAAACACTATTTTGTGCTGTGGATTGCGGTGTTAAGTAAACTCAGAACCAAAGATCGGCTGCACTTCATTCCCACTGACACTAGCTGTGTGTTTTGTAGTCAAGACCAGGAGTCACATAGTCATTTATTCTTTAATTGTCTCTGGACTTCGAACTTGTGGGGAAACATTGTTCGGTGACTGCATATTCATCGTCAGATGAGCTCTCTTCCTAGTGCTATTCGAGGCCTCTTCCCAAAACGGAGAAAGATGGTTTCTAGAATGCAGAGAGCCTCTCTTGCCAT
Source organism: Salix suchowensis (assembly GCA_029030765.1). NCBI lineage: Eukaryota > Viridiplantae > Streptophyta > Magnoliopsida > Malpighiales > Salicaceae > Salix > Salix suchowensis. The sequence continues at coordinate 18,780,780 of CM054995.1, forward strand.
CTCAATTTATCTCATCTAGGAAGAGCGTAATAAAAGACTGTTTGATTCTTCTTCATCCTCGGTGGAGAGAGTTTTTCTGAGATTCCAAGTTCTGTTCGTCACAATTTTTCACTTCCATGAAAAAGATCACTTCTCCATTAATGTTGGCTAATGTATGGCCGGTCTTAATGGGGTGGTGTTGGTTACCGGCTGCTTCTCTGCTTGCTTTGCTTGATGTGGCTGGTTGTGATTTGGGCTGTATTGGCCATTTGTTGTCCTTCTTTGAGTTGGCTGTTAATGGCTAGTTTGTTGCCGAGAGTTTCCTTGTGTGTTGCTGTCCTCTGCCTTGGGCTTGAGTTTTTGTTGTTTCTTCATATAAATATTGTTCTTCTTCTAGTTCTTGCTTTTTGCTTGTATCCTAGCCTGCCAACTTTTTAGTTGGATTGTGGACGGTTGCTATGCTTCTTATTTTGGCTTCTCCTTAGCTTCTCCCCTTGTTTGGCCTCAGGAGTGTGTTCCCTTGAGGTGTCTGCTCTTTTTTAGGTTCTTTGACTTTGATGTTCATAACTTGTTTTATTCTTTGATCTTTTTTATATACTTACATTTGATAAAAAAAAAAAAATTGAAGTGAGTGTACACTTGTGCACCTCTATCAAATTTAATGAGCGTGCGCTACTCAGTCACGCTCACCATGTGCTAAAATACAATTTCTACTGCATGAAAAATATAAACAAAATACAAACAAAAGAACTATTAATATTTGGTTATTGATTACTTATCAGTCCAACTCTTACTTAAAAAATAAATATATAAGTAAGAAATTGAAGAAATTGAAGAAATTTAAATAACTATTCCTCTCATTATTATTTTTATTATCATCATCAAGATAAATTGATGAATAGTAAATGAGAGAAATCATAGCACTATCAACGAATTATGCATTATTCCTCGCAAAGTTAAGGAATGCTTTTCCTTACATTTTGTAAACCTCTTTTGATATAAAATACAAAAACAGAGCAATTTATCATAAAACCAATCAATTAAAGATGAAAAGGAGAGCAATCAAATAATTCAATCAGAAAAATAAATCTATAGAGAAAAGTCTCGAAACTCAAAGTTCATATCTATCATGAATGCGTTCGTTGACTTTTCAGCCCTCCTTCACCTTGTGGTTCACATTTTGTGAATGCTGGGTTGATATTGGTTGTGGAGTTTGGACCCAGCGCAGTTGTTGTCCATTGAGAACAGCAAGGTATCATGGGTTCGGTGGAGATCACAAATGGTGCGCGCCCACCATTTCTGTGGAGGATAAAGTGCTCCGAAAGTGACATCCTTTAACAGCAAATTACTTTTTAAAAAAAATGATGAAATCATTTGAAACAAAAATAAAATGTTTTGATGATTGTAATTGTTGAAACAACGCTTTTTTCTCCGGGCCGAATTCCGACGATCACTCCTCTCACTGAGTAAAGATTGAAAAATAATGAAATTGAATTTTAGTATCGAAATGAATTTTTGAAAAATGAAAAGGACTAATTACCTTATATAAAAAAAATAAAGGGACAAAAATGTACCTCATCAATAAATTTGAACACGTCACCTTTGTTACCTGTGTATTACACTTCAGTCTTTCATCTTGCAATTCAACCTTCATCCCCTAAAACAATTCAGCTAGACTCTAATTTTGGCTCCATTGTGTAAAAATAAATAAATCCGAGGGTCAAATTAAAAAGAAATTCCATTATTGTAATTTTTCTGGAAGCGATAAATTCCATTTCCCAGAAAACCCATTTTATGAGCTTAGGTGAACGAACAAAACTTTATTTATTGATATACTGTGCATATTAAAAGTTCTTTATCATCCTATCATTCAACTTCAAGATCATTATTGGATCCAAAAAATATAAGAGAGAATAGTTATTTAACTAGAGTAAAAACGTTGTGTAATTTAACTTTATAGATAATAATTTTAAAAAGGCTTGAGTTTTTTAAAGCATATATATATATATATATTTAAAAGTGAGTGATTTATCTAATATAATAAAGAAAAAAAGATTTTGGCTTGACAATCACCCCATGCTCCAGTGAAGAGAAAACAAATAAATCACACACACCTGGTATTTCTCCTCCACGCAACAAACACTTTTTTAACCTTTCTTTCGATTATTTAACAAGAGAAAGTAGCGAGAATCTCGGGCCCAAATAACTCCATCACACATCGCGACAAATTCTTGCACTCCACTTTTGAAGCATGCAAGTAACGACTAGCTTTGAAAAGATGGGGAACAATTTGCAGCCACCTGTTACGTACCGGCAGCCAGCTGAAGCCGCCACTGTCGCCGCGGCATTGCGGCTCGGGGGACCATAAAATCAAATGGAATTGCTCCCTGTTATGGGTCCTGCACCATTTTCTTTTATTAATGCGATTATATAAAAAATGTATTATATGATATTTGAATTCAAAATTTACTGTACAAATCATAAGCTTTTTATCATCCCATCATGATTTTTAGAGACATCTAAACCACTTGGCAAATTATTATAGGCAGTTCATTATTGAAATAGCCCTACAATAATATGCCCCTTTCGTATTAATGCATTGAACTTTGCTCACATTATGAATTTAGAGCATTTAATTTATTAAACTCGGAAGGAGTCAACCTCGTGACCCGTAGACCGGACCGGACCATGCTATTTTTAATATTGATTTGGTTAAAATCGTAATTGTAAATGCATAACCTGGTTGACTCTACCGATTCAACTCAATATAATTAAAATTATATTATTTTAATTTTTGTCCAATTATTTTGCGTTCATCTAGTAGCCCGAGGTCTTAGCCAAGTTAGACCCGGCCGAATCGTACGGCTATAATTAAAATAGTAATCTTGTTATGGGCTCCAGGTTATCATTGATGATGATCTGCCTTTCTCAAGGCGAGAGAGACAAACAAAGAAACTCTTAAAATACTAATTGTTGTGTACTGATTTTGTCTTTTTGACCCGATAATTTTTTTTTTCCTCTAATGGCTGCAGAGATCTTGACTAATCAAACAATGAACACTTTGATCTTAGCTTGGGGGACTAAACTGAAAAGGTGCAACGTCTTTAAAGCCTCGATTGTTTTGAAAGATAAATCAGAGTAACTGTAGAAATTTTGTGAGCATACAAGATATTTCTTCTACTTCAAGACTATGCAGATTTTTTTTATTCACTAAAAAATTACGAAATATTAGAATATTAACTGTAAAAAATAAATGGGATATGTCAGACCTTTTTCTAGAAACATGAACAGGTTATGAATTATCCAACATTTTTTAGTAATTAGAACAATAATTTTTTCCATACAAAAAACAAATCGAATATGGAATCACCTTGACTAAGTCCTCAACTAAGCAAAAAGAAAAGAAGTTTCAACCCATTCTAAAGAAGACTAAGAGAAGAAGATTACATACAAAACATAAAAAGCTTCACAATGGAAGGAGAGAAGTCAAATTCCTCCAGAATGGTGTGCAAAAAATCGCATCTCACTCTATCATAAGCATTCTTCAAATCAATCTTAGCAACCAAGGAACGTATCTTTTTCTTAGAGTGCAACATATAATGTATAACCTTTTATGCTACTAAAGCATCATTTCAAAGTGCTTAGAACTAGATTAAAATATTTTGGGGTCTAATTAATTCATCCAAATAAGGTTACACTATATTAACAAGAGCCTTGGTGATCAATTTATAAATAATACTATATAAACTGATGTGGCATAATTGTATGAGATTTACAAGTTTATCTTTTTTTTTTTAGGAATTAGAACAATTGATATTTCTATTAATTCCTTATTAAAGCTACCCTCTATAAATGCATTATAAACCAACTTATACACAACATCTCATAGTACATTTCAATAAAAGTTTTTTTAAAAAGGGTTGTAGACTGTTAATACCTAGAGCTTTAATTGAGCTCAAACTTATAAAAAGTTGCATGGATTTCATTTTTACTTACGGGCTTTAATAATGATAACTTTCCTTGATTTGACAATTTATAAAGTTATACTTTATTTTTAGAGTTACAAATTCCTATATTCAAAGAGAAAAGTAGAGACTTGACAAATTTTAGAGCTTTTCTTGTAGCCTAGTATCCTTCATATACTATTACCAATTAGGAAGAAAATTACCATTAATTCTATTTCCTCTCCTTTTAATATTCATGAAAGCATGGATTTTTTTTTTGTATTACTATTCTCATGAACAATCCATTTCCCCTAGATTTTTGGTATCATAACATCTTTTCCTACTTAAAAAATGTATTATATTCATGTCGCAATTCACACTCTAAAGTAAAAACAACATCATAAAATAAAAAGAGCATAATACATACAATGCTCTCAGCCCTCTGAATACCCTTCAACTGAGCTTTAATTCTTCTCTTGCACTGAAAGATGATCCTAAAATTTTGTTGTTGAAGGAAATAGAGTATGATTTGATTGCATTTAAGCCTCTAATAACATCATGGTGACTTTATTGCAAACCATTTCCATATAGGCTAAATAAGTGGTCGAGACAATTTTAAATCGAAAAGGTCTTTTACCTGCTAAAGAAGGAGGCCTGCCACAAATAAAAATCCGGTTATGATTTGAATGTACATTAAAAAATGTTCCATATAAGCATTAGGAAAAGAGTTATGCCATTCCATTTAGCGACAAACTTGTTTAGTCTTTTAGACAAATAACATACCCTATGTATTTGTCCATACAGGTAAAACCAAATCGTTGGTATCCTAAATTTATAAGGTCATATTTTGAAGAAATTTTGATGCCTTAGACCAGAGGAATAGACCACTATAATTTTCTGAGGGAGAGATGATTTTGTTAAAGTCACTTAGCAAAAATCATAGGTCATGCACTATACTCCTTATATTTCTAAACTACTCCTAAGTTGAAAATGCCTATTTAGAGTTGGAGAAACATATAGATCTAAGACATACTGTCTAAAGATATCTATTGTAGTAATGAAGAGATTCCCACTTTAAGTAAGGAACCATATACCTCCAGTGTTATCCTCGACTTCAACAATGTTTACTAGATAATACCATACATTCTTCCAAAAATTCTCTACCTATATAGAACAAATCTTCATATTTGTTTCTTTTTTCTAACCCATATTCCTCAAAAATGGTTTATTCATATCTTTTTATTTTAAGTTAGCATTTGGCCAATTAGTTTGATCCAAACTTGTATCCACCTTCTTAATCTTATATAGAGTAGTAAATATGTTATTTAAGTTTTCAGATATACCTTATTTAGATTTATCACCTCTTTTATCTTTTGACTTTTTTCTTTTTGAAAACTATTAACCACTTACCATGAGTTTTGGTAAGGTTACCTGACATTAAATGAGTGGATTAAAACACATTAATGGTCTTCTTCTCAACATCACCAACTGCCATAACCTCTACTATCAAAACCATGTTTGGTATGGTTATGTCTTTTACATTGTCAACTTGGTAATCTCTCCTTAGATGGACATAACACACACACTTGCCACATATAGTATGTAAGCCTTTGAAATCAACATTATACCAATGATTTTGCAGCCAAATCTTCTAGTCTATTGGCTTGTCCAAATCAATCTGCACATAAATTCTAGTAAATATTTCACGTTCCATATTCAACGTGTGTATATCAACTTTAATGGTTTTTTTTTTTATTAATGTGTGTATAAAAAATGAGCTAAGAAATAAATTATTAATGTTTTATTTTTTTCAAGTTTATTGAAAGAATATGAATGAAATATGATAAATGAAAATTTCATGATTGCTCCTACAATAAGTATGGATTCTTTATAGGTTTACTTTGAAGAGATAGATAGAAAAAGAAAAGAAAAAAACAAAAAAAAAAATAAAATCCAGAATCTACTAAAATCAATAAAATATTTTATTTTTATCCTTCGTTTTTCCTTTCTCGGTTTATTTTTCTCTTGAAAAAAAATATAAATTTACAGAAAAGCCATAGATTTAGCTCCACCCAAGTTTCTATTTTGTTCCTACTCCATACTTCAGAAAGATATTTCACATATTATAAAGGGCTAGCTTATATCAACTGGGAGAAAAAAATAATGAATGAAATGTGGTGGCTGGAAGCAACCTCGAAGGCCAATTTGTTGAACAACATGCTGTATTAGTAGTAATTACGTTCGTGTTTATTTCATAGACTAATCACACAATAACATAGAACAAGTCTAAATTTCCAATTACATATACTGACTGTAGTTAAGACTTGATCCTGTAATTTGATCGATTCATGGTCCATTCCTTGATCCTGAACAGAACTTTTATGCCTGCGGGGTGGTCCAGGGCCTGCCATCCATTTGCATATATCCTTGCCAATCCACCTCAAGATTTGTGCTTCCAGACAGTGAAATAAGAGCAGGGGCAACTGTGGGATTTCTTGATTTTGAAACTCGTCCTCCCTAGATTATATAAGGAGGGTTTAAGCCTCAGGTTTTGAGGCAGGAGGTGTAGATTTTTCCGAGTCCCTAATCTTTTTGGCGGCAGAACTTTTCTCCCACGCGTAACAAAGAAGAAGCAAGAAAGGTAGAGATACAAATATCAGTTTCAGAAACGATGCCGTGCCTTTATATCTCTACTAATGTCAACCTCGATGGTGTTGATAAGGATCCCATCTTCTCCGAGGCCACAAAAGCTGTCGCTTCCATCATCGGCAGACCTGAACATGTAAGCACTCTCTATCATCCCTCAGCTCTTTCTTTTCCTTCAATTTCTTCTGCCTGTTCATGCTCAAATTCTGTGGCCTGCGAATGCATGAGGATTTTAATGTTCTTTAATGGTGGCCCGACCCTTAAAGATGGAGGAAGGACCAGTTGCTAATTTTAATGTTACTGTTTTAAGAATAATTTGATACCTTACTATAAGGATCATGTTCCCTTACCCTTCTCAACGCATATGACCTCGCTTGATAAGATAGTTTCTGATGATTTCCGATTTGATTTTCAATTTCGGGGCAACTTTTTTGAAGTTGAATCTAAATTTTTTAGGGTAATGCTGAGGAGTCATGACCATTTTATCTTAATTTCCCTTAATTTCTTCCCAGATGAAGGAGTTACGTGCAGCCAACCTTCTTTCCATTCTTAAAATTAAAAAAAAGGCAACTTGACTTAGCAAGTGAGCAGTGCTAGTTAAAAATTCGGCAAAAATCTTCCAGGTTACAAATTTGGCCAAACCAAACACCCTATCATGAATCTGATCAAATATACCCCTCGTCCTTCAGTTGAAGTTGATTTTATCCATTTTATCTAACCTGATTATGAACTGAATGGCTAGATGATGAGTTCCATATGCTATAAAGGGATTGGATGCAGAACATTAAACTGCCTTTAATATGAACTCTAGGGGTTAATTTAACCAAATTTAAAGTACATGATCTAGCTCAGCTAAATATGAAAAGTAAAGGGACCACGCAATATTTCTTAGCCGTCTAGAGTGATAGAGACGCGATCAATCCATTTTCCAAACACCCACACGCATGCAACAGGACGATGACCAAAAATGGACACTTGATAGGATAAGAATTGATGCACTGTGAGATAAGTAAGCCCTCACCTAACTATATTATTTTTGTCTTCGATCGAATAATAATAGCAAGTTGTTTCCTAAGCATCACCGGACTTATCGTTGCTTTGCTGTATCTGATTTTTATGGACACAACGAGAAAAAAAGTCTACTTGGTGGGGCGAGGGTCAAAGGACATGTAGCTGTCGTCGATGCCTTTGGCACTCGATCGAAGGCATCGGAGCTGTGATCGTGTAAGAACTTGGTGGGTAAAGTGGCCATGTAAACCTTGTCGTGTTTTTGGATTTTCTTTTAATGTTTTTAATAAAAAAAAACTATGAAAACAAGACGTAGAGCTGACGTTGTTTGTGAAGAATGTGGAAGCAAAAAAGGAAATGTGAAATGCGTCCACTCTCCAGCATCATCGGCAAGAAGTTCCAAACTGTTAAATTAGGTTAATTTACTTCCTATCATCGGATGTCACTCTCCCACCTGCGACTTGCATCAACATTATTCCATCCCAGCTTTTTATCGAAAATTAGAAGCCAACTACGACTCCTTCTCCTGCTTCAAACTTTCTACGATGAACTCCTTAATATAATTCGAAAAGCAGGGGATATAGAGATATATTGAAATACTTATTGTTTTTCTTTAAAGTCTAAGCTTGGAAAAACTTGAACTCAACTCTTGAATGTGACGAGTTGCTTGATTTTTAAAGCAAGAAGAATAGAAGAGCTAACCTAGATGGAAAAATAAGGATGCAACTCAATTAGGCTCTTAGCTTGGACAGTGATGGGATTTACTTTTATATTATCATGCAATATTAATTTTTTTTTTAAAACCCTAAATATGAAATTTCTCATGAATATACTCGTGATTTGCGGGCTTGAGTAAAAGTGGTCCTGGAGTATCCTCATTGAGAGAAAAGCGAGTGCTTATTGGCGATCCAGAAGATAACATGCGCCACGGAAGTCATGATAACTCTTCCACATTGACATCAGCAGACAATAATTATTGAAAGCGCACAAATTCCTCGCATGGTTTCCCCTGACAGGAAAGAACTAGCATGTGTTGTCTGCTAGCGTGTATTTCGTGGAAGATACTTTGAACGATGCAGCCGCCGGCTAATTTGATCAAATCTTGCGTGTATTTCGTGGCTGTTTTCTTTTAATTTTTATGTTCTTGTGTATCCATGCAGCTTGTGATGGTCATACTCAAAGGAACTGTGGCCATTTCATTCAATGGAAACAAAGAACCAGCTGCGTACGCAGAGATTGTGTCCATGGGAGGGATTACCAAACAGGTTAAGAGGAATCTGATCGCTACTCTGGGCAGAATTCTTGAGGCTAAGTTATCCATCCCCAGGGCACGATTCTTCCTCAAAGTTTTTGATACAACAGCTGCTGGCAACTGCTCCAAGTTGTAACTTCTGATAGGATGATGGCCAATGAGTTTCATCCTAACTTTATGGGTTTTCAATTTCTGTTTCATTTTATGCCTGCTTATTTCTAAATTGTCAGAGGTCATCCTGTCAGGAAAAAAAAAGATTAACATGTTCAAGAAGACCTACTTCAATGTAGTTATGCACTATTCAATTTCCCACTAAATTGATGCAAATAAAAAAGGGCATTGTTCTTTCTTATCTATGTGATGATCATCTGTGTTTGGTACAAGAACGTATTTAAAGCATGATGGTAATTTCAGCCTTAACCAAACATTTGGAGGGTTACTGTTTAAACTCAATCAACAAAACCAAGAGATGCTGGCATTGAAGTAATTCATCTGGCAAAACATCGAAATGTTGGGAGTAAGGATGGAGATGATTATAGGCAATTCAACAAGTTTTTAATGCCATGCACGATTTTCAAGAACCTATCAACTGCATGATATAGCAAGCCTGCCAAAAGGTCAAGATCCATAAATGATCCAGTTACCTAAGCTACAGACACTGATTGGTTTACATCAAATTAGCTCGTGTGAAAAGGAGGGAGAATACATATCGACAGATTCCAATACATAGTTTGGTGCAATTAAACATGTTTACTCTCACCATAGTAAAGATCACAAATAACAATAAGTATGCATCTCTTCGAGCTAAACTATTTAATAGCCCTTACCCTGTCTCATGCAGAAACAGGAGCAGGCTAGCATTGTCAAGGCAAATTCTGGCAAAGTTATTTCAAAGTAACAGCTGCATTTCTCAATGCCAGATATCTTTGCACATGCTCATTTGGAAGTGATCTCACGAGTTTGAAGGCATCAGTATTTGCATAACGGAGGTTGGTCCTTGGATCATGGTAAGGTGCCTGCAGAAGAAGTTCGCTACGTATAAGGGGGTCTGTAAAAAGATTGGTACACTATTCCATATTGTTTTGGATAGCATTCAAGATTGCAGCAGTTGATCATTGTATGTTCAAACTGTATTTGATGGGTTGAATGAAACTCATAGCGTATGGTGTCTAAGTGTCAAGCTACTCAACAATGGAGGAGGGTAGCTAAACTCTTTACTTTTCAATTTCATATCAAAATAAACATTTGACAAGGTCATCACAATCTTGAGCGGCATGCTCAATCCTGAACAATCTAAGCTTCAGCACCATGGCTTCTTCCAGCTAAACAAAAGCAGATGTATTAGGACTCCAGTTGACATCCCAGGGCACCTTTAAAGATGTGCACCATGCACATTTGCTTCATTAAAGTTGCAAGATTACATGTTAAATCTGGTCAAACATATATAACTTTCAATTCTTTCCCCAACCACTAACTTCCAGTTTTCACATTTCTAACAAGCAACAGGTACTAGAAAGTAATTAATCCTCAGAAATATTGCTTACAAATATGACGCGACATGTAATTGACATAAGGAACAACATTGCCATGCGAAAACAGGAACCAGTTCTTTGTTTGAGTTGTGCAAATGTTAGACCTCCATCCTTGATTTCATTAGGACAATAAGCTTGTACAGATGTAAACAAGCTCATTCTCAACCAGATTCTCAAAAACACTAAGAGACAGAGTAGCTTAGCTTGCTAACAGGCAATGCATAATATGCAGAATGATGGACTGCTTATAATAATCTTTTCACTCTGAGAAAGTTGCATAAGTACTTAGACGATGCAAATTGATCAGAAAGCCTCCTTCAAGTTACAGGATTACAATTAGGTTAGATGAGGCCAATCAAATCAAGCCTTCAATTGTTTTTTGCCAACCAATGGCAATAGTACAACCAAGTTATTTATGCTCGGCAACCAATAGGCTCATGATATTCAAAACCAAAAAATGATTAAACCATGCACCTAAGAAAACAAAACAAAAAACGCCATGGCCAATTAAGTCAAGTAAGAGAAACCAGTGCTCTATCTAATTCTGGAACTGTTGAAACCTAAATCCTCAATTCCACTGAACAAGATAGAGAATGTATGACTGTAGAAAAGCTTAAGCTAAGCCAAACCGTACATAAGAAATTCAATGACAGCAGGTGTATCTTAGCTGAATAGCAGGCAATGAATAAAAGGCTGACTTATCATTAACAACTGATGATTCTCTCCCAACTAGAGACCACCAATATTCAACAAGCAAGGTTTTGACACACAAAGTGGCCCTTCCTCCTGGCACTCAAAATAAAAGGACTTCACTTCAGAAGGATATGATTCAACTGATAAAAATTACCAATAATGACACTGAAAGATATTTCTAAATTTACCAGACATTTCAACCCATTAAAATTTAAATCTAACACCAGTGGTCAACTCAGTCATTCATAATCTGATTTAAATGACATTTTAAAGTTGGTAGCATTATTCGCAAATGAGCTAGAAATAATGATGAATTTCACCTGCCAGTTCAAGCACCAAACACATTTCAACAGAAGCACATACCTCGAATCCTGTAATATCGCATATTCTCAAAGGTGGGTGCATGGATGGTGGTGACTCAATATTAATATCTGTAAGATTTAAAATAAAAAAGACAACAAAGGTGATTTAACCTCTTACCAAGCCTAACCTAATATCAATACAAAAAACCTTTAAAAAGAAAAAGAAAAAACAACCATCTGCATAAGCATATTAAAAAAACCCAACTTAAACCATGCAATTAATTTGTTGAACAACAGACAGAACACGGGAATCCTCTATAAAACCCTCCGGTGCTACCATTGTACAAAATAATCACAACTACATTTTCCGTTCAGATTTCACCCTCTGTGGGCCCACATGAAGAACCCACAGACTCAAACAATGGAATGTTAATGCAATAATGGCTTCCCTTCATCCACAAAAATCACCAAAGGATCACGTTTTCAACGATATATCAAACAAATCACAGCCAAGGTTCAAATTAAAATAAAAAAAGAAGAAGAGGGAGCAAGGAAATGGCGGAGGTTGTTCTTACAGTTGGGTTCATCAGTAGGGAAATTCTGATAATTCTCAGCTTGAAGAATCTGCTTAAGGTGTTTCCAGCGGCCTCTTGGTTGTCCCTTTGGGTATTTCTCGTATATCTGTATCCTCTTGAAACTGAAGTGTGTCGGCAACACCAGCTCTGCATTTATCAACTCCGCTTCCATCTTCTTCTTCTGCTTCTTCTATATCTAAAAACCAAAAATACCACTCAATTCAATGATTTATCCCTTAAATCTCAAATTCAAAAGAATAGAAACTAGATAAAAACGAGTAAAAATTTAAAGAAAAGAAACATAATCTAAAATTATAAATACAAAAAAGTGAAACAAAAAACAAGGAAATTCATCCGAAACCCAACAAAAAGAAAGGGCAAACGAACCTCTCAGTTCAGAATCTCATGATGCTCGAACTGGGCACAACAGCAAAACGGACAGTGATCTCTGGTTTATAGTTTAATAGAAAATCTCAATTTAGTCATCATATATGAACTGATCTTCTATTTAGATCCCATACTAATTTATATTGTCAATCGGGTCCCTGATGCATCAGGAAAGTGTCAAATTTTTCTCCAACCACTGTCATTTTATAGCACTACGAATTAGATTTCCAAGCCTATGGGGTAGAAAAAGAATGAAAGAAAAGGCCCAACCGGAGAGGAGAAGGGCAAAGTTCGAGGAGTATAACCTGGGCTCAAAACCAAGCCCGACAAATCTCAAAATTAAATATAAAGTTAGCCCAATAAGAACAGCCCAATAAAACAAACGAGCCCACGGCCGTTTACGATAAAGCATATATTCTACATACGAGTAGGTCTATACTCTCCAAGGTAGGAACTCATTAGATCCGAAGATATATAAAATACGAAAGGATATAGAAAGACCTAGATTCATTTGGAACCTTTTCGAGTTCTATGTATCTTTGTAAAGTAAAGGCCCACTTAAGAAGAGTTTGAGAGTGTTTAATAATGTTAATGTATTAAAATAATATAAATTTTTTAATAGTAAAAAATTAAAATGATTTACAAACATACAATTTAACACAAAATAAAAATAAAAACTTTATTTTTTTTAAATACTTTTAAAATATAAAAACAGATAGACTATTTATCACCAAGTAAGCATGTAAAATTGCAATGCTACTTCATGTTAGGTTATTAGAGTTTTTGTTCTGCTTATCATATATTGTATTTCAAAAATATTTTTTTAATAAGTAGAAAATTTTTATTTTTATTTTTTATTGCAAATTATTTTTAAATCATTGTTTGATTTTTTAGTTTAAAAAAAAGCCTAAAAATTTTAACAAAAAAACAAACAAATAAATAAACAAAATAAATGATAAAACAAAAATAAAAATTATTAACTGAAAAAAATCATTTGACTTGAAAATAAAATAAAAAACCAATAAAAAAACTAAAAGAAATAACAAAGAGGAAAAAAAAAAGAAATATAAATTTTCAAATGATCATAAACACAAATTAAAATTTAAGAACTAAAATTTTCAAAAAAATACTACTTCAACAAAAGAAAAAATAATAAAAATTATTTGATTACCCCGTGAAAAAAAACTCAACAACATTAACAGAAGGGAAAAAATTTATAAAAAATGTTCAAAAAGTATTAGCAAAAAAAACAATCATTTCACGTGAAAATAATAATAATAAAAACTAATAAGAAAACCAAAACAAAGAACAAAGAAAAAAAATTAGAAATATCAATTTTCAAATGATCACAAACACAAACTATAATTTAAGAATAAAATTTTTCAAAAAAATTGCTACCTCAACAAAAGATAAAATAATAAAAATTAAAAACCAAAGCTAAGAACACAAACATATATATATATATAAACATGGACAAAAATAGAGACTATGTAAGAAATATAAAAAAATAAAAGAATTAAAATAAAAAATTAAAAGTATAAAGATCAAAATGAAAACTCAATATATTATCAATTTCAATCAAAGGACAAAATTGAAAAATTCAAATCTTTTGTACTGACTATATTAAGGGATTTAAAAGTAATTCGAAAATTAAAAGAATAAGGACTGAAATGAAAATGCAATATATAATCAAATTCAATCGAAAGATACAATTGAAATAAATCAAAACTTACATAACAAAAATAAGGACCACATAGCACAATTAAAAGAGAAGGGACTAAAATAAAAAAAAAAAAAACGGGGGGTTGACGTGTAGTTTAGGTAGTAGGAGAGAGAAAAGGGAAAAAAGGTTCAACCGCCCACCCGCTCTTCCCCGTCCATCTTGTGAGGTCACACCCCACTCCATAAGAAAGAGTACATGGTTGGGAATCGACGGAGACGTCGGACGACCATTTTCCTCCACTTGAAAAGGCTTCAAGCACCGTCCTAAGAGGGCGTGAGGCCAAATACTGTCGGCCACGTGTACCACACACGTCGACAGTAGTCACAAAAAAATAATAAACAAATATGGTCAATTACCGGGATACTCCTGTGTCCAAGTTATCAATTTTGTCTTATTAGAGGCTATATCCGTATTTAGCTATTTTAAAAAAATATGAAATTCCCGTGGCACCCCTCTCGCCCATAGCTGATTTTTGTCTTTTTCGAGGAATATAATGGTTATTTTACTGTGCAAAGAAATATTAAAAATTCAATAAACCGGTGACCCAAACTGGACTAAAAAAGTGCAATTACCGTGGCACCCCTCTAGCCAGGACCTGTTTTTTTGTCTTTTTCGAGGGACAAAACCGTTATTTTACTGTACAAAATCGAAAAAAATCTGTAAACTGGCGAACCGACCCAACCCAACCCAAAAACTGAGTAATACTATTATAATCCACAGTGATTTGTCTCACAAGCTACAATAACTTAAACATGATCTCTTTTAGTATATATATATATATATATATATATATATATATATATATATATATATATATATATATATATATATATATTAAGAAAAAGGATGAATTTCTAGGCAGGCTAGAGTGGAAGACAATGAGCACAAAGAAAAAGGGGTCCCACTTATTTTAGTTAATACGAGCCATAAACCCGCGCTCCGCCGTAGGGATTAATTTTTTTTTATCTAGTTTTAACACATATAATTTTTTATGTTGTATTTTGGTTTTTATTCTTTTATTTTTTAGTTTTGTTTTGATCCCTTGATTTTTTCGGTCCTTCTAAGACAGTTTTAAATTTTTTGTTTGTATCTATACACCTTTGCTCTTAGTTTAGATTTTAATTTTTATTATTATTTTTATTTGTATTAAATGCAACTCGCGTTTAAAAACATAGTAAGTTTAGCTTTGATGGTATAAAATGAGAGTGAAACTTTTTCTTAAGCATGTATAGTTAAACGTGAAATGTTTGAAACACCATCGCAGATAACTCTTCCGTTTGTTTTATTTGAGGCTACAAAACAGTAAAATTACCGGGACACCCCCACTGACAATTCTTGGTTTTTGTCTTATTTGAGGGTATTATGATTACTGAACTATGCACAGAAATGAAAGAAATTGAAAATATATCTAATATCATGATATTATTTTAAACACATTTTACATAATAAAATGAATATATAAAAAAGTGATTTACATTTTTAGAAATTCTACGACGCTGCACGCGCTATCCAAAATGTGCAAGAGCTCTGAAATTGACGTCGCGCCCGAAGACGCGGCCATAACACTGCGATAGAAAATATAATTGGTAAATTATCAATACACCCTTATAACTAACTCTTGGATTTTGTCTTATAGGGGGTATATACGTACTTATAGAACTCGTGGTACGCATCAGTTGATCTAGACACCCCGATTATAAAAAAGGGTCTGAGGATTAGTCATGGTGTGCTTAAGCTAACCTAGAGACCCCGGTTATAAACAAATATATAAGTGGAAAAAAAACAAACAGAAAAAAAAACAAAAGCTTAAGTTGGCCTGAAGACACCGGTCATAAAAAAATATATAAGTGAAAAAAAAAGTATAAGCATGAAAGCACTGTAGCAATTCATATTGTTTTTTTTTTAAATCAGTCCGGGAATTAGTCATGGTGCGTTGAAGCTAGACCGGAGACCCCAATCATAAAAAAAATGTATAAGTGAACACAAAAAAGTATAAGGAAAAAAAATAATAATAATAAATTGGTCCGGGGATTAATCATGGTGCGTCCACGCTGGCATGGACACCCCGATTATCAAAAAACAAATTTGGTATGGGGAGTAGTGGTGGTGCACTTAAGTTGGCCCGGAGATCCTGGTTACAAAAAAAATATATAAGTGAAAAAAAGAAGAAGCTTAAGCTGGCTGAGAGACCATGGTTATAAAAAAATGTATAAGTGAAAGAAAACAAAAAAAAGTATAAGTGTGAAAGCACTATAGCAATCCATATTGTTTTTTAAAAAAATTGGCCTAAGAATTAGTCGTGGTGTGCTTAAGCTAGTCAGAGATCCCGGTTATAAAAAAAATGTATAAGTGAATAAAACAAAAGTATAAGAAAAAAAAGAAAAAAAAAGTATCAGCAGGAAAGCACTTTAGAAAAAAAATGTGGGTCCGAAGATTGTCGTGGTGTGCATAAGCTGGCCTGAATATCCTAATTATAAAAAAAAAATTGGATATAAAAATTAATCGTGGTGTACTTAAGTTAGCTCGGATATATATATATATATATATATAATGAGCACAAATAAAAAGGGGTCCTACTGGGTCCGACTGGGGTGCTTTCCATTTTCTTGCCCTAACAACCGTCTGGGGTCGTCATTGAAAGCCTATGGAGCAATGGATCTAGACTGCTGATCACATTAAACAAGTGCCTGATTCCACAAATTCAATTGCAAAATTTGTCGAGCTAACAACAAAACTATATAAAAAGTAAGATAATCCAAAGGCATGCTAGCTGAATTGAAAATAAAGATTATAAACCTGCCGTGAAGCTAAAAATGCATTATTGAATTATTTTTGAAAGCTTCCCTGCAACTTCCATAAGAATTATAAAAACAATAAAATAAAATAAAATTGCTTCTTCAGTTTTGGCAATGAATGCAACATTAGTCTTGGTGTTATTATGAAACCCCATAAGATTTATTTTTTTGATATTTTACGTTGACTTGGTCAAATTATTTAGTATATGAACAATCAATCCCCAATGAAATTAGTTGATGAAAATTGAAACCTTCCTCTTTCTTTTCTTCACAAAAGAGACTTTATAACTATTTATTATTTTAAGACTCACACTCTCTTCATTCTGAAAAATATAAATCGATACTTTAACATTGGATATATGTTATTGTGATAGCATTGTGTATGCTTGTAGCATCTAACCCATTTTGTTTAAAGGAAGTGTTTGGGAAGCACTCTAAAAGTGATTTTTAAAAACATTCAAATTTTTTATTTTGCTTTAAATGATTTTTTTATTATTATTTTGATGTGCTGATGTCAAAAATAAATTTTTAAAATAAAAAAAAATATTATTTAATGCATTTCTAAGTGAAAAACATTTTAAAAAACAACTGCAGTCATACTCTCAAACACCCTCAAAGTCTTCAACCCATCTTCCACTTTTATCTTATTCGTTGTCTCTCTCTGTAACTGTTATTAGCCATTACAATGATAAGATGATTGCGGTGATAATAGTTATCTTTCAAGTAAGATAAACACTCAATACAACTTGGCTGACAGACAATGTCACAAGTTTGTGATGTAGGCCAATTATTAACATTCTTAATATATCTTATAGTAAGTTGTATTATTTATTTGTCTGATATAAATTAAGAAAAATTTATGTTATTTTTAACTTTTGGTCTAATTAATTAAGATTAAAGAAAAGTTATTTTCAGTAAAGAATTTTTTTATCTTATCAGGTTAAAAACTTAATTGTTCTAATATGTCACAAAACTTACAAACTTGTTAAATCCATGCAAAAGTATTTCAAACTCTTTAGTTAAAAAAATAAATATTTGAATTATTATTCCTAAGGATTCTTGGCCATATGAAAAAAATTATTTTGTTGACTCGGCTCGACCTGGTTGATCTGAAATCTTTGGTTTGACCATAAACCAAATAAAAAATCCTGGTTCAACCCATTAACAAACATAAAAACAAAACCCAACTTAAAACATATCAAAAACTAAAAAAAAACACAAACTAAAAAAAAATCTTGAATAGAACAAATCAAACACAAAATTAAAAATAAAAAACACTTAAGAATACCAAAATGAACCCAACAACATGGAACCTGAAACATGCCGTGAAACAAAACTCATTTGACGTGAAAATAATAATAATAAAACTAATAAAAAAAAACCAAAAGAAAGAACAAAGGAAAAAAAAAAAGAAATATCAATTTTCAAATAATCATAAACACAAAATTTAATTACAAAAGTTTTGAACAAAATGCTATCTCAACAAAAGAGAAAATAATAAAAATTAAAAACAAAAACTAAGAGCACACATATATAAACATGGACAAAAATATGGACTATTTAAGAAATATAAAAAAATAAAGGAATTAAAATAAAAAATTAAAGTATAAGGGCCGAAATGAAAATCAAATATATTATCAATTTCAATCAAAGGATAAAATTGAAAAAATCAAACCTTGTGTACTGAAAATATTAAGGGATTTAAAAGCAATCAGGAAATTAAAAGAATAAGGATTGGAATGAAAATGTAATATATAATCAATTTCAATCGAATGACACAATTGAAACAAATCAAAACTTACATAACAGAAATAATTACTACACAACACAATTAAAAAGTAGGGATTGAAATGAAAAATACATAAAACCAGGGGGTTGCTGTGTAGTTTAGGTCGAAGGAGAGAGAAAAGGGGGGAAAAGTTCAACAACCCACTATCTCATCTTTGTCCACATGCGCCCCACCATGAGAAAGAGGACATGGCGGCGCATCCAAAGAGACGCCAGATGGACATTTTCCTCCACCGGAAGCTGACGCACGCGCTACCCGAAGAGGGGGTGAGGTCGATTAGTGTCGGTCGCGTGTGTCACACGCGCCCACAGTAATCGAAGAGAAATAATAAAAAAAATATGGTCAATTACCAGGACACCCCTGCAACCAACTC
Organism: Salix suchowensis; assembly: GCA_029030765.1. Lineage (NCBI taxonomy): Eukaryota > Viridiplantae > Streptophyta > Magnoliopsida > Malpighiales > Salicaceae > Salix > Salix suchowensis. The sequence goes on from CM054995.1 coordinate 18,799,778, forward strand.
TTCAATTTTATCTTATTGGGGGCATACCGTATTTAGCGATTTTCAAAAAATGTGAAATTCCCGTGGCACTCATCCCGGCCAGACCTGACTTTTGTCTTTTTTAGGGACAAAATGGTTATTTTACTGTGCAAAGAAGTATAAAAAAATCAATAAACCTGTGACCCGAACCGGACCGAAAATGTGCAATTACTGTGGCACCTCTCCAAGCAGTACCCGTTTTTTGTCTTTTTTGAGGGACAAAGTGGTTATTTTACTGTGCAAAAATATAAAAAAATCAGTAAACCAGCAAACCAAATGACCCGACCCAACTCGAAAACTGAGCAACAATATTGTAATCCATAATAATTTATCTCACGAGCTACAGTAAGTGACTCATGATCTCTTTTAATATATAGTATAATATATTAAGAAAAGGAAGGATGGATTTCTAGGCAGGCTAGAGTGGCAGACAATGAGCACGAAGAAAAAGTGGTCCGACTGGGGTGCTTTCCATTTTCTTGCCCTAACAACAAGCATGGCATTATTTTATAGGCTAGAGTGAGAGAAAGAGAAGGAAAGTGTGTTTTCCATTTTCTTTCCCTAACAACCGTCTGGGGTCGTCATTAAAAAAGCCTATGCAGCAATAGATCTAGAATGGTGATCACATTAAAAAAGTGCCTGATTCCACAAATTCAATTGTTAAATTTGTCAAGCTAACAACAAAACTATAAAAAAAGTAAGATAATCCAAAGGCATGTTAGTTGAATTGAAAATAAAGATTATAAACCAGCCGTGAAGCTAAAAATAAATTACTGAATTATTTTTGAAAGCTTCTCTGCAACTTCCTTAAGAATTATAAAAACAATAAAATAAAATAAAATAAAATTGTTTCTTTAGTTTTGGCAATGAATGCAACATCTTGGTGTTATTATGAATCCCCTTCATCATATTATTTTTTGATCAATTCGTTAATGATATTTTACGTTGATGTGGTCAAATTATGTGAACAATCAATCCCTTGATCCATTCCATTGTTTACAACACGAAGATCCCCAATGAAATTAGTTGATGAAAATTGAAACCTTTTTCTTTTCTTCACAATAGAAACTTTATAACTATTTATTATTTTCAGACTCACACTCTTCATTCTGAAAAATATAAATCGATACTTTGACATTGGATACATGTTATTGTGATAGCACTGTGTATGCTTGTAGCATCTAAACCATTTTGTAAGGGACTGCTTCCATTTTGTTTAAAGGAAGTACTTGGGAAGCACCCCAAAGTGTGATTTTTATGTTTCGAATGCTTCTACCAGTATAAACAAAGCGTAGAAAGGAAGATCAAATATGCTAAGCATGAGTGACCTCCATTTCTATGCATTCTCAAAACAGAATCAAGTCCGAAAAATCTAAACAGATACATTAACATTGTTTTCAATCAAATTTTGTTTGCTTCGTAAGAAGTTACTTGGAATGCTTCTAAACCGTTTATCTTAATCACTATCTCTTGTTAACATTATCTAACATTATCTAACCGTTCTGTTTAAAGTCTAAAAATCTCAATTTAATGACAATGCCAACAAAAATCTCAAAACCTAAAAAAACAATTTTCACAAACCCATAATATAGTGTGTGAATTAAGTTAAAATCAATGACCCAAGTCATGGGTTAAGTAAATTAGTTTTATTTAAATTAGGTGATAAAAAATAGACAATGATATTAAATGAACTAAATTCTCAAAACAAAAGTGTTCACGATAACCTAAATTCTCAAAACAAAAGTGTTCACGATAACCTAATTTTTTTTTCAAAAGAGAATAAATGATGTGGTTTAAATAATAACATATTAGATATGAAAGGATGAAATGTGGTAAAAAGAAAGAACCTAAAAAATCAGCTAATTAACCCGAGTAACTTGTAAGCTCGATAATTAAAGCTAAGTGAACTCGAGTTATCTCGCCAAACTTTTGATTCATATCATAAGATTGAAATAACTTTATATATATAAAAAAATATTAATCTCCAGTAACTATTCAAACTCATGAACCGAATCATTAAACTCGAAACACTCTATATGAAAAAACTATTAAACTCAATTCTCAATCAAATATTAAAGAATATAATTGAACAAAAAAATAATAATTACACAAGATGATTCAAAACAAAAAATAACAATAAAAGTAATAAGGATCAAGATTGTAATATTTTATGTGCAAAGACTTATCTACCTTTGACGAATTTAATAATGACTAATACATCTCATAAAAAAAGAGACTTAAAGGCCCCAATAGCTAGTTTTAATTGTGTTAATGTGAATAGACTAAAACTAAAAATAGAAACAATTATCTATAAATTTAGAATTCTCTATGAATTTCTATGTAGAAATAGGAAACATAATTATCTATATAAAATAAAATAAAAATATAGAAATTTCTTAGCTAATAAATAGATTTGGTGAAATATCAATATCAATATCAATGTATTATTCAGATGAATATTGGAATTTGACGTTTCGATTCCTTTGAAATGTTTTTTAATATAAAAGTTTCTCTCCCGTTTCTTCATTTTTGGCAGTGAAACTATGAAATTATATTATTTGATCAAAATTGAACTTTTTCTTTACAAAAGAAATTGAAGGGTTTATTTATCACGTAGGACTTAATAGCTCTTCATTATTTGAAGCCATACATTCTTTGCACATTGGAAAATCTAAAAAGACTTCAATCAAATCGACGAAGACTTCCTGTAGAGCTCCCAAGTCTTCGCATATGAAGACTGCTTTGTTTAGTTCTCCACTGACTGAATATATATTGTTTACTTCTCCACTGACTGAATATATTTTTTTTCTCTATATAAGCTGCTTTATTTCTCTTATTTGTTCATTAAAAAGGATAAAAGTGTCTTTACAAGAAAAATATGCCATCGTCTGTGCGTTTCTTAACTGTACGGATGTTTTCGCTCCTTCTGCTCTTGTTTTTTCATCTTAGAGCTTGTCACTCTTCTCCCTCCATGCACCCGCTATGCCATGAGGAGGAGAGTCATGCCTTGATGCAGTTCAAGCAAAGCCTTGTCATTAATGAGTCCGCTTCTTCTGATCCCTCTGCTTATCCCAAGGTTGCATCATGGAAAGTTGATGGAGAAAGCCGTGATTGCTGTTCATGGGATGGTGTTGAATGCGACAGGGACTCCGGTCATGTGATTGGCCTTGACCTCAGTAACAGCTTCCTTTATGGCTCCATCGACTCTACTAGCAGCCTCTTCCACCTTGTTCACCTCGGAAGGCTGAATCTTGCTGGCAACAACTTCAACAACTCTGAAATCTCTTCTGAAATACGAAATCTCCCGAGGCTGTTTGATCTAAATCTCTCACTTTCTGCCTTTTCGGGTCAAATTCCAGCAGAGATCTTAGAGCTTTCCAAGTTGGTTTCCATTGATCTGGGATTGAATTCTTTGAAGTTCCAAAAGCCTGGTCTGCAACATCTAGTTGAAGCATTAACCAACTTGGAGGTGCTCCATCTCAGAGGAGTAGACATATCAGCCAAGATACCTCAAATCATGGCAAATTTATCCTCTTTGTCATCTCTATTTCTCAGGGATTGTGGATTGCAGGGAGAGTTCCCCATGGGAATATTCCAGTTACCCAACCTTCGCTTTCTCAATATCCGGTCTAATCCACATCTCACTGGATATTTGCCGGAATTCCAGTCAGGCAGCAAGCTAGAAACTTTGATGCTTACAGAAACAAGTTTCTCCGGTCAGCTACCTGAGTCCATTGGCAACCTCAAATCATTGAAAAAATTTCGTGCGGCAAAATGTTATTTTTCAGGGGCGATACCATCTTCACTTGGTAACCTTACAAAACTGAACTCTCTAGACCTTTCTAGTAACAGTTTCTCCGGGAAAATCCCTTCTACTTTTGTCAACCTTCTCCAACTTACTTATCTTTCGCTTTCTTACAACACTTTCAGTTCTGGTGGAACCTTGCATTGGCTCTGTAATCTAACCAAACTCAATTATATAGGCTTGAGCCAAACCAATTCATATGGTGAGATTCCATCCTGTCTTGGAAACTTGACTCAGCTCGCCCACTTAAATCTTTATCATAATAAATTAGCTGGTCAAATTCCATATTGGATAGGAAACCATACCCTTTTTATCTCACTGGTCCTTGCATCCAACAGACTGCACGGTCCAATTCCTGAGTCTATTTTTAGGCTTCCAAATCTTGAAGAACTTGATCTCCAAGAAAATCTATTCCGAGGCACTGTAAATGTTGGCCTTCTTAAGTCAAAAAGCCTTGTTTCCTTCCAATTAAATAACAATAATTTGTCTGTGATTGGTAACAGCAATGATAGTGTTGCTCTGCCAAAATTTCAGCTTTTAGGCTTGGCTGGATGCAATTTATCAGGCGAGTTTCCAAGTTTCTTACACGGTCAAAACCACTTGCAGCTTGTAGAACTCCGTGGAAACAAAATTGAGGGGCACATACCAAAATGGTTTATGAACTTGGGCACCGAAACACTTTGGAGTTTAGATCTGTATGGCAACTTTCTGACAGGTTTTGAGCAATCCGTTGATATTCTTCCATGGAATAATCTACGAGATCTGGAACTTTCTGGGAACAAGCTTGAAGGAGCCCTTCCAATTCCACCACGTTCCATCATTAATTATATGGTCTCAGACAACCGTTTAACTGGAGAAATCCCACAAGCAATCTGCAATCTGCCATCTCTCGTTATCCTCCAATTGTCTAGCAACAATTTGAATAGCAAGCTTCCGCCATGTTTAGGAAACATAAGTCACTCTGCTTCAGTACTCGATCTACGAAACAACAGCTTCAGCGGTGACATTCCTGATGCTTTCTCGACTGACTGCACATTGAGGGCAATCGATTTCAGTCAAAACAAATTGGAAGGGAAGATACCAAGATCATTAGCCAATTGTGCCGAGCTAGAGCTTCTCAATATCGAAAAAAACAAGATAAATGATGTCTTCCCTTCATGGTTGGGTATTTTTCCAAAGTTGAGGGTTCTGATTTTGAGATCCAATAGGCTCCATGGCGTGATTGGAAAACCCAGAGCTAACTTTGAATTCCAGAGGTTGCAGATTGTTGATCTATCCTGTAATTGTTTTCGGGGTAAGTTGCCACTTGAATACTTTCGAAATTGGACTGCCATGAAAACTATCTATAAAGAACACCCGTTGTACATGCAAGTAAATGCAAGTTTCCAAGTAACAGGGTATGAAATGACATATTATTTTGACTACACGATGACAATGACCAATAAAGGTGTGCTGACATCATATGACAAGATCCAAGAATTTCTCACAGCTATTGATCTCTCAAGCAATCGTTTTGAAGGAGGAATTCCAGATGCCCTTGGAGATCTTAAAGAACTTTATTCGCTCAATCTCTCCAACAACTTACTCACTGGTCGCATCCCTCCATCCTTGTCCAACTTGAAAGAGCTTGAAGCTTTGGATCTTTCTCAGAACAAACTCTCTGGAGAGATTCCTGTCCAACTTGCACAGCTCACCTTCCTCGCAGTCTTTAATGTGTCTCACAATGTTCTATCAGGCCCAATACCACGAGGAAACCAATTCGATACATTTGACAGAACTTCATTTGATGCGAATCCAGGATTGTGTGGGAAGCTTTTATCAAGAAAATGTGGAAATGGTGAGGATTCGGTGCCGGCTGCTAAAAGAGATGAGGGCTCGGCGGCATATCCACTTGAATTTGGTTGGAAGGTGGTGGTGACAGGTTATGCGAGTGGATTGGTAATAGGAGTGATTCTTGGATGCGTTATGGACACAAGGAAGTATGAATGGCTTGTGAAGAATTATTTTGCGAGGTGGCAACGTTAAATTTAAAATTCTAAAACTCGCATGCGTAGAACTTATTTCTAGTTATATTGTATTTTCTTGTATTTCCTTTCCCTTTTCTTTTCTTTCTTAATTTTCCCTTGTGCTATTCCATGGTTTGTGTTATATGGTAAGAGTGATAAGAAAAAATATCATAAATCCAATGCTTATTTCAATTAAAATCCTGAAAAAGTAAGTGTTTTCATTTAAAGAAACAATCAAATATCTTCAATACTATTGAATCAAGAATTCTTGAATTCATAAAGTAAGAAATATTATCGGAATAATTAATATATATATACACACACACACATGTATATATTATTCAGAATTATATTTTTTTCTTGGTTAATTTTAAAAATGTATCACTTTTTATGAGAAAAATGATTTAGCTGACGTGTCAAAAAAACTGGCAAGTGTAGTGGAAGACTTGGACTTTGAAAATGGATGCGCTAAAAACAATTTATTTTATTATTATTATTTAATCTTGGGGTATGAGACAATGTATTCATTTGTTTCAGTCAATTTTTCTGTTCTTTAAAAAATTATACAATAATGATGATTTTAATTATATTTATTTTTAATTATATTCATTCATGTCATTCATGTCATTATAACAATGTTAAATTGCCTCATTAAAACCTTGCAAAGGAAAACCCAGTGGGAAAAAACCTAAGCGAAGGAAAAAGAGTACAATTTGCATTGACTTCCCCTCAAAAGTACATGTCTTATGACAAAACTTTAAGATGACGCATTCCAATACTATTGACAAGTTTCTTGAAAGTTGAGGCTGGTAAAAACTTTGAAAATAAGTCTGCTAAATTATCACTTGATCTGATTTGTTTGATATCAATTTCTCCCTTTTGTTGAAGCTCGTGAGTATAAAAGAACTTTGTTGAGAAATATTATCGGAATAATATATATATATTATTCAGAATTATAATTTTTTCTGGGTTAATTTTAAAAATGTATCACTTTTTTATGAGAAAATGAATTAGCTGACGTGTCAAAAAATTGGCAAGTGTAGTGGAAGACTTGGACTTCGAAAATGGATGCGCTAAAAACAATTTATTATTATTATTATTATTATTATTATTATTATTATTATTATTATTATTTTTATCTTGGGGTATGAGACAATGTATTATTTGTTTCAGTCAATTTTTTTGTTCTTTAAAAAATTATACAATAATGATGATTTAATTATATTTATTTTTAATTATATTCATTCATGTCATGCTGACATGATTTTAAATTGAAAAAGAGAAAGAAAAAAAAGAGAGTATGGTCAGCAAGAATAACAAAATGAACAGACCTTATTGTCAATTAATTTATCTTACAAAGTAGAGGTTAAAATAAATATTGATTTATTACGGAAATCTTGGTTTCATAGTCACAAGTCATTGTGACAAGCTTTCTTTCTAGAATCTAAAAAATCATACAATATTTTTAAGTCATAAATTTATTTTAGTTACCATCTTTATTCTTCATTCACAAAAAAAAAGGTTTTTAAAAATTATTTTTCAATTTTTTTATTATTGGTGAAATTTAGAAAAGGTGGTTTTTCCTCTAAAGATGGTGTATAGCCTCATAAAAACAACAGTCACCAAAACATGTTATAAATGAATTACTTATTAAAAGTTCAAGATATTTAATTATTGATGGGAACTTAAACCCAATATATATTCCCAACCTCCTCTAAGGATACATATTTGTATTTTGTGGTGGATAAATTGGAGCATATACCGCAAAATAAAATATTTTTAGATGAAAAATGTTTGGCTCATGACCAAAAAACAATTGTAATTTAAAGAATTTATAATATGATGATAGCCTAATACCTATGAGTGTCACTGCATGTAATATAACATGTCCCCAAATAGAGACAGGATGCTTAGTTCTCATGAGTAATGGTTTTACAATTAACTGAAAGCGTTTAATAAAGAATTTAGAAAGACCATTATGTGTATTAACATGGGCACAAGATGTTCAATGTTTATCTTAAGTTACATGCAATAATCATCAAATGATTGTGATGTAAATTCATCAACATTGTAAAGACAAATAGTCTTGATTGTGTGGTTGGAAAATTGTGCTCCTAATCTAATAATTTGAGCTAGTATATCTTGCAAATACCATGTTATGAGTTGATAATAAACACACAAGTGATCATCTTATAGATGCATCTACTAAAACCATAAAAATGGATTATGGTCCATATGATGGGTGAATGAGCCCATAAATATAACCTTGAATGCATAATAGAAATCTTAGGGATTCTATTCCGACTTCAACTAGTGATGGTCTAATGACCAATTTTTCTTGATAATTAACAACACATAAGAATTTCTTAAATTGAAGAATCTTTTTGTTCTTTAATTTATTACCATGTAAATTCTCAATAATTTTTAAATCATTATTAAGACTGTATTTTGATGGTCATATCTTTCTTTCAAATTTTGCTAAAGAATAGAAGAATATTTAATTGTGAGATACTCTATTTTCAAGTCCTCATGGAGATTATGACGTAAAAAAATCATGGCTTTTGTCTTTTTGTAACTAGATGCTTCATACCATCGATAATGTCTCTCTAAGACCCATAACGTTCAGATGAATTTTGGCATCAAGAATCCATAATAAATATAGATAATAACAATATAAAGAAATTCATGAAAAAATACAATGATAAAACAAAACTTGGTAATATCAAATTATCAATCAAAAAAATGGTAGGTAATGTTGTTATACCTCAACCTAAAAGTGTATTCACTTTATTTTGGAATAATAGCTCGCAAGTCGGAGGTTTCTAGCTTTAATACCAAATTTATAAACACAAAAGAATTTATGATATGAATGAAACATGAAGTCCAATGAGGATAAGATCCTTTAATAAACACAGAGCATACTTATGATTTGCATAAATATAATTACAAATTTAAATAATAATAAATATACTAATGGATAAAATTTGAAGAAATCTTACTTAAATTTATATTGAAATGAGTATAGGAGATAAACATACATTTTACTTTTTATGAGCAAATCAAATATGATTATCTGCTTCAAGATAAAAGCGAGGAGCAATTTGTGCTGATAACGTTTCAAATCAAGTTTATGATTTAGGTTTTTTCAATGATATTAATAGTGGATTAGTTTGGTCATTTTTTTAATTCTTTTAGTCTTGATTTTTATATTTTTTCTTTTATTAAAGTTTTATGTGTTTTCAATTTAACCCTTAATTTCTGATTGTATATATATTGATTGTTTATTCTGTCATTTTTTAATTTTTAATTTTTCCCTTTTACTCTCTTAACAAAGTTTTTTATGACTTTTATTTTATCTTTCAAATCAAGTTTATGGTTTAGGTTTTTTCAATGATTTTTTTTTTATATTAATAGTGATTTTAGTTTGGTCCTTTTTCTTTTGATTCCTTATTATATTTTTTAGTTTTTTTGTCAAAGTTTTTATAGTTTATAATATTTTCCGTCAAATCAAGTTCATGATTTTTATTTTTTCAATAATAATAACAATTCTAGTAATAGTTATATCAATATTAACAATAATAATAATGGTGGTGGTGGTGGTGCTGAAAATAAAAATAGTAATGAAAATAATAATATTATTAATGATAAAAATGTTAAAAATATATAAAAATAATATTATAAACATTTATTATCTTGTATTGATTTAACTTTAATTATCATGGTAAGCTTTTATATTATTTTTAACATTTGTTTATATATATATATATATATAAAAAGGAAACTTGATCAAAGACATAACTAGTTATTCTAACTTGGTTGACACCTTCAAAACCACGAATCAAGCCCTGGACATGTAATAAGTTCTTGTTGGTGTTTCTAGGCCGGTTCACATCAACAGTGAATTCAATAATTCAAGTGTATAAATCTTCTTGCTTTTGTTCTTATTTCAGCTGTGGAAAACAATATGTATGGACATGTAAAGGGATGTATAGTTGAGATCAGGCTTGATTTCTTGATGGAGTGTTATGAATTGGGGGTTTGTTTATGATTGAAATTAAAATCACTTGGTCATGGAGAATCCATATTGTATTTTGGGAAAAAAGTGTTTTTCCTTTCAGCATTTTTCATGTTGTCATATTTTGAAAACTCGATCTGCCTTTGATCAGCCATTTTCAAGCAGGATGTGATGATTGTATTGAGGGGATCCGTATCCATTTCACTAGGAGGGTCTCAGGAGCCAGCAGCTTTTGGTGAGCTGGTATCCATTGGTGGTCTTAGCCCTAAAGTGAACAAGAACCTCAGTGCTGCCATTGCAGAAATTCTGGAGACAAAGTTGTGCATCCCCAAGTCACGAATCTTCCTTAAATTCTATGACTCTAAGGCAAGCCATCTCAACTTTTAATTGTCAAGAATTAGAGAATAATATAAATTATATTCTAGGGCTTCACCTAATAGTTTAAGTTTTAAGGTAAGATAGTTCCTTGATATATCTTTAACTTGGTATCATAAAATATTGTTGATCCAGCGGTCACGAGTTCGAATCTCATCATTCTTATTCTAGTTGATTAAAATCAAGTACAAGTTAGTGTGAGTTTGTCGAAGTTTCAAGCTTAAAGAGCTTTCGCTTGAGGGGATGTGTTAGAAAATAATAAAAATCATATTCTAGGGTCTCAGCTAATAATTTAATCTTTTAGATAAGATATTTTTTTAATATGGTATTAGAGCTTTGTTGACCCAGCAGTCACGAGTTCAAATCTCACCATCTCTATTCTATTTGATAAAAATCAAGCACAAGATAGTATGAGTTTGTACAAGTTTCAAGTCCAAAGAACATTCACTTCAGAGGATGTGTTAAAAAATAATATAAATTATATTATGGAGCCTCATACTAATAATGTAAATTTTTAGATGAGATATTTTCTTAAAACCAATAACATGGATTCTTGTCATGCACACCATCAGTTTGTCTAGGCTCATCATGGCCAAAAGTATGCAGAACATGAATTAGCAGCTATTAATTTTATATTATTCTTTCTGCCACCATCGACGTTGCTGATATGCTCTCTATTCTGCAGGGCACCCACTTTGGATGGAATGGTTCCACCTTCTAAATCCACCATTCTTGCCCCCGAGCTTGAAGTCCTGCATTATTCAGTAAGACGTGTCTAGGTTTTCTCCGATTGTAGAAACTTGGCCATGTTAAAAAAGATTTTATTTTATTTTCATGTGGGTGTCCCTTTTTATGGGGAAATCTCACGTTGGCGTGACATTTAGTTATTAGTATTGTTGTACTATGGTGCCTATGGCACATGATTTGGTTTTGGGAGTGAATATATATATATATATATATTGTTGGATTATTTTCTGATTATTATTATTATTATTATGTGATGTTCTTTGAGGTGAACCCAATCCAATTATGGGTTAACTCGGTTTTTTAATTGGATCATAATTGTTATATAATGAAAATTAATAATATATTATTAAAAAAAAACAAAATAAAAGAAAGAAAATGTATGTTCACAATAGTCTAGCTAAAAAAGAAAGCAATTAGCCGACGTGATTATATATCTTTTAATTGGGAAGATATAATAACAGCTGTTGTTTTTAACCCGTAAAATAAAATAAATCATTACTTAAATTAATAACCCCCTTTGTTCAGACTTCAGACTCCCTATAAAAAAAACGCAATATCAAAAGAAACTAAAAATAATTATCAAAAGAAACTTAAAATAATAATTGGTGTTTTGAAGTTCCACTTCTTGTTACTGGCATGAAGGGAAGCTCTGATACCAAATTGGTGCCTTGTATCGCAGGTTTCAAAATCTCAAAGAAAATGCTATTAGGCTGGTGCAAACTCTCTTTGCAATTGTATTGGAATCTCTCCAATTTTCAACTGAAATTGTATTCAATCAAAGGATAATAAAAACTGAGTTCTTTCTCTGTTACAATCTTAATCTTAAATAGGTATGATAACCCAAATTTAACTAGGAAAACAACAAATTAAGAAATTAAATAAATGCAGATAAATAAAAGCAATCCACTAATTAATAAAATTAACTAAAATTGGACTTCTTGCAACGGTGGGATTCCATGACTCCAGCAGCTGTGTTAATGTTACAATTTCCATATATATCTTCTTGTAACAACAGAGTGCCAAGATTCCAGCAGCTTATGGTAATGTATCAATTTCATCCATGTTTAGCGTGTTGCTTGTCTCCTGTTCTGTCCCAATTGCTTCCTCCCGATTGCCTCCTGATCTTGTTGTGAATTTGTCTCCTGATTTGCATCAATTGTCTCCTGATTTGCATCAAAATAAAGATTTGTCTTTTTTTCCCAAAAAACATGCTGCGAGTTTTTGCTCTTATTTTCTTATTCATTATTTCAGCTGTGGAAAACAATATTTGAGATGTATAGGCTTGATTTCTTGGAGTGTTATGGATTCGGGGTTTATTTATGATTTTAATTAAAATCACATGGTCATGAAGAATCCATATTGTATATTGGGAAAATTGTGTTTTTCCTTTCTGCAATTTTTATGTTGTCATATTTTGGAAACTCGATCTGCCTTTGATTAGCCATTTTCAAGCATGATGTGATGATTGTGTTGAGGGGATCCGTATCCATTTCACTAGGAGGGTCTCAGGAGCCAACAGCTTTTGGTGAGCTGGTATCCATTGCTGGTCTTAGCCCTGAAGTGAACAAGAACCTCAGTGCTGCAATTGCAGAAATTCTGGAGACAAAGTTGTGCATCCCCAAGTCACAAATCTTCCTATGACTCTATGGCAAGCCATCTCAACTTTTAATTGTCAGGAATTAGAGAATAATATAAATCATATTCTAGGGTTTCACCTAATAGTTTAAACTTTTAGGTAAGATAGTTCGTTGATATATCCTTAACTTGATATCAGAGTCTTATTGATCCAACGGTCACTAGTTCGATTCTCATCATTCTTATTTTATTTGATAAAAATCAAGTACAAGTTAGTGTGGGTCTATGCAAGTTTCAAGCTCAAAGAGCTTTCACTTGAGGGGGTGTGTTAGAAAATAATATAAATCATATTTTAGGATCTCACCTAATAGTTTAAGCTTTTAGATAAGATGTTTTCTTAACATGATATCAGAGCTTTGTTGACTCAGCAGTCACTAGTTCAAATCTCACCATCTCTATTCTATTTGATAAAAATCAAGCATAAGTTAGTATGAGTCTGTACAAGTTTCAAACTCAAAAAGCTTTCACTTCAGAGGATGTGTTAAAAAATAATATAAAATATAAAATCTATATTAACAGTAGTCTAGCTAAAAAATGAAACCAATTAGCTGAAGTGATTATATATCATTTAATTGGAAAGATATATTAGCAGGTGTTGTTTTTAGCCCGTAAAATAAATTAAATCATTAAATAAATTAATAACTCTTTGTTCAGACTACCTATAAAAAAATGCAATATCAAAAGAAACTAAAAATAATTTGTGCACTCTTATCACATTTTACTATGGGTTTTAAAGAATTCTTTTTAAAAAAATATTTTTTAATTTTAAAAAATTATTTTTGATATTAACACATAAAATGATCTAAAAACATTAAAAAAATTATTTTAAAGTAAAATATAAAAATAAATAAATATATATATATATATATATATATATATATATATATATATATATATATATATATATATATATATATATATATATAGTACCAAACAGAACATAAAATGATGGGTTTTTTTTGGTAATTTTTTTTTAAATTCATTCTTTTATTTTCTATTTTTATGTTTTTTTATTTAACAATTTCAATTTTTTATAGAGATAAAGAAGGTTTTGAAAAAAATATTATCTATAAGGCTAAAAGAGCTCTCGATTTTAAACAGTGTTTTACACTGTTCATTTACACTCAAAAACATTGTCGACTTGAATAGTGAAATTACATAATAATATAAGTATTATTTGTATACTAAGAAAGAACAATGTGGCTGCTTGGCCGAGTGGTCAAGGTGTGCGGTGCAAATGAATACGAGAATTCGAAACTCACAATCTACAAAACTAATTTTTGAATAGTAATGAAAAATGATTTTCATTGTTCATTATTGTTACACAGGGGGCTTTTTTTTCTTGTAACCAGGCTTTTTTTATTTGATTTTTTTATAAACGGGGTATCCGTGAAAGCTTACACGCACCACGACTAATCTTTGAAATCATTTTCTTTAATATTTTTTTCCTGTTTTTTTAAGATCCAGAATTCCCTATGTATAACCCCAAACTAGCAGCATACATAAGATCAGGTCTGGTTGCTGTCAAATACAACAAACTTCTTATCATTTTTCTATAAACATTTTCATATGCAAACTCATTTCCATCCTCCTTCCTTAGTTTATCACCAGTAGCTAGTGGTATTGAAACTGATTTGCAATCAGCAAGCCCAAACTTCTAAGTAAAGACCTTGCATATTTGTTTTGCTTCTCCAATAAAGATCAGTATAGTATATATATATATATATATACTCCTAATATTTAGGAACTAATTTTGTTTTTCAGATTAGTGTTTGATTGCTTCCTAGTTGTTTACCATGATATTATGATTGTTAAAGACGTGGGTTGTTATTTAGCTATTCAGTTATTTGTAATAACTTTATTAGCCAATTCCCCTTCATTCAATTTTGTTGTGTTTAAATGTTTTTTTCTCCAACCTAACATGGGCAATAGACTAGTAATCTCTATGTGTGATTTCTATGTTTTGAATGCTTCTACCAGTATAAACAAACCGTCGAAAGGAAGATCAAATATGCTAAGCATGAGCGACCTCCATTTCTATGCATTCTCAAAACAGAATTAAGTCCGAGCCTCTCTAATTCATTAATAATGGATCATGCAGCCAAAGCAAAGACGTGAACACGAAGGAAATTAACCATGACTAGGAGGGAAGTTATTTTATAAACGAGCTCTACATTCTAAACTTGCATACAAACTGATGGATTTTAAATTTTGGAAACAATTTAATATAAATTTTATTCGTACATAATCACTGTGTTAAAAACAGCGTAAAGTATATAGCTGAAGACTACGATTGCTTTTCAGTCATGCAACAAATCATTCTGCAAAATTAGTAGCATATGTTTTCAAGTGTGAAGACTTTCAAATATTGCGTAATATCTTTCGATCATGGCAATGAATGTAAGATCTTGGAAAAATAACATTATCATAGAAGCATCTCAGATCTCAAAGGGTGAAAAAGAAAAAAAAAAGATAAGCACCTAACAAAAGCTTATCTAAAAATAATATAGATAACTTTGAATCATTTATATGGCTTTTTTTAGAACCATTCTCGTCGCCTTCTGCAAAATCCCTTGCTTAAATTCCTGCAGCTAAAAAAAAATTATTTTCCATTGTTTAGTTATGTAAATTAATACTATTTGAAAATAATGGTAAATTAAACTCTTAAAATAAATCTAAAAACAATCTTCACCACAAGTATCAAACGGTCACTCAAATGATTTAACTCCCTGAAATATTTCCATCCACGCCGGGGAGAAATTTCGGTAACGGAGGCGGTATTTTTCTCCCGCAAAATAATTCAAAATAAAACAAAAATAAAAAAAAGGCACTTCATCATTTATGAATCTATCTGTAAATTTATTGCTACTAATGCCCCCATCCACTCCCCAACCGTCCATAGGACTGGAAAGTAATGTCTCCCGTCTTCCAACGGAAAACCTATGAATTAAATGTCGTCCAATCTTATCGTAAAATTAATGGCCGACAAATTATATACAATAACTTCATTTGCAATTAAAAATCGGGAGGGTTTTTAAATAATTTTCAAAAATTATCGTTCGGGATTTATTATATTTCCTGGTTAATTTATATTTTTTTCCTTTTAATTTTAAATTCAGTTATTATTTTTTCAATTTTTTATTGTGTTTTCTTTATCTTGAGGTTTTCTTCTAATTTGTTGTAAATAAAAAATATCCAATAATAAAAAAAAAATCTCTGTATATATATATATATATAGCCATCGCACCTGAATTCTCTGGCTTACTGGATTTTTTATCACTGCATATAAATACCATTATGAATTTCAATTCATCATATTATTCTCATCCCTAAAGATCTTGGTGTTATTATGAAGTTCATTCATCATCTTATTTTCATTTCAATTGCCCTCCAGGAAAGTAAACTATTTAGTATCAAAATAATATTAGATATAAAAGTTTGGATTTTTATAGATGAGGAATAGTAAACCCTTACTTAACTTGTCTTTAGATTATTAGAAATGAATATAAAATATCTATATAAAAAATAAAAATATAGAAATTTCTAAGCTAATAAATAGATTAGGTGAAATATCAATATCAATGTATTATTCAAATGTATATTGGAATTTGACGTTTTGATTCCTTTGAAATGTTTTTTTAATATGGAAGTTATTCACGAAAGTTTGTCAACCGAAAACCAATTGTTTCGTCATAAACTGAATTTCTCAAAATTGAATAAATTTTATAGTATGTTTTCCTTGCTGAATTATTTTTCAAAGTTTCTCTCCCCGTTTCTTCATTTTTGGCAGTGAAACTATGAAATTATATTATTTTTAAATCAATTTCTTGACAATTTTGTACACTAATCCCATTCGATTATTTCACACATTCCATTGTTTATAAGAAATTAGGTGATCAAAACTGAACTTTTTCTTTTCAAAAGAAATTGAAGGGTTTTTTTTCTCCACATGGCCTTAATACCTCTTCATTCTTTGCCCATTGGAAAATCTAAAAAGATTTCAATCAAATCGATGAAGACTTCCCGTAGAGCTCCCAAGTCTTCGGGTAATAGCACTCCTTTGTTTACTTCTCCACCACACTGAATCTATTTTTTATATATAAACTGCTTTATTTCTCTTATTTGTTTATTAAGAAAGATAAAAGTTTCTTTACTAGAAAAATATGCCATCGTCTGTGCGTTTCTTAGCTGTACGGATGTTTTCGCTCCTTCTGCTCTTGTTTATTCATCTTAGAGCTTGTCGCTCTTCTCCCTCCATGCACCCGCTATGCCATGATGAGGAGAGTCATGCCTTGTTGCAGTTCAAGCAAAGCCTTGTCATTGATGAGTCCGCTTCTTCCGATCCCTCTGCTTATCCCAAGGTTGCATCATGGACTGTAGATGGAGAAAGCCGTAATTGCTGTTCATGGGATGGTGTTGAATGCGACAGGGACTCCGGTCATGTGATTGGCCTTGACCTCAGTAGCAGCTGTCTTTATGGCTCCATCGACTCTAATAGCAGCCTCTTCCACCTTGTTCACCTCAGAAGGCTGAATCTTGCTGGGAACAACTTCAACAACTCTGAAATCCCTTCTGAAATACGAAATCTCCCGAGGTTGTTTGATCTAAATCTCTCAATGTCTCTCTTTTCGGGTCAAATACCAGCAGAGATCTTAGATCTTTCCAAGTTGGTTTCCATTGATCTGGGATTGAATTCTTTGAAGCTCCAAAAGCCTGGTCTGCAACATCTAGTTGAAGCATTAACCAACTTGGAGGTGCTCCATCTCAGAGGAGTAGACATATCAGCCAAGGTACCTCAAATCATGGCAAATTTATCCTCATTGTCATCTCTATCTTTCAGGGAATGTGGATTGCAGGGAGAGTTCCCCATGGGAATATTCCAGTTACCCAACCTTCGCTTTCTCAGTATCCGGTCTAATCCACATCTCACTGGATATTTGCCGGAATTTCAGTCAGGCAGCCAACTTGAATTATTGTTGCTTGCGGGAACAAGTTTCTCCGGTCAGCTACTTGAGTCCATTGGAAACCTCAAATCATTGACACAATTTGATGTGGCAGGATGTAATTTTTCAGGGGCGATACCATCCTCACTTGGTAACCTTGCAAAACTGAACTCTCTATACCTTTCTAATAACAATTTCTCCGGGAAAATCCCTTCTACTTTTGTCAACCTTCTCCAACTTACTTATCTTTCACTTTATTCCAACAATTTCAGTTCTGGAACCTTGCATTGGCTCTGTAATCTAACCAAACTCAATTTTATAGACTTGAGTCTAACCAATTCATATGGTGAGTGTTGAGAATACAGCTGCACATCTTCTATAATTGCAAATGTGCAGGTTACCGTTGTAGGTTACTTGTAGTTTTAGTATTATTTCTGCAGTCTAGGAAAAGTAGATTAGACAGAGAACATTGTTATTTGTATATATACTACAACTGTAACACAAGATTAATGAATCGGAAATACATTACAATAGTTTACATGGTATCAGAGCAAGTCTGATTTTTTTCCTCTCGAATTTTTTAGCGGAATATTTTTTTTCTCGCGAATTTACAGTGAACAATCACTGTTCAGACCACAAATTCCAGTTCTCACAACCCAGAAACCTATTGAACCCAGCATCCTAAAACTTCCCGAAATCACTACCAAATATCCATCAACCAGAAACCCTTCTCAACCCAGAAAATACAGACATGTCACAAGAAAATACAGACAATGCAGCACACACACCAACAGACCCATCTCAGTTCATCACACATATGGAACCTACCTTCACCTCGACAAATCCCATCGTTGTCCATCAAGACAACTCTGCCTTTCCAACGGGCATTATGCTGGATGAAACGAATTTTTCACTCTGGTCCCAACTCATGGAGATGAGGATTGGGGCTCGTAACAAAGCTGGGTACCTCACCGGCGACACAAAGAGACCAGGACCCGGAGACCCGAGACTCGAATCCTGGATTACTGAGAACCATCGCGTGAAAAGCTGGCTAATTGAGTCTATGTCGCCGTCGTTGATGCGACGGTTTATTCGGCTTCCCACGGCAAAGGAAATTTGGGACGCCGTCTCTCGCACCTTCTACGACGGCGCCGACGAGACCTACATTTTCGAACTCAATCAGCAGTCATTTTCCACAAAACAAAATGGACGTCCCCTTGCTACTTACTATAATGAGTTGGTGGCTATATTTCAGGAAATTGACTGTAGATCTGCTTCTCAGGCCGGAACAGTGGACGGCGTACTTCACCTCCACTCGGCCATGGCGAGACTCCGGCTTCACATCTTCCTCAGTGGCCTCGATCCCGTCTTCGAACACATTCGAGGTGAGATCCTTCGAAAAGACCCCAAGCTCGATCTTGAAGGTGCTTACGCCTGTGTCCGGCGAGAGCACCACCAGAAATTAGCTATGGATGGCAGACACCCGAGTGACTCTCCATTACTGGCCGAGAGCACTGTGATGCTTACACGAAGCTACAGATCAGAGAGGGAAAGGGGATTTGACAGAGGACATGGAGGTGGAAGTGAGAGAGAGACCGAGAGAGGATATGCTGGCCATGGGGGTGAGCGAGCGGGGAAGGGATTTATTGGGGCAATTGGAGGTGAACGACGGGTCATTTACCCGGGAAGTGAAAATGGGGGTGAGAGGAAAATATTTAACCCGGGGAGTGAAAAATCAGTTTTCAACCCGGCCATAAAAAAGACTAGTGGGTTAATATGCAACCATTGCGGTGAAATGGGTCATTCCAAACAACGATGTTACGAAATCATTGGGTACCCGGACTGGTGGGATTTTAAGAAAAAACCCCGAAAAAATTTCGGAAAGAGTGTGGTACATCTTACGGAAGTCGAACCAAGACAACCAACTGCAAACGTTGTCCATCCAGGTACAATGGGTAAAAATTCTGAATTATCTGTTATTGCTAAAAATAGTGCTTGGATTATTGATACAGGTGCATCCGACCACATGACTAGAGACTCTGGTAACTTAAATTTTCCTAAACCTTCCTCTCAGTCAGTTATTTACACGGCTAATGGTAGTCCTTCTCCTATTACCGGAGAAGGGTCTGTAACCCTGACCAAATCCCTCACCCTAGATACAGTTCTCGTTGTTCCGTCCCTAGCATACAATCTCCTTTCGGTTAGCCAAATTACATCTGCTCTTGCATGTACTGTAATTTTTTTGCCTCTGTTTTGTGTTTTTCAGGACATTCTAACCCGGAA
This sequence comes from Salix suchowensis, assembly GCA_029030765.1. NCBI lineage: Eukaryota > Viridiplantae > Streptophyta > Magnoliopsida > Malpighiales > Salicaceae > Salix > Salix suchowensis. The sequence goes on from CM054995.1 coordinate 18,819,605, forward strand.
GATTCTTGGCTATGGTGTTAGACGAGGACATCTTTATTATCTGGAATTAACCGAGAAGGGGGGGTCAAGATTCAGTCAGGCACATCAAACTACGAGTAAAGAAAAAAATGAAGCACTCGTCTGGTTATGGCACCGAAGGCTAGGACATCTATCATTTGGGTACCTTAAGAAATTACAACCGCATTTATTTTCCGATTTTAGTATTTCAGATTTTAAATGTGACACTTGTGAATTGGCCAAAAGCCATCGTATCCCTTATTTACCAAGTGGGAATAAAAGTTCTGAACCTTTCGCAATCATTCACTCAGATGTTTGGGGTCCTGCAAAAATTCCATCTTTTTCCAATGCACGTTATTTTGTTACTTTTATTGATGAATGCACTCGAATGACTTGGATTTCTCTTCTGAAAAATAAGAGTGATGTAGGGACAGTTTTTCAGGAATTTCATAAAATGGTGACAAGCCAATATCAGAGGTCAATTCGTACACTTCAATCTGACAATGGTACAGAATTTATGGATAAAATTCTTGGGACGTATCTAGGTCATCATGGAATTCGACATCAAACTTCTTGCACCTATACCCCACAGCAAAATGGACTTGCTGAACGGAAGAATAGGCACATTATGGAAGTTGTTCGGGCATCCCTGTTTGGTATGAATATGCCTAAGTTCTATTGGGGAGAAGCAGTCAAATCGGCTGCCTATTTAATTAATCGTACTCCATCCAGTGTGCTCAATTTTCAAACTCCTCAACAAAAGATGGAATCTCTGCTCTCCATTCCTCATCTACCAAACCTTGAACCCAGAGTGTTTGGATGCACAGTATATGTTTACATACCAAAAGTTCTGCGGGGAAAACTTGATCCGTGTGCAAAAAGGTGTGTGTTCCTTGGTTACTCAGAATTTCAGAAGGGATACAGGTGTTATGATCCGCTGCACCCGAAGTTACTTATAACCCTAGATACCTCGTTTCATGAATTGGAACCTTACTATTCAGGGGGAGCATCTGGGTCGTCCCTTCAGGGGGCGAGAAATAATGAAGAGAACGACGATGATCTATTTAAATTAGAGGAAAATGGAGGGGTACTTGACAAGTTCAATGAAGAAATAAGACAAAATGGTTTGGATCCTAACAATGGTACTAGTTTGGATGTTTACATAGATCAGAATTATCTCGGCAACACCCCCACTCGGTCTCCAGAGATGTCTACTTCTACACCACTAGCTGAAGAATCAACCCAGAATACTTGTCCTCAGGTAAATTCAAACCATGTCCTTGATGAAACTAATGAAATTCCTGCTCTTGTAGAAAATAAATACCCACAGAGATCAAATAGGGGAGTCCCGAGGAAACAATATGAACCTGACCTAAAAACCAAGAATAAATACCCTATCAATAATTATGTGTCTTCCCATAGGTTGTCTAAGTCGTATGCATTTTCTGTTAATCAATTATCTACTGTATCTATTCCTAGTAATATGCAGGATGCACTAGCAGATCAGAAATGGACTAAGGCTATGAACGAAGAAATGGAGGCACTTCAGAGGAATAACACTTGGGAGATATGTCCATTACTAGAAGGGAAGAAGACAGTTGGGTGCAGATGGGTGTTCACTGTAAAACTCAATGCGGATGGTAGTATTGACAGGTACAAAGCAAGGCTAGTTGCGAAAGGGTATACGCAAAAGTATGGGGTGGATTACCAAGAGACGTTTGCCCCAGTTGCAAAAATCAATACTATCCGCATCCTCATATCTTTAGCAGTTAACCGAGACTGGGTCTTACAACAATTCGATGTAAAAAATGCTTTCCTAAACGGAGACCTTGAAGAAGAAGTCTACATGGATTTGCCACCTGGAGCTAAACAAAAATCATCGCGTAGAAATGAAGTCTGCAAGCTAAAGAAGGCATTATATGGTCTGAAACAATCACCACGAGCATGGTTTGGAAGGTTCTCCTCTACAATGAAGGAATTTGGGTATAAGCAAAGCAACTCGGATCACACGTTATTTATAAAGCATAAAGAAGGAAAGATTACAGCATTAATTGTGTATGTGGACGACATGGTTCTAACAGGAGATGATCCAGAAGAAAGACAAGCACTCCAACAATTTCTAGCATCAAAATTTGAAATGAAAGATCTGGGACAACTGAAGTATTTCTTAGGGATTGAAGTTTCAAGGTCAAAAACCGGGATATGTCTATCACAGAGAAAGTATGTGTTAGATTTGTTAACAGAAACCGGTATGCTCGCATGTAAACCAGCTGACACACCAATGGAAATGAATCACAAGCTAGGAGAAACGGAAAATCAGACGTCAACGGACAAAGGACGTTATCAACGGTTAGTTGGGAAGTTGATATATTTATCACATACAAGGCCAGACATAGCCTATGCAGTAAGTGTGGTAAGTCAGTTTATGCATTCACCAGGAGAAGAACATATGGAAGCAGTATATCGGATTTTAAGGTATTTGAAGAGTGCACCAGGAAGAGGCTTACTGTTCTCAAAAGGGGAGATTCGCAAAATTGAAGGGTATACAGACTCAGATTGGGCGGGAAACCAGACTGATAGGAGATCGACATCCGGTTACTTTATTTTTGTAGAAGGCAACCTTGTCACTTGGAGAAGTAAGAAGCAGAAAGTAGTTGCTAGATCAAGTGCAGAAGCAGAATTTCGAGGTATGGCCCATGGTGTGTGCGAATTATTATGGGTAAAACATGTGTTGCAGGATTTGGGAATCGATTATGAGACGCCTATGAACCTACACTGTGATAATAAAGCGGCTATTGAGATTGCCCACAATCCGGTACAACATGATCGTACGAAACACGTCGAGGTAGACCGACATTTCATCAAAGAAAATCTTGATCGGAAAATTATACAATTTCCGTTTGTTCGGTCCGAAGATCAGTTAGCGGATATCCTCACAAAGGCAGTTTCAGGAAGAATATTTTACGACGCCATTAGCAAGATGGGCATAATAGATAAGACCTTGCTACAATAGTTTGTGCTCATGTAAAATTGTTACTCAAAGATGATGTCATTAAAGTTTGTGTTTTTCTGTAATTAAAGAATGTTATCATAATAGTTATGCATGTAAAGTTTTTAGATAACATATAAAGTTGAGAATTATGGTTTCCCTCAACATAAAGGTTTTTGAGAATTATAGTGAAATCTCAATAGAAAGGAAGTAGTAAAATTGGAGTTGGTGTGTGGTACTTGGAAGGGACCCCATCGCAGTAATTGATGGGCAACCGCCATGACTCGGCTAACTCTGGTTTTATGGTACTTATATTATATTGAATTTGATGTAAAGATGCGTATGAAAGAGAATTGGACTATAAAGTTAATACAACGGCCAAGTGGGAGAATGTAAGAATATTTTCTATATAGTGGCCGATGTATTAACGGTCCGATCATTAAAGTTCAAATTCTTTGTAAAGTCTACGAATTCTAATACATTAAAGCGAAACCGTGATGGATCGGTCTCAATAAACGAGTATTAGAATGGGTACGTTGAGACCCTCTCCTCTAACCATAATATAACATATATTCTCATAAGGTTGTATACATACATATATTGATGATTTTAAATATATGTATGTGTATAAAATAAAGTTAAGGTAATGTCTTTAATGTCATTTAATTAAAAGACACATGTCATTTAATTAAAAGACACAACTCTCCTTCCTCTTCAAGACACCCATTCGGCCAAGAGTGTATAAAAGGAAGAAGAAGGGTGGTTATTGGGTGGATAACTAATGACCAGAACATTACCCGAAAGTAAGAGAATAGAAGAGAGCAAACCATAAGGAAAATCCCTCTCCATCAAAGGGAACCGAAAAGAAGAAGGTTTAGAGGAGAAGATCAACAAGTGATTATCAAAGGATTCCATGCAACAATTCAAGTGCAAAATGGAGAACGGTATGTTCTTAATTTTCATTGTTCTATATCCGAAAGTTTCATCATCAATTGAAATGCATTGTGGGATTAAATGGTCTATTGATTGTATTGGGATAGATTTCAGAAATAGAAATCAAGTATGAATAACTTACATGTGGTATCAGAGCCTCATAGAACCCATTGATCTCCCATTAAAGGATTGGTGATGAATTCTGTGCAATTTTTATTTAATCCTTGAAAACCATTGATAAATTAAAATGTATGAAAAAATAATTATATCAATGTGTAGAGACTGAGATTATCTTTCCAACGGTATATTATATGTTAAAATCCATTAAGTAGATCAAAAGTTATGATTTTTTGAAAATTTCTGGTTTTAATGGTGATGACGATGAACTGTAACCGTCAGTCCAACCGGTCGACCGGTTCAGACCAACCGGTCGACCGGTTCAGTTGGAGAAAGTGAACCGGTCGACCGGTTCAGACCAACCGGTCGACCGGTTCAGTTGGGGAAAGTGAACCGGTCGACCGGTTCACTTGGTAAAAGAGAACCGGTCGACCGGTTCAATTGGTGAAAGTGATACGGTCGACCGGTTCAATTCCTTATGCAATTTATGACTCAACCGGTCGACCGGTTCACTTGGTAACCCAAGCGGTCGACCGGTTCATGCAGAAACCCAAGGGTTAAAATGTTTCCGCTGCAAACCGTAAAGTAATTAAGCTAATGTATTACGAAATGTTAATACATAAAAGCTTCTTAAAAGGAGTTCATATTACGTATAACTTGTTAATCACCACAGTGATCTAGTTATATTTAATGTGACGGTAAAGTAAAGATTCATAATTGATCATGATTAAATGATGCTTAAATGACATGAAAGGTTTCGATTGATCAATTAATTACTTAATATATCCTAGGAGATCACCCACAGGTGGATCATTGGGTGTAATAAGTAACACCTAAAGTATTAATCATTTATGCTACGGTCGATAATGTGTATACCCACAGGTAGCATTGTTATCGGTGGTATGTATGACTTGATTAATTATTAAAGAAAATCTAAACAAGCATCATGCAAAGTGTATGTATTTAAAGTATTGCCCACAGGTTGCTTAAATACATACAAGTAAAGAGTTTAGATTTTATTGGTTGATGAATCTATTAAAGTTTCAAAGCACTAACGGTAAGCACGTTGAAAATTTTGCAGCTTCATCAAGTTTGTTTGCTTCTGCAAATTCTGTGGTCAAGTTTAATGGACTCAACTATGAGGAATGGTCTGAACAGATAAGGTTTTCTTTGGGTGTAATGTCCCTAGATCAAGCCATACTCACTGATGAGGAGCCAGCAGCCATTACGGATGAGAGCTCAGAATTGGAAAGGTCTCGTTATGAGACGTGGGAGCGCTCTAACCGGCTGTGCCTGAACTTACTGAGGATGTCGATGGCAGAAAGTATAAAGCCATCTATGCCTAAAACACAGAAAGCAAGGGAATTCATTCTGAAAATAAAGGAACAATCCCAATCGGATGTAGCTGACAAATCGATTGTAGGCAGCCTGATGAGCGAGCTGACTACGAAGAGGTTCGATTGGTCTCAGACAATCCATGAACATGTTACGCACATGTCTAATTTGGCATCACGGTTGACGTCCATGGGGATGGAGGTGCATGAATCTTTCTTGGTTCAGTTCATCATTAACTCTCTGCCTCAAGAGTATGGCCAGTTCCAGGTGAATTACAACACCATAAAGGATAAATGGAACATTCAGGAATTGAAGGCCATGCTCATACAGGAGGAGGCGAGGTTAAAGAAACAGAAAAATCAAGTTGCCCTCATTGTTGGACTAAACAAAGCCGGTAGCAGCTTTAAGAAACCAAGTATGAAGGACAAAAGAAAGGATAAGGGTATCTTCAAAGGACCTGAAAGTCAAATCCGTAAAGTGGTCAAGTGTTTCTTCTGCAAGAAGGAGGGACACATGAAGAAAGACTGTCCTAGAAGGAAGGCTTGGTTTGACAAGAAAGGTACACAACATTTATTTGTTTGTTCCGAATTAAATCTTGTTGAAGTGCCTAGAAATACTTGGTGGCTTGATTCTGGTGCATCTACTCATGTATCTCATATTGAACAGGGATTCAGTACGATCCAGCCTTTAAAAGGAACTGAAAGTTATTTGTTCATGGGAAACAGGATGAAGGCGCGGATAGTAGGCATTGGGACGTACAGATTGATCTTTGACACTGGTTGTTATATAGATCTTGAAAATTGTCTCTTTGTACTGAATGTGCTAGAAATCTTGTTTTCGATAAGTAGGTTGGACGATTTAGGATTTGATTTTAAGATTGGACATGGTGTATTTTCTTTGTACCGAAAAAGACTACTTTTATGGTAATGGTACTTTGGTTGATTCAACTGTACAGTGTTTAATCTTGATAAATGTTTTTACGAATCTTTGTTTAATGTTGAGAATCAAGGAATTAAACGTAGTGCATCAAATGAAAAAATCAGCACTCTTGTGGCATAAAAGATTAGGTCACATATCTAAAGAAAGGATGACGAGGTTAATAAAGAAAGAATTATTACCTCCATTAGATTTTAGTGACTTAGATGTGTGTATAGAATGCATTAAAGGAAAGCAAACCAAACACATCACAAAGAAACCCGCCACAAGAAGTAGTCAACTTTTAGAGTTGATACACACGGATATTTGTGGCCCATTCGATGCTCCGTCATGGAGTGGTGAAAAATACTTTATCACTTTTATTGACGATTACTCACGTTATGGATACACTTATTTATTGCATGATAAAGCGGAGTCGGTGAATGTACTGAAATTATTCATTGATGAAGTGGAAAGGCAATTAGAAAAGAAAGTGAAAGTAGTGAGATCGGATAGAGGTGGTGAGTTTTACGGTAGATTCACCGAAAGTGGACAATGTCCAGGTCCATTTGCAAAACTTCTAGAAAGTAAAGGCATTTGTGCGCAATACACAATGCCGGGAACACCTCAACAGAATGGTGTAGCTGAAAGGCGTAACCGTACATTAATGGAAATGGTTAGGAGTATGTTAAGTAATTGCAAACTTCCCATGTCGTTGTGGATATACGCATTAAAGACTGCGACGTATATATTAAACCGGGTTCCTAGTAAAGCAGTTCCAATGACACCATTTGAACTATTTAAGGGAAGGAAACCCAGTTTAAGACATTTACGTGTTTGGGGATGTCCAGCAGAAGTAAAGCCGTATAACCCACATGAAAAGAAATTAGACTCAAGGACGGTCAGTGGATATTTTATTGGCTATCCGGAAAAGTCTAAGGGATTTGTCTTTTACTGTCCTAGTCATAGTACGAGAATTGTCGAGACGGGTAATGCTAGGTTCATTGAAAATGGTGAAACTAGTGGGAGTTCAGAATCTAGGGGAGTGAACATAAAAGAAATTCGGGTAGAAGATTCTTCACCCGTAGTTCCGACCCAAGTTGTTGTTCCTGTTGTTGGTGTACAACCAAATACCGAAATAGAACAACAGAATGAAGAACATACGGTCCCACTAAACCAGGAAATCGAAAATGAACCTATCGCAATTCAAGAACAGCACATCGTGCCACAAGTACCATTGAGGCGATCTATAAGGGAAAGAAGATCCGCCATTACAGATGACTATGTGGTTTACGATGTTGAAATTGAATGCGACCTTAGTCTTGATGAAGAACCGAAAACATTCAGAAAAGCCATGGAAAGCGAAAATTCTGAAAAGTGGTCAAATGCTGCAGAAGAAGAAATTTCTTCTTTAAATGTCAACAAAGTGTGGGACCTAGTAGAGTTGCCTGATGGTTTCAAAACTGTTGGGTGTAAATGGATATTTACGACCAAACGGGATTCTAAAGGTAACTTAGAAAGGTACAAGGCTCGCCTTGTTGCTAAAGGTTTCACTCAAAAGGATGGCATTGACTATACGGAAACCTTCTCTCCAGTTTCAAAGAAGGATTCCTTAAGAATTGTTTTGGCATTGGTGGCTCATTATGACTTAGAGCTTCACCAAATGGATGTTAAAACCGCCTTTCTGAATGGAGAGCTTGAGGAAGAAATTTATATGGACCAACCTGAAGGTTTTGTGGCCACAGGAACGGAAAATCTTGTGTGTAGGCTGAGGAAGTCAATATATGGGCTGAAACAAGCTTCCAGACAATGGTATATAAAATTTAATGATACCATATTGTCGTATGGTTTTGTAGAGATCATCGTTGATCGATGTATCTACATGAAGGTTAGTGGGAGCAAGTTTGCCATTCTGGTATTATATGTTGACGACATATTAATAGGCTGCGAATGACATGAGAATGTTAAGTGACATAAAGAAATATCTCTCTAGTAACTTCGAAATGAAGGGTATGGGTGAGGCATCTTATGTGATAGGGATAGAAATAATCTGTGATAGATCACAAGGACTGTTAAGTTTATCTCAGAATGGATATATAAATAAAGTTCTAAAGAGATATGGGATGGATAAATGTTCCATTGGAAAGGCTCCAATTCGAGAAAGGGGATCAATTCAGCAAAATGCAATGCCCAGAAAAATGAATTGGAACGTAAAGAAATGGAAAGAATTCCGTATGCTTCGGTGGTTGGGAGTTTGAACTATGTTCAAACATGTACTCGGCCCGGATATCGGTTTCTTTGTTGGTATGTTGGGCGGTATCAAAGTAATCCCGGAATGGATCATCTGGAAAGCTGCAAAGAAAGTTCTCAGGTACTTGCAAGGCACCAAAGAGTACATGCTTACATACGGGAGATCAGACAATATAGAAATCGTCGGATACTCGGATTCGAACTATGCTTGGGCTGCGTCGACACTAGGAAGTCGACGTTTGGCTATCTGTTCCTATTAGGCTGGGGGAAGCGAGTCTCATGGAAGTGTGGAAAGCAGTCCGTCATTGCTACTTCCACCATGGAGGCCGAATTCGTGGCATGCTTTGAAGCCACGGTTCAAGCATTGTGGCTGCGAAACCTTATCTCAGGGCTTGGAATTGTTGACAGTATAGCCAAGCCGCTGAGAATTTACTGTGATAATTCCGCAGCAGTCTTCTTCTCAAAGAATGACAAGTATTCGAAAGGTGCTAAGCACATGGAAATTAAATACTTGTCCTGTAAAAGAAGAGTGCAGAAACGCAGAGTGACTTTTGAGCATATAAGAACAAACATGATGTTGGCAGATCCTTTGACGAAAGGATTACCGCCCGGTATATTTATTGGCCATGTAGAGAAAATGGGCATAATAGATAAGACCTTGCTACAATAGTTTGTGCTCATGTAAAATTGTTACTCAAAGATGATGTCATTAAAGTTTGTGTTTTTCTGTAATTAAAGAATGTTATCATAATAGTTATGCATGTAAAGTTTTTAGATAACATATAAAGTTGAGAATTATGGTTTCCCTCAACATAAAGGTTTTTGAGAATTATAGTGAAATCTCAATAGAAAGGAAGTAGTAAAATTGGAGTTGGTGTGTGGTACTTGGAAGGGACCCCATCGCGGTAAATGATGGGCAACCGCCATGACTCGACTAACTACTGGTTTTATGGTACTTATATTATATTGAATTTGATGTAAAGATGCGTATGAAAGAGAATTGGACTATAAAGTTAATACAACGGCCAAGTGGGAGAATGTAAGAATATTTTCTATATAGTGGCCGATGTATTAACGGTCCGATCATTAAAGTTCAAGTTCTTTGTAAAGTCTACGGATTCTAATACGTTAAAGCGAAACCGTGATGGATCGGTCTCAATAAACGAGTATTAGAATGGGTACGTTGAGACCCTCTCCTCTAACCATAATATAACATATATTCTCATAAGGTTGTATACATACATATATTGATGATTTTAAATATATGTATGTGTATAAAATAAAGTTAAGGTAATGTCTTTAATGTCATTTAATTAAAAGACACATGTCATTTAATTAAAAGACACAACTCTCCTTCCTCTTCAAGACACCCATTCGGCCAAGAGTGTATAAAAGGAAGAAGAAGGGTGGTTATTGGGTGGATAACTAATGACCAGAACATTACCCGAAAGTAAGAGAATAGAAGAGAGCAAACCATAAGGAAAATCCCTCTCCATCAAAGGGAACCGAAAAGAAGAAGGTTTAGAGGAGAAGATCAACAAGTGATTATCAAAGGATTCCATGCAACAATTCAAGTGCAAAATGGAGAACGGTATGTTCTTAATTTTCATTGTTCTATATCCGAAAGTTTCATCATCAATTGAAATGCATTGTGGGATTAAATGGTCTATTGATTGTATTGGGATAGATTTCAGAAATAGAAATCAAGTATGAATAACTTACAGGTCTCAGACAACCGTTTAACTGGAGAAATCCCACAAGCAATCTGCAATCTGCCATCTCTCGTTATCCTCCAATTGTCTAGCAACAATTTGAATAGCAAGCTTCCGCAATGTTTAGGAAACATAAGTAACTCTGTTTCAGTACTCGATCTACGAAACAACAGCTTCAGCGGTGACATTCCTGATGCTTTCTCAAGTGACTGCACATTGAGGGCAATCGATATCAGTCAAAACCAATTGGAAGGGAAGATACCAAGATCATTAGCCAATTGTACCGAGCTAGAGCTTCTCAATATTGAAAAAAACAAGATAAATGATGTCTTCCCTTCATGGTTGGGTATTTTTCCAAAGTTGAGGGTTCTGATTTTGAGATCCAATAGGCTCCATGGCGTGCTTGGAAAACCCAGAGCTAACTTTGAATTCCAGAGGTTGCAGATTGTTGATCTATCCGGTAATTGTTTTCGGGGTAAGTTGCCACTTGAATACTTTCGAAATTGGACTGCCATGAAAACTATCTATAAAGAAAACCCGTTGTACATGCAAGTAGTCTCAAGTTTCCGATTAACAGGGTATACAATGACAGTTACTTTTGACTACTCGATGACAATGACCAATTAGGGGTGTTGACATTATATAAGAAGATCCAAGAATTTCTCACAGCTATTGATCTCTCAAGCAATCGTTTTGAAGGAGGAATTCCAGATGCCCTTGGAGATCTCAAAGAACTTTATTTGCTCAATCTCTCCAACAACTTACTCGCAGGTCGCATCCCTCCATCCTTGTCCAACTTGAAAGAGCTTGAAGCTTTGGATCTTTCTCAGAACAAACTCTCTGGAGAGATTCCTGTCCAACTTGCACAGCTCACCTTCCTCGCAGTCTTTAATGTGTCTCACAATGTCCTATCAGGCCCAATACCACGAGGAAACCAATTCGATACATTTGACAGAACTTCATTTGATGCGAATCCAGGATTGTGTGGAAAGCCTTTATCAAGAAAATGTGGAAATGGTGAGGACTCGTTGCCGGCTGCTAAAAGAGATGAGGGCTCGGCGGCATATCCACTAGAATTTGGTTGGAAGGTGGTGGTGACAGGTTATGTGAGTGGATTGGTAATAGGAGTGATTCTTGGATGCGTTATGGACACAAGGAAGTATGAATGGCTTGTGAAGAATTATTTTGCGAGGTGGCAACGCTAAATTTAAAATTCTAAAACTCGCATGCGTAGAACTTATTTCTAGTTATATTGTATTTTCTTGTATTTCCTTTCCCTTTTCTTTTCTTTCTTAATTTTCCCTTGTGCTATTCCATGGTTTGTGCTATATGGTAAGAGTGAAATTCTCTTGGATTGCCTATTCCAATATGGTAAGAGTGCTATAAATAAGATGATGTCTTTAATAAGATCAGTGTTATATGATATAGTTCTTGAAATACAATTCTATTTTTTAATGAACTATAATAAAAATAACATGAAGCCAATGCTTATTTCAATTAAAATCCTGAAAAAGTACGGGTCTAAACTTTCATTTAAAGAAACAATCAAATATCTTCAATACTATTGAATCAAGAATTCTTGAATTCATAAAGTAAGAAATATTATCGGAATAATATATATATATATATATATATATATATATATATATATATATATATATATATATATTATTCAGAATTATATTTTTTTCTTGGTTAATTTTAAAAATGTATCACTTTTTTATGAGAAAAATGATATAGCTGACTTGTCCAAAAATTGGCAAAGAGTAGTGGAAGACTTGGACTTTGAAAATGGATGCGCTAAAAACAAATTTATTATTATTATTATTTACCTTGGAGTACGAGTATATAGCCTCATAAAAACAATAGTCAACAAAACATGTCATAAATGAATTACTTGTTAAAAGAAGATATTTAATTATTGAGGGGAACTTAAATCTAATACATATTCTCAATCTCCTCTAAAGATACATATTTGTATGTTGTGGTGGATAACTTGGAATATATACTGTAAAACCAAATATTTTTAACGAAAAATGTTTGGCTCATGACCAAAAAAACAATTGTAATTTAGAGAATTTATGAAATGATGTTGGCTAGTACCTATGTGACAAGAAGCTTAGTTTTCATGAGGAATGGTCTTGCAATTAACTGGAAGTTTTAGTAAATGATTTAGAAAGACCATTTTGTGTATTAACATGGGCAACAAAATGTTCAATATTTATCCCAAGTGACATACAATAATCATCAAATGCTTGGGATGTAAATTCATCATCATTGTCAAAACAAATAGTCTTGACTGTGTGGTTGAAAAATTGTGCTTCTAATCTAATAATTTGAGTAAGTATATCCTGCAAATACCATGTTGCGAGTTGATAATAAACATACATATGATCATCTTGTCAATATATCTACTAAAATCATAAAATATCTAAATGTTCTATATGGTGGGTGAATGAGCCCACAAATATCACCTTAAATGCGTAATAGAACCCAATCCAATTATGTGATTATTTTTTGATTATTATTATTATTATTATTATTATTATTATTATTTGAGGTGAACCCAATCCAATTATCGGTTAACTTGGTTTTTTAATTGGGTTATAATTGTTATATAGTGAAAATTAATAATATATTATTTTTTAAAATCTAAATAAAAGAAAGAAAATCTATGTTCACAGTATTAGTAAAAGAGCTAAAACAGCTCGGCCAGCCACTGTTAACACACACTCATGTGCACTGTGGACTGGCCATTTGTTTCCCTGCTTCGCGTGCGTATGTGCTCTTTTTTTTTCTTTTTTTTTACACAGGACTTCTTTTTGTATTTTTATGGTGAAATTGACAAATGAGTAGCTTTGGTCAAGCGGTTGTCCCCGCGCTGCCACATCGGCGCGCGCGAGTTCGAACTGCTCAGACAACAAATCTGATTTGGTTTTTTTTATTTTATTTTATTTTAAGAACTTTTTTTAGTAAAAAAAAAAAGGTTTTTTTTGTTAATACAAATATGATTTGGTTTTTTTTTTAAAAGAACTGTTTTTGTTTGTAAAAAAAAAAAGTCGTTTTCTTAACAAAAAAAAAAGTCGTTTTCTTAATTTTTTTTATATACAAATCTGATTTGTTTTTTGTTTTTTTGTTTTTTTTAGGAACTGTTTTTTTTAATAAAATAAAAGGGTTTTTTTAAATAAAAAACGGGTTTTTTTGGTTAAAAAAACAGTTTTTTTTTAATAATTGTTTTTTTTTTTTTACAAAAATAAGAATTTTTTTTTATAACTGAAGTGTCTAGGACAACTTATGCGCACCACGACTAATCTCTGGATCCACTTTTTTTTTGATATTTTTTCTCTATTTTGTTTTGCCACTTATACATTTTTTTTTAACCGAGGTGTCCGCGTCAGCTTACGCGCACCACGATTGTTTCTTCCCAAGTATTTTTTTTTCCTGGCCAACTGAGCGCGCCACGAATAATCCCTGGGCTCATTTTTTCATAATATTTTTTCCTATTTGTTTTTCCTAATATATTTTTTATATATGTTAGGGTGTCTGGATTAGCTTACACGCACTATGACTATTATTATTTTATAGAATACCTTAAGGAGATCGCAATTCCAAAAAGTTATGAATATATATATATTAATGCACTGATATGAAATAAATAGCAAAATATATAATTAGTCTAACATATTTATTAGAGAAAAAATTACAACTAATTATTATCATTATTTTTAAGGCACTAATATGAAATAAATAGCAAAATATATAATTAGTCTAACATATTTTTATAAGAAAAAAATAAAAAAATAATAATTATATATTATTATAAATGCCTTATCTACAATAATTAGAAATTCCAACACCTAATAAAAAAAAATTTAAAAAGCAATTCAAAAATAAAATAAATGGCAAAACAAAAAAAAAACCTATTATTAGATCTTAAAAAATTATCTAACTTGAAGAATAAATAAAAACAAAAAAAAAAAGAATTATTACAACAAAAGCTAAAACAAAATGGATCGTTTACTGTAGCTAGCCACTGTTCACGCACACACAAAGCATTGTGAACTAGATATTAGATTCACTGCTTCGCGCTTACATGAGCTTGGTTTTTTTTAAAAAAAAAACAGGGACTCTTTGTTTTTATTTGTAGAGTTAAAATGAAAAAAAAATAGCCGTGGCCAAGTGGTTCCCTGTGCGCTGTATAAGGGAAACCTGCGAACAAACGAAGGATCTTCTATCAAAGGAAAGCAACCAATATTCAGCCCAACACCAAGCATGATATCTGGGCATTTATTGTTAAGTCAAATACTACTGTATTTATATATATACTGTAACGGCTCAATTGTAACGGGAATATGGATTTGCTACCAAATCAATTCCCTAAAGCTATGTATATATACCCCTGTCTGATCATCAATAATATTGTGTCTGAGAATATATTCAGTGACAAGCTTGCAAGTGTTTGACTCCTATATCAGTAGCTAATTCTCTTTATGGTATCAGAGCTACCTACCTCCAACGAGTCACCGATCCAACCCATCACCATGTCTGATCAAAACACAACCATCAATCTCAACACCCAAACTTCCCCTGCAACTGACAAGCAAATCATTGCATTCAATGTCACTGCCCAAATCAACGAAAAATTAACACCCTCCACCTTCCCTCAATGGCGTGCTCAATTTGAAGCATTACTCATCGGGTATGATCTACTCAAATTTGTTGAAGGAACCCTTCAATGTCCTTCCTCCAATGGCACCAGTGCAGACGAGCTCTGCAAGACCCACTGGATCAGACAGGATAAACTCATCCTGAGTGCTATTTTAGCATCTACATCTCCGTCAATAACTCCCCTTATTGCAACGGCGAAAACCTCCAGTGAAGCATGGAAAAAACTCAACAATTTATACGCTAGCCGCTCAAGAACTCGGGCTATGCAGTTGAAGGAAGAAATTACCTTATTTCAGCGAGGATCCCGATCAATTACGGAATATCTCCACGCTGTGAAAGCTTTGGCTGATGAAATAGCCATTATCGATCATCCAATCTCTGATGATGATTTAACACTGTATGTGTTAAATGGGTTAGGGTCCGAATTTAGGGAGATTGCAGGACCCATCCGTGCCCGAGAATCCTCACTGTCGTTTGAAGAGCTACACGATTTACTGGTAGGCCATGATTCTTACCTGCGACGACTGGAAGCTGCAACGCAGCAAATGGTTGCCTCTGCCAACTTCACCAAGAAATCCCACTCAGCAGGAAGACAACCGTGGATGAAGAAGACTGAAAACCGAGGGCCTCAAGGGCCACATCGACCCTTTTATGATGGGCCTCAAGGGCCAAACCGCTCCTCTTATGGAGCCCAACGGGATGGGCGCAGACCCAACACTTTTCAAGGCCGGCCCAATAATTTTAATAGAAGGCATCAACCCAAATGCCAATTTTGTGACCAGGTGGGACACATTGCAAAAAATTGCTATCAAATTCAAACACAGAATCCGTCCATCAACTACACCAGATCATCAAATGGCATGGATAAAAACTGGTTACTTGATTCAGCTGCCAGTCATAACATCACGGGAGATTTAAACAACTTATCCATTCACTCTGAATATGATGGCACAGATAAAGTCATCCTTGGTGATGGTTCAGGTTTGACTGTATCCCATGTTGGTTCTTTGGATTTACAATCCCCTCTTCGTACTTTTACTCTTCGTGATACTCTTTATGTCCCTAATCTATGCAAAAATTTAATATCTGTCCATCACTTTACTAAGCAAAATAATGTGTTTGTTGAACTTCATCCTTTTTATTTTCTTGTGAAGGACCAGATCACGAGGGCACCTTTACTAAAAGGAGCATGTAACAATGGCATTTATACCTTTCCGGAGTCCATGGTGGCGTCGCCAAAAGTAGCCAACGTGCATGAACGAACCTCCATTGACGGGTGGCATAAGCGGCTTGGGCATCCTTCATCCAAAATTGTTCATCACCTAGTTAAACATTTTTCCCTTCCTGTTTCCACAAATAATGAATTGTCTTCCCTTTGTCAACCGTGTTCCATCAATAAAGCTCATCGCCAACCATTTCGTGTCAACAGTCTTAAGAGTCATGCGCCACTTGATCTTATATATACAGATGTGTGGGGTCCTGCCAGTTACACTGGTACTGATGGATCAAGATATTATCTTCTATTTATTGATTATTTCACAAAATACATCTGGATGTATCCTATGGCAAATAAATCTGATGTCAGTCGAATTTTTCCACAATTTAAAAAATTTGTTGAAAATCGTTTTCAAAATTCCATCAAAACCCTGTATTCTGACAATGGTGGTGAGTTTATTATTTTAAAAAATTTTTTACTCACTCATGGTATAGCTCACTACACCACAGCTCCTCATACACCACAACAAAATGGTGTTGTTGAGCGTCGCCATCGTCATCTTGTTGAAACAGGTTTAACTCTTCTTAATGACTCCAAACTTGATTTTTCTTTTTGGCCATTTGCCTTTCAAACTGCATCTTATCTTATAAACCGCCAACCCACTCCTCTTCTTTCCGGCAAATCCCCCTTTGAAGCCTTGTTTAAACAGAAACCAAATTATTTAAAATTAAAACAATTTGGTTGTTTATGCTACCCCCTTACAAGGCCATACAACACAAATAAAATGCAGCCAAAATCAAAAGTCTGTATTTTTCTTGGTTACTCTCCTACTCAAAATGCATTTCAATGTTTTGACATCCAAACAAAAAAAATATACATTTCAAGGCATGTCTTATTTGATGAAAATAAAAACATTTTATCCCTGCTCCCAAACATGTCCTCCAGCTCACCCGTCACACACAAACAATCATCTCCTTTCTCACATCCTCTGTTTGGATCCCAGCAGCTCACCATGCTCCCGTCTCCACCGCTCGGCACTACGGCATCACAGGCTCCAACCGAAGGTACTCCTGCCATTGTTACCGTCTCCTCAGGTAATTCTAGTTCCCTTCGATCTGCATCTCCAAATTGTTTACATCCCATGCATTCATCTCCATCAATGTCAAACTCAAATTCAGCCGATCCACTCATCCACTCACCATCACCACCCTCTGCTATACAGACAAACCCACCTCCTGATTTTGAACCCATCACCCCCATCCCTGAGCTGATTCCTGAGCAACCCAACCCACCACCCAACCCTACAAACCGAACCCACACCATGACAACTCGTTCCATGAACCAAATCTTTAAACCCAAAACCATAAACATCACCTCTAAACACCCCCTTCCCCCAACAATCGAACCAACAAGTGTGAGTCAAGCCATCTCCCAACCCCACTGGCGTGAGGCTATGTCAGCCGAACTCACTGCCTTAATGCAACATGGAACATGGGACCTTGTAATTCCACCCACAGACTGTAAACCAGTAGGCTGTAAATGGGTATTTCGGGTCAAGAGAAATGCTGATGGGTCAGTGGATAGGTTAAAGGCTAGGTTAGTTGCTAAGGGCTACCATCAACGCCCTGGCGTTGATTACTTTGATACTTTTAGCCCAGTCATAAAACCTACCACAATCAGGGCTGTTCTTTCTATTGCTGTCATGAATGGGTGGCCTTTGAGGCAATTGGATGTTAATAATGCGTTTCTTAATGGTAAACTAACTGAAACTGTGTTTATGTTGCAACCACCAGGGTTCAAAGATTCGGCAAAACCTAACCATGTCTGCAGGTTGAACAAAGCAATTTATGGTCTCAAACAAGCACCTAGGGCTTGGTTCACAGCACTGAAACCAGCCATTATTCAATTGGGGTTTCACGGTTCCTTGGCTGACACCTCTTTATTTATTTATCGTCAAGATTCTATTATATGTTATTGCCTTGTGTATGTTGATGATTTAGTGCTAACTGGAAATAACTCTGCCTTTGTGTCTAGTATTGTTCAGAAACTAGGTGCCAAGTTCTCACTCAAGGACATGGGATCCCTACACTTTTTTCTCGGTGTAGAAGTAATCCCAACAAAGGCTGGCTTATTACTCTCGCAGCATGAGTATATTCGTGAACTGTTGGCTACCACGAACATGGATGGGGCCAAAGACATCTCCACACCACTCTCAACCACTCAAATCCTACGACTGAATGATGGCACCGCAGCAGTGGATACCTCAGAATTTCGCAGAGTTATTGGCCGCCTCCAGTACCTTTCCTTGACGCGTCCGGACATCTCCTTTGCGGTCAACAAATTATCTCAGTTTATGCACAAGCCAACAACGACTCACTGGACAGCCACCAAGCGTCTTCTCCGCTACCTAAAGCAGACAATCTTCCATGGTCTTCAGATTCAGAAAACTGGTTCCCCTGTCCTACGCACCTATTCCGATGCTGATTGGGGTGGCAATTTAGATGACAGAACATCCACCTCTGCATACATAAGTTTTTTGGGCCCCAACCCCATCTCCTGGTGCTCCAAAAAACAGCGCGCAGTTGCCCGCTCCACAACCGAGGCTGAATATAGAGCTCTCGCCAACGCGGCCTCTGAAACACTATGGCTGTCCACTCTACTCAAGGAACTTGCCATCCCTGTTCCAGCTGCTCCTCAGCTCCTCTGCGACAATCTCGGTGCCACACACCTCAGCTTCAACCCAGTCAACCACTCCCGCATGAAGCACATTCAAATCGATCTTCACTTCGTACGTGATCTAGTGCAAAAAGGCAGCCTGCATGTCAAACATGTGCACACTCAAGATCAACTAGCAGACCTCCTGACCAAGCCCCTATCGCGCCAACGCACTGAGTTCCTACGCAACAAGATTGGCCTTGCCGATGGAAGCCCAATCTTGCGGGGGCGTATAAGGGAAACCTGCGAACAAACGAAGGATCTTCTATCAAAGGAAAGCAACCAATATTCAGCCCAACACCAAGCATGATATCTGGGCATTTATTGTTAAGTCAAATACTACTGTATTTATATATATACTGTAACGGCTCAATTGTAACGGGAATATGGATTTGCTACCAAATCAATTCCCTAAAGCTATGTATATATACCCCTGTCTGATCATCAATAATATTGTGTCTGAGAATATATTCAGTGACAAGCTTGCAAGTGTTTGACTCCTATATCAGTAGCTAATTCTCTTTACGCTGAGCGCGCAGGAGTTTGAACCACTCCGCCAACAAAACTCAATTTGGTTTTTTTTTTTTCTTCTTCTAAAATCCGGGTTTATTTTTTTCTTCTAAAATCCTAATTTTAGAAAATTACTGTCTGGAAAATTTATTTCTATTTAAAAAAAAAAAACAATTAGGGTATCAGTGACAGCTTACGCGTCCCACGACTAATCTCCGGGTCCATTTTTCTTCCTTTTTTTTGTTTCCACTTACACATTTTTTTCCCTTTTTTTGTTTCCACTTACACATTTTTTTCCCTTTTTTTGTTTCCACTTATACATTTTTTCCCATGACCGGGGTGTCCGGATTAATTTATGTGAACCATGATTTTTTTCTCATTATTATTTAAAAAGATGTTTTCCCCTTGCACTTTTTTTTTATAACCGTGCTTCCTTTTTTTTAACAGTCATTTTCATTGTTCAATACTGCTTGAAAATGTGTTTTCTGTTTTTTATTTTAACCGGGTTTTTTTATTATTTTTTAAACCGGAGTATTCGTTGCAGCTTATGCGCACCGACTAATCTTTGGATCTATTTTTTTATTATTATTTTCTTCCCTATTTTTTATTACCACTTATACATTTTTTTTCATGACCGGGGTGTCTGGGTTAGTTTACGCGCACCATGATTTTTTTCTCATTACTATTTAAAAAGAAACTTTCCCCTTGCACTTTTTTTAGAACTAGAGTGTCCACGTCAGCTTTTTTCCTTTTAACCGGGCTTCTTTTGTTGTGTTTTTTTGAACTAGGATATCCGTGCAACTTACGTGCATCACGACTAATCTCCGGATCCATTTTTTTATATATTTTTTTCCTTCTTTTCTCCATTTATACTTTTTTTTCCATAACCAGAGTGTCCGTATCAATTTACGCACACCACAATTTTTTTCTCATTACTGTTTGAAAAGGTGATTTCTTTTTTAAAAAATTGGGCTTCTATTTTCTTATAACGGGGTGTCCGGGCTAGCTTACACGCAACACGATTAATTTCTTGACCCAGTTTTTTAATACATTTTTTTCCTTTTTTTCCAATTTTTTTTTTTTTTGGTTTTTTTTTATAATCGGAGTTTCCAGGTCAACTTACGAGCACCATGACTTTTTTCCCACGTATAATTTTTTTTATCTCTAGATCCATTTTTTCTTACATTTTTTTTCCTATTTTTTTCTCATTTATACATTTTTTTTCATAACTATGGTGTTTGAGCCACCTTACGTGCACCATGATTTTTTTTCCATGCATATATCTTTTTTATAACCAGGATGTCTAGACAGCTTACGCACACCATGAATAATCCCCAGAACCATTTTGTTTTTACATTTTTTTCTGTTTTTTCCCCCCTTATATAATTTTTTTATAACTAGAATGTACGAGTCAACTTACGGACACCACGACTATTATTTTATAGAATGGCTAAAGGAGATCACAATTTCAAACATTAATAATAAACATAAAATATTTTTTATCAATTATAATTTTACTAATTAAATATTAAAATAACAAAATACAACACGTATAAAATCAATCAGTTTCCAACATAAATAAAAAATCCTAGCGCATCGCGCGGGCAAATTCGCTTGTTCTAGCTAAAAAAGAAACCAATTAGCCGACGTGATTATATATCTTTTAATTGGAAAGATATATTAGCAGGTTTGTTTTTAGCCCGTAAAATAAAACAAATCATTAAATAAATTAATAACCCTTTGTTCAGACTACCTATAAAAAAAACACAATATCAAAAGAAATTAAAAATAATTGGAGTTTTTATAACGCAAAATCATATTGTGCACTCTTATCACATTTTACTATGGCTAATAATTTTTTTCAGTTTAGAAATGTGATTTGATGTTACTTTTTGAAGTATTTTTTGATCAAAAAAATACTAGAATAATATTTTTTATTTTTTAAAAATTATTTTTTAATTAAAATGATCTGAAAACATCAAAAAAAAATATTTTAAAATAAAAAAAATATTTTTTTTTTGAAAAGAAGTAACAAACAAAACATAAAATGATGGTTTTTTTGGTTATTTTTTTAATTTCATTCTTTCATTTTTATGTTTTTTCATTTAACAATTTCAATTCTTTATAGAGATAAAGAAGGTTTTGAAAATATTTTATAGCTTAAAGCAGGGGGTTCTTGTGCCGAATGAGGCTTGCAAATGCCACAAAAGGTGTCGGCACGGCAGTGATATGATGCCATCACATCTTAGGAAGCCTCGTCATTATTGTCAAAGAAAAACACTTCTCATTTAAACTATTACATTATAGCCCGTCTAATAAACAATTTTATATTATTTTTTAATACATACAAAAACCTTTTATTTAAGGTTTTAAATAAACTTTACTAAATAATTTTATATTGGTTTTTAATACATACTTGAAGATTGTCATTGCTAAACATTTAACTTATGACCATTTAGTAGTTAATACTCATACCATTTAACTCTACGAATATAAATTATTAAGAAAAGTCCAGTAAATTATTTTATATTATTTTTGAATTATAAATTTTATCAATTAAATTTTAGGTATTTCCTACATTGAAAAGGATTTTTTTTTTTAATTTATCAGGCACAAACACACGTGTTTTTTTTATAAAAATGTGTACAAATATTACCATTTTCGGTTTAATATGTATAGCATTAAAACGACATCCATTTGACAAAAATAAAGAAAAAGTCTATAAATAGAATTTAATAGGTTTAAGACTGTGGTAACTTCTATTTTTTAAAATGTTTTATTTAAAAAATTATAAATTAATACTTTATAGGTAATTTTCAATGATTTTAATGTGTTAATATCAAAAATAAAAATAAAACTAAAAAGATTAATTTTAATATATTTTAATTTAAAAAATATTTTTGGAAAACAATTTGCATCATATTGCCAAACACACAATAAAAAATAAAAATAAGTATATAGGTAAAAAGATTAATTTTAATATATTTTAATTTAAAAAAAAATTGAAAAACAAATTGCATCATGTTGCCAAATACACAATAAAAAATAAAAATAAGTATATAGGTAATGGAATAAATCATGATCTCCCCATATGGTTTAGACAAATTAGAGTGTTTATAGTTGAGGTCAAACCCCCTTTTTTGTTTTAAATTAATTTATTTTTATTATTTTTAACTTGTTTAGATATACTGTATTAAAAATAAATTTTTAAAAATAAAAAATATATAGCTATTATATCGTACCTTACTCTACCCAACTAAACTCGAAAAAATTTAAAGTACAAAAAATATGGTTAATTATATTTAAAAACATTTATTCAGACTACCGATAAAAACACAATCTTACAACATATATTTTATATTAATGAAAACATTAAAAGAAACTAAAAATAATTGGTGTTTTTATTATGCAAAATTATATTGTAGTTAAGACTCAATACCATATTAAAAAACATATTTTAATCTAAGAATATAAATTTTTAAGTAATGTTAAATAAATTGTTTTATATTGTTTTTAAATTATATATTTTATTAATTAAATCCTTGGTATTTCCTACATTTCTCAATGGATATTTTTGTAATTTATCATGCACAAAAACGTCTATTTAAAAAAAGAAGAAGAAAAGTTACAAATATTAGCATTTTCTGTTTAATATGCATAGCATTTAAACAATATCCATTTGAATTACAAAATTAACTAAAAAGTCAATGAACTTCAATAGAAAGACATGGTTGATAATCAAATTGATGATTTTTATAGGTTTGAGACCACATTGTTATAATTTTATTTTTTAAAATACTTTGGGAATTATTTTCAATAAAAATATTAAATTAATATATTTTAGATAATTTCTAATCATTTTAATATGTTAATGTCAAAAATAAAAATAAAAATTGTAATATATTTTAAAATTAAAAACAAATACTTTTAAAAAATAATATACATCACATTACCAAACACACAATAAAAAATAAATTAATATAATTTGTTTTTGTAATGTGATGGTAGTCATTTTATACTCAAAAGGTATAATTTCTTGTTTTTAAATATTTTTAATATTAGGAAGTCAACTAAAGAAAGGCACCGACATCAATTCAGTTTTAACGAGCCATAAACCCGCGCTCCGCCGCAGGGATTAACTTTTTTTTTTTGTCTAGTTTTAATACATATAAGTTTTTTATTTTGTATTTTGGTTTTTATCTTTTAGTTTAGTTTCTAAAAAAGTAAAATTACTGAGACACCCCACTAATAATTCTTGGTTTTTGTTTTATTTGAAGGTATTATGATTATTGTACTATGCACAGAAATAAAAAAAAATTAAAAATACCTTTGATACTATGACATTATTTTAAACATATTTTACATAATAAAATAAATATATAAAAAACAAATATACATTTTAAAAAGTTCTACGACGCCGCACGCGTCATCTGAAATGTGCATGAGCTCTGAAATTGATGTCGTGCCCACAACACCCGACAGAAAATATAATTAAAAAGTGGTAAATTACCAATACACCCCTATAACCAATTCTTAGGTTTTGTCTTATAGGGGGTATATACGTACTTATACAACTCGTGGTGCACATCAGCTGACCTGAACACCTCGATTATAAAAAAAAAGGTCCGAGGATTAGTCATGGTACGCTTAAGTTCACCCAAAGACCCCGGTCATAAAAAAAATATATAAGTGAAAAAAAAAGAAGCTTAAGTTGGCCCAGAGACACCGGTTATAAAAAAAATATAAGCATGAAAAAAAAAAATATAAGCATGAAAGCACTGTAGCAATCCATATTGTTTTTTTTTTTTTAAATTAGTTCGGAAAATTAGTCGTGGTGCTCTTAAGCTGGATTGGAGACCCCGGTCACAAAAAAATAATATAAGTGAACATAAAAAAGTATAAGGAAAAAAATAATAAATTGGTCTGGGGATTAGTCGTGGTACGTCCAAGCTGGCCTAAACATCCTGATTATCAAAAAACAAATTTGGTCCGGGGAGTGGCGGTGGTGCACTTAAGCTTGCCTAGAGATCCTGGTTATAGAAAAAAAAAATATAAGTGAAAAAAAAAACAAAAAAAAAGTATAAATGTGAAAGAATTGTAGCAATCCATATTGTTTTAAAAAAATTCTCTTAAGGAATTAGTCATGGTGTGCTTAAGCTAACCCGAAGACCTCGGTTATAAAAAAAATATATAAGTGAACAAAACAAAAGTATAAGAAAAAAAGAAGGAAAAAAAATGTATCAGCGAGAAAGCACTTTAGAAAAATAAAAGTGGGTCTAGGGATTGTCTTGGTATGCATAAGTTGCCATGGACACCCTGGTCATAAAAAAAAAATAGATCTGGGGATTAATCGTGTTGCTCTTAAGCTAGCTTGGACACCCTAATTATATATAAAAAAAATATAAGTGGAAAAAGAAAAAAAATATAAAAAAGTATAATAGGCAAACAAATGTTTTGGGGAAAAAAACGAAAAAAATATAATAAGAAAAAAAAAAGAAACATAATAAGGAAAAAAAAGGCAAAAAAAGAAGAAGCAAAAAACAGGGAAAAAAACATTGTAGCGGGAAAAGCATTGTTGCAATCAACAATGCTATGTGTGGGGAGCTACAGTGCTGCCCACACACTATTTACAATTCATATTGTTTTTTTTTTTTAAATTGGTCCAGGAGTTAGTTGTGGTGTGCTTAAGCTGACCCGGAGATCCCAGTTATAAAATTTTTTTTGGTCTGGGCATAAGGAAAAAAAATGTATAAGTGAAAAAAAAATATATAAGGAACAAAAATTAAAAAAATAATAAATTGGTACAGGGATTAGTCGTGATGCGTGCAAGCTGGCCCACCTTGATTATCAAAAAACAATTTGGTTCGAGGATTAGTCGTGGTGCGCTTAAGGTGACCCATAAATCCTGGTTATAAAAAGAATATATAAGTAAAAAATAATAATAAAAAAGCTTAAGCTAGCTCAGAGACCATTATTATAAAAAAATATATAAGTTAAAGAAAAAAAATAAGCGTGAAAGCACTGTAGCAATCCATATTGTTTTAAAAATAAATTCGTTCCAGGAATTAGTCGTGGTGTACTTAAACTGTCCCGTAGACCCCGGTTGTAAAAACAAATATACAAGTGAACAAAACAAAAGTATAAGAAAAAAAAAAGAAAAAAATGTATCAGCGGGAAAGCACTTTAGCAAAAAAAAAGGTCTGAGGATTAGTTGTGGTACGCACAAGCTGGTCTGGACACCCTGGTTATAAATAAAAATTGGATCCGAGGATTAATTATAGTGCGCTTAAGCTAGTCTGGACACCCCGATCATAAAAAACAAAAAAATATATAAGTGGAAAAAGGAAAAAAATTAAAAAAAGTATAACCAGCAAAAAATATATTTCATGGAAAAAAATATAATCAGAAAAAAATATAAAAAAAATAGCAAAAAAAAATAATAAAAAATAGATCTGAGGATTAATTGTGGTGTACTTAAGTTAGCCCAAACATCCTGATTATAAAAAACAAATGAAATTATATATAAATAGAAAAAGAAAAAAAATATAACCAATGAAAAAAATATTTCATGAAAAAAAAAAATTAAAAAAAAACGAAGAAAAAAACAACTAAAAGAAATAAACAAAAAAAGAAAGAAAATAAAATAAAAAATGAAACGTAATTAAAAAAAAACAAAAAGCAAAAAAAAAAAAAAATACTGTGGAAATCTACAGTGCTTTGTATGGGGAGCTACAGTTAATTCCCCACACGGTTTAGTTTCTTTGTAATATGTTATTGTAAGATAAAATAAAAAGCACTTCTGCCTCCAAATACACACGAGCATGGCACAAGGGTCTTTCAGTCATTTCACCAATCTATACTTCCAGAACAATCTATAGAATGCACAAGCGTGGTGGAAACAATCGACAGAGAAAATGCCTTGCTTGAACATTTCGACGAACGTTAATCTTGATGGCGTTGACACATCTGCCATCCTCTCTGAAGCATCCTCTCAAGTCGCCAAAATCATCAAAAAACCCGAGTTTGTAAGATTTTTCCCTTTTGCCTCAGATTCTTTTAAGTTTTTTTGATTGCTGAAATGCTTAAAATTTATGGACTGTTACGACTTTTTTTGTGAGTTACTCTGTACAAGAAAAGATTTTGTATTATTGAAACAATTGGTCTGTTGAATGTTCTGAAGTGGGTTTTTACTGATTGTTTATGTGTATTCTAGCTGGTATCAAAATGGGTTCACTGTATTTGTATTTTCTTGATGCTCAAAAGTTATGGAAATATTTATTTTTGTAATGATTAAGTGGGTTATTGTTGATGTTAAATGTGATTGCCTCAAGTGTATTTACATGCTTGAGTTCTTGAGGGTTCCATGGCAGCTTGGGTTTGTTTATGGTTCTAAACTCGCTTGATATGATTGGTTCGCGTGTCCTTTGATTTTGACCTGGATAAGTTAAGGTTTTGAGTATCTAGCTGTGCTTTTGTCTGCAATGGTTGTTTTTTAACTTTCTGGGAGGTGTCTCTTTTGAAGAGTTTCGTTTAGAGCTTAACTTCAATAATCAAAGAGTGATTTGGCTGAATTGATTCTTGTAGCTTGTAATGTAGTTAATTCGAATATAACTTGTTTGGCCATGAAAGATAAAATGGATATTGTCACTGCCTGAATGTTGTTTGCTAGTCTATCATTATAGTGGACGACTATTATGTTATGTAAACCTACACCTGCAAAACTCAAAGTCTCATAATTTAATTCTTTTTCTGCTATTATGTTTTACATTTTCCAGCTCTTGCAAACCTAAAAGGAAGTTCATGTTTGCACTGTTTGGTACCAAAGGTGCCCACTGGATACGCCCTTTAACCGTTATGTGTGTGCAACCATGCAGTATGTGATGATTGTGTTGAAGGGCTCTGTTCCAATTTCATTCGGAGGAACCGAGCAGCCAGCAGCTTATGGTGAACTGGTATCTATTGGTGGCCTTAGCAGTGATGTGAACAAGAAACTGAGTTCTGCAATTGCAACTATTCTTGAGTCAAAGCTGGTATCTATTTTTGATTTTTGCTGCCACTACTACTGGTTTGATGCCTGCTTTAATTTGCAGGGTTCCTACTTTGGTTGGAATGGTTCCACTTTCTAAAGCCAGCTTCTCGCCTGCGATATGTCCGTTTCTGTCTAGGGTTATGGCATGTAGAACGAAAATGCTTTAAACTGTGCCTCTTTTATGGGAAAACTATGTTTTTGCATGAAATCAAGCAGCCGTTTAGCCATTAGTGGATGTTCTTTGACATGCTCAGGTTTGTATTTTTAGACTTTGTATCCTCATATGATCTTAAACTCAGGCATGGGAGTATTTAAACCATCTACATAAAAGATACTCTGGTATCATTTCTTCTGTGTTGCTAGCTGCTAGCCCTGCATATTGTTTGGATATGGCTTTTTGGGTCTTAAAAAAATTATACAATAATGATGATTTAATTATATTTATTTTTAATTATATTCATTCATGTCATGCTGGCATGATTTTAAATTAAAAAAGAGAAAGAAAAAAAAAAGAGTTTGGTCAGAAAGAATAACAAAATGAACAGATCTTAGTGTCAATTAATTTATCTTGCAAGGGAGAGGTTAAAATAAATATTGATTTATTACGGAAATGTTGGTTTCATTTATAGAAACAATCAAATATTGCGATCAAAATGAACTTTTTCTTCACAAAAGAAATTGAAGGTTTTTCTTTTCGTTTTTTCGCATAGGCCTTAATACCTCTTCATTATTTGCAGCCACACATTCTTTGCCCATTGGAAAATCTAAAAAGATTTCAATCAAATCGATGAAGACTTCCCGTAGAGCTCCCAAGTATTCTTTGCCCATTGGAAAATCTTAACCGTAAATGAAGATTTCATTATTTGCAGCACTACTTCGTTTACTTCTCCACCAGACTCAATATTTTTTTTTGTCTATATAAGCTGCTTTATTTCTCTTATTTGGTCATTAAAAAAGATACAAGTTTCTCTTATGAATTAGTATGAAGGGACTAATTAATAGTTAGAGTTAACAACTTCAACAAAGAAAGTAGCAAGTCATTAAGGGAATCAACCTATTTTCTAGATGAATTTCTGATTATACTGAGTATAAAGGGATTGATAATGGATCTTTGGCCTAGAAGCTCGCTAATTGATACTGCCCTCCAACAAGTGAATAGTGAGTGGAGGGCACGCACAGTCCCCCAAATAATTGCTCCAATACAATACTACCCTTATCCTATTAAAATCATTTTAATCTCAACAATGCATGGTTTTTTATTTTTATTTTTGGTATACCTCCCTCTAGCAATAATAATAATAATAATAAAAATAATAACCTATTTAAAAATAAAAATAAAAATAACCTATGAGATAGTAAGTTTTGTAGTTTTTTTCTTTCCTTCTTTTTTATTTGCAATTCGCCATTTTAAACAAATGATGACAATTGTGTTAAGATAGTACTCGACACAACGCATGCATACTTAAAGTATATGAGATTTTTTTCACTTGATAACTTTTTAATGAAAACACAACAAAATTAAAGGGAAAACTTTGAAATTTGAGTAATTGTAGAAAATAAAAATCAACAATGAATCCCTAAATAAAATATATGCAGAAAATAGAGAAATAGATAAATTTTATATTTGTTGTTGTTATCTGATTTGTACTCTGTTTTTTAGAATATTTTAAAAAAACAAATATTTGGACAAAAAATAAAAAATTGAAGAACACAAGGGACTAAAATAAAAAAAAATAGTTCTCTTGTTTAAAATATTAAATTCTTCATTTTAGATAAACGATGGTAATTGTGTTGATATAGTGCCTGCTTGGAAATGTGGTTGCAGTTGCTTTTAAAAGTGCTTTGTATTCATAAATGTATCAAAATAATATTTTTTTTTATTTTTTAATAATTATTTTTGTCATGATCACATCAAAATGATCTAAAAATACCAAATTTTTTTAATTAAAAATAAAAAATAAAAATCATTTTATTTTTATTTTTATATTTTTCAAAAGTGTTTTCCAAACGCATTCCCAAACACTCCTATAATACTTGAAATAACACCTATTAGTTATTTATTGAAAATTTATTGAAAAAAGTTGACACGAAAAATATAAATTTATGAAATATAAAAAGTGATAAAAATATATTTAACAATTATTTATTTATTTTAATTATATTATTTAATTTTTTAAAATGAACGTGGAACTAACTAAAATATAAGAATAATCCATAAATAAATAAATAAATAAATATACTTAGAAAATAAGAATTGGATAACTTTTATACTTGTAGTTTCGAAACATGAGTAAACTAGGTTTATTTTACCATTTAAATCATATATCATGATTAATATATTTCTTTTCAGTATTTAAATAATTAAACAATATTTCGAAGTATTTAACCCATATTTCACGTTTATTTTAGTCACTTTCCAGTACATGATTGCGGTGCTGAAAGCTCCAGAAAATAGTTTAAACGAGCGGTATATCCGCGCGATGCGGCGGCTTTTTTTTTATCTATATAAAAAATTGATTGCTTTTATATGAATTGTATTTTATTATTTTAATATTTAGTTAGTATAATTATAATTGATAAAATCTATGTAATCAAAATGGAAAGTGATTCGTATATTTTTTAATTGTAGATAACCTAAGTAAATTTTTTTTTTTTTTAGTTTAATTTTTTCCCAGGGAATATTATATTTAAAATATTAAAAATGAAAATATTGTAAATTTGTTTTTAAGAAATAAAGTTAAACAAAAATTTTTTTATAAGATTTATTAATGATATTATTACATTAAATGTATTTAAGAATATTGATATTAATTTTTTTTAAGGAAAAAATCCTAGGTCATTTTTTTCCTCTCTCTATATATTTATAGGCGATAATATTCAATAAATTTTTTTTTATGTTATTCGATTAATTCATTATATTATTATATAAAATGTATTTAAGAATAATGATATTAATTTTTTTTATTCAAAAAATCTTAGGTCATGTTTTCTTCTCCCTATATATATTTCTATGCAATAATATTCAATAAATATTAGAACATATAATTAATGATAGACTAAAAATATTCAAGAACCTTTAACAAAAAATAAAAGGAAAAAAAATTACCATTGCTATCACTGTCAAAACAATAAAAATTATTAAATTATCCGGAGAGAAAAAAATATTAACAGAAGAGCAAGCAAGAAAAACAATTAAATTATTATAATAATAATAATAATAATAATTATTATTATTATTATTATTGTGTTAAGTACAAAATTAAAATTCAAAGAGAAATGTTTTTTTATGTTAAATATAATTTGAAGGACAAAATTGAAATAAATCAAAACATGGATATTAATGAAATTAAATAATTTAAAAGAAAACCGGAAATCAAAAGAATTAGGACCGAAATGAAACTTTAATTTATACTTAATTTGCATGGAAGGATAACATTGAAATAAATCAAAACTTTGAGACTTTAAAAAATATGGATTCCAGACCAATTTCCGAAATTAAAAGTCTGAGGACCGAAATGAAACTACAATATATACTTAATTTCAATTGAAGGACGAAATTGAAAGAAATCAAAACCTATATAATAACAATAAGGACCAAATTAAGACAATTCAAGTGCAGGGACCGAAGTGAAAATTGAGAAAAAACAGCTGCGCTGACGTCAGCATGCGCAGGAGGAGAGAGAAAAGGGGTGAAATTTTTCAAACGACCATTACACCGTCTACGGCCACCTTTGTTGTACACGCGCCGCACCGAGGGAAGCGCACATGCCTTAAAAATCGTTCTAGACGCCGGGAGGTCATTTTTGGACGCCGCATGAAGCCGCACGCGCCGTCCGAAAAACGCGTGAGCGTTGGAACGGACGGCGCGTGACTCGACGCGCCAAAAGTTTTCGGCAGAAAAAAAATATAAAATTAGCTAATTACCGTAAGGCCCCTCACCCCCGTGCCGTGTTTTTGTCGTTATCTGGGGCGAATCTGTCGCTGCACCGTTCAGCTTTAATGTTTAAAAATAAAAAACCGGCCGGGCTGAGCCGGACTGTCCCGGCCTGACCGGGTCAATGACCGTCCCAGCTCGAAAATGGCGGCGTTTTTGTCTTTTTTCGGGGGCTAATTTCGTTAATACACTGTTTAAAATCAGAAAAAAAAAAGAGGACCAACACCTGCGATGCACCGAGTGTTATTGCAAATGAACAGTGACAATGAGTCTGGTGCTACAGTAATGAATAGTGAACGGTGCGATGCCTTTTAGGTTATTTGATAATAATCATTAGACCATTGAAAGAAAGCTAAATTGGTTTACAGGGAAGCCTGATGCTTGCCCAAACATTGGAAGTGGCTCACTGTATGCGCACTATTTTCTAGATGAAATCAATGTCTACACTAACTACGAAACCTTGTACATTTTAAGCATTTTTTAAAAGTAAATCGGTGATATTTTAAATACCAACCTCCTAATAGATCTAGTACGAGTTGATTTGCTCGCTTCGCTGGGCTTTTTTATCTATGTAGAAAATTGATTGATTTTATAAATGTTGTATTTTATTATGTTAATAATTAATTAATATAATTGTAATTGATAAAGTCTGTTAAAAATGGTTTTTTTGAACCATAATGTGATTGAATATTGTTATTGCTAAAAAACTTTTGATAAAATTTGTTAGAAAATTTGCTAAGAAGGTTAAATGATCTATTAGAAATTTGTGGTCACGAATACTTTGGTAAAAAAAAAACAAACAAAAAAAGAAACCCGGTAAAAAAAGAATAACTGACTTGGACACTGAAAAATAAAAAATACATGTGGAAAAAAAGGTTACGCTTCGAAAAAGGAAAAAAAAAGAGTCTAAAATATAAATTTAACTTCAAAGAGAAAGTTTTTTTTTATAAGATTTATTTATTATATTATTATATTAAATATATTTAAGAATACTTATATTAATTTTTTTTTCAAGAAAT
This sequence comes from Salix suchowensis, assembly GCA_029030765.1. Taxonomy (NCBI): domain Eukaryota; kingdom Viridiplantae; phylum Streptophyta; class Magnoliopsida; order Malpighiales; family Salicaceae; genus Salix; species Salix suchowensis. The sequence goes on from CM054995.1 coordinate 18,851,944, forward strand.
TGTAGGTCATTTATTTTCTCTGTTTATATATTTTTAGGCGAGATTATTACATAAATATTAAATACATATACTTAGTCTCACATACTATATAGTGTGATCGAAATGGAAAGTGTTTTTTATATTTTTTAATTGTAGAAAACCAAAGTAAATTTGTAAAAAAAAAGATTAGTTGTCTTTTTTTCCTAATAATATTAGATTTTACACATTATAAATAAAAATATTGAAATTTATTTTCAAAAAATAAATATAAATTTTTTGCGTGCTATAATTACTTATTTGCCGTTAAAAAAGAACAGTGTAGTTGAAACGGAAAGTGTCTTATATATTTTTTAATTGTAAATAATCTAGGCAAATTTATTTACCTTTTGTTTTATTGAGTTGTATTTTTTCTCGGGTAATATTAGATGTTAAATATTAAAAATCCAACTTTTTGATTTTTTTTAAGAAATAAACTTTAACAAAAGAGCACAAAATTAAAATTCAAAGCTAATTTTTTTTATAAGATTTATTCATCATATTATTATATGAAATTTATTTAAGAATGCTGATATTAATTTTGTTAATAAAAAAAATCCGAGGTCATTTTTTTATGTCTTTATATACTTTTAGGCGATAATATGCAATAAATATTAAAACATATAATAATGACTTGTTTGTCATTTAAAAGGAACAGGGTAATCGAGATAAAAATGACTTGTATCGTTTTTTGATTGTAGATAACTTAGGTAAATTTGTTTATTTGTTGTTCTTGAGTTGTCTTTTATCTCCAGTAATATTAGATATAAAATGACTATTGCTATTATTGCAAAAACAATTAAAATTATTAAATTATCCCAAAAAAAAAACACTCATAAACATTAACAAAAGAGTAAGCAAGAAAAAGAATATATTATTATTATTATTATTATTATTATTATTATTATTATTATTATTATTATTATTATTATTATTATTATTATTATGGACAATAAAACACATATTATTATTATTATTATTATTATTATTATTAGTATTAGTATTAGTATTATTATTATTATTATTATTATTAGTATTAGTATTATTATTATTATTATTATTATTATTATTATTATTATTATTTTTATTCTTATTCTTATTCTTATTCTTATTCTTATTCTTATTCTTATTATTATTATTATTATTATTATTATTATTATTATTATTATTATTATTATTATTATTATTATTATTATGTCAATAATGGAAAATAAAACACAAATATCAATTTATCAAGGGATGAAAATAAAAAATTAAAACTATAAGGGCCAAAATGAAAATTCAATATATTATCAATTTCAATCAAAGGATCCAATTGAAGAAATCGAAACTTATGTACTGTATTTATTGAATAATTTAAACCGAATTCAAAAATTAAAAGAAGGAGGACCGAACTGAAACATTGACATCCAATCAATTGCAATCGAAGGACTCAATTGAACTAAAGCAAAACTTATGCAACTAAAATCAGGACAAAAAACAAAATCAAAAGTGAAGGGACTAAAGTTAAAATGTGCACAAATTGGGGGGCTCTCCTGCACTTTGACGTGCAGGAGAGAGAGAGAAATGTGGCCGGCGGGTTTTACCGGTTCTCGGCGCGTCCACGGGAATTTTTAGGGTAAACGCGCCACCGCGGGAGGAAGAAGAAGCCCAGGCGAACCGCTCTGTCCGTCGGAAGCTCGTCTCCGTCCACCGTATGACGCCGCACGCGCCACCTACATAGGGCGTGGGGCGTGAAACCGGCAGGCGCGTGTCACACACGCATTGACAATTACCGAGAAAAAAATAAAAGAAGTTGGTCAATTACGGGACAGCCCCTGGACCGAAATCAATGTTTTTGTCTTATTTGGGCCCATAACCGTAATTAGCCATTTTAAATATATTAAAAAAAGAAAAAACTGCGGCGGACCGGACCGGACCGGTCCGGTCCGCAGGCGTGCAATGACAGGAATAACCCTGAGTCTCAACGGTTTTTACGCGCAGACCGACCGCTTTTTTGTCTTATTATAGGGGCTGAAATCGTCTGAGCACTGTTCATTAACGGAAAAAAAAAAAAAAAAGGCAGACGAACAGCCGCGAAGCACAAACGCCAAATGTCCAGTCCACAGTCGATCTGAGTCTAGCGCTACAGTGCCCACCCCGAGCTGTTTTAGCTCTTTTGTTAATTGTATCATAAAATTTACTCAGTTTTTCTCGTGAATTAAAGGAAGATTTGTTGTATTTTTTGAAATATTCATCAAATTCTTAAGGATTTATTAAAATCCTGTGATGTATGGAAAAACCCGCAAAAATGAAATTATTTCAACTAAAAAATACATTTTATCTTCAACATATTTAGTTGTAGGCAACACACTAACATATTTTACTGTTTATTTTCATGATTTTTTTGTAAGCCATGTTTGGCAAAAAATCATTTTTCTAAACACAAAACTATCAAAATAGACTTAAGGGAGTCTTTTTCAAACACACCCTTAAATCCAAAAACTCAACATATTTTAAGAGTCAAATAAACAAGCCCTTAATCTTGACTCAACTCTGACCAGTTGACCTGACTGTTTGACCCTTACCAAATTAACTTTGTAGGGTTAAATCCAAAAACAAACCAGAGAAACAAACCAATAACCAAGCATATTATAAAAAAAAAATATTAGACAAAATTCTTTTTTATTAGTAATTGATAACAAGCAAACTCTTCTCTGGGAGAAAAAAACATCAAATAAACATTCGCAAAAAAAAAAAAATATTAGTAATTGATATGATTCCATCAAAAATTCTACCAAAACAGAAACATTAACATTGTTTTCAATCAATTCCTGTTTGCTTCCTACGAAGTTGAAATTATATTATTTTTAAATAAATTTCTTGACAATATTGTACATTAATCCCACTCAATTATTTCACACATTACATTGTTTATTAGAAATTAGGTGATCAAAACTGAACCTTTTCTTTACATAAGAAATTGAAGGTAACCTTACGAAACTGAACTATCTAGACCTTTCTAATAAAATTCCTTCTTCAACTTTTGTCAACCTTCTTCAACTTACTTATCTTTCGCTTCCTTCCAACAATTTCAGTTCTGGAACCATGCATTGGCTCTGTAATCTAACCAAACTCAATTCTATAGGCTTGATCCTAACCAATTCGTATGGTGAGATTCCATCCTGTCTTGGAAACTTGACTCAGCTCGCCGTCTTACAGCTTCGTCAAATTCAATCTTGGATAGGAAACCATACCCTATTTCTCTCACTGAACCTTGAATCCAACAGACTGCACGGTCCAATTCCTGAGTCTATTTTTAGACTTCCAAATCTTGAAACACTTAATCTCCATGAAAATCTCTTCCGAGGCACTGTAAATGTTGGCCTTCTTTGGTCAAGAAGCCTTGTTTCCTTCCGATTAACTGGCAATAATTTGTATGCGATTGGTAACATCAATGATAGTGTTGCTCTGCCAAAATTTCAAATTTTAGGTTTGGGTGGATGCAATTTATCAGGCGAGTTTCCAAGTTTCTTACACGGTCATAACCACTTGGAGTTTGTAGAACTCAGTGGAAACAAAATTGAGGGGCACATACCAAAATGGTTTATGAACTTGGGCACCCAAACACTTTGGTATTAAGATCTGTTTGGCAACTTTCTGACAGGTTTTGAGCAACCCGTTGATATTCTTCCATGGAATAATCTACGATATCTGGGACTTTCTTGGAACAAGCTTGAAGGAGCCCTTCCAATTCCACCACGTTCCATCATTAAAACCAATTGGAAGGGAAGATACCAAGATCATTAGCCAATTGTACCAAGCTAGAGATTCTCAATATTGAAAAAAACAAGATAAATGATGTGTTCCCTTCATGGTTGGGTATTTCTCCAAAGTTGAGGGTTCTGATTTTGAGATCCAATAGGCTCCATGGCGTGATTGGAAAACCCAGAGCTAACTTTGAATTCCAGAGGTTGCAGATTGTTGATCTATCCAGTAGTTGTTTTCGGGGCAAGTTGCCACTTGAATACTTTTGAAATTGGACTGCCATGAAAACTATCTATAAAGAACGCCCGTTGTACATGCAAGTTGCCTCAAGTTTACAATTAACACGGTATGAAATGACATATGAATTTGAATACTCCATGACAATGACCAATAAAGGTGTGTTGACATCATATGAGAAGATCCAAGAATTTCTCACAGCTATTGATCTCTCAAGCAATCGTTTTGAAGGAGGAATTCCAGATGCCCTTGGAGATCTCAAAGAACTTTATTTGCTCAATCTCTCCAACAACTTACTCACCGGTCACATCCCTCCATCCTTGTCCAACTTGAAAGAGCTTGAAGCTTTGGATCTTTCTCAGAACAAACTCTCTGGAGAGATTCCTGTCCAACTTGCACAGGTCACCTTCCTCGCAGTCTTTAATGTGTCTCACAATGTCCTATCAGGCCCAATACCACGAGGAAACCAATTCGATACATTTGACAGAACTTCATTTGATGCGAATCCAGGATTGTGTGGGAAGCCTTTATCAAGAAAATGTGGAAATGGTGAGGACTCGTTGCCGGCTGCTAAAAGAGATGAGGGCTTGGCGGCATATCCACTTGAATTTGGTTGGAAGGTGGTGGTGACAGGTTATGCAAGTGGATTGGTAATAGGAGTGATTCTTGGATGCGTTATGGACACAAGGAAGTATGAATGGCTTGTGAAGAATTATTTTGCGAGGTGGCAACGCTAAATTTAAAATTCTAAAACTCGCATGCGTAGAACTTATTTCTAGTTATATTGTATTTTCTTGTATTTCCTTTCCCTTTTCTTTTCTTTCTTAATTTTCCCTTGTGCTATTCCATGGTTTGTGCTATATGGTAAGAGTGAAATTCTCTTGGATTGCCTATTCCATGGTTTCTGTTATATGGTAAGAGTGAAATTCTCTTGGATTGCCTATTCCAATATGGTAAGAGTGCTATAAATAAGATGATGTCTTTAATAAGATGAGTGTTATATGATATAGTTCTTGAAATACAATTCTATTTTTTAATGAACTATAATAAAAATAACATGAAGCCAATGCTTATTTCAATTAAAATCCTGAAAAAGTAAGGGTCTAAACTTTCATTTAAAGAAACAATTAAATATCTTCAATACTATTGAATCAAGAATTCTTGAATTCATAAAGTAAGAAATATTATCGGAATTATTAATATATATATATATATATATATATATATATATATATATATATATTATTCAGAATTATATTTTTTCTTGGTTAATTTTAAAAATGTATCCCTTTTTTATGAGAAAAATGATATAGCTGACTTGTCCGAAAATTGGCAAAGAGTAGTGGAAGACTTGGACTTTGAAAATGGATGCGCTAAAAACAAATTTATTATTATTATTATTATTATTATTATTTACCTTGGAGTACGAGTATATAGCCTCATAAAAACGATAGTCAACAAAACATGTCGTAAATAAATTACTTGTTAAAAGAAGATATTTAATTATTGATGGGAACTTAAACCTAATACATATTCTCAACCTCCTCTAAAGATACATATTTGTATGTTGTGGTGGATAACTTGGAATATATACTGTAAAACCAAATATTTTTAACAAAAAATGTTTGGCTCATGACCAAAAAAACAATTGTAATTTAGAGAATTTATGAAATGATGTTGGCTAGTACCTATGTGACAATAAGCTTAGTTTTCATGAGGAATGGTCTTGCAATTAACTGGAAGTGTTTAATAAATGATTTAGAAAGACCATTTTGTGTATTAACATGGGCAACAAAATGTTCAATATTTATCCCAAGTGACATACAATAATCATCAAATGCTTGGGATGTAAATTCATCAGCATTGTCAAAACAATTAGTTTTGACTGTGTGGTTGAAAAATTGTGCTTCTAATCTAATAATTTGAGTAAGTATATCCTGCAAATACCATGTTGCGAGTTGATAATAAACATACATATGATCATCTTGTCAATATATCTACTAAAATCATAAAATATCTAAATGTTCTATATGGTGGGTGAATGAGCCCACAAATATCACCTTAAATGCGTACTAGAACCCAATCCAATTATGTGATTATTTTCTGATTATTATTATTATTATTATGTGATGTTCTTTGAGGTGAACCCAATCCAATTATCGGTATCTCATTTTTTAATTGGGTTATAATTGTTATATAGTGAAAATTAATAATATATTATTTTTTTAAATCAAAATAAAAGAAAGAAAATCTGGTTTGGTTTTTTTATTTTATTTTATTTTAAGAACTGTTTTTTTGTAAAAAAAAACAAAAGGTTTTTTTTTGTTAAAAAAACAGGTTTTTTTTTGTTAAAAAAAAGAGTTTTTTTTTTTTTTTACAAATCTGATTTGGTTTTTTTTTTAAAGAACTGTTTTTTGTTTGTAAAAAAAAAAAAACCTGTTTTCTTAACAAAAAAAAAACTGGTTGTTTTTTTTTTATATACAAATCTGATTTGGTTTTTGTTTTCTTAGGAACTGTTTTTTCTAATAAAATAAAAGGGTTTTTTAAATAAAAAATGGGTTTTTTTTGTTAAAAAAACGTTTTTTTTTTAATAACTGGTTGTTTTTTTATTTTTTTTTACAAAAACAAGAATTTTTTTCTTATAACTAAAGTGTCTAGGCCAACTTACGCGCACCACTACAAATCTCTGGATCCACTTTTTTTTTATATTTTTTCCCTATTTTGATTTGTCACTTATACATTTGTTTTTCTTAACCGAGGTGTCCGTGTCAGCTTACGCGCACCACGATTGTTTCTTCCCAAGTATTTTTTTTTCCTGGCCAACTGAGCGCGACACGAATAATCCCTGGGCTCATTTTTTCATAATATTTTTTCCTATTTGTTTTTCCTAATATATTTTTTATATATGATTGGGGTGTCTGGATTAGCTTACACGCACTATGACTATTATTATTTTATAGAATACCTAAAGGAGATCGCAATTCCAAAAAGTTATGAATATATATATTTTAAGGCGCTGATATGAAATAAATAGCAAAATATATAATTAGTCTAACATATTTATTAGAGAAAAAATTACAACTAATTATTATCATTATTTTTAAGGCGCTAATATGAAATAAATAGCAAAATATATAATTAGTCTAACATATTTATAAGAAAAAAGATAACAAATAATAATTATTATTATTATTATAAATGCCTTATCTACAATAATTAGAAATTCCAACACCTAATAATATTTTTTTTAAAAAGAAATGAAAACATAAAATAAATGTCAAAACAAAAAAAAACCTATTATTAGATCTTAAAAAATTATCTGACTTAAAGAATAAATAAAAAGAAAAAAAAGGGAATAATTACAACAAAAGCTAAAACAAAATGGATCGTTTACTGTAGCTAGCCACTGTTCACGCACACACAAAGCACTGTGAACTAGATATTAGATCCGCTGCTTCGCGCCTACAAGAGCTCGGTTTTTTTTTTTTAAAAAAAAAACAGGGCTTCTTTGTTTTTATTTGTAGAGTAAAAATGACAAAAAAAAAATAGCTGTGGCCGAGTGGTTCCCTGTGCGCTGAGCACGCAGGAGTTCGAACCACTCCACCAACAAAACTCAATTTGGTTTTTTTTTTCTTCTTCTTCTAAAGTCCGCGTTTATTTTTTTTCTTCTAAAATCCTAATTTTGGAAAAATACTTTCTGGAAAATTTTCTTTCCATTTTTTTTTTAAAAAAAAAACTAGGGTATCAGTGACAACTTATGCGTCCCACGACTAATCTCCGGATCCATTTTTCTTCCCTTTTTTTGTTTCCACTTACACATTTTTTTCCCTTTTTTTGTTTCCACTTATACATTTTTTCCCATGACCGGGGTGTCCGGATTAATTTATGCGAACCACAATTTTTTTCTCATTATTGTTTAAAAAGATGCTTTCTCCTTGCACTTTTTTTTATAACCGTGCTTCTTCTTTTTTTAACAGTCATTTTCATTGTTCAATACTGCTTGAAAATGTGTTTTCTGGTTTTTATTTTAACCGGGTTTTTTATTTTTTTAAATCGGAGTATCCGTTGCAGCTTATGGGCACCGACTAATCTCTGGATCCATTTTTTTTTTATTATTTTCTTCCCTATTTTTTATTACCACTTATACTTTTTTTTTCATGACCGGGGTGTCCGGGTTAGTTTACGCGCACCATGATTTTTTTCTCATTACTATTTTAAAAGATGCTTTCCCCTTGGACTTTTTTTAGAACTAGGGTGTCCACGTCAGCTTTTTTCCTTTTAACCGGGCTTCTTTTGTTGTGTTTTTTTTAACCAGGATATCCGTGCAACTTACGTGCATCACGACTAATCTCTGGAATCATTTTTTTTTTATAGTTTTTCCTTCTTTTCTCCATTTATACTTTTTTTCCCATAACCAAAGTGTGTGTATCAATTTACGCGCACCACAATTTTTTTTCTCATTACTGTTTGAAAAGGTAATTTCTTTTATAAAAAAACTTGGGCTTCTGTTTTTTTTTATAACGGGGTGTCCGGGCTAGCTTACACGCAACACGATTAATTTCTTGACCCAGTTTTTTAATACATTTTTTCCTTTTTTTCCAATTATATATTTCTTTTGTTCTTTTTTTTATAATCGGAGTGTCCAGGTTAACTTACGAGCACTATGATTTTTTTCCCATGTATAATTTTTTTATATCTGGATCCATTTTTTCTTACATTTTTTTTCCTATTTTTTCTCATTTATACTTTTTTTTTCATAACTGTAGTTTTCGAGCCACCTTACGTGCACTATGATTTTTTTTCCATGTATATATCTTTTTTATAACCAGGGTGTCTAGACAGCTTACGCACACCATGAATAATCCCCGGAACCACTTTTTTTAACATTTTTTTCTGTTTTTTCCCTCCTTTAATTTTTTTTTTATAACTAGGGTGTACGAGTCAACTTACGGGCACCACGACTATTATTTTATAGAATGGCTAAAGGAGATCACAATTAATAATAAACATAAAATATTTTTTATCAATTATAATTTTACTAATTAAATATTAAAATAACAAAATACAACACTTATAAAATCAATCAGTTTCTAACATAAATAAAAAAGCCCAGCGCATCGCGCGGGCAAATTCGCTCGTTCTAGCTAAAAAAGAAACCAATTAGCCAACGTGATTATATATCTTTTAATTGGAAAGATATAATAGCAAGTGTTGTTTTTAGCCCGTAAAATAAAACAAATCATTAAATAAATTAATAACCCTTTGTTCAGACTACCTATAAAAAAACGCAATATTAAAAGAAATTAAAAATAATTGGTGTTTTTATAGCGCAAAATCATATTGTGCTCTTATCACATTTTACTATGGCTAATAATTTTTTTCAGTTTAGAAATGTGATTTGATGTTATTTTTTGAAGTATTTTTTGTTCAAAAAAAATACTAGAATAATATTTTTTATTTTTTAAAAATTATTTTTTACATCAGTAGATTAAAATGATATGAAAACATCAAAAAATTTATTTTAAAATAAATAAAAAATATTTTTTTTTGAAAAGAAGTAACAAACAAAACATAAAATGATGTTTTTTTTGGTAATTTTTTTTTTAAGTTCATTCTTTCATTTTTATGTTTTTTCATTTAACAATTTCAATTCTTTATAGAGATAAAGAAGGTTTTGAAAATATTTTATAGCTTAAAGCAGGGGGCTCTTGTGCCGAAGGGGCTCTTGTGCCGAATGAGGCTTGCAAATGCCACAAAAGGTGTCGGCACGGCAGTGATATGATGCCATCACATCTTAGGAAGCATCGTCATTATTGTCAAAGAAAAACACTTCTCATTTAAAGTATTACATTATAGCCCGTCTAATAAACAATTTTATATTATTTTTTAATACATACAAAAAACTTTTATTTAAGGTTTTAAATAAACTTTACTAAATAATTTTATATTAGTTTTTAATACATACTTGAAGATTGTCATTGCTAAACATTTAACTTATGACCATTTAGTAGTTAATACTCATACCATTTCACTCTACGAATATAAATTATTAAGAAAAGTCCAGTAAATTATTTTATATTATTTTTGAATTATAAATTTTATCAATTAAATCTTTGGTATTTCCTATATTGAAAAGGATATTTTTTTAATTTATCATGCACAAACACACGTGTTTTTTTTTATAAAAATGTTTACAAATATTACCATTTTCGGTTTAATATGTATAGCATTAAAACGACATGCATTTGACAAAAATAAAGAAAAAGAATATAAATAGAATTTAATAGGTTTAAGACTGTTGTAACTTTTTTTTTTTAAAAAAATTATTTTAAAAACAATTATAAATTAATACTTTATAGGTAATTTTCAATGATTTTAATGTGTTAATATCAAAAATAAAAATAAAACTAAAAAGATTAATTTTAATATATTTTAATTTAAAAAATATTTTTGGAAAACAATTTGCATCATATTGCCAAACACACAATAAAAAATAAAAATAAGTATATAGGTAAAAAGATTAATTTTAATATATTTTAATTTTAAAAAAATATTTTTGAAAAACAATTTGCATCATGTTGCCAAATACACAATAAAAAATAAAAATAAGTATATAGGTAATGCAATAAATCATGATCTCCCCGTATGGTTTAGACAAATTAGAGTGTTTATAGTTGAGGTCAAACACCCTTTTTTGTTTTAAATTAATTTATTTTTATTATTTTTAACTTTTTTAGATATACTGTATTAAAAATAAATTTTTAAAAATAAAAAATATATAGCTATTATATCGTACCTTACTCTACCCATCTAAACTCGAAAAATTTTAAAGTACAAAAAATATGGTTAAATATATTTAAAAACGTTTATTCAGACTACCTATAAAAACACATTCTTAAAACATATATTTTATATTAATGAAAACATTAAAAGAAACTAAAAATAATTGGTGTTTTTATTATGCAAAATTATATTGTAGTTAAGACTCAATACTATAATAAAAAAACATATTTTAATCTAAGAATATAAATTATTAAGTAATGTTAAATAAATTGTTTTATATTGTTTTTAAATTATATGTTTTATTAATTAAATCCTTGGTATTTCCTACATTTCTCAATGGATATTTTTGTAATTTATCATGCACAAACACGTCTATTTTAAAGAAGAAGAAGAAAAGTCACAAATATGAGCATTTTCTGTTAGCATTAAAACGATATCCATTTGAATTACAAAATTAACTAAAAAGTCAATGAACTTCAATAGAAAGTCATGGTTAAAAATATAATCAAATTGATGATTTTTAAAGGTTTGAGACCACATTGTTATAATTTTTATTTTTTAAAATACTTTTGAAATTATTTTTTAATAAAAATATTAAATTAATATCTTTTAGATAATTTTTAATGATTTTAATATATTAATGTCAAAAATAAAAATATTTTTTAATATATTTTAAAATTAAAAAAATACTTTTAAAAATTAATATACATTGCATTACCACACACACAATAAAAAATAAATTAATATAATTTCTTTTTGTAATGTGATGATAGTTATTTTATTCTAAAAGGTATAATTTCTTGTTTTTCAATATTTTTAATATTAGGAAGTCAACTAAAGAAAGGCACCGACATCAATTCAGTTTTAAAAATAAGATAAAATAAAAAGCACTTCTACCTGGAAATACACACGGGCATGGCCACAAGGGTCTTTCAGTCATTTCACCAATCTATACTTCCAGAACAATCTATAGAATGCACAAGCGTGGTGATGGTTTTTTCTTTTTTCTTCTTATCTGGAGGAGGGTTGTTTTGTGCAGGCAGAGAACAAGAGCTCGGTGGAAACAATCGACAGAGAAAATGCCTTGCTTGAACATTTCTACGAACGTTAATCTTGATGGCGTTGACACATCCGCCATCCTCTCTGAAGCATCCTCTCAAGTCGCCAAAATCATCAAAAAACCCGAGTCTGTAAGATTTTTCCCTTTTGCCTCAGATTCTTTTAAGTTTTTTTGATTGCTGAAATGCTTAAAATTTATGGACTGTTACGACTTTTTTTGTGAGTTACCCTGTACAAGAAAAGATTTTGTATTGTTGAAACAATTAGGCTGTTGAATGTTCTAAAGTGGGTTTTTACTGATTTGGTTAATGTATATTCTAGCTGGTATTAAAATGGGTTCACTGTATTTGTATTTTCTTGATGCTCAAAAGTTATGGAAATATTTATTTTTGTAATGATTAAGTGGGTTATTGTTGATGTTAAATGTGATTGCCTCAAGTGTATTTACATGCCAGAGTTCTTGAGGGTTCCATGGCAGCTTGGGTTTGTTTATGGTTCTAAACTCGCTTGATATGATTGGTTCAGGTGTCCTTTGATTTTGACCTGGATAAGTTAAGGTTTTGAGTATCTAGTTGTGCTTTTGTCTGCAATGGTTGTTTTTTAACTTTCTGGGAGGTGTCTCTTTTGAAGAGTTTCGTTTAGAGCTTAACTCCAATACTCAAAGAGTGATTTGGCTGAATTCATTCTTGTAGCTTGTAATGTAGTGAATTCGGATATCACTTGTTTGGCCATGAAAGATAAAATGGATATTGTCACTGCCTGAATGTTGTTTGCTAGTTTATCTTTATATTGGACGACTATTATGTTATGTAAACCTGCACCTGCAAAACTCAAAGTCTCATAATTTAATTCCTTTTCTGCTATTATGTTTTCCATTTTCCAGCTCTTGCAAACCTAAAAGGAAGTTGCATGTTTGCATTGTTTGGTACCAAAGGTGCCCACTGGATATGCCCTTTAACCGTTATGTGTGTGCAACCATGCAGTATGTGATGATTGTGTTGAAGGGCTCTGTTCCAATTTCATTCGGAGGAACTGAGCAGCCAGCAGCTTATGGTGAACTGGTATCTATTGGTGGCCTTAGCGGTGATGTGAACAAGAAACTGAGTTCTGCAATTGCAACTATTCTTGAGTCAAAGCTGTCGGTGCCCAAGTCACGGTTCTTCCTCAAATTTTTTGATGTCAAGGCAAGCAATCTCAACTTCTAATTGTCAAGAAGATGATCATTGCCATTTGTATATTTCTTATTATTGCATTCTTGCTGTTTGTTTAGGCCCATCAAAGCCAAGAATATGCACAGTGTTTGCATGCTTTACACCAGTACTAGATCATGTAAATAAATCCTTACTGTTTCAAACTGTGAAAATAGTCACTGAATTCCCATAGAATTCAACTTATTTTCTGATTATGCTTATATTGACTGCCATTTTATAGTTTTTTGCTGCCACTACTACTGGTTTGATGCTTGCTTTAATTTGCAGGGTTCCTACTTTGGTTGGAATGGTTCCACTTTCTAAAGCCAGCTTCTCGCCTGCGATATGTCCGTTTCTGTCTAGGGTTATGGCATGTACAACGTGAATGCTTTGAACTGTGCCTCTTTTATGGGAAAACTATGTTTTTGCATGAAATCAAGCAGCCGTTTAGCCATTAGTGGATGTTCTTTGACATGCTCAGGTTTGTATTTTTACACTTTGTATCCTCATATGATCTTAAACTCAGGCAGCATGGGAGTACTCAAACCATCTACATAAAAGATACTCTGGTATCATTTCTTCTGTGTTGCTAGCTGCTAGCCCTGCAAATTGTTTGGATCTGTCTTTTTGGGTCTATAAGAACAGTCAATTCATGAATCCTAATTTTGACTGCGATTCTCGAAGCTGACCACCCGGTTAGAGCATGTAGTGATATTTCAGGTTCATTGGCTACAGGATCATCCTCATCTACATTGCTGCAATTAAAGCAGAGGCCTTGAGCTTGCCTTTTTCGTTTTTCATCCCAAGTACGGCGTCGCATCCTATAATATGTAGTCAATGAACCAAATGTCTTGGATCTGATGGCATGATGTATTGTGTGCAGTTGCACCCTTCTTCTCTTGTTTGAAGCTGTCGCCGAACTTTGTTGTGCATCATAAATAGTAAAAAAAAGAAGAAAGTGATCGATCTTTGTCTGTTGTTAAAGTTGGTCATTCCTGTTTCAATCGATAAAACTGAACCTAAACACACAAAACCAAGGATTAATTCAAAAGGGGGTGCTTGCGAGAAGTTTTTTAGAAAAAAATTAAAAACTTTTTATTTTACATTTTATTTAAAAATTATTTTTATTATAAAAATATATAGAAGCACTTTCGAGTTTCGATTCCTCCTGATCGCTGCCTCCCTCAGGCACAGAATAAGGGTAAGTAGTAGACAACAGAAGAGGAAGGATATATCTGGGAGATTTTGTTATTCAAATTGTAAAAATAAGAAATTAATTAAATGGAGAGGATAATACCTATTGTGTCCTCAATTAGACCATCATCCTTCCTGACTTGTGAATAACTAGTCGAGGAAAAATAAAACCAAAAAACTAATGAAGTAAAAAACCATATTGATTGAAGTGTGAAATTGAAAAGAAACCAATGTAGAAAAAGGACTCAAAATCACAAAAAAAAAAAAATCAAAAGAATGAAGATCAAAATTGAATAAAAAATAAATATAATTTTTGGATTGATGGGTGAAATTAAAAAGATTAATAATCCAATTAACTATGAACAGACGTCATCGTGAGTGAGATCGCAGTGACGTGACTCTATTTTACTTGAGGGCTGTTTGGTTTGCGCTGCAACAAGGTGTTTGATGATTTAAAAAAAAAATTGTTTAAATTACTTTTTTATTAGTTAATATTAAAAATAATTTTTTAAAATAAAAAAATATTATCTTCATGTATCTCTAAGAAAAATAACTATAAGAATTGCACTCCTATACTTTCAAAATATCCTTGACAATGGATGAAACTATGAAATGATAAAACTAATTCATACATGTTGAATTTGTTAGTTAATTGTTTTTCTTTTGTCGGTCAATAAGTCCTATTAATTACGAACCAATGATGTTAAGTTGATCGAGTTTGGTTGCATAGCGGATTTGTGCAACCAACAATCCTAAATCCTGGTGGTTATTATGATTATTGGAGCATGTTATTGGAGAATTTTTTAAGATCAAAAAAATATTGGGGACTCATTGAGGAGGGAATTCCAGAAACAAGAGAAGGCACAACTCTGATTGAGACACGATCAAAAGCCATATCAGACTCGAAGGTAAAATACTGGTTTGATGCTTGCTTTAATTTGCAAGGTTCCTACTTTGGTTGGAATGGTTCCACTTTCTAAAGCCAGCTTCTCGCCTGCGATATGTCCGTTTCTGTCTAGGGTTATGGCATGTACAACGTAAATGCTTTAAACTGTGCCTCTTTTATGGGAAAACTATGTTTTTGCATGAAATCATTATCAAGCAGCCGTTTAGCCATTAGTGGATGTTCTTTGACATGCTCAGGTTTGTATTTTTACACTTTGAAAAATATTTTTAGTATATTTTAGTTCGTTTTTATATATGTTTATATTACAATAATTCTTGAAAAATAAAAAATAATATTTTTATAAATAAAAAATATTTTAAAAAATAATCTCTATCATATTTTAAAACAGATATAAAAGTAAAACTTTTTCAAACAATCACAATAACTACAAATACATCATTTCAAATTTGAGTTCATCTAAACATAAAAAAAGATTTTATTATACAATAAAGTTTTAAAAACCTAAATTAACCTAAAAGCTAAATCATATGAAAAAATCACTGATCTCATAAAACACTTGAATTATTACCAAATTACATTCTCACGGTTAATTACGCTGGTCCCACGCGTAAATAAAATGACCATTTTAGTTTATCTTCTTCTCTTTCTTTTTTTCTTTAAAATTATTTTTATTTCTCTTCTAAATTATTTTGTACTGTCTTATTCTCTTTCTCTACATTATTAAGGACATAGTGATATAACAACTATTTAAAAATATTATTTTATTTTAAATTTTATTATTCACTCTACATATATTTGTAAGAATTCCATAAGGCTCAACTAATCAAGACCATATATTTGATAATTGATATACAATTAAAAAATAAATATGATACATAATTATATGTAAATAATTAACAATAAACTCAACAACATATTTATTTTAAAACTTCAATCTAATTTTATCCTGAAAAGTATTAATTTTTGCACTTCTACGTACAGTACACCCGAGCATGGCCACAAGGGTCCTTCAGTCATTTCACCAATTTATACTTCCGGAACAATCCATCGAAGGCAACGTGGTGAGGCTTCTTAAATGGAGGGTTTAGTGTGCAGGAAAGAGAACAAGAGCGTGGTGTAAACAATCGACACAGAAAATGCCTTGCTTGAACATTTCGACGAACGTTAATCTTGATGGCGTCAACACATCTGCCATCCTCTCTGAGGCCTCCTCTCAGGTCGCCAAAATCATCAAGAAACCTGAGTCTGTAAGATTTTTTCCCCCCTCCTTTTGCCTCAGATTCTTTAAACTTTCCTTTTATTTCATTTTATTTTGTGGATTTAGGGTGTTTACTTTAGCATCCTCATTTGGTATTAACCTTTTGTTAATATATGTTATTATATAACTTATTTCTGAAATATGATAAAATGATAAAAATTTATGGTCTGTTACAACTTCTTTGTGGGTTCATAAGCGCAAGAAAAAAGATTCTGTGTTCTTGAAACAATTAGTCTGTTAAATTTTCTAAAGTGGGTTTTCAATGATATGGTTAATGTATGTTTATATTTTCTTGATGCTCAAAAGTTATGGAAATATTTATTTTTGTAATGATTAAGTGGGTTATTGTTGATGTTAAATGGGATTGCCTTAATTAAGTGTATGTATATTCTTGTTTACAATCTTCTTTCCTGGATAATTGAGCTCTTGGCACGGTCATAGCAGCTTTTGACTATCACTTGTTTCTTGGGGGTGTCTCATTTGAAGAGTTTTGTTGAGAACTCCAATGCTCAAAGTGCGATTGGCCGAAGTGATTCGTGTAGCTTATAATATAGTTATAATTGTTGGAAATCAAAGAAACAAAAGTCAACATAATTCAAAATTGGAATTGTGCAGAAATAAAGAACAATGAAGAACACTAAGGAATAGCAAGAATGAGCAGAATTCAAGTGTGAGGTTACTGTTATCCCTATTCTCTTATTTATATTGAAAACTTGAAGTGTTACATTCAAATAGAGTTTCCCCATTTGTTTACAACTTCCTCTTCTACAATCTAAATAGGAAAATACTTAAAATGAAAACTAGAACTTTGATCAATCAAAATGATCTTATTTAGGAAACATAATAATTTAAAGATAGTAAAAATCCTGACATTAATTGTAGGCTTGGAATCAATCTTTAGTCTTCATTCTTCAACACTCCCCCTTGGTTCCAAGACTACTCATTCCAATCATCTCCCTAAGCTCCTCAAATCTGTCTTTAGTTAGAGGCTTGGTGAATATATCAGCAAGTTGCTCCTTTGAGGGGCAGCACATTATTTCCAATTCCCCTTCTTGCTGATATTGTCGTATTGCATGATACTTGATCTTCATATGCTTGGTTTGCTTCCCTAATTGACAAGTTTCACAAAAAAACAGCTTCATCTTGTATATTAGGCAACCCATATGCCTTCTGCAAATTTGTCATTCTTCTTAAGGTAGCATAGTTGAAATGACCTAACCTTTTATTCCAAAGAATAGATTCATCTACCTTGCATGCGTTGACATCCCAACATGTTTTTTTCAAATCAACATTGAAACTTCTATTCAACATTTTTGTAGAAAGCAATAATACTCCATTTTTATCTTTGATATTACACACTCCATCATCAAAGAGCAGTGAATATCCAGATTCTATTAGCTGCCCCACACTAACCAAATTATGATTTAGTTGAGGTACATATAAGACATTGTTTAGAATTTTTGTACCTGCCTTTGTCTCTACGGCAATGGCTCCTTTACCTTCAACTTTGACAAAATCTCCATTACCAATCTTTACTCTTGATATGTAGTTTTTGTCTAAGTTCCTGAATATGCTAAGATCTGTTGTCATGTGGTTAGAACAACCACTATCAATGAGCCAAGATGAATCATCTCCCTTTGTTGTATTGAACATCTGTTGAATTGTGGCTACAAATAAAAATTCATCTTTGATTCTGAAGTATCCTCTTCTTGAGCCTTTTTGACTTCATCTACTCTGGTTTTGCAAAAAATTTGTATGTGACCGAATTGATTGCAATTTCGACACTGCACATTCTTGTACCAACACCATTCCTCAAAGTGATTTGTTTGTTGACAATATTTGCATGCAGGGAACTCTTTCTTTTCTTTTCTTATCAGGTTGTGTTGCCAGTTGCTAGATTGTTGATTATTTGGTCTCCAGTCTCTTCCATTTTCCATCTTTCCACTTTGGTTATTTCTGGAAAAATTCTGAGTGTGATTCTTCCCTTTGTAGACAGCAACAAGAGCATTCTCACTTGTTCTTTCCTGTCTGTAGGCTTGCCTTTGCTCCACAGCTTGTAGAGCATTCACAAGCTCTTGAAAGCTCATCTCAGAAAAATCCTTTGAATCTTCTAATGAGCAAATCTTATGCTCAAACTTTTCAGGTAAGCTTACTAACACTTTTTCCAAAATTCGAGATTCTGGAAATTCTTCTCCTAACAATCTCACTTGATTCATCAGTTTTGAGATGTGTGAGGAGAAGTCTTTGATTGTGTCAGATTCCTTCATCTTCAACCTTTCAAATTGCCTTTTCAAATTCAAAATCTGCATCTTTCTTGATCTCTCATCTCCTTGGAATTCAGCCTTTAGCTTATCCCAAGTTTCTTTGGCCGTTTTACAAGCCATGATTCTTGTAAAAATTTCTTCACTTACTGCATTATGAATGCAAGTAAGTGCCTTGAACCCTTTAGCCTTTTCTTCACTGAAAAATTTCATTTGAGCCACGGTTGGATTGTTTCCAAGAGGTGTTGGTTGTTTGTCTTTCTCCACAAACTCCCATAAATCAAAAGCCTTCAAATATGCCTCCATCTTCACTGCCCAAATTCCAAAATTTTGACCAGTAAACACTGGTGTTTTTGGTGAAAAAGATGCATAATCCATTCTGAAAAATTCAACCGTGATTCGTTGAAAAAGAAGTTTAACAATTGCTGCTGTGAAGCCTTTGTGCAATTGTTTTAAAAGATTTGAGAAGAGTAACTAATCCTTCTACTTCAAGATTTTGCAGGAAAAAAAGAACTCTCGTTTTTCTCTCCCCTTCCCTTCAAAGTTAATAACTTTGAAAAATTTCACTTAAATTCTCTCGTGTTTCACTCAATCTCTTCAAAGATCAAAATCTGCTCTCTCAATTTTTTTCTTTCAAATACCCTTCAAAGCCCTTAGCTTTGATGTCCCTTTTAAAACCTCACTTTTAATCTCTCATGTTTCACATGATCCCTTCAAAGATCCTAATAGCTCTGATACCAATTGTTGGAAATCAAAGAAACAAAAGTCAACATAATTCAAAACTAGAATTGTGCCAAAATAAAGAACAATGAAGAACACTAAGGAATAGCAAGAATGAGCAGAATTAAGTGTGAGGTTACTGCTATCCCTCTTCTCTTATTTATATTGAAAACTTGAAGTGTTACATTCAAATAGGGTTTCCCCATTTGCTTACAACTTTCTCTTCTACAATCTAAATAGAAAAATACTTAAAATGAAAACTAGAACTTTGATCAATCAATATGATCTTATTTAGGAAACATAATAATTTAAAGACAGTAAAAATCCTGACATTAATTGTAGGCTTGGAATCAATCTTTAGTCTTCATTCTTCAACAATAATTCTACTATCACTAGTTTGAATATGAAAGATGAAACGGATTTTAGCGTTGGCTGCATGTTCTTTTTTAGTTTATCTTTAAAGTGGACGAAAATGATGTTATGTACACCTACACCTGTAAAACACATAGTCTCTTTTTTTTTATTGTTTGCTTTTATGATTTTGTTAGTTTTCAGTTTTTACAACCTAGAAGAGAGTTTCATGTTTGCATTGATTGATATCTCAGTCTGCCCACTAGATGTGTCTTTCAACTATTTTAAGCGCGCAATCCTGGAGTATGTGATGATTGTGTTGAAGGGCTCGGTTCCAATTTCATTTGGAGGAACTCAAGAGCCAGCAGCTTATGGTGAATTGGTATCTATTGGTGGCCTTAGCAGTGATGTGAACAAGAAACTGAGTTCTGCAATTTCAACAATTCTTTTGTCAAAGCTGTCGGTGCCCAAGTCCCGGTTCTTCCTCAAGTTTTATGATGTCCAGGCAAGCCATCTCAACATCTAATTGTCCAGAAGACGATCATTGTCATCTGAATTTTTGTTATCATTGCATTCTTCCTGTGATTTAGGTCCATCAAAGCCAAGAATATGCACCGTGTTTGCATGGTTTACACCAATACTAGATCATGTAATTAAATCCTTACTGCTTCTAAAATGTGAGAGCAGTTGCTGAATTCCCTTAAGATACAACTTATTTTCTGATTTTGTTCAAATTGACTGCTATTTTATGGTTTTTCCCGCCACTACTAAGGGTTTGATGCTTTCATTATTTTGCAGTGCTCCCACTTTGGCTGGAATGGTTCCACCTTCTAAATCCAGCTTCTTGCCTGAGTTGCTATCAGACTTGACACCACGCATTCAGACAGATGCGTCTTTGGTGCTTTGCGGCTGTAGAAACCTCATCTAAGTAGGATATTTCTGTTTCTGTCTAGGGCTATGGCATGTAGAACGTGAATGCTTTTAAACTGTGCCTCCTTTATGGGAAAATTATGTTTTTGCTTGAAATCTAACCTAAATAACTGTTTAGTCATTAATGGATGCTCTTTGACATGCATATTTAGACTTTGCATCCTCATATGATCTCAAGCTATTTATGTTCAGCTAAAATCAATAATCTAATATCCATGCACTTTAATTATCAATGAATAATCATGATTTGACCAAAATGAATTTCGATTAAAAACCAAAATTCTAGTATTAAAAACCATTAAAATGTGTTATTGATGTAAATAACCACTAGATTATTGGTTAATCATGCCTTAGGGAGGTTTATGTGCGAAGAAATTGACTAAAATTGGGTTAAGGTAATGTTCATCCCACAACCATAAAGAACATACCTAGAAAAACGTAGCCATTACCTAGAAATAGAAGCCACTACCAAGCCTAGAAATGAACATTTATGACCTCCAAAACATGTTTTTTTTTATCCTAACAAATCATAATAACATACACAAACATGTTTGAATAAAAATAACTAACAAAAAAATACCAAAACATCAAAATCAAGCATGAAGTACCATATCCAATTTAAGCTGAGTGGAGGAGTTGTGGCTTGCGGCTCGGGCTTTGAAGAATCAGCCTATTGTAACTCTTTCTACAATAAGGCAGAATATGTTGTATCAGCAGCATGTGCTTGTCAGATTATTTGGATGAAGAGAGTGTTCAATCATTTCAACCCTTCTCAAAGTAAGTGTATTACTGTGTTTTGTGATAACTCATCAGCTATTAAGTTGTCTAAAAACCTAATTTTACATGGGAGGAGCAAACATATAGATGTAAGGTTTTATTTTCTATGTAATCTGACAAGGGATGGAGTGGTTGAGTTAAAGTATTGTGGTACCAGTGAGCAGCTTGTAGACATTATGACCTAGGCTGAGAGTTTTGTGAAGCTTCAAGAGTTGCTGGGAATGAAGTTTCTCGCTGAGAAAAACTGATTGTTTTTGGCAATATCATTTTAGAAGAGGAAATGTTAGAGACATTTTTTAAGTTTCAGATAACTAGAGTTTATATAGTGTTAGGTCTCTAGTTTGAATCTGCCAATAACTCCTAATATTTAGGAACTAGTTTTGTTTTTCAGATTATTTGATTGCTTCCTAGTTGTTTACCATGATATTATGATTGTTAAAGACGTGGGTTGTTATTTAGCTATTCAGTTATTTGTAATAACTTTATAAGCCAATTCCCTTTCATTCAATTTTGTTGTGTTTAAATGTTTTTTTCTCCAACCTAACATGGGCAATAGACTAGTAATCTCTATATGTGATTTCTATGTTTTGAATGCTTCTACCAGTATAAACAAACCGTAGAAAGGAAGATCAAATATGCTAAGCATGAGTGACCTCCATTTCTATGCATTCTCAAAACAGAATGAAGCCCGAGCCTCTCTGTTTCTTGAAAGTAATCACCAAGAAAATGAGGGTAAGCATATACCAGAATTGGATTAGATCATCTCCTATCGTGTAAAATCATCGCTAGCAAGCAACAATAAGATGGTACAGGTATAATTAAATTTTGTACAAGGCAAGACAAGTGCAGCAACAAATCATTCTACAAAATAAGATGATTTTAGTGATTATTTTTTTATTTTTTTCTTATAAAAATATTTTGCTCTTTTTTTTAGTGTTAGTTCGCGCTTTTTTGTGATCTTTTATGACGCAATACCTACATTCTAAAAGATATAATCTATGCTTGCGCAACAAACTCTACTTAAAAATTTATACATCCTAATCTACAACTTTTATTTAGTTATATCATATAAATTTATCGTTGTGGATTTAATTATATTAAATTATATACACAAGAATACCCGTGACAACGCGCGGGCAATATAGCTAGTTAACTATATAAAAATGGTGGGCTTTATTGACCAGAAGGGTGAGAGACTGGACTCCTGACATTTCAATAAAATTTCAGAAATTAATTATAATAATACGATGGTCACGCTTAATTGTTTGCATGTGCATATAATTATTCAGACCGTAAAGTCAAAAAAATAATACGTTGGACGTGAACCTTTTGTGCTTGGAAGAGCATGCACGTGACTGCCGTTTTGAAGCCAATTTTTGTTTCTTATTTGTAACTAAAAAATAATAATAAAAATATTCGGCATTTAAGACGGCCAAAATTAATAAGCCTATAAGATTCACAAAACTAAAAGTTTATTATACCCTTCTTTATTTTACTCATCTCCTAAGATCAGCCGAACGATCGAGTTGCTTTCTCATTAGAGAACATGGAGCTTCATCTATACATTGAGATGCTGTATTAAATTGACTGTCACTACAATTATAATCGATGTGACCAGAAAATCTCCTTTCTCCATGGTTGTAAGTTGGGAATTTTGGAATCGTGAATTCATTCTGTATTTAAAATTATTTCTTTTCTCTATAAAAAGAAGTAATTTATCCCGAAGTGACTCATATTCTTTTATGCTGTTCAAATTTAACCATTTTAACATTATTAATAGTGTAGTGCGGCGGACATGCTCCATCCACTATAAATTTTAATTTACTAACACTGTGAGGGGATCTTGGAATTTTTTTTAAGCTTGGATAGTCTCACACCACACAACTTTCAAAACTGTATCTTCTTAGAATTTTAATTAATATTTTTTTGATATATATAAGCACTGCCTGCTCTTCCTTCCACGCTTCTTTTTTACTTTCATCCATTCTTTTTATTCATGGATTGTTGCTTTTACAAGTTACAATACGAACACGTTTCCAAGAACATTAACACGCAGAGTCAAATTACTATTTCGTAAAGTATTTTATGAATTTTCTTATCTGATATGAATTATTTCTGTGCAAAAATACATCTGCAGAGTTTGCGAAACCTATCTGTATAGAGAACAGCAGAGTATGAGAAGTTTGACTTTTGTCTCCAAGAAGAGAAGCCTCTTATTTTGAAGAGGTCGGCTTTTGGTTCAAAGATTAGGGAAGACTCCTATAAAGAAAAGGCTAGGAGATTACTGCTGTTGAAACGAATATTCGAGTTTTTCTTTTCTTTTCTGAAGTAGCTATAGGTTTTGAAAAGTTGTAAGATGAAATGAGAGGTGTTTCATTGAGAGGTATAATTTTCTTCGGAGGGTTTTTAATTTAAGGTGTTATTGCTTATACTTTAATTATAGCTGAAGACTACGACTGCTTTTCAGTCATGCAACAAATCATTCTACAAAATAAGATTAAAGAAGCATATGTTTTCAAGTGTGAAGACTTTAAAATATAGCGTAATATCTTTCGATTAAAGAAGAGTTCTGTTTCTTCATTCATCATTTAATTTTCATTTCAATTGCTCTAGGAAAAGTAAACTATCTTGACCCCATTATTTAGTTCAGTAGCTGATGAAAATTGATCCTTTTTTTTTAGCCCTTTACGAAGGGGATTTGATAACTATTCATTATTTGCAGCCACACATTCCCTGCGCTCCGAAAAATCTAAACAGAAACATTAACATTGTTTTCAATCAAATCGCGTTTGCTTCCTACGCAGTTACTTGTGATGGTAATGCTTCTAAACCGTTCTGTTTAAAGTCTTCGACCCATCTCCCACGTTTATCTTAATCACCTTCTAAGTGAATACAAGGAAAAAGAGATTGTTTAGGAACCATCTCACCTAAAAGCTTAAGCTATTCAGTGAGGTCCCAGAATATGATTTATATTATTCTCTAACACACTCTTCAAAAGCTTTTTGGCCTTGAAACTTGCACAGACCCACGCTACCTTGTGTTTGATTTTTTAACTAGAATGGGAGTAGTGAGATTCGAACCCGTGACCGCTGGGTCAACAAGGCTCTGATACCATGTTAAGGAACCATCTTATCTAAAAGCTTAAGCTCTTAGGTAAGGTTCCAAAATATAATTTCTATTATTTTGTAACAGAGATTCTGATGGTAATAGACGTCGACTATGGGAATCACAGTTGAAAATTCTATAGAGTTAAAACTATTTATGGGATAATATTTGATATAAAAAGTTTGGATTCTTATAGATGAGGAATCGTAAACCCTTACTTGTCTTTAGATTAATGAAATAAGAAATGAAAACTTCATTCTGGAAAACAAAGAGTAATGAAAAGGATTCTAATTCTATATAGTTGAATAAAATAAAATAAAAAACTATTTATTATTTAATATGTTATGCTTTGTGTGTGACTCGTTGGTTTTTCAAAGGTACAAAAAAAAAAAAGACTTGTTGGTTTTTAATAAGTCCCCTAGTGATGATAGTCGTGTCCATTTAGTCTTGAAATAACAAAATAATTTAGTCTTGATTATTATATTATTTGATTTCTAAAATTTAAGTGATCTACTCGTAATAAATACAGACTTGTTATAACATTAAAAAAACATTATCTAAAAATAGACTAAAACTAAAAAATAGAAATAATTATCTATAAATTTAGAATTCTCTATGAATTTCTATGTAGAAATAGGATACATAATTATCTATATAAAATATAAATATATAGAAATTTGTAAGCTAATAAATAGGTGAAATATCAATATCAATATCAATGTATTATTCAGATGTATATTGGAATTTGAGGTTTTGATTGCTTTGAAATGCTTTTTAATATGGAAGGTATTCACGAAGTATTTGTCAACCGAAAACCAATTATTTCATGACTGTTTGGGAGAAAGTTTGAGGTTGTTTATAAAAGTGTTTTTCATTTAGAAACACATTAAAATAATATTTTTTATTTTTAAAAAATTATTTTTGACATCAACTCATTGAAATTATCTAAAAACACTAAAAAAAATAATTTAAAATAAAAAAATTTCAATTTTTTGTAAAAACCTTTTGAAACGCAATGTCAAACACGTATAAAATTTCTCAAAATTGAATAAATTTTATAGTATGTTATCTTTGTTGAATTATTTTTCAAAGTTTCTCTCCCCGTTTCTTCATTTTTGGCGAAACTATGAAATTATATTATTTTTAAATCAATTTCTTGACAATATTGTACATTAATCCCATTCAATTATTTCACACATTCCATTGTTTATTAGAAATTAGGTGATCAAAATTGAACTTTTTCTTTACAAAAGGAATTGAAGGTTTTTTTTTAATCTCATAGCCAACATTAAGCTTTAACTTAAATTTATTTCACAGTGCATGATTGTTTCTTGTGATGTTTTTGTGGTTGCAAACATATGATATACTCAACCTAATTATTGATAAATTAATATTGTTTATTGATGGTGGTCTCTATAATAAGAAGATAAGGCTACAATGGCAATAAGGTGATGTTAATGCATGTCAAACTCATTAAAATAAAAATTATCATGAGTTTGACGAGGCATATTAATAATATAATCAAGATAAATATTCTTAATTATTTTCTTTCTGATAAAAAAATAAAGGAATTGAACAAATAAAATATGACGTTGAACAAGTCTTTTTAGATTTTTAGATGTGGAAAAACAATTTGATAGCAAAATAAAAACAATCCAATCAGACTAGGGTGGTGAGTATCGACGACTAAACACTTATTTCCACCAAAATGGTATTAATCACTGCCTAGCTTTGCCAACACACCCACCAACAAAATGGTTCAATTGAATAGAAACATCGACACATTGTCGAAGTTTGTTTAAACTTGTTAGCACATTCAAATTTACTTATGATTTATTAGGAAGATGCCTTTCAAACAGCTACCTATATCATAAATCGACTTCCAACTCTTGTTTTAAACCATAAATCCCTCTTTGAAATTCTCTATCATCGACATCCTGATTATCGATTTATACGGGTATTTGGTTGTGCTTGCTGAAATTTAGACCATATAACAAGTTCATATAACAAGAATAAACTAAATTTTAGATCTAAAACTTGCATTTTCATTGGTTATAGTCTTTTTCATCATGGGTACAAGTGTTTAGATCTCTCTAAGGGTAAATTTTTAGACAAGTGCAGCAATCCTATTAGGGAAGATGACAGTAGAAACATCAGTCAGGCTAAGGTTCAAGGTTTGATAGAGCAAAACACAAATGATATAGAAACAAAATTGAAATATGAAATGCCTAATTTATGGAAATCCCGAAACAAAGAACACAAAAGAAAACAATAAGAAATATGTGACATCTGTTTCCATATCTCGAAACAGAGTTGTTCCTGTTTTCATATCTAACTCATTCATAATCGATCATGCAGCCAAAGCAAAGACGTGAACACGAAGGCAAGTAACCATGACAAGGAGGGAAATTATTTTGTAAACGAGCTCTACATTCTAAACTTGCATACAAACTGATGGATTTTAAATTTTGGTAACAATTTAATATAAATTTTATGCGTACAAAATCACTGTGTTAAAAACAGCGTAAAGTATATAGCTGAAGACTACGATTGCTTTTCAATCATGCAACAAATCATTCTGCAAAATTAGTAGGATATGTTTAGAGTGAAGACTTTAAAATATTGCGTAATATCTTTCGATCATGGCAATGAATGTAAGATCTTGGTGTTATTATGAAGTTCATTCATCATATTATTTTCATTTTAATTGCCCTCTAGGAAAAGTAAACATTTTAGTATCAGAGGGATCAATTCCTTGACCCCATTATTTAGTATCTGATGAAAATTGAACCTCTTTTTTATTAGCCCTTTACGAAGGGGATTTGATAACTATTCATTATTTGCAGCCACACACTCCCTGCACTCCGAAAAATCTAAACAGAAACATTAACATTGTTTTCAATCAAATCCTGTTTGCTTCCTACGCAGTTACTTGTGATGGTAATGCTTCTAAACCGTTCTGTTTAGAGTCCTCGACCCATCTCCCATGTTTATCTCAATCACTGTCTCTTGGATAAAAAGATTGTGATGGTAATAGTGATAAAAAACTGATGTATATTACTCTTTCACTCAGGATGCTTAGAATAATACAATGAATTGATCAAATGAGACTAAGGCTTAAATAGCCAGAACAAGAAACAACACAAACAACTAAAAATAAGTTCACGTCTTCAACACCCTGAAGATGTGGATCCTTGCTTAAGAATAGGTAAAACTAAAACAGAATATCAAATGCTAACAACACTGTCCTAATAACTAGGACACTTATTAAAATTATTAAGACTAAGTCTAACAATTGCTCCCCTAAACTGAACATGCTTGAAGCAGTTTAGTTTATTTCTTCAGCTGAATTCACCCCAAGTGCAGCTCTGAATTTCTCGAACAGTCCCAGCCTTAGAGGCTTGGTTATAATATCAGCCAGCTGCTCATTTGTACCACAATGCTCTATGTCAATTACTTCATCCTTTGTAAGATTCCTCAGAAAATGGAATCTTACGTCAATATGCTTACTCCTACCATGAAAAACTGGATTCTTGGCAAGTTTTATTGTAGAAGAGTTATCACACAGAACTTTGACACACTTCCTTTCAGTACCTCCAATCTGTTTAAGTATCTGTTGCAGCCAAATACATTGACATGCACAAGACGCAGCTGCCACAAACTCTGCTTCTGTAGTTGAGAGTGTCACCACCGGCTGTTTCTTTGATGACCAAGCCACTGCTCCTCCACTTAGCATGAAAACATATCCAGAAGTGCTTTTTCGATCATCCAAGTCCCCTGCATAGTCACTATCTGTATAAGCTAGCATCTCATCTTCACATCCCTTTCTGTAGAATACACCAAGATCAGTAGTGGCTCTAATAAATCTGAGAATTCTTTTGGCTGCCATTATGTGAGATTCCATAGGATTGGCCATGAAACGGCTTATCAGACACACACTATAAGCCAAGTCAGGCCTTGTGACTGTTATATACATTAAACTCCCCACTATTTGTTTGAACAAGGTTGCATCTGCCTTCTTGCCATCTTCTTGTTTTGTCAGTCTATTGCTTCTGAAACCATGGGATTCTTAACACCATTACAATTTTCCAGCCCAAATCTTTTCAAGATTTCTTCTGCATACTTTTTCTGACCAATATGAATGCCTTTGGAACTTTGCCGAATTTCAACTCCCAGAAAATACTTCATTTCACCGAGATCAGTCATTTCGAATTCCTTTTTCATTGACTCTTTGAACTTGCTCACCATAATTGAATCATTGCTAGTAAAAATGAGATCATCGACGTATAAACTTACAATTAAAATTCTGTTCTTCTCTTCCTTCTTTATGAACAATGTGTGTTCATAGCTACTTCTCTCAAATCCCTCCTTAGCAAAATAACCTTCAATTCTGCTAAACCATGCTCTTGGTGCCTGTTTTAGGCCATAAAGTGCTTTCTTCAATTTATAAACTTTCTTCTCTTCCCCGTTAATCTCATAGCCTGGAGGTTGTGCAATGTATACATCTTCATTCAACTCACCATAAAGAAAAGCACTTTTGACATCAAGTTGAAAAAGTGTCCATCCATTCCTTGCTGCCAAAGCTATCACTGTGCGAATTGTGTCCCACCTAGCAACTGGGGCAAAAACTTCATTGTAGTCTACCCCCTTCTCTTGTGCATATCCTTTTGCCACAAGCCGAGCCTTGCATTTGTCCACCTCTCCATTTTCATTTAACTTGGTTTTATAAACCCACTTTACTCCAATTATTTTTGCTTGCTTTGGTGCATCAACAAGCTCTCAGGTCTCATTCTTTAAGATTGCACCAATCTCCATATCCATTGCATCCCTCCATTGTTTCATTTTTGCAGCTTCTTCATAATAAATAGGATCAGCAGAAACCATAAACAATGAAAAATTTTGTACCTCTTCTTCTGCTTCAAAGTTTTCCCCTCTTATGTAATCTTGAAGATAGGCTGGAGCTCGAGTGACTCTTCTCTCGGGCAGAGTAGGTGCTGCAGCATTACTAGGGATGCTACCGTGAGATGTTGCAGCATCATTGGATTGACTGGATTCTCCTTCTTCTAGTGATTCTTCAGTTTCATTTTCTTCATCACTGGAGGCATATATGTCTACATCAACTTCTCCCCAATCAAGCATATCATTCTTGTCTTCTTCTGTTCTTCTCCAATCCCAGCTTTGCTCTTCTTCGAACACAACATCTTTACTGATTATCACCTTTTTTGTTATGGGATCAACCATCTTGTATCCTTTGGACTCTTCACTATACCCCAGCATCACACACTTTTGACTCCTGGCATCCAATTTCAGCTTCTGTGGATTTGATACATGCACATTTCCTATGCATCCAAACACTCGGAAATAATCAACATTAGGCTTGACTCCACTCCAGCATTCTTCTGGTGTTTTATTCTTTACAGCAGAGGTTGGGCTTCGGTTGAGGATATGGCATGTCCATTTCACAACATCTGGCCAAAAACGAGCAGGCATCTGTTTCTCTTCTAGCAGACATCGTACCATGTTTAGAATGGTACGATTTTTGCGCTCCACAACTCCGTTTTGTTGAGGAGTGTAAGCTGTTGTCAACTGTCTTTTAATGCCTTCAAATCTGCAAAATTCTGTGAATTCTTTGGAGGTGAACTCCCCTCATCTATCTGTTCTTAACCCAGCAATAGATAGACCAGATTCTTTTTCCACAACATTCTTAAAACTTTTGAATGTCATGAAGGTTTCACTTTTCTCATGCAGGAAATACACCCAAAGTTTTCTACTCATGTCATCAATGAAGGTCAACACATACCTTTTGTTGCCATGTGATTCTGGAGTGATAGGTCCGCAAAGGTCTGAGTGTATGAGCTGCAACTGCTGTGTTGCTCTCCAATTGCTTTTCTTTGGAATAATTTCTCGGTGCTGTTTTCCTTTCATGCAGCTTGTACACACAGAGGTTGGCACTTGAAACTTTGGAAGTCCTTGGACAAGTTCCTTTTGTTGCAGTAAATTCAGACTTGTGAAGCTTAGGTGGCCATATCTTTTATGCCATAAATCACCGAGATCATTGCTGCTCACATTTAAACAGGTAGATGATGCATGCAGCACAATATTTGCCAATACTACGAACATCCTATTTGATGTCATCTGTGTATGCATAATTAAACCCCTTCTGGGATGATAGACTCTGCACTCTCCATTTTGTATCAAAATAGCCAAATTTTTCTCTTGCAACTGGCCAATGCTCAACAAATTATTTTTTAATTCAGGAACATAGTAAACTTCTGATATTACTTGGGTTATACCTTCTATTTCAAGTCTGATGTTGCCCTTCCTTTCCACTGGCATTCTGAGGTTGTTTCCAAGTTTCACCGAGTGACTGAATTCTTCATCTAATTCCACAAACCATTGTTTGTTTCCTGTCATATGGTTAGAGCAACCAGAATCAAGAAACCATACTACCTCTCTCTTCGAATTGTGAAGTTCAACGTAAGACATCAAAAGGAGTTCTTCTTCTTCATCCAACTCAGCATAATTAGCCTTTTTTTCCCAATCAGGACACTCATATTGAAAGTGTCCCAATTTATGGCATTTGAAACATTCAACCAGAGCCTTGTTGGATGTTTGTCTGCCTCGTCCTCTACCTCGTCCTCCTCTATACATGCTTCTGCCTCTTCCTCTGTTTGATCTCTCATCATATGCGACTTTCAACACCTGTTCCTCTATTTGTTGTCCTTGCATCCTTTGTTCATGGACAAGCAGACTTCCATGTAATTCATCAATACTCAGGACACTTAAATCATTTGACTCCTCTATTGAACAAACAACATAGTTAAATTTTGGAGTCAATGATCTAAGTATCTTACCCACCACTGTGCTTTGTTCCATCGCCTCACCATTTGTTTTCATTTTGTTAACCAAGGCTAGAGTTCGACCCAAGAAGCTGTCAATTTTCTCTCCTTCTTTCATGGCTAGTAACTCGAATTCCTTCCTCAAAGCTTGAAGTTGTGCTCTTCTAACCTTTGTGGACCCTTGATATTTCTGCTTCATTGAGTCCCAAATAGCTTTTGATGTTCTCTTGTCGAGAATTGTCTCCAAAATCTCCCTGTCAATTGCTTGAAACAAGAAATTTTTAACTTTCAAGTCTTTGAGTTTGATCTCCTCTACACTCTTCCTCTGTGCCTCACTTGCTGCTGCATTTCCAACAGCCAGTGTTGGAATCCCTTCGTCCATAAAATTCCACATCTCCTTGCTCCTAAGGAAATTCTCCATTGTCATTGCCCAGAAATCGTAATGGCCATCAAATCTCGGAATAGAAGGCTGCACGAATTTGTCTGCGGTTGACATCTCGATTTTCTCCTCTTTATTTTTTTCTTCACACACTCTGTGTTGATTTGCACTCTTACCGTGTTGATTTTCACCCTCACACACTCTGTGTTGATTTTCACTCTCACCCTTTTGTTTTGTTTTCTCACACACTGTGTTTGATTTTCACTCTCACACACTTTCACTCACACTCGTGTTTGCTCTTACTGTCACACACACTCACACACTTTCACTCACACTCGTGTTTGGTCTCACTGTCACACACTCTATACTTGCTCACACCCCCACACAATCAGATCCCCTTTTTGGCTCTGATACCAAATGATAAAAAACTTATGTATATTACTCTTTCACTCAAGATGCTTAGAATAATACAATGAATTGATCAAATGAGACTAAGGCTTAAATAGCCAGAACAAGAAACAACAGAAACAGCTAAAAATAAGTTCACGTCTTCAACACCCTGAAGATGTGGATCCTTGCTTAAGAATAGGTAAAACTAAAACAGAATATCAAATGCTAACAACACTGTCCTAATAACTAGGACACTTATTAAAATTATTAAGACTAAGTCTAACAAATAGACGTCTTCAGAGCTGGCCAATCGACTTTGGGAATCGCAGTGGAAAATTCTATAGAGTTATAACTATTTATGGGATAATATTAGATATAAAAGTTTGGATTTTTATAGTTGAGGAATAGTAAAACCTTTACGAAAGGGATTTGATAAGTATTCATTATTTGCAGCCACACATTCCCGAAACAGATACATTAACATTGTTTTCAATCAAATATTGTTTGCTTCCTAAGAAGTTACTTGGAATGCTTCTAAACCGTTCTGTTTAAAGTCTTCGACCCATCTCCAACGTTTATCTTAATCACTGTCTCTTGTTAGTGATTAGAGGGAGAAAGAGATTCTGATGGTAATAGACGTCGACTGTGGGAATCGCAGTGGAAAATTCTATAGAGTTATAACTATTTATGGGATAATATTCGATATAAAAGTTTGGATTCTTATAGATGAGGAATAGTAAACCCTTACTTCTCTTTAGTAATGAAAACTTCATTCTTATTTTTTTTGGAAAACAAAGAATAATGAAAGGATTCTAATTCTATATGGTTACATATATTTAATATGTTATGCTTTGTGTGTGAATCGTTGGTTTTTCAAAGGTAAAAAAAAAAAAAAAAAAATTGTTGGTTTTTAATAAGTCCCCTAGTGATGATAGTCGTGTCAATTTAGTCTTGAGATAACAAAATAATTTAGTCTTGATTCTAAATTTTAAGTGATCTATAAAAAAACATTATCTAAACATAGACTAAAACTAAAAATAGAAACAATTATCTATAAGTTTCTATGTAGAAATAGGAAACATAATTATCTATGAATTTCTATGTAGAAGTAGGAATTTGACGTTTTGATTCCTTGAAATGTTTTTTAATATAGAAGTTTCTCTCCCCGTTTCTTCATTTTGGCAGTGAAACTATGAAATTATATTATTTTTAAATCAATTTCTTGACAATTTTGTACATTAATCCCATTCAATTATTTCACACTTTGCATTGTTTATTAGAAATTAGGTGATCAAAACTGAACTTTTTCTTTATAAAAGAAATTGAAGGGTTTTTTTTTTAATTTTTCACGTAGGCTTTAATAGCTCTTCATTATTTGCAACCACACATTCTTTTGCCCATTGGAAAATCTAAAAAGATTTCAATCAAATCGATGAAGACTTCCCGTAGAGCTCCCAAGTATTCGGGTAATAGCACTACTTTGTTTACTTCTCCAGGAGACTGAATCTATTTTTTTTTCTATATAAACTGCTCTATTTCTCTTATTTGTTTATTAAAACAGATAAAAGTTTCTTTACTAGAAAAATATGCCATCGTCTGTGCGCTTCTTAACTGTACGGATGTTTTCTCTCCTTCGGCTCTTGTTTTTTCATCTTAGAGCCTGTCACTCTTCTCCCTCCATGCACCCGCTATGCCATGATGAGGAGAGTCATGCCTTGATGCAGTTCAAGCAAAGCCTTGTCATTGATGAGTCCGCTTCTTCTGATCCCTCTGCATATCCCAAGGTTGCATCATGGAAAGTTGATGGAGAAAGCCGTGATTGCTGTTCATGGGATGGTGTTGAATGCGACAGGGACTCCGGCCATGTGATCGGCCTTGACCTCAGTAGCAGCTGTCTTCATGGCTCCATCGACTCTAATAGCAGCCTCTTCCACCTTGTTCACCTCGGAAGGCTGAATCTTGCCGACAACGACTTCAACAACTCTGAAATCCCTTCTGAAATACGAAATCTCCCGAGGCTGTTTGATCTAAATCTCTCGTTCTCTGGCTTTTCGGGTCAAATTCCAGCAGAGATCTTAGAGCTTTCCAAGCTGGTTTCCATTGATCTGGGATTGAATTATTTTTCAGGGGCGATACCATCCTCACTTGGTAATCTTACGAAACTGAACTATCTAGACCTTTCTTATAACAGTTTCTCCGGGAAAATCCCTTCTACTTTTGTCAACCTTCTTCATCTTACTTATCTTTCGCTTTCTTACAACACTTTCAGTTCTGGTGGAACCTTGCATTGGCTCTGTAATCTAACCAAACTCAATTATATAGGCTTGAGCCAAACCAATTCATATGGTGAGATTCCATCCTGTCTTGGAAACTTGACTCAGCTCGCCCACTTAAAGCTTTATCATAATAAATTAGCTGGTCAAATTCCATCTTGGATAGGAAACCATACCCTATTTATCTCACTGGTCCTTGCATTCAACAGACTGCACGGTCCAATTCCTGAGTCTATTTTTAGGCTTCCAAATCTTGAAACACTTGCTCTCCAAGAAAATCTCTTCCGAGGCACTGTAAATGTTGGCCTTCTGAAGTCAAAAAGCCTTGTTTCCTTCCAATTAAATGACAATAATTTGTCTGTGATTGGTAACAGCAATGATAGTGTCGCTCTGCCAAAATTTCAAATTTTAGGTTTGGGTGGATGCAATTTATCAGGCGAGTTTCCAAGTTTCTTACACG
The DNA here is from genome assembly GCA_029030765.1 of Salix suchowensis. Lineage (NCBI taxonomy): Eukaryota > Viridiplantae > Streptophyta > Magnoliopsida > Malpighiales > Salicaceae > Salix > Salix suchowensis. Next base: position 18,886,819 of record CM054995.1, read on the forward strand.
GTCAAAACCACTTGGAGTTTGTAGAACTCGATGGAAACAAAATTGAGGGGCACATACCAAAATGGTTTATGAACTTGGGCATCGAAACACTTTGGTATTTAGATCTGTTTGGCAACTTTCTGACAGGTTTTGAGCAATCCGTTGATATTCTTCCATGGAATAATCTACGATATCTGAGACTCTCTGGTAACAAGCTTGAAGGAGCCCTTCCAATTCCACCACGTTCCACCATTATTTATCAAGTCTCAGACAACCGTTTAACTGGAGAAATCCCACCAGCAATCTGCAATCTGACATCTCTTGTTATCCTCCAATTATCTAACAACAGCATCAGCGGTGACATTCCTGATGCTTTCTCCAGTGACTGCACATTGAGGGAAATCGATTTCAGTCAAAACCAATTGGAAGGGAAGATACCAAGATCATTAGCCAATTGTACCAAGCTAGAGTTTTGCAATATTGAAAAAAACAAGATAAATGATGTCTTCCCTTCATGGTTGGGTATTTTTCCAAAGTTGAGGGTTCTGATTTTGAGATCCAATAGGCTCCATGGTGTGATTGGAAAACCCAGAGCTAACTTTGAATTCCAGAGGTTGCAGATTGTTGATCTATCCGGTAATTGTTTTCGGGGCAAGTTGCCACTTGAATACTTTCGAAATTGGACTGCCATGAAAACTATCTATAAAGAACGCCCGTTGTACATGCAAGTAGTCCCAAGTTTCCGATTAGCAGGGTATACATATACATTTACCTTTGACTACTCGATGACAATGACCAATAAAGGGGTGTTGACATTATATGAGAAGATCCAAGAATTTCTCACAGCTATTGATCTCTCAAGCAATCGTTTTGAAGGAGGAATTCCAGATGCCCTTGGAGATCTCAAAGAACTTTATTCGCTCAATCTCTCCAACAACTTACTCACTGGTCGCATCCCTCAATCCTTGTCCAACTTGAAAGAGCTTGAAGCTTTGGATCTTTCTCAGAACAAACTCTCTGGAGAGATTCCTGTCCAGCTTGCACAGCTCACATTCCTCGCAGTCTTTAATGTGTCTCACAATGTTCTATCAGGCCCAATACCACGAGGAAACCAATTCGATACATTTGACAGAACTTCATTTGATGCGAATCCAGGATTGTGTGGGAAGCCTTTATCAAGAAAATGTGGAAATGGTGAGGACTCGTTGCCGGCTGCTAAAAGAGATGAGGGCTCGGCGGCATATCCACTTGAATTTGGTTGGAAGGTGGTGGTGACAGGTTATGCGAGTGGATTGGTAATAGGAGTGATTCTTGGATGCGTTATGGACACAAGGAAGTATGAATGGCTTGTGAAGAATTATTTTGCGAGGTGGCAACGCTAAATTTAAAATTCTAAAACTCGCACGCGTAGAGCTTATTTCTAGCTATATTGTATTTTCTTGAATATCCTTTCCCTTTTCTTTTCTTTCTTAATTTTCCCTTGTGCTATTCCATGGTTTGTGTTATATGGTAAGAGTGAATTTCTCTTGGATTGCCTATCCCATGTGCTAAATATAAGATGATGTCTTTCAAATTAAGTACAAAATTTAGGAGAAAAAATCATGATATAGTTCTTGAAATACAATTCTTTTTTTTAATGAACTATAATAAAAATAACATAAAGCCAATGCCTATTTCAATTAAAATCCTGAAAAAGTAAGGGTCTAAACTTTCATTTAAAGAAACAATCAAATATCTTCAATACTATTGAATCAAGAATTCTTCAATTCATAAAGTAAGAAATATTATTGGAATAATATATATATAAACACACACACATATATTATTCAAAAAAAAAATCTCTGTTAATTTTAAAAATGTATCCCTTTTTTATGAGAAAAATGATTCAGCTGACTTTTCAAAAAATTGGCAAAGTGTAGTGGAAGACTTGGACTTTTAAAATGGATGCGCTAAAAACAAATTTATTATTATTATTATTATTATTATTATTATTATTATTATTATTATTATTATTATTATTATTATTATTATTATTTATCTTGGGGTATGAGACAATGTACTCATTTGTTTCAGTCAATTTTTTTATTCTTAAAAAAATTATACAATAATGATGATTTAATTATATTTATTTTTAATTATATTCATTCATGTCATGCTGGCATGATTTTAAATTAAAAAAGAGAAAGAAAAAAAAAAAGAGTTTGGTCAGAAAGAATAACAAAATGAACAGATCTTAGTGTCAATTAATTTATCTTGCAAGGGAGAGGTTAAAATAAATATTGATTTATTACGGAAATTTTGGTTTCTTAGTCACAAGTCAGTATGACAATGCTTTCTTTGTAGAATTTAGAAAATCATACAATATTTTTAGTCATAAGTTTATTTAGTTACCATCTTTATTCTTGATTCATAGAAAATGGTTTCTTGAAAATTATTTTTCAAATTTTTTATTATTGGTGAAGTTTAGCAAAGGTGGTTTCTCCTCTAAAAATGAGTATATAGCATCATAAAAACGATAGTCAACAAAACATGTCGTAAATGAATTACTTGTTAAAAGTTCAAGATATTTAATTATTGATGGGAACTTAAACCTAATACATATTCTCAACCTCCTCTAATGATACGTATTTGTATGTTGTGGTGGATAACTTGGAACATATACTGCAAAACCAAATATTTTTAAACGAAAAATGTTTGGCTCATGACCAAAAAAACAATCGTAATTTAGAGAATTTATGAAATGATGTTGGCTAGTACCTATGTGACAAAAAGGTTAGTTTTCATGAGGAATGGTCTTGCAATTAACTGGAAGTGTTTAATAAATGATTTAGAAAGACCATTTTGTGTATTAACATGGGCAACAAAATGTTCAATATTTATCCCAAGTGACATACAATAATCATCAAATACTTGGGATGTAAATTCATCAGCATTGTCAAAACAAATAGTCTTGACTGTGTGGTTGAAAAATTGTGCTTCTAATCTAATAATTTGAGTAAGTATATCCTGCAAATATCATGTTGCGAGTTGATAATAAACATACATATTATCATCTTGTAAATATATCTACTAAAATCATAAAATATCTAAATGTTTTATTTGGTGGGTGAATGAACGCACAAATATCACCTTAAATGTGTAATAGAACCCAATCCAATTATGTGATTATTTTCTGATTATTATTATTATGTGATGTTCTTTGAGGTGAACCCAATCCAATTATGGGTTAACTCGGTTCTTTAATTGCGTCATAATTGTTATATAGTGAAAATTAATAATATATTATTTTTGAAAAATAAAATAAAAGAAAGAAAATCTATGTTCACAGTAGTCTAGCTAAAAAAAGAAAGCAATTAGCCGAAGTGATTATATCGTTTAATTGGAAAGATATATTAGCAGGTGTTGTTTTTAGCCCGTAAAATAAATCAAATCAAATCATTAAATAAATTAATAACCCTTTGCTAAGACTATCTATAAAAAAAACGCAATATCAGAAGAAACTATAAATAATTATCAAAAGAAAATAAAAATAATTGGTGTTTTTATAGCGCAAAATCACATTTTACTATGGCTAATAATTTTTTCAGTTTAGAAATGTGATTTGATGTTATTTTTTGAAGTATTTTTTGTTCAAAAAAAATACTAGAATAATATTTTTTTTATTTTTTAAAAATTATTTTTTACATCAGCAGATCAAAATGATCTGAAAACATCAAAAATTTTATTTTAAAATAAAAAAAATATTTTTTTTGAAAAGAAGTAACAAACAAAACATTAAATGATGGTTTTTTTGGTAATTTTTTTAATTTCATTCTTTCATTTTTATATTTTTTCATTTAACAATTTCAATTCTTTATAGAGATAAAAAAAGGTTTTGAAAATATTTTATAGCCTAAAGCAGGGGGCTCTTGTGCCGAATGAGGCTTGCAAATGCCACAAAAGGTGTCGGCAGTGATATGATGCCATCACATCTTAGGAAGCCTCGTCATTTTTGTCAAAGAAAAACACTTCTCATTTAAATTATTACATTATAGCCCGTCTAATAAATAATTTTATATTATTTTTTAATACATACAAAAACCTTTTATTTAAGGTTTTAAATAAACTTTACTAAATAATTTTATATTAGTTTTTAATACATTCTTGAAGATTGTCATTGCTAAACATTTAACTTATGACCATTTAGTAGTTAATACTCATACCATTTCACTCTACGAATATAAATTATTAAGAAAAGTCCAGTAAATTATTTTATATTATTTTTGAATTATAAATTTTATCAATTAAATCTTTGGTATTTCCTACATTGAAAAGGATATTTTTTTAATTTATCATGCACAAACACACGTGTTTTTTTTATAAAAATGTTTACAAATATTACCATTTTCGGTTTAATATGTATAGCATTAAAACGACATCCATTTGACAAAAATAAAGAAAAATTCTATAAATATAATTTAATAGGTTTAAGACTGTGGTAACTTCTATTTTTTAAAATGTTTTATTTAAAAAATTATAAATTAATACTTTATAGGTAATTTTCAATGATTTTAATGTGTTAATATCAAAAATAAAAATGAAACTAAAAAGATTAATTTTAATATATTTTAATTTAAAAAATATTTTTGGAAAACAATTTGCATCATATTGCCAAACACACATAAAAAATAAAAATAAGTATATAGGTAAAAAGATTTATTTTAATATATTTTAATTTAAAAAAATATTTTTGAGAAACAATTTGCATCATGTTGCCAAATACACAATAAAAAATAAAAATAAGTATATAGGTAATGGAATAAATCATGATCTCCCTATATGGTTTAGACAAATTAGAGTGTTTATAGTTGAGGTCAAACCCCCTTTATTGTTTTAAATTAATTTATTTTTATTATTTTTAACTTGTTTAGATATACTGTATTAAAAATAAAATTTTAAAAATAAAAAAAATATATAACTATTATATTGTACCTTACTCTACCCAACTAAACTCGAAAAATTTTAAAGTACAAAAAATATGGTTAATTATATTTATAAATGTTTATTCAGACTACCTTTAAAAACGCATTCTTAAAACATATATTTTATATTAATGAAAACATTAAAAGAAACTAAAAATAATTGGTGTTTTTATTATGCAAAATTATATTGTAGTTAAGACTCAATACTATATTAAAAAACATATTTTAATCTAAGAATATAAATTATTAAGTAATGTTAAATAAATTGTTTTATATTGTTTTTAAATTATATATTTTATTAATTAAATCCTTGGTATTTCCTACATTTCTCAATGGATATTTTTGTAATTTATCATGCACAAACACGTCTATTTTAAAGAAGAAGAAGAAAAGTCACAAATATGAGCATTTTCTGTTAGCATTAAAACGATATCCATTTGAATTACAAAATTAACTAAAACGTCAATGAACTTCAATAGAAAGCCATGGTTAAAAATATAATAAAATTGATGATTTTTAAAGGTTTGAGACCACATTGTTATAACTTTTATTTTTTTAAATACTTTTGAAATTATTTTTTAATAAAAATATTAAATTATTATCTTTTAGATAATTTTTAATGATTTTAATATATTAATGTCAAAATTTAAAATAAAAATATTTTTTAATATATTTTAAAATTAAAAAAAATACTTTTAAAAATTAATATACATTGCATTACCAAACACACAATAAAAAATAAATTAATATAATTTGTTTTTGTAATGTGATGATAGTTATTTTATACTCAAAAGGTATAATTTCTTGTTTTTCAATATTGTTAATATTAGGAAGTCAACTAAAGAAAGGCACCGACATCAATTCAGTTTTAAAAATAAGGTAAAATAAAAAGCACTTCTGCCTACAAATACACACGAGCATGGCCACAAGGGTCTTTCAGTCATTTCACCAATCTATACTTCCAGAACAATCTATAGAATGCAAGTGTGGTGACGGTTTTTTCTTTTTTCTTCTTATCTGGAGGAGGGTTTTTTTTGTGCAGGCAGAGAACAAGAGCGCGGTGGAAACAATCGAAAGAGAAAATGCCTTGCTTGAACATTTCGACGAACGTTAATCTTGATGGCGTTGACACATCTGCCATCCTCTCTGAAGCATCCTCTCAAGTCGCCAAAATCATCAAAAAACCCGAGTCTGTAAGATTTTTCCCTTTTGCCTCAGATTCTTTTAAGTTTTTTTGATTGCTGAAATGCTTAAAATTTATGGACTGTTACGACTTTTATTGTGAGTTACTCTGTACAAGAAAAGATTTTGTATTATTGAAACAATTAGTCTGTTGAATGTTCTGAAGTGGGTTTTTACTGATTTGGTTAATGTGTATTCTAGCTGGTATTAAAATGGGTTCACTGTATTTGTATTTTCTTGATGCTCAAAAGTTATGGAAAGATTTATTTTTGTAATGATTAAGTGGGTTATTGTTGATGTTAAATGTGATTGCCTCAAGTGTATTTACATGCTTGAGTTCTTGAGGGTTCCATGGCAGCTTGGGTTTGTTTATGGTTCTAAACTCGCTTGATATGATTGGTTCGCGTGTCCTTTGATTTTGACCTGGATAAGTTAAGGTTTTGAGTATCTAGTTGTGCTTTTGTCTGCAATGGTTGTTTTTTAACTTTCTGGGAGGTGTCTCTTTTGAAGAGTTTCGTTTAGAGCTTAACTCCAATACTCAAAGAGTGATTTGGCTGAATTGATTCTTGTAGCTTGTAATGTAGTTAATTCGGATATCACTTGTTTGGCCACGAAAGATAAAATGGATATTGTCACTGCCTGAATGTTGTTTGCTAGTTTATCTTTATAGTGGACGACTATTATGTTATGTAAACCTACACCTGCAAAACTCAAAGTCTCATAATTTAATTCTTTTGCTGCTATTATGTTTTCCATTTTCCAGCTCTTGCAAACCTAAAAGGAAGTTGCATGTTTGCATTGTTTGGTACCAAAGTTGCCCACTGGATATGCCCTTTAACCGTTATGTGTGTGCAACCATGCAGTATGTGATGATTGTGTTGAAGGGCTCTGTTCCAATTTCATTCGGAGGAACCGAGCAGCCAGCAGCTTATGGTGAACTGGTATCTATTGGTGGCCTTAGCGGTGATGTGAACAAGAAACTGAGTTCTGCAATTGCAACTATTCTTGAGTCAAAGCTGTCGGTGCCCAAGTCACGGTTCTTCCTCAAATTTTTTGATGTCAAGGCAAGCAATCTCAACTTCTAATTGTCAAGAAGATGATCATTGCCATTTGTATATTTCTTATTATTGCATTCTTGCTGTTTGTTTAGGCCCATCAAAGCCAAGAATATGCACAGTGTTTGCATGCTTTACACCAGTACCAGATCATGTAAATAAATCCTTACTGTTTCAAACTGTGAAAATAGATACTGAATTCCCATAGAATTCAACTTATTTTCTGATTATGTTTATATTGACTGCCATTTTATAGTTTTTTGCTGCCACTACTACTGGTTTGATGCTTGCTTTAATTTGCAGGGTTCCTACTTTGGTTGGAATGGTTCCACTTTCTAAAGCCAGCTTCTCGCCTGCGATATGTCCGTTTCTGTCTAGGGTTATGGCATGTAGAACGTAAATGCTTTCAACTGTGTCTCTTTTATGGGAAAACTATGTTTTTGCATGAAATCAAGCAGCCGTTTAGCCATTAGTGGATGTTCTTTGACATGCTCAGGTTTGTATTTTTAGACTTTGTATCCTCATATGATCTTAAACTCAGGCAGCATGGGAGTACTCAAACCATCTACATAAAAGATACTCTGGTATCATCTCTTCTGTGTTGCTAGCTGCTAGCCCAGCATGTTGTTTGGATCTGGCTTTTTGGGTCTATAAGAACAGTCAATTCATGAATCCTAATTTTGACTGCGATTCTCGTGGTCCTCGAAGCTGACCACCCGGTTAGATCATGTAGTGATATTTTAGGTTCATTGGCTACAAGGATCATCCTCATCTACATTGCTGCAATTAAAGCAGAGGCCTTGAGCTTGCCTTTTTCGTTTTTCATCCCAAGTACGGCGTCGCATCCTATAAAATGTAGTCAATGAACCAAATGTCTTGGATCTGATGGCATGATGTATTGTGTGCAGTTGCACCCTTCTTCTCTTGTTTGAAGCTGTCGCCGAACTTTGTTGTGCATCATAAATAGTAAAAAAAAAGAAGAAAGTGATCGATCTTTGTCTGTTGTTAAAGTTGGTCATTCCTGTTTCAATCGATAAACTGAACCTAAACACACAAAACCAAGGATTAATTCATATATTATTTTGCATTATCTTATATTATTAAGGGCATGGTGATATTACTAAAAATAAAAATACTAAAAAAGAGCAATAACAACCCTTTGATAGACAAAATTAAATTGATGATAATTGCTTTTTTTTCAAGAGCTCGTACACATCTAGACAAAATTTTAACCATGAATACCTCCAATTTTTTTAAAAAAGCAATTAAAATAATGAGAATCAACATTAAAATACAAAATAAATTTTATACTGATTGAAGTGTGAGATTGAAAATAAATCAATTTAGAAAAAGGACTAAAAATCACAAGAAAAAAATAATCAAAAGAACGAAGATCAAAATTGAATAAAAAATAAAAATAATTTTTTGATTGATGAGTGAAATTCAAAAGATTAATAAATACTACAAAAATGTTAAGAAAAAATAAATAAGAATAAAATTGAAATACATAGTATCTTCGATTAAGGATTAAATTAAAATCAATTAAACATTCACAAAAAAAAAAGTCAAGAAAAAATAAAAATAAGGAACAAGTCATTAATTAAATACTGGAGATGAATTTACTATAAGACTGGAAAACAGATTCAAACCATTCGGTACTTATGTATATAAAAATGATACTTCATTGTATTTTTTATTTTTTATTTTTTATTTTAATTCTCTTAATATATAATAAAAACTACAATGACATATTTAGGTAGAAAACTTATCGTCGAAAATGTTTCATCGTGTAAGCATTTAAGGACATGGTGATATAAAAACTATTATTTTATTTTAGACTTTATTATTCTATTCTACATATATTTGTAAGAATTCCATAAAGCTCAAATAATCAAGACCATATATTTGATAATTGATATACAATTAAAATAATAAATGTAATGTTCATATAAATATAAATATTTAATTTTGTCTTTAATTCGATACATAATTATATGTAAATTTAACCATAAACTCGACAACATATTTATTTTAAAATTTCAATCTAATTTTATCCTGAAAAGTATTAACTTTGGCACTTCTACGTACAGTACACCCGAGCATGGCCACAAGGGTCCTTCAGTCATTTCACCAATTTATACTTCCGGAACAATCCATCGAAGGCAACGTGGTGACTGGTGAGGCTTCTTATATGGAGGAGGGTTTAGTGTGCAGGAAAGAGAACAAGAGCGTGGTGTAAACAATCGACACAGAAAATGCCTTGCTTGAACATTTCGACGAACGTTAATCTTGATGGCGTCAACACATCTTCCATCCTCTCTGAGGCCTCCTCTCAGATCGCTAAAATCCTCAAGAAACCTGAGATTGTAAGATTTTTTTTCCCTCCTTTTGCCTCAGATTCTTTAAAGTTTCTTTTTATTTCATTTTCTTTTGTGGATTTAGGGTGTTTACTTTAGCATCCTCATTTTGGTATTACCCTTTTGTTAATACATGTATTTTATAACTGATTTCTGAAATATGATAAACATTTATGGTCTGTTACAACTTTGTGGGTTCCTCAGTGCAAGAAAAAAGATTCTATGTTATTGAAACAATTAGTCTATTAAATTTTCTAAAGTGGGTTTTCAATGATTTGGTCAATGTATGTTTATATTTTCTTGATGCTCAAGAGTCTTGGAAATATTTATTTTTGTAATGATTAAGTGGGTTATTGTTGATGTTAAATGGGATTGCCTTGAGTGTATGTATATTCTAGTTTACAATCTTCTTTCCTGGATACTTGAGCTCTTGGCACGGTGATCATATCAGCTTTTGACTATCACCTGTTTCTTGGGGGTGTCTCATTTGAAGAGTTTTGTTGAGAATTTCAATGCTCAAAGTGCGATTGGCCGAAGTGATTCGTGTAGCTTATAATATAGTTAATTCTACTATCACTAGTTTTAATATGAAAGATGAAATGGATTTTAGCGCTGGCTGCATGTTCTTATCTATATAGTGGACAAAAATTATGTTCTGTACACCTACACCTGTAATACACTGTCTCTTTGTTTGTGTTGTTTTTGCTTTTATGATTTTGTTAGTTTTCAGTTCTTACTATCTGGAAGAGAGTTTCATGTTTGCATTGATTGATATCTTAGTCTGCCCACTAGATGTGTCTTTTAACTATTTTATGCGTGCAATCCTGCAGTATGTGATGATTGTGTTGAAGGGCTCGGTTCCAATTTCATTTGGAGGAACTGAAGAGCCAGCAGCTTATGGTGAATTGGTATCTGTTGGTGGCCTTAGCAATGATGTGAACAAGAAACTGAGCTCTGCAATTTCAACAATTCTTTTGTCAAAGTTGTCGGTGCTTAAGTCCCGATTCTTCCTCAAGTTTAATGATGTCCAGGCAAGCCATCTCAACATCTAATTACCAGAAGATGATCATTTTCATCTGCATTTTTGTTATCATTGCATTCTTCCTGTGTTTTAGGCCCATCAAAGCCAAGAATATGCACAGTGTTTGCATGCTTTACACCAATACTAGATCATGTAATTAAATCCTTACTGCTTTTAAATTGTGAGAACAGTTGCTGAATTCCCTTAGGATACAACTTATTTTCTGAATTTGATCATATTGACTGCTATTTTATGGTTTTTCCGGCCACTACTAAGGATTTGATGCTTGCATTATTTTGCAGTGCTCCCACTTTGGCTGGAATGGTTCCACCTTCTAAATCCAGCTTCTTGCCTGAGTTGCTATCAGACTTGACACCACGCATTCAGACAGATGCGTCTTTGGTGCTCTGCGGCTGTAGAAACCTCATCTAAGTAGGATATTTCTGTTTCCGTCTAGGGCTGTGGCATGTAGAACGTGAATGTGCTTTTAAACTGTGCCTCTTTTATGGGAAAACTATGTTTTTGCTTGAAATCTATCCTAAATAACTGTTTAGTCATTAATGGATGCTCTTTGACATGCATATTTAGACTATGCATCCTCATATATATGATCTCAAACATTTATGTTCAGCTCAAATCATGTTAACCCTGCAACAAAGAGAACTCAGACATTGGATATTGTTCAAACCATGCATCTCCATAAAAAACACTCGTATCATTTTCTTCCGGGTTGCTAACTACCAGCGCTACAAAAATTATTTGAATCTGGCGCATTATACAGTTTCTTTCTTGCAAAATATCAATTCGCTGCTCATTTGATGCCCATTCACTCTCAATTCCATGAATCATTTCTGTCAGTCCTCCCCCACATCCCTTGCTTCCAGATGGTAAAAGACATGTCAAATGGAGCTAGAGAAGTCAGCATATAATAAAGATGAATGATCTGAGTATATTCTAACCAAATAAATGTCTTGGATCTGATCGCATGATGGTAGTCTGATACTGGTTGTGTAATTTCACCCTTCTTCTCTTGTTTGAAGCTGTAGAACTAGAAAATAAAACAACGGTATTTGAAAAAAAAAAAGTCTGCCCTTTGACTTAATCCAATTAACTATAAACAGACGTCATCGTGAGTGAGATCTCTAAGTTTTGTATTCAGCCCCCCTTTTTTTTATTATTATTTTCAAGCAATCCATATATCGAAAGCTCTTTAAACCTGCCAAGCTCTTTAATTATTATTTTGGAAACTCGATCTGCCTTTGATTATCCATTTTCAAGCAGGATGTGATGATTGTATTGAGGGGATATCCGTATTGAGGAAAACTGCCCAAAATCCTCTTAACACTCACTCGGCAAAATCTCAGCACAAAATCTCAGCAAGCATAAGTCAAGCTTCACTTTCCATCTTTAGCACTTATAGCCGTTACTACAAATCCTCTTTTTACTTGTACAGATTATTTCATTCACTGCACATTATTACATTACCTAGAATAGCAATTGTTCTTGTATAAATACAGTCATACACTATCAATACAACTATGGTATTTTCCATTGAAATTCTGTGTAGCAAAATTCTCTATATGGTATCAGAAGAGCCTATCTCTCACGAGCACTAAGATCCTTTCTTTTTGTTCCTTCAATCATCATGTCTTCCCCCGCAGAGCAACCCGCTGCAACACCACAAATCTCCCAACCCACCACCACCCCAGAAACTGCTCTAATTGCTCTAAACAGCACCTCACAGATCAATGAGAAACTAAAACCATCAACATTCCCTCAATGGAGAGCACAGTTTGAAGCACTCCTCATTGGCTACAACCTCCTTGACTACGTTCAAGGTGTGTCTCAATGCCCCTCTCCAGTGGGCACTTCCAGTGTCAAACGAACTGCCAATGGCTCTATTGACCGATTCAAGGCCCGATTAGTGGCCAAAGGGTTTCTTCAAAGACCCGGAATCAATTATACAGAAACTTTTAGCCCTGTCGTAAAACCATCCACCATTCGGATAATCCTCACCATTGCAGTCATTCAAGGCTGGTCTTTACGTCAAATGGACGTTCACAATGCATTTTTGCATGGGCAACTTGAAGAAACAGTTTACATGAGCCAACCCCCAGGGTTCAAGGACCCCTCTAAACCCAATCATGTCTGCAGATTGAGAAAAGCCATTTATGGTCTAAAACAAGCTCCTAGGGCTTGGTATTCCACCCTCAAAAATGCCCTTCTCACTCTCGGTTTCATTATTTCAAAAGTTGATTCATCCCTGTTTATTTATCGCACTGGTCCTACTGTTTGTTATTTGCTTGTGTATGAGGATGATCTTGTGATCACTGGGAACAACTTATCATTTGTGAATTCTATTGTTCGGCAGCTTAGTTCTAAATTTTTGTTAAAAGATATGGGTTCACTTCACTATTTTCTAGGGGTGGAAGTTCTTCCAACTTGTGCAGGTTTATTTTTATCTCAGCATCAATACATTCGTAACCTGCTAGCTAAAACCAATATGACTGGTGCAAAGGATGTCTCAACACCATTATCCACCAGCACATCCCTCAAGCTGGCCGATGGCTCTGCTGCCTTTGACAGCACTGAGTTCCGTCGTGTACTGGGAAGTCTTCAATACCTCTCACTTACACGCCCTGATATTTCGTTTGCAGTTAATAAGTTGTCTCAGTTTATGCACAGGCCAACTCATTTGCATTGGACAATTGTGAAAAGACTCCTTCGGTACCTCAAGCATACTATCTTCCACGGTGTTCACATCAAAAGAAATACCTCCTGGACACTCAACACATATTCAGATGCTGACTGGGCTGGCAACATTGATGACCGCAGCTCTACCTCAGCTTACATCAGTTTCCTTGGCCAAAATCCCGTCTCTTGGAGCTTAAAGAAACAGAAGGCCATTGCTCGATCCTCCACTGAAGCTGAATACAGATCGCTCGCCAATGCTGCCTCAGAATCAATATGGATACAAAACCTTCTCCATGAACTTGGGTTCCCTCTTAAGGCTCCTCCTGCCCTCCTTTGTGACAATCTTGGTGCAACTCACCTAAGTTACAATCCTGTCGATCACTCTCAGATGAAGCACATCCAAATTGACCTCCACTTCGTCAGAGATTTGGTCCAAAAAGGCACCCTTCAAGTCCAACATGTTCACACCACGGACCAACTCGCCGATTTGTTGACCAAGCCACTCTCCCAGCAACGCACTGCAGTTTTACGATCCAAGATCGGCCTTACTGACGGAAGCCCTATCTTGAGGGGGCGTATTGAGGAAAACTGCCCAAAATCCTCTTAACACTCACTCGGCAACATCTCAGCACAAAATCTCAGCAAGCATAAGTCAAGCTTTACTTTCCATCTTTAGCACTTATAGCCGTTACTACAAATCCTCTCTTTACTTGTACAGATTATTTCATTAACTGCACATTATTACATTACCTAGAATAGCAATTGTTCTTGTATAAATACAGTCATACATTATCAATACAACTATGGTATTTTCCATTGAAATTCTTTGTAGCAAATTTCTCAATAATCCGTATCCATTTCACTAGGAGGGTCTCAGGAGCCAGCAGCTTTTGGTGAGCTGGTATCCATTGCTGGTCTTAGCCCTGAAGTGAACAAGAACCTCAGTGCTGCAATTGCAGAAATTCTGGAGACATGCATCTCAACTTTTAATTGCCAAGAACATGGATTATTGCCATGCACATCATCAGTTTGTCTGGGCTCATATCATGGCCGAAAGTATGCAGAACATTAATTAGCAGCCATTAATTTTATATGGTTCTTTCTGCCACCATCGACGGTGCTGATGTGTTCTCTATTCTGCAGGGCATCCACTTTGGATGGAATGGTTCCACCTTCTAAATCCACCATTCTTGCCCCCGAGCTTGAAGTCCTGCATTATTCAGTAAGACGTGTCTAGGTTTTCTCCGATTGTTGAAACTTGGCCATGTTAAAACAGATTTTATTTTATTTTCATGTGTGTGTCCTTTTTTTATGGGGAAATTTCACGTTGGCTTGACATTTAGTTGTTAGTATTGGTGTACTATGGTGCCTATGGCACATGATTTGGTTTTGCGAGTGAAATATATATATTATTGTTGGATTATTTTCTGATTATTATTATTATTACGTGATGTTCTTTGAGGTGAACCCAATCCAATTATGGGTTAACTCGGTTTTTTAATTGGGTCATAATTGTTATATAATGCAAATTAATAATATTTTATTTTTGAAAAAAACAAAATAAAAGAAAGAAAATCTATGTTCACAATAGTCTAGCTAAAAAAGAAACCAATAGCCGAAGTGATTATATATCATTTAATTGGAAAGATATATTAGCAGGTGTTGTTTTTAGCCCGTAAAATAAATTAAATCATTAAATAAATTAATAACCCTTTGTTCAGACTACCTATAAAAAAAACACAATATCAAAAGAAACTAAAAATAATTGGTGTTTTTATAGTGAAAATCATATTGTGCAGTCTTATCACATTCTACTTAGAAATGTTATCGAAGTTATTTTTTAAAATATTTTTTGTTTAAAAAAATACCAGAATTATATTTTTTATTTTTTAAAAATTATTTTTACATCACCACATCAAAATGATATAAAAACATCAAAAAATTTATTTTAAAGTAAAAAAATATTTTTTTCTCAAAAACACTTTTGAACGCATATTCCCTTTCATTCAATTTTGCTGTGTTTAAATGTTTTTTTCTCCAACCCAACATGGGCAATAGACTAGTAATCTCTAAGTGTGATTTTTATGTTTTGAATGCTTCTACCAGTATAAACAAACCGTAGAAAGGAAGATCAAATATGCTAAGCATGAGTGATCTCCATTTCTATGCATTCTCAAAATAGAATGAAGCCCGAGCCTCTCTGCTTCTTGAAAGTAATCACCAAGAAAATGAGGGTAAGCGTAAACCAAAATTGGATTAGATCATTTATTATTGTGTAAAATCATCGCTAGCAAGCAACAATAAGATACAGGTATAATTAAATTTCGTACGAGGCAAGACAAATGATATAAAATGCCTAATTTATGGAAATCCCGAAACAAAGAACACAAAAGAAAACAATAAGAATGAATATGTGACATCTGTTTCCATATCTCGAAACAGAGCTGTTCCTGTTTTCATATCTAACTCATTCATAATCGATCATGCAGCCAAAGCATAGACGTGAACACGAAGGAAATTAACCATGCAAGGAGGGGAATTATTTTGTAAACGAGCTCACATTCTAAACTTGCATACAAACTGATGGATTTTAAATTTTGGAAACAATTTAATATAAATTTTATTCGAACATAATCACTGTGTTAAAAACAGCGTGAAGTATATAGCTGAAGACTCGATTGCTTTTCAGTCAAGCAACAAATCATTCTGCAAAATTAGTAGCATATGTTTTCAAGTGTGGGAATGGTAATAGATGACCAATTGAAATATTTATTTATCTTAATCACTGTCTCTTGTTAGTATATCCTTGTCTTTAGATTCATAGAATAAGAAATGAAAACTTCATTCTTTTTCTTTACAAAAGAAATTGAAGGGTTTTTTTTTTTTTTTAATTTTTCACATAGGCCTTAATAGCTCTTCATTATTTGCAGCCACACATTCTTTGCCCATTGGAAAATCTAAAAAGATTTCAATCAAATCGATGAAGACTTCCCGTAGAGCTCCCAAGTATTCGGGTAATAGCACTACTTTGTTTACTTCTCCACCACACTGAATCTATTTTTTTTCTATATAAACTGCTCTATTTCTCTTATTTGTTTATTAAAAAAGATAAAAGTTTCTTTACTAGAAAAATATGCCATCGTCTGTGCGCTTCTTAACTGTACGGATGTTTTCTCTCCTTCTGCTCTTGTTTATTCATCTTAGAGCTTGTCACTCTTCTCACTCCATCCACCCGCTATGCCATGAGGAGGAGAGTCATGCATTGATGCAGTTCAAGCAAAGCCTTGTCATTAATGAGTTCGCTTCTTCTGATCCCTTTGCTTATCCCAAGGTTGAATCATGGGATGGAGAAAGCCGTGATTGCTGTTCATGGGATGGTGTTGAATGCGACATGGACTCCGGTCATGTGATTGGCCTTGACCTCAGTAGCAGCTGTCTTTTTGCAATGTTTGAGTATGAAGTCTCAAACAACAAATTCACCGGAGAAATCCCAAAAGCTTTTTGCAACCTGGCTTCACTTTCTGTCCTTGAATTGTCACATAACAATTTGAGCGGCAAACTTCCGCCATGCTTGGGCAATAAAAGCAGCACTATTTGAGTTCTGAACCTGGGCGACAATAGTTTCAGTGGTGATATTCCTGAAACATTCACAAGTGGCTGCTCATTGAGGGTCGTCGATTTCAGTCAAAACAAATTGGAGGGGAAGATACCAAGATCATTAGCCAATTGCACCAAGCTAGAGATTCTCAATCTTGAACAAAATAAGATAAATGATGTCTTTCCTTCTTGGTTGGGTATCCTTCCTGATTTGAGGGTTCTGATTTTGAGGTCTAACAGGCTCCACGGAGTGATAGGGAAACCTAAAAGCAATGTTGAGTTTCCCAGGGTACAGATTGTTGTCCTCTCCAAGAACAGTTTTAAGGGTAATTTGCCACTTGAATATTTCCGAAATTGGACTGCCATGAAAAATGTATATAGTGATCACTTTCTTCATTACATGTATGCTTACTCTATGAGAATGACAAACAAAGGTGTGGTGATATTCTCACTGTTATCGACCTCTCATGTAATGATTTTGAAGGAGAAATTCCAGCGGTCCTTGGAGATCTGAAAGCACTTCATTTGCTCAACCTCTCCAACAACTTTCTCAGTGGTGGCATCCCTCCATCCTCGTCCAACTTGACAAAGCTTGAATCTTTGGACCTTTCTCAGAACAAACTCTCTGGAAATATTCCTGTTCAGCTTGCACAGCTCAATTTCCTCGAGGTCCTTAATGTGTCTCACAATTTTCTCTCAGGTCCAATACCACGAGGAAACCAATTCGATACATTTGACAACACTATATTTTTTGCAAATCCAGGATTGTGTGGGAAGCCTTTATCAAGAAAATGTGGAAATGGTGAGGACTCATTGCCGGCTACTAAAAGAGATGAGGGCTCGGCGGCACATGCACTAGAATTTGGTTGGAAGGAGGTGGTGACAGGTTATGCAAGTGGATTGGTAATAGGAGTGATTCTTGGATGCGTTATGGACACAAGGAAGTATGAATGGCTCGTAAATAATTATATTGTGAGGTTGCAACATATTGATTTCTAATTATCAAAATGTTTCCAGTTTATTAATTATAATTAGATTGTACGTATTTTCTAGAATTTCCCTTTGCTTCTCTTTCTTTCTTAATTCGCACTTGCAAGGATAAGAGTGAATTTTTCTCTTGGATCATTGGTGTAGTTGTTGTCCTTAAAATAGTTTGATTATCATTTTTTTTCTCTCACGGCAATGAGAGCCATGGAATATTAATTAATACTAAGTAGTAAGTAAGTAAGTAAGGGAATCAACCTATTATACAGTCCCCCAAATAATTGCTCCAATACAATACTATCCTTAACCTATCAAAATCATTTTAATCTCAACAATCCATTATTTTAAATGTTGAAGTTGCTCATTATTATCACATTCCCTATTTTTATCACGAACGGGGTTTTAAGGAAGTGGCTTTCGACATTATAGTTTTTTTAAATATTTGGTATACCTCCCTCTAGCAATAATAATAATAATAATAATAATAATAATAATAATAATAATAATAATAACAACCTATTTAAAAATAAAAATAACCTATGAGATAGTAAGTTTTGTAGTTTTTTTTCTTTCCTTCTTTTTTATTTGCTGTTCACCATTTTAAACAAATGATGACAATTGTGTTAAGATAGTACTCGACACAACGCATGCATACTGAAAGTATATGAGATTTTTTTACTTGATAGCTTTTTAATGAAAACACAACAAAATTAAAGGGAAAACTTAGAAATTTGAGCAATTGTAGAAAATAAAAATCAACAATGAATCCCTAAATAAAATATATGCAGAAAATAAAGAAATAGATAACTTTTATGTTTAATTTGTGGTTGTTATCTGATTTTTACTCTGTTTTTTTGGAATATTTAAAAAAAAACAAATATTTGGACAAAAAATCAAAATTGAAGAACACAAGGGATTAAAATAAAAAAATTACTTCTCTTGTTTAAAATATTAAGCTCGTCATTTTAGACAAATGATGGTAATTGTGTTAATATAATACCTGAAATAACAACTATTAGTTATTTATTGAAATTTTCCTTAAAAAAGTTATAAAAATATATGAAAAGGAAGAACACTACGAAACCTTGTACATTTCAAAACATGTTTGAAACATGTTTGATAACTTCAAACATGTTAAAGCAATTTTAAATCTATAATTAAGCAATTTTAAACATGTTAAACATGCTTTATATTAGTTTAATAACCGGTAGAGCAACATCTTGTATAAAGATGGATTCGTGCAGCTACCATTATGGCTTACTTACGTTGAGCCCATCCTGAACTAAAGGATGTATTTTTTGGATCGTATTTCGTACCAGCCATGTCAATTAACTAAATTCATTTTCGGTGCATGGAAACTAAAGGTATGAGGTGTTTCTATCGATGGATGTACTTGCTATTTACCTGAACAGCCTTAACCAAACAATTGGAAGGTTACTGTTTAATGTTTAAACTCAATCAACAAAACCAAGAGATGTTGGCAATGGAGCAATTCATGTGGCAAAACATTGAACTGTTAGGAGTAAGGATGGAGATGATTATACTCATTCAACAATTCATGCTGCAGACACTGATTGGCTTACATCAAATTAGCTCGAGTGAAAAGGAGGAGAGGATGCATATCGACAGATTCCAATACATGGTTTGGTTTACTCTCACCATAGTGTTAGGATTGAGAGAGTTTGCAGACAATTGAAGAAATTAAGAGAAAGAAGAATGGGTTTGAATTTTTACTGTATTGTTATTCTATTTTTACATACTTTTGTTGTGTGTGCACCTTTTTATTTATACACATCTTTCATACTCTAGACTACAAATACAATATTCTAGAATACAACTTCTATATAGTACATATCACAAATAAGAATAAATATGCATCTCTTCGAGCTAAACTATTTAATAGCTCTACCCTGTCTCATGCAGAAACAGGAGCAGGCTAGCATTGTCAAGGCAAATTCTGGCAAAGTTATTTCAACGTAACAGCTGCATTTCTCAATGCCAGATATCTTTGCACATGCTCATTTGGAAGTGATCTCACGAGTTTGAAGACATCAGTATTTGCATAACGGAGGTTGGTCCTTGGATCATGGTAAGGTGCCTGCAGAAGAAGTTCGCTATGCATAAGAGGGTCTGTAAGAAGATTGGTACACTATTCCATATTGTTTTGGATAGCATTCAAGATTCTAGCAGTTGATCATTGCATGTTCAAGCTGTGTTTTAACTTTCGATTCTTTCCCCAACCACTAACTTCCAGTTTTCACATTTCTAAAAAGCAATAGAGTACTAGAAAGTAATTCATCCTCAGAAATATTGCTTACAAATATGACACGACATGTAATTGACATAAGGAACAACATTGCCAAGGCAGGAAACAGGAACCAGTTCTTGGTTTAAGTTGTGCAAATGTTAGAACTCTACCTCCATCCTTGATTTCATTAGGACAATAAGCTTGTACAGATGTAAACATGCTCATTGTCAACCAGATTATATGCGATGAGCTCAAAAACACTAACAGACAGAGTAGCTTAACTTGCTAACAGGCAATGCATAATATGCAGATGGACTGCTTATAATAATCTTTCCACTCTAAAAGAAAGTTGATGAAGTACTTGGACCATGCAAATATATCAGAAAGCCTCCTTCAGGTTACGGGATTACAATTAGGTTAGATGAGGCTGAACAAATCAAACCTTCAATTGTTTTTTCCCAACCAATGGCAATAGGACAACCAAGTTATTTATGCTCGGCAACCAATAGGCTCATGGAATTCAAAACCAAAAAAATGATTAACCATGCACCTAAGAAAAAAGAAAAAAAGAAGGTGTATCTTAGCTGGAACTGTTTAATTCTGGAACTGTTGAAACCTTAATCCTCAATTCCACTGAACAAGTTGGACCTTAAATTAATTCCCGATCATAATTAAACTTTAAATTTGTCGACGATTAATCGAATCAACCCATAAAAAATATAGTTATGTCGTTTAACTTAGTTTTTACACAGATTCATCCAACGATAAATTATTTTTGCCTTAAATCTGTATTTTTCTCTATTTTTGGAACCAAAGAGATACGATTGGACTCGCGAAAACAACCAAAATTTCCACATTGATTTTTCTACCCACACCGGCTCCTTTTATTTTATTTTTGTTATTTTATTTTATTTTGGGGAGTAACCCAAAAATTGGGTTACGACAAATTTAATATAAATTTTATTCATACATAATCACTGTGTTAAAAACAGCGTAAAGTATATAGCTGAAGACTACGATTGCTTTTCAGTCATGCAACAAATCATTCTGCAAAATTAGTAGCATATGTTTTCAAGTGTGAAGACTTTAAAATATTTCACAATATCTTTCAATGATGGCAATGAATGTAAGATCTTGGTGTTATTATGAAGTTCATTCATCATATTATTTTCATTTCAATTGCCCTCTAGGAAAAGTAAACTATTTAGTATCAGAGTGATCAATTCCTTGACCCCATTATTTAGTTCAGTAGCTGATGAAAATTGATCCTTTTTTTTTAGCCCTTTACGAAGGGGATTTGATAACTATTCATTATTTGCAGCCACACATTCCCTGCGCTCCGAAAAATCTAAACAGAAACATTAACATTGTTTTCAATCAAATCGCGTTTGCTTCCTACGCAGTTACTTGTGATGGTAATGCTTCTAAACCGTTCTGTTTAAAGTCTTCGACCCATCTCACACGTTTATCTTAATCACTGTCTCTTGGATAAAAAGATTGTGATGGTAATAGACGTCTTCAGAGCTGGCCAATCGACTTTGGGAATCGCAGTGGAAAATTCTATAGGGTTTGAACTATTTATGGGATAATATTAGATACAAAAGTTTGGATTTTTATAGATGAGGAATAGTAAAACCTTTACGAAAGGGATTTGATAAATATTCATTATTTGCAGCCACACATTCCCTGCACTCCGAAAAATCTAAACAGAAACATTAACATTGTTTTCAATCAAATCCTGTTTGCTTCCTAAGAAGTTACCTGTGATGGTAATGCTTCTAAACCGTTCTGTTTAAAGTCTTCGACCCATCTCCCACGTTTATCTTAATCACTGTCTCTTGTTAGTAAACCCTTACTTGTCTTTAGATTCATAGAATAAGAAAAGAAAACTTCATTCTTTTTTTTTTGGAAAACAAAGAATACGAAAGGATTCTAATTCTACATGGTTGAATAAAATAAAATAAAAAACTATTGATAATTTAATATGTTATGCTTTGTGTGTGACTCGTTGGTTTTTCAAAGGTAAAAAAAAAAAAAAAAAAATACTAGTTGGTTTTTAATAAGTCCCTAGTGATGATAGTCGTGTCAATTTAGTCTTGAAATAACAAAATAATTTAGTCTTGATTATTATATTATTTGATTCTAAATTTTAAGTGATCTACTCATAATAAATACAGACTTGTTATAACATTAAAAAAACATTATCTAAAAATAGAATAAAAATAAAAATAGAAACAATTATATATAAATTTCTATGTAGAAATAGGAAACATAATTATCTATGAATTTCTATGAAGAAATAGGAATTTGACGTTTTGATTCCTTTGAAATGTTTTTTAATATAGAAGTTTCTCTCCCCGTTTCTTCATTTTTGGCAGTGAAACCATAGTAGTCAATACCGTTCCGGTCGCCGTTCCGGTCGCCGTTCCGGTTTTTCTATTGGAACGGAACGTTCCGGTTTCGGAGCGTTTCGGCGTGCCGTTTCGGGATTGTACTGTTCATATATAATTAATTATATATATATATAAAAAAAAATTAAAATATTAATTTAACAAGCATAATTAAAATTCAAGATAAATTAGCTTTAAATTATACAATATAAACACAAAGTCAAACAAATATAATCTCAAAATTAGAAAAAAAAAATCAAAAGTTAAAAAAAAAAAAAAAAAAAAAAAAAAAAGGATTTTAAGGCCGGAACGGCACACCCGGAACGGTACCGAGACGTTCCGGCCGGAATTTGGCCGGAATTTCCGGAACGGGCCGGAATTAAAACCGAGATGAAAACGATGCCGTTTCATCTCGGTTTTCTTAACGGAACGGAATGTTCCGCCCGTTCCGGCCGGAACGGAACGGAATTGACTACTTTGAGTGAAACTATGAAATTATATTATTTTAAATCAATTTCTTGACAATTTTGTACATTAATCCCATTCAATTATTTCACACATTCCATTGTTTATAAGAAATTAGGTGATCAAAACTGAACCTTTTCTTTTCAAAAGATATTGAAGGGTTTTTTTTTCCACATTGGCCTTAATAGCTCTTTATTATTTGCAGCCACACATTCTGTGCCCATTGGAAAATCTAAAAAGATTTCAATCAAATCGATGAAGACTTCCCGTAGAGCTCCCAAGGCTTCGGGTAATAGCACTACTTTGTTTACTTTTCCACCACACTGAATCTATTTTTTTTTTCTATATAAGCTGCTTTATTTCTCTTATTTGTTCATTAAAAAGCATAAAAGTGTCTTTACCAGAAAAATATGCCATCGTCTGTGCGTTTCTTAACTGTACGGATGTTTTCGCTCCTTCTGCTCTTGTTTATTCATCTTAGAGCTTGTCGCTCTTCTCCCTCCATGCACCCGCTATGCCATGATGAGGAGAGTCATGCCTTGTTGTAGTTCAAGCAAAGCCTTGCCATTAATGAGTCCGCTTCTTCTGATCCCTCTGCTTATCCCAAGGTTGCATAATGGAAAGTTGATGGAGAAAGCCGTGATTGCTGTTCATGGGATGGTGTTGAATGCGACAGGGACTCCGGCCATGTGATTGGCCTTGACCTCAGTAGCAGCTGTCTTCATGGCTCCATCGACTCTAATAGCAGCCTCTTCCACCTTGTTCACCTCAGAAGGCTGAATCTTGCCGATAAGCTTTCTCTGGTGACCTTGTGATTCTCCTCTGCTGCCCATGCAATCCAGTAATTGCTGCCCATCTGCAGTCCCTGGAAAAGGACTTGACACAGAAGAATGATTGGAACAAGGGCTCCTTTGTAAGCTGAAGTTATGAAGGTTGAGTAAACACTCCATTTCACTCTGCCAGTTTCAGATACTTCTTCTTGAGTTCTCTCTGGAAATCTATCAGTACTGTCAGGCTCTTCAAAATTTTCTTCTGTGACTTCAATTTGATTTAGCTGAGATGGTACTCTAGTTAATGAGTTATCTGATATGTTCCTGACTGGACAATCATGCCATCTGTCATCACTGGTGAACTTGTTGGACAAACGGTTGCCTATAGACTTGATTTTCCAGTCAGGAACATATAAAGACTTGATTGCAGATCCCACTGGTGAACTTGTTGGACAAATGGTTGCCCATAGAAGATCACTAAACCAAGTGAATCCACCTCAAGAAGATAACTCATTAACTAGAGTACCATCTCAGCTAAATCAAATTGAAGTCACAGAAGAAAATTTTGAAGAGCCTGACAGTACTGATAGATTTCCAGAGAGAACTCAAGAAGAAGTATCTGAAACTGGCAGAGTGAAATGGAGTGTTTACTCAACCTTCATCACTTCAGCTTACAAAGAAGCCCTTGTCCCAATCATTCTTCTGTGTCAAGTCCTTTTCCAGGGACTGCAGATAGGCTGCAATTACTGGATTGCATGGGCAGCAGAGGAGAATCACAGGGACTCCAGAGAAAAGCTGATCGGCATTTTCAGGTACAGATTGTTGACCTCTCCAACAACAGTTTTAAGGGAAATTTGCCACTTGAATATTTCCGAAATTGGACGGCAATGATAAATGTCCACAGTGATCACTTTCTTCATTACATGCAAGCGAACACAAGTTTCCAAATCTCGCATTTTAGAATGATCAATGAGTATGAGTACTCAATGACAATGACAAACAAAGGTGTGATGATATTATATGAGAAGATCCAAGATAGTCTCACTGCTATCGATCTCTCATGTAATGATTTTGAAGGAGAAATTCCCGTGGTCCTTGGAGATCTGAAAGCACTTCATTTGCTCAACCTCTCCAACAACTTTCTCAGTGGTGGCATCCCTCCATCCTTGTCCAACTTGAAAAAGCTTGAAGCTTTGGATCTTTCTCAGAACAAACTCTCAGGAAATATTCCTGTCCAACTTGCACAGCTCACCTTCCTCGCAGTCTTTAATGTGTCTTACAATGTCCTATCAGGCCCAATACCACGAGGAAACCAATTCGATACATTTGACAACACTACATTTTATGCAAATCCAGGATTGTGTGGGAAGCCTTTATCAAGAAAATGTGGAAATGGTGAAGACTCGTTGCCGGCTGCTAAAAGAGATGAGGGCTCGACGGCATATCCACTAGAATTTGGTTGGAAGATGGTGGTGACAGGTTATGCAAGTGGATTGGTAATAGGAGTGATTTGGTTGGAAGAAACAGTGCCGTCACAATTTGCATTTAATTTAATCAACAGCACAACTAAATGAAGAAAAGATGGATTCGCGCAGCTACGTTGAGCTCATCCTGAACTAAAGGATGTATTTTTTGGATCGTATTTCGTACCAGCCATGTCAATTAACTAAATTCATTTTCGGTGCATGGAAACTAAAGGTTTTTAACGCCAGCAGTTGGAATTTTGGAAACTTTGGTGTTTTCGTTTATAGATTTATTAGGCAGCTCTACTTTTGCCCAGAGTCACCAAATATATTAGGTGGTTCTATCGATGGATGTACTTGCTATATACTTGAACAGCCTTGACCAAACAATTGGAGGGTTACTGTTTAAACTCAATAAACAAAACCAAGAGATGCTGGTATTGAAGTAATTCATCTGGCAAAACATCGAAATGTTGGGAGTACGGGTGAAGATGATTATAGGCAATTCAACATGTTTTTAATGCCAAGCACGATTCAAGAACCTATCAACTGCATGATATAGCAAGCCTGCCAAAAGGTCAAGATCCATAAATGATCCAGTTACCTAAGCTACAGACACTGATTGGTTTACATCAAATTAGCTCGTGTGAAAAGGAGGGGGAGGATACATAACGACAGATTCCAATACATAGTTTGGTGCGATTAAACATGTTTACTCTCACCATAGTACTGATCACAAATAACAATAAATATGCATCTCTTCGAGCTAAACTATTCAATAGCTCTACCCTGTCTCATGCAGAAACAGAAGCAGGAGCAGGCTAGCATTGTCAAGGCAAATTCTGGCAAGTTATTTCAAAGTAACAGCTGCATTTCTCAATGCCAGATATCTTTGCACATGCTCATTTGGAAGTGATCTCACGAGTTTGAAGGCATCAGTATTTGCATAACGGAGGTTGGTCCTTGGATCATGGTAAGGTGCCTGCAGAAGAAGTTCGCTACGCATAAGGGGGTCTGTAAAAAGATTGGTACACTATTCCATATTGTTTTGGATAGCATTCAAGATTGCAGCAGTTGATCATTGCATGTTCAAACTGTATTTGATGGGTTGAATGAAACTGATAGCGTATGGTGTCTAAGTGTCAAGCTACTCAACAATGGAGGAGGGTAGCTAAACTCTTTACTTTTCAATTTCATATCAAAATAAACATTTGACAAGGTCATCACAATCTTGAGCGGCATGCTCAATCCTGAACAATCTAAGCTTCAGCACCATGGCTTCTTCCAGCTAAACAAAAGCAGATGTATTAGGACTCCAGTTGACATCCCAGGGCACCTTTAAAGATGTGCACCATGCATATTTGCTTCATTAAAGTTGCAAGATTACATGTTAAATCTGGTCAAACATATATAACTTTCAATTCTTTCCCCAACCACTAACTTCCAGTTTTCACATTTCTAACAAGCAACAGAGTACTAGAAAGTAATTAATCCTCAGAAATATTGCTTACAAATATGATGCAACATGTAATTGACATAAGGAACAACATTGCCAAGCGAAAACAGGAACCAGTTCTTTGTTTGAGTTGTGCAAATGTTAGACCTCCATCCTTGATTTCATTAGGACAATAAGCTTGTACAGATGTAAACAAGCTCATTCTCAACCAGATTCTCAAAAACACTAAGAGACAGAGTAGCTTAGCTTGCTAACAGGCAATGCATAATATGCAGAATGATGGACTGCTTATAATAATCTTTTCACTCTGAGAAAGTTGCAGAAGTACTTAGACGATGCAAATTGATCAGAAAGCCTCCTTCAAGTTACAGGATTACAATTAGGTTAGATGAGGCCAATCATCAAGCCTTCAATTGTTTTTTCCCAACCAATGGCAATAGTACAACCAAGTTATTTATGCTCATCAAGCCTTCATGATATTCAAAACCAAAAAATGATTAAACCATGCACCTAAGAAAACAAAAACAAAAAACACCATGGCCAATTAAGTCAAGTAAAAGAAACCAGTGCTCTATCTAATTCTGAAACTGTTGAAACCTAAATCCTCAATTCCACTGAACAAGCTAGAGAATGTATGATTGTAGAAAAGCTTAAGCTCAGCCAAACCATACATAAGAAATTCAATGACAGCAGGTGTATCTTAGCTGAATAGCAGGCAATGAATAAAATGCAGAATTATCATTAACAACTGATGATTCTCTCTCAACTAGAGACCACCGAATATTCAACAAGCAAGGTTTTGACACACAAAGTGGCCCTTCCTCCTGGCACTCAAAATAAAAGGACTTCACTTCAGAAGGATATGATTCAACTGATAAAAATTACCAATAATGACACTGAAAGATATTTCTAAATTTACCAGACATTTCAACCCATTAAAATTTAAATCTAACACCAGTGGTCAACTCAGTCATTCATAATCTGATTTAAATGACATTTTAAAGTTGGTCGCATTATTCACAAACGAGCTAGAAATAATGATGAATTTCACCTGCCAGTTCAAGCACCAAACACATTTCAACAGAAGCACATACCTCGAATCCTGTAATATCGCATATTCTCAAAGGTGGGTGCATGGATGGTGGTGACTCAATATTAACATCTGTAAGATGAAAAATAAAAAAGAACAAAGGAAATTTAACCTCTTACCAAGCCTAACCTAATATCAATACAAAAAACCTTTAAAAAGAAAAAGAAAAAACAACCATCTGCATAAGCATATTAAAAAAACCCAACTTAAACCATGCAATTAATTTGTTGAACAACAGACAGAACACGGGAATCTTCTATAAAACCCTCCGGTGCTACCATTGTACAAAATAATCACAACTACATTTTCCGTTCAGATTTCACCATCTGTGGGTCCACATGAAGAACCCACAGACTCAACAATGGAATGTTAATGCAATAATGGCTTCCCTTCATCCACAAAAATCACCAAAGGATCACGTTTTCAACCATATATCAAACAAATCACAGCAAAGGTTCAAATTAAAGTAAAAAAAGAAGAAGAGGGAGAAAGGAAATGGCGGAGGTTGTTCTTACAGTTGGGTTCATCAGTAGGGAAATTCTGATAATTCTCAGCTTGAAGAATCTGCTTAAGGTGTTTCCAGCGGCCTCTTGGTTGTCCCTTTGGGTATTTCTCGTATATCTGTATCCTCTTGAAACTGAAGTGTGTCGGCAACACCAGCTCTGCATTTATCAACTCCGCTTCCATCTTCTTCTTCTCCTTCTTCTATATCTAAAAACCAAAAATACCACTCAATTCAATGATTTATCCCTTAAATCTCAAATTCAAAAGAATAGAAACTAGATAAAAACAAGTAAAAATTTAAAGAAAAGAAACATAATCTAAAATTATAAATACAAAAAAGTGAAAAAAAAAAAACAAGGAAATTCATCCGAAACCCAACAAAAAGAAAGGGCAAACGAACCTCTCAGTTCAGAATCTCATGATGCTCGAACTGGGCACAACAGCAAAACGGACAGTGATCTCTGGTTTATAGTTTAATAGAAAATCTCAATTCAGTCACCAGATATGAACTGATCTTCTATTTAGATCCCATACTATTGACATTTGCAATCGGGTCCATGATGCATCAGGAAAGTGTCAAATTTTTCTCCAACCACTGTCATTTTATAATAGCACTACGAATTAGATTTCCAAGCCTATCGGGTAGAAAAAGAATGAAAGAAAAGGCCCAACCGGAGAGGAGAAGGGCAAAGTTCGAGGAGTATAACCTGGGCTCAAAACCAAGCCCGACAAATCTCAAAATTAAATATAAAGTTAGCCCAATAAGAACAGCCCAATAAAACAAACGAGCCCACGGCCGTTTACGATAAAGCATATACTCTACATACGAGTAGGTCTATACTCTCCAAGGTAGGAACTCATTAGATCCGAAGATATATAAAATACGAAAGGATATAGAAAGACCAAGATTCATTTGGAACTTTTTCGAGTTCTATGTATCGTTGTAAAGTAAAGGCCCACTTAAGAAGAGTTTGAGAGTGTTTAATAATGTTAATGTATTAAAATAATATAAATTTTAAATACTAATAAATTAAAATGATTTAAAAACATATAAATTTAACACAAAATAAAAAAAAAATATTTTTGTTAAATACTTTTAAAATATAAAAATAAATAGACTATTTATCACCACGTAAGCATGTAAAATTGCAATGCTACTTCATGTTAGGTTATCGGTTATAATGTGGGTAGTGTTAGCCATAGTTCTATAATTAGAGTTTTTGTTCATGATATTGTATTTCAAAAATATTTTTTAAATAAGTAGAAAATTTTTATTTTTATTCAAATTAGTTTAATTTATGTTCTTAGATTATTTTATTATGCTGATATCAAAAATAATTTTTAAAAAATAATTTTTAAAAAATAAAAAAATATTTTAATATATTTTTAAATAAAAATAACTTTAAAAAACAATCTCCGATTTCCCTTTTTAGCATAACAAAAGACTGTTCCTTTTTTGAAGAATCAAAAAGCCATGATTGAAATAGAACAGGGGGAAAACCCCTGAACTCAACCCAAAATAAAAACGAATCGTTTATTTTCAAAACATAATTTCTCATAAACATAATTTCTCAAAATCGGATAGATTTTATAGTATGTTTTATTCATTGAATTATCTTTAAAAGTTTCTCTCCTGGTTTCATAAGGAATTACCTAAATGATAAAAAGCTATGTTTTTTAATTTCTTTTTTGGCATTGAATGTTAGATTTTGATGTTATTATGCATTCCATTTATTATATTATTTTTAAATCAATTGCTTGATAATACAGGGGTCTCCTTATTTTCAACAAAAGATTTCTTCATTTTTTTGGCTTCGTTTACAATAAGAAAATTAGTTGATGAAAGTTGACTTTTTCCTTGCAGAAGAAACTGAAGGTTTTGATCACAGAGGCGTTAAGAACTCTGCATTATTTTAAACAAAAGTTTTTGCTCTTTTTACCCTCGTTTTTTCATCTTAAAGCTTGCCACTCTTCTCCTTCCATGCAGCCGCTGATGTCAACTGTCCTAGGAAGCAGCCTCTCACTGATCACTATGACAGGGATGCACAGAATCTCTCTATGCGTGGAATCTCTCCAAAACAATTCAATAAAGAATCGAATGATAATTGGCCAGAAAAAGTTGCCTCTCGTTTATTTCATCATCCCTTAAGTAGTACAATCTCTGGTTCTTGTTTAGGAAAAAGAAACAACTAGGAAAATACTGATAAGTTATTACTTCTAACTAGGAAAGCAAATAATAATTAAACACGGAAATAGAATCGTGATAGGACTGAATTTGGGGAAGCTTCAGTTTGCAGCAACTCTCAATTGCGATCTTTATGGGATATCATTGATATCATTTTCCTGATTTGCATCGTCAGCTTCTTGGGTTGCTAGTGTTCCATCTTCTTCCTGATTTTGGGTTGCTAGTGTTCCATCTTCTTCCTGATTTGCATCAATTGCCACCCCCTTTGAAGAACTTGACTCTGGCAAGTTATTATTAGTGTATACTGCGAGTAGGTCTGGATGAAGACGTTTGATCTCTGCTGCTTGCAGCCAAACGGATTCTGATTGTGGACGATTCTTCCATTGAACTAAGAATTTATAATAACCTCCCCGTCGTGTGGACACGAACTGATGGTCCAGAATGGCAGCGATCTCCTCTCGTGGCTTTGTGTTGGCTGGAACTCGTGGTGTTGGTGCGACCTCCGGGGCTTGTGGTGCTGAAATGTTATCCTCAAGGCCTTTAAATTCTGTGAGATCTTCGATATTGAAAATTGGGCTGATATTGTAATCAGATGGTAACTCGATAACGTAGGCATTAGGACCAACTTTCTTGATGACTTTGAAGGGGCCTGCTCTTCGTGCGTGAAGTTTCGTGAAGCTTCCCCGGGTGGAAACCTTCTGGGTCTCGAAACGAATTAACACCATTTCGCCTTCTTGAAACTGTCGAGACTTTCGTTTTGCATTCACGAAGGTTGTATGGGAGTCTGTGTAAGTGTTGATGCGTTGTTTGCATTCCTCATGAATGTCTCGCATATAGCTTGAAAAAATCCAACGCAGCCTTCACTCGGCCGTGGTGGTCGTGGTAAGGAATTTACGTCCAGCGGAGCATTGGGACGAAATCCATAAACTAATTCAAATGGTGTGCAGCCCGTTGCTCGATTGACTGAATTGTTAAAGGCAAATTCAGCATGTGGAAGTACTGTATCCCAATTGGCCACATGATCCGTGATTAGGCAACGTAGTAGATTTCCCAAGCTCCTGTTGGTTACCTCAGTCTGTCCATCTGTTTGCGGGTGGAAGGCACTAGAGAACATCAATTTTGTTCCCAATTTAGTCCACAATGTCTTCCAAAAATAGCTCACAAACTTGACATCCCTGTCAGATATAATGGAGGCTGGAACACCATGAAGACGAATTATTTCCTGCAAAAACAAGGCTGCAACTTTTGATGCATCATAAGTCTTGTGGCAAGGAAGAAAATGTGCCATTTTTGAAAAACGATCTACCACCACCATAATTGAGTCATGATTCTTAGCTGTTCGTGGCAGGCCAAGAACGAAGTCCATGCTCAAATGTTGCCAAGGCTTGTCTGGTATTGGAAGAGGTGAGTACAGGCCCGCAGGTTGTTTATTTCCCTTGTTTAGTTGGCAAATACGGCACCTATTTACCACCGTGTGAACATCCCTGCGCATCTTGGGCCAGTAGAATCTGTCAGCGACCAATGCATAGGTTTTATCATGCCCGAAATGGCCAGCCAAGCCTCCACCATGGAGCTCTGTTATAAGGAACTCTCGGAAGGAGCCCCGTGGGATACACAATCTTGATTTATAAAATAAGAACTCTTCCCGTATTGTGTAGTCCCTTACTGTTGCCTGCTCTTGATTGGATAGTGACTTGTGAATACTGCCAAAGTCTTCGTCATCGGCATACTCGGTCTTTATACTCTCAAAACCTGTAACATTGGCCGAGAACATATGTAGCAAATGTGGTCTTCTACTTAACGCGTCAGCCACCTTATTCTCCCTTCCTGCCTTGTGTCTGATGACGAAGTCAAATTGTTGGAGATAGTCTATCCAACGAGCGTGTCTGGCGTTCATCTTACTTTGAGAATTAAGATGCTTCAGCGAGTCATGATCAGTAAACAAGACAAATTCCCTATGGATCAGATAAGGGCGCCAGTGCTTGAGTGTCTGAATTAGAGCATAAAATTCCATATCATATACCGAGTAGCGCTTACGTGTGTCGTTAAGCTTTTCGCTGAAAAACACAATGGGATGGCCCTCCTGGCTCAGCACCCCACCGATTCCCACATGTGATGCGTCACAAGCCACTTCAAAGATTTTTGAAAAATCTGGAAGTTTAAGTACTGGTGCTTGCCCCATTCTATTTTTAATCTCGGTAAATGCTTTGGCAGCTGCGTTACTCCACACGAATTTCTTTTCTTTGAGACACTCGGTGATTGGGGCCATGATTGTGCTGAAGTTGCGAATGAATCGCCTATAAAAGGTGGCCAGACCATGGAAACTTCGGACTTCAGATATGTTATGTGGCGTCGGCCATTGTTGGACAGCCTGCACCTTGGCTGGATCAGCCTCCACCCCTTGACTGGAAATTATAAATCCCAGGAATTTGGCACTTTCCTTCATAAACGAACACTTATCCTTGTTGATGTAGAGTTGCTCGGCTCGCAAAACTCTTAGGACTTGCTCAACGTGATTTAAATGCATCTGCACATCTTGGCTGAATATTAAAATGTCGTCGAAATAGACAACTACAAATTTGCCCAAGAATGGTTTAAGGACTTGCGTCATCACACGCATAAAGGTGCTTGGCGCGTTGGTTAGCCCGAATGGCATGACTAGCCACTCAAATAGGCCATCTTTTGTCTTGAAGGCTGTTTTCCACTCATCCCCCACTTGAATTCTGATTTGGTGATAACCACTCCGAAGGTCAATCTTTGTGAAGATAGAGGAACCGCATAGCAAGTCTAACATGTCGTCAAGGCGAGGAATTGGGAACCTGTATTTTACCGTGATTTTATTGATCGCTCGGCTATCCACGCACATTCGCCAACTACCGTCTTTCTTTGGTGTGAGGAGGACAGGAACAGCGCAAGGGCTGAGGCTCTCCCTGATGAACCCCTTGTCCAGTAGCTGCTGCACTTGACGACTGAGTTCGTCATTCTCCGTGGGACTCATACGGTAATGTGGAAGATTGGGTAATGATGACCCTGGAATTAGATCAATGGCGTGCTGCACCTCTCTCATTGGGGGAAGTTGGTCTGGAACGTCATCAGGCATGATATCCTGATATTGTCTCAGCAGCGTTGTTAATGCAGGAGGGATGACACCATCACTTTGTTTTACCTCACGGTTGACCACAAGCATCAATGTGTCTTCCTTTTGTAGGTAGCGGGAGAATTGCCGTAGTGTAAGGACTGGGACTACCTCTTTTGTGGTTTCAAATTCTGATATGTGAAGTGGATCCAGTACAAACTTCTTGCCTTGGAATTTGAAGGAATAGGTATTGGCATGCCCATCGTAGAAGACTTTCCGATCATAGAGCCAAGGTCGACCCAATAGCATATGGCACACAGTCATAGGGATAACATCACACCATGCTTCATCAACATACCTTGTTCCCAATGAAAATTTCACCAGGCATCGCTGCTTTACCAGGACAGTGTTTGTTTCATTAACCCAGCTGATCCTATAAGGGGTGGGGTGTTTTTCAGTCT
Organism: Salix suchowensis; assembly: GCA_029030765.1. Taxonomy (NCBI): domain Eukaryota; kingdom Viridiplantae; phylum Streptophyta; class Magnoliopsida; order Malpighiales; family Salicaceae; genus Salix; species Salix suchowensis. The sequence goes on from CM054995.1 coordinate 18,920,757, forward strand.
TCATTCCGAGTCGTTCGATGGCTGCTTCGGAAATCACGTTCATGCCGCTGCCATTGTCAATGATGACATTCAAAGCTTTACCATCATGTTCCATACGAGTGTGGAAGATATTGGTGCGCAACCAATCAGAATTATCTTGAGGCCCTGTCTTTGTTCCTGTGAGTACCCTGTGTATAACACAGCTAGGTAGTGCTGATGCCACTAAATGCTCTTCATCACTGTCAATATGCTCATCACAGTCCTCTTCCGTTTCATACTCAGTTGTGTCTGCCGTGAGCAGCTCCTTCTCACAAATAAACGCAAGCTTCTTGTCGCGTGTGGGACACACAACGGCATAGTGGCCAAAACCTTTGCATTTATAGCATTGGGGCCCTTCGTTGGAGGCCCTTACCTTGCCTTTATAGTCCCCGCTGGTCACATTCCTTGCTTGGTCCCTAAATGCAGGAGGGCGTGGATTGGCAGCAGCAGATGTAAATTCTGATTTTGTCTCCCATGTGGCCATCCTTCTCCCACCTATAGGTCCTGCCTGTTTTTCCAGCCTTAAGGCCAGCTGATATGCCTCTTCCACGTTGATTAAGCGTGCAGTCCACATGTCTCTCCGCAGATCGCTGCGCAATCCCGTGCGATATCGGGCTAGTGTTTGTTGTTCAGTTTCCACAACCTTACTACGCACAGATAGTTCGTGGAAGCGATCTGTAAACTGATCAACACTTAATGTCCCTTGGCGAAGTTGCAGCATCTCTTCAAACATCATTTGTTCGTAATCAAGTGGTAGGTATTTCTCTTTTAGTCGTTCTTTCATCTCCTCCCAGTTGGAGATTGGTGGTCTATGTGTTCGGCGTAGCTGCTCCTCTACACTTCCCCACCATGCTCTTGCATGTCCTTTCAGTTTCATCCGAACATATCGCACCTTCCTATCTTCCGAAACAGCAAACCAGTCGAAGTAGTCCTCGATGGCTGTTAACCAATCCTCAAACCCGTTGGGTTCTAACTTGCCAAAAAAATCTGGCACATCTATTTTCATCCGTTTGGTTAACTCATCAAGTGGTGGTTGATGAACAAGTTGTCCCCTGTATCCAGCTTGTCTATGGTGACGAAACTGATGACCATGATCATCAAATTCATGAATTTCCTCCTCTGTTTCGTGGACATCTTCCTCATCAGCATTGTTTAATCTTCCTCGGTGGTTTATTCGATGGCCTTGCTGGTTGGGAAGGCCATATTCTTCTCGCGCATAACGCTCCTCCATTACGTCCAGACGACGCATAACTTGTGCCATAACTGTGGCAATCTGATCAAGCTGGTAATGCAGTTGTGGTTGGCCTGATTCTCGGGTATTTGGGTCTTCAGTGTTTGGGTGTTGGTGGCTTGAGGTGGAGTTGTTTGGATCTTGAGGAGTGGGGTTGATGTTAGGTTGTGTTTGGTTGATGGGGGCATGGTTGGTAGGGATGGGGTGAATCGGATTGGGGTTCGTGGTGTTTGGGTTGTTTCGGTTATGTGTGGATGTCATGGCGTATGAGTTGCCACTACGAGTAGTAGGCATATACGCACAGCTCTGATACCAAATTGATGTCAACTGTCCTAGGAAGCAGCCTCTCACTGATCACTATGACAGGGATGCACAGAATCTCTCTATGCGTGGAATCTCTCCAAAACAATTCAATAAAGAATCGAATGATAATTGGCCAGAAAAGTTGCCTCTCGTTTATTTCATCATCCCTTAAGTAGTACAATCTCTGGTTCTTGTTTAGGAAAAAGAAACAACTAGGAAAATACTGATAAGTTATTACTTCTAACTAGGAAAGCAAATAATAATTAAACACGGAAATAGAATCGTGATAGGACTGAATTTGGGGAAGCTTCAGTTTGCAGCAACTCTCAATTGCGATCTTTATGGGATATCATTGATATCATTTTCCTGATTTGCATCGTCAGCTTCTTGGGTTGCTAGTGTTCCATCTTCTTCCTGATTTTGGGTTGCTAGTGTTCCATCTTCTTCCTGATTTGCATCAGCCGCTATGCCATGATGACGAGGAAAGATGTTGATACTATGAAATATTTTTTGAGATTGAGAAGTAGTCATTGTTTGAAGTACCATAAAAAATTATAGAATATATATATATGAAATTTGTGTCATCGTGCCTAATGCATTTTGACAAGTTTGGAATTTTCACCGAGAGGTAGAAAGTTTGCTTTTAAAATAATTGATGCTTGAAAGAGATTAGTGATTAAATTAGTAAAACTTGATTATCAAAAATAAAAAAAAAATTGAGAGGATTAATTCAATTGAGAAAATTCACATAAGATTAGTTACGGTGAAATAAAAAATCTCAGGATCCGTCAAACTTGATTTCAACACCATTTAATTATTTGTTTGTTTGTTTTAATTATTTTTAGTTTCATAAACCTTTATAATTGAATCATCAAATAGATATGAATTTTATAATTTTGATACTTATTGATAATATTTACAAATAATCGTGGACTCATCATTTTATTACTTGTTATGATTCGTGCAATTGCAATTCTACCAACAATAAGTTGAAGAACTTCCACGTAGAGTTTGCATTTCATTGTAGAACTACTCACCTGGTAACTTGACCAAATCTTGATTATTACATGCATTCTCTGAACAATATAACGTTGTTATGCATGCCAAACATGGAGAGGACCCTTTAAATCATTCGAAATATAATATGAATTTGTGGCTAGAGGTTAGAGCAATTGATGGACTCGATAAGAATTGGGTTTACAATAATTCTATTACTCTATCCTAATATATGAGATTAGATTGTAGTGTCTTGATTGGAGGCACTCCACAATCCAACCCGAGTCAACCATCGCTAGACATTAAGGAGTTGATTGAAGAAAACATTGGTGCTTTGAGTGTCGAAATGGAGACAAAGTATGATGAACAAAAAAAGAAGTTGAAGGAGATAATGACATCCTTTCTAGTCATTACTAGTTAAATGCCCGTACTATGTTGCGGGTGTAGTGCAGGCAGAGTAAATAATTTTTATAACTATTGAGATTAAAATATAACATTTTTACATGTAAAGTTTGATATAATAAAATAGATCAAAATACCCTATCATAACAACAGTAACATCGAAGTCTTAATTTCTAAAATTATCATCACAATTACTGTCAAAGAAATAAAAATTATCATCACAATTACTGTCAAAGAAATAAAAATTATTAAACTACCCCGAGAAAAAAACACAAATAAATTAACTAAAAAGCAAGTAAGAACAAAAACTGAAATTATTATTATTATTGCGTTAAAAAAAATAATAAAATCAAAGACTAAAAGAAGTCTAAAAACATTAACAAAAGAGCAAATAAAAAATAAAATAAATGATAAAACAAAAATAAAAATTATGACCTGAAAAAAAAATCATTTGACTTGAAAATTAAAAAAATTGACCGCACTATGTTGCGGGCTGAACAAATAATTTTTATGATTATTGGGATTAAAGAAATTAATAGGATTTGTTGGTCCAAAATTAAAATATAATATTTATATATGCAAAATTTAATATAATAAAATATATCAACACACCCTATTATAGCAATAGCAACATCAAAATCTTAAAATCTAAAATTATCATTGCTATTACTATCAAAACAATAAAAATTATCAAATTATCCTGGAAAAAAACACTCAAAAACATTAACAAAAGAGTAAGCAAGAAAACAATTAAATTATTATTATTATTATTATTATTATTATTATTATTATTATTATTATTATTATTATTATTATTATTATTATTATTATTATTATTATTATTATGTTAATAATGAAAGAAACAAAACTACATGAAAGACTAAAAAAATCTTAAAAACTTTAACAACAAATCAAACAAAAAAATAAAATAGAAATAAAATTATCATTGCTATTACTGTCAACAAAATAAAAATTATCAAATAATCCCGAGAAGAAAAAACTAAAAAACATTAACAAAAGAGTAAGCAAGAAAAATAATTAAATTATTATTATTAACTAAAAAACATTAACATAAGAGTAAGCAAGAAAAACAATTAAATTATTATCATTATTATTATTAACTAAAAAACATTAACATAAGAGTAAGCAAGAAAAATAATTAAATTATTATTATTATTATTATTATTATTATTATTATTATTATTATTATTATGAAAGAAACAAAAATAAATGAAAGACCATACACAAAATTAATTTCAATCGAAAGACTCCATTGAACTAAATCAAAACTTATATAACAGAAATCAGAACCATACACAAATTTCAAAGTCCAGGGACCGAAGTGAAAAGTCAACAAAACTGGGGGCCTCACCTGTACTTTTGCGTGCAGGAAAGAGAGAAACGGAACAAACGGCTTTAATCGGCCACCGCCGCGTACACGAACATCGTGTGATGAAACGCGTCGTACTGGGAGGAAGATCACGCGGAGGCACATCAATAGAGACGCCGATAGCCCATTTCCGGCGACTCTAGAAGCCCTCACGCGCCACCTTAACAGGGCGTGAGGAGGAATACTGTCGGTCGTGTGTCCCGAACGTGCCGACAACATTCCGAAAAAAATAATAAAAATGATGGTCAATTATTGGGCTACCCTTGTGACTAATTTATCAATTTTGTCTTATTATGGGTTATATCTGTATTTAACCATTTTAAAAAATATTAAATCAACAAAAGTTACGACGAACCGGACCGTACGCGTGTAATTACCTCCACACCCCTCCAGTGTGCAACTGTTTTTTTCCTCTTCAAGGGACAAAAACATTAATCCACTGTGCATCAAAGAAAAAAAGAGGCTCACGTACACGCGTGAAGCCCGGAGAGAGCAAATATCCATTCCGCAATATTTACACTCACATGCTACAGGGAATGTATTCATCGACTCTAATAACAGCCTCTCCCACCTTGTTCAGCTCAGAAGGCTGAATCTTGCTGACAACGATTTTGACAACTCTAAAGTCCCTTATGGGATTTGAAACCTCTCAGGGCTGTTTGATCTAAATCTCTCAATGTCTAGCTTTTCCGGTCATATTCCGGCAGAGATTTTTGAGCTTTCCCTTGATCTGGGCTGGAATTCTTTGAAGATTCAAAAACCTGTTGATCAAGGATCTCTACATTAATAAAGATTTCTCTTTTAACTAGATAATAATCGTAATATTACATATGAAGTTCTAACAATATTAAAATTCTTATAAATTCTAAATTTTAGTAACCTAAATCTTGATTGAAATTATAAATCCTATTAACCTAATTGATATTCAACTTGACCTAGGTTTTAAGTTTTTTAGTTCAGAAACCTTGCTTTCCTCCGGTTATCGTATATCTATTTGTCTCTGCTAAATATATAGGCACAATGCTACCATTCCTCAGCTAAAACTAGAAGTCTCGGCTTTATCTGGATGCATTTTAGGTGAGCCCAGTTTCTTGCGCGATCAAACCATCTAGTGCTTTTAAAACTTTCACATAACAGACTTGAGGGACACATACCCAAATCTACTATTTTTTTAAAAAAATATGCTCAAAAAATTTTAGGATTCGACTACATGCATGAAAAAAAAATATTTTTTATATTTTTCAAATAAGATTTTTTTTGGAAATTTTAGAGAAAAATCATATTTTTATATCAAGTATGTATACTTCAATGTAGATCTACAGACTAATATATAGAAAAGCATGCCATAAAATCACAAAAATCATGACAAGCGTGCAGTATTCCGAAAAGAAATAACAAAAAAATGGTAAATTAACTATACACCCATGGACCCAACAATAACCAAGAAAAATTGGTGATGAAAGTACGACAATACCCCTGACTCCAGGCCTATTTTTTTTTTTTTTGTCTTTTTAGGGGGTATTTGTAGTTTCATTGTATATGAATTTGTGAAAAAATGAAAACACCCCCTATTATTCTGCGTCTTTTTGTAAACACCTCGAGATAAAATAGTAGTTTTACTGTGCAAAGAGATCGAAAATACCATTCATGTCCTATGAAAATGTCAAAATTGTCCTTGGCTCTGGGATGAAATTTTTCAGCCCTAGGATAAAATGATAATTTTAATATTGTAATCCACAGTAATCTATCTATGTATATAGTAAAAATACTACAGGAAAAGGGGCACGCCCTTTTATATTTTAGTTAATACGAGCCGATTAGCCCGCTTCGCTGGGCATTTTTATCAATGTAAAAAATTAATTGATTTTATAAATGTTATATTTTGTTATTTTAATATTTAATTAGTATAATTGTAATTGATAAAATATGCTAAAAATAGTTTTTTTCAACCAATATGTGATTGAATATTGTTATTGGTAAAAAAACTTTTGATAAAATTTGTTAGAAAATTTGCTAAGATGGTTAAATGATTTATAAGAAATTTGTTGTCACGGATACTCTGGTTAAAAAAACAAAACAACAAAAGAAACCCGGTTAAAAAAGAGCAACTGAGTTGGACAGTAAAAAATCAAAAATACATGTGAAAAAAAGGTTACTGTTTATTAAAAGAAACAAACAAAGGGTCTAAAATATAAATTTAAATTCAAAGCAAAGTTTTTTTTATAAGATTTATTCATCATATTATTATATTAAATATCTTTAAGAATGCCGATATTTTTTTTTTTAAGAAATTGTAGGTCATTTTTTTTCTCTCTTTATATATTTTTAGGTGATAATATTAAATAAATATTAAACACATATACTTAGTCTGACATATTATATAGTGTAATCGAAATGGAAAGTGATTTTTATATTTTTTAATTGTAGATAACCTAGGTAAATTTGTTAAAAAAAAAACAATATGAGTTGCATTTTTTTTCCCAGTAATATTAGATCTGACACGTTATAAATAAAAACATTGCAATATTTTTCAAAAAAGGAATATATATTTTTTGCGTGCTATAATTACTTATTTGTTGTCTAAAAAAAACAGTGTAGTCGAAACAGAAAGTGCCTAATATATTTTTTAATTGTATATAATCTAGGCAAATTTGTTTACCTTTTGTTTTTTTGAGTTGTATTTTTCCCCGGGTAATATTACTACTACTACTACTACTACTACTACTACTACTACTACTACTATTATTATTATTATTATTATTATTATTATTATTATTATTATTATTATTGTGTCAAGCACAAAATTAAAATTCGAAGACAAATTTTTTTATGTTATCCGATTTATTAATTATATCATTATATTAAATGTATTTAAGAATACTGATATTAATTTTTTTTTATTCAAAAAATCCTAGGTCATGTTTTCTTCTCCTTATATATATATATTCCTATGAGATAATATTTAATAAATATTAGAACATATAATTAATGAAAGACTAAAAATATCCTATAAACTTTAACAAAAGGGAAAAAATAAAATATCATTGCCATTACTGTCAAAACAATAATAATTATTAAATTACACGGAGAAAAAAAAACATTAACAAAAGAGCAAGCAAGAAAAACAATCAAATTATTATTATTATTATTATTATTATTATTATTATTATTATTATTATTATTGTGTCAAGCACAAAATTAAAATTCAAAGACAAATTTTTTATATGTTATCCGATTTATTAATTGTATGAACAGTGTTTTCAACAGTGAATTTCGTTTTCTTTTAGGATATGTTAATATATATTAGGAAAAGGAAGGATGAATTTCTAGGCAGGCTAGAGTGGCAGCCAATGAGCTCAAAGAAAAAGGGGTCCGACTGGGGTGCTTTCCATTTTCTTGCCCTAACAACAAGCATGGCATTATTTTCTAGGCTAGAGTGAGAGAAAGAGAAGGAAAGTGTGTTTTCCATTTTCTTTCCCTCACAACCGTCTGGGGTCGTCATTAAAAGCCTACGCAGCAATAGATCTAGACTGGTGAGTGGTGATCACATTAAAAAAAGTGCCTGATTCCACAAATTCAATTGCAAAATTTGTCGAGCTAACAACAAAATTATAAAAAGTAAGATAATCCAAAGGCATGTTAGTTGAATTGAAAATAAATATTATAAACCAGCCGGGAAGCTAAATTGACTTTAAAAAATCATTTTTTCTTGCAATTAAGCCCTCAATAAATTTAAATAAACCTTGAAAATTTCTAATTGAATCCTTATACATCTAATTTTGATTTTTTTTCTCAAATCAATTTTTTTCTTACAATAGAGTCTTCACCAGTTGAAAATATATTGTCAGACTTTCTAATCTAATATATTTTGATCTTACTCAACCAGCCTTCGCTAATTTCCTAAGTGCTCTCGTATAATCTTCTCATTGATATATTATTTTTGATTTTTTTCCAGCATTTTTGTTTATATGGCCCGTAAAATGGGTAATAAACAAGGCTCAAATCTTTACAAGTGATTTTATAAGATGTTTTATTTCATTTTTTTTATCTGCTTTATACTACTGGACATAATAATAGGCATGTACAAGGCTGCATTAAAAATGGAGTCTACTCACTTTTAGGGTTAAGATTAAACAAATATAATTTTATAAAATCTGAAACAAGCCCTAAAATTGTAAAGAGAGTAATCACAAATCTATGAATATTTTTAAAAACCAATTTTATAGAAATAAGCAAAGGAGACAACCTAGGAACAAACAGTGCAACATTATGTGTTTTGCATTCACTTGTCCATTCCACACGTTAATTACTCTGGAATTCACCGAAACAAGACAATGAAAAAGACTTCCACCGGAGCCAAAGTCTACAAGAAGACTACTTTGTTTAACTTTTCCACCAGAGCAAGGCAAGACGATGACCTAGACTGAATGTTTTTGTCGATATAAACTGCTTTATTATCCCACTTCTTTGCTAATTATGAAAAATAAAGATTATTTACTAAAAACTATGCCACGATGATTATATACTAAAAATAAAGATCTTGAGGATTAAGTGTATTACCCATTTCATCAACAAATTTATATAGCTTGAGGATCTCATCAATCTTTCTCATATTTATTTTATCAAGAAGGACTTTTTAAGGTGCATAATTAAGTATTGGTTTTGGGGTTACCAAACAAAATGTATTAGGCTAAGAAATGTGTTGGAGGGTTTTTTGGGGCTTGGATCACTTTTTCTCATGTCTTTATGAGATCATTTCTTATTCATATTTGATCATGACACATTGTTTTACATCAAAAGAACCTCCATGATAATTAAGGATACTTTACTTTCTCATATCGAGTTCTTAACCTAGAAAACCAGGGTTTGTTCCAATTATTAAATTGATACTAAATTAAAATATTTAACTCTATTAAATTAGAATTATAACTTAATTTGTGCCAATATATTAGGAACCTAATGGGTCACACACATTAAATTATTAGTCAAAAATTAAAGTAGAATGATTTAATTAAGTATGATTTTATTAAAATATATTTTAGAAAGTAAATATTAGAATATTATTAATATAAAAATTATATTTTTATACCTAGAAAAAATCAAGGACTTGATTAAGTTAATTTCTAAAATTATCCTGAATTAATATATAAATATTATTCAAAAGGGAAAATTAATAATTATTTATAGGTTTTTTGAATTTTCCTATAAAGTGTAAGTTATGTCTCTTATTTTTTTTAATATGTATGTATGTATGTATGTATGTATGTATGTTAGACAGAAAAACAATATAAAACACAAAATAAAGAGTTAGTACTCTAGATTTAGCAATCCTCTCTACTAAATACAAATTTAAGAGATTTTTCACTGGTGGCTCCTATAATTACCATTGAAGACAAAACAATTGAATAACTTGTAATTTACGACAATCCAATTTTAGAAAAAATATTTAAAGCTAAAGAATATCATATTTTTATATTATAGATTCTTAAATAACCATAGAGCTATCTAAATTAATCATAAAACTTTCAAATAATTTTATTTTATTATTTATGTTGTATATATGATATTTGTGAAACCCACCACATATGTCACGTTAGTTAGTGACATCGTGGAATGAACCGACACAAGATAATGACCTTGACTTCCTTTAGCGCCCAAGTCTTCGTATATGAAAGAAATTGAAGGGTCTTTTTTTTAATCACATATTACTTAATAGCTCTTCATTATTTGCAGCCACACATTCTTTGCACATTGGAAAATCTAAAAAGACTTCAATCAAATCGATGAAGACTTCCTGTAGAGCTCCCAAGTCTTCGCATATGAAGACTACTTTGTTTACTTCTCTACTGACTGAATATATTAGTAAAAGAGCTAAATGACATTGCTCATTTACTGTTCTCTCGCTGCTCAGCTACACTCATCTCTACTGTGGACTGGAATATTCTATCGGCTGCTTCAACATGCATTGAATTGTAATGACGCGGAGAAATTCACGACTTTATTCGTCCCTCTCCCCTTCTATAAATATCAACTGTTAATTTTAATATAGACACACACATATATATTATTCAAAATTATTTTTTTTCTCTGTTAATTTTAAAAATGTATCCCTTTTTTATGAGAAAAATGATTCAGCTGACTTGTCAAAAAATTGGCAAAGTGTAGTGGAAGAGACTTGGACTTTTAAAATGGATGCGCTAAAAACAAATTTATTATTATTATTATTATTATTATTATTATTATTATTATTATTATTATTATTTATCTTGGGGTATGAGACAATGTATTCATTTGTTTCAGTCAATTTTTTTATTCTTAAAAAAATTATTCAATAATGATGATTTAATTATATTTATTTTTAATTATATTCATTCATGTCATGCTGGCATGATTTTAAATTAAAAAAGAGAAAGAAAAAAAGAGAGTTTGGTCAGCAAGAATAACAAAATGAACAGATCTTAGTGTCAATTAATTTTTCTTGCAAGGGAGAGGTTAAAATAAATATTGATTTATTACGGAAATGTTGGTTTCTTAGTCACAAGTCAGTATGACAATGCTTTCTTTGTAGAATTTAAAAAATCATACAATATTTTTAAATCACAAGTTTATTTTAGTTACCATCTTTATTCTTGATTTATAGAAAATGGTTTTTTCAAAATTATTTTTCAAAATTTTTATTATTGGTGAAGTTCAGTCAGTAAAACATGTCATAAATAAATTACTTGTTAAGAGTTCAAGATATTTAATTATTGATTATTGATGGGAACTTAAACCCAATACATATTCCCAACCTCCTCTAAAGATACATATTGTATGTCGTGGTGGATAACTTGGAACATATACTGCAAAACCAAATATTTTTAAATGAAAAAAACAATTGTACTTCATGTAAAAAAACAATTGTAATTTGGAGAATTTATGAAATGATGTTGGCTAGTACCTATGAGTGTTACTGCATGTAATATAACATGTCCTTAAATACAGACAAGAAGCTTAGTTCTCATGATTTAGAAAGGCCATTCTGTGTATTAACATGGGCAACATGATTTTCAATGTTTATCCCAAGTGACATACAATAATCATCAAATGCTTGGGATGTAAATTCATCAACATTTTCAAAACGAATAGTCTTGACTGTGTGGTTGGAAATTGTGCTTCTAATCTAATAATTTAAGTAAGTATATCTTGCAAATGTCAAGTTGTGAGTTGATAATAAATACACATGTGACATCTTGTAGATGCATCTACTAAAACCATAAAATATCTAAATGATTCATATGGTGGGTGCATGGGCCCACAAATATCACCTTAAATGCATAATAGAAATTTTTAGGATTCAATCCCAGCTTCAATTGATGATGGTCTAATGACCATTTTTTCTTGATAATTAACAGCATATAAGAATTCCTTAAATTGAAGAATCTTTTTGTTTTTTAATAGATGACCATGTAAATTCTCAATAGTTTTTCGTATCATTATTAATCTAGAATGACCTAATAGTTCATATGCCAAATAATAAAATTATTTGACTTATTGATTTTTTGGTTCATTATTGTATTGACTTCAATTATATTAATACTTAGTAGTACAATCATGCAGATAAAACAAGTAATTTTTCATGTTTTTTTTTTCTTATAGAGTCATTTGATATGATGTAAAGATATTTAATATCATTGGCATTGACAATCTTAATATAACCTTCAATTAAGTTTGTTGAACTTGATATTGTATTCATTTTTGCTTTCATAATTCTTAGATTTGAGAAATATTGATTATGTCTAGGAAAGGTATATGTTGTACTCTTCACCATTAATATTGGGTTTATGGTGCAAATCCATATTTTCTTGATATGAGTGAGAAAAATCTAGTTCTATGTTTTTCTCATTTCCTTTCAATAAAAACTAGTATAAATCAACAAGGTGTTTAGTCGTACGATAGGTACGGGATCAATATCTTTTCATCCCATACTGATATCAAATATTTTCTACTTTTTTGGTATCCTTATTATGTATGTCCTTCCCTCTTTCTTGTTTCTCCTTATTTTATAAAAAAAACTTGTTAGAATCTGACAAATTATGGTCATTATAATTACGGTAATTAAATTGTTTTAATTCATGGAATGGAGTTGAACCAGTCGTTTGTAATTCATAATTTTTTATTAAAAAATACATCAACACATTTTGATGGTTGAGGTTACTTTTGAAAGTGTTTTTCGTTCAGAAATACATCAAAATGATATTTTTTTTTAATTTTTTAAAAATCATGACATCAACACATCAAAATTATCTAGAAACACCAAATTTTATAATTTTTTTATAAAAAAAATAGACACTCCCATATAGGCACGACACGTGGTGGAGATGGACGGTAAAAGGTGAATTGAACTGCCAACAAATTTTTTTTATTTAAATAACATTTATTATATATGTGTTTTTCATTTTGGTCCTTATACTTTTAATTTTGGATTCTATTTAAATTCTTTATTTTTTTATATATATTTCTTAAATGGTTCCTATTTTTATCAATGTTTATATATACATGCTCTTAGTTTTTTTTCTTCTTACTTTTATTATTTCCATTGTTATTAAGGTATGACATATATATTATTAAGGTATGGCATATATATTATTATCCTATCAAAATCATAATTATATCATTTTGAGACCAACCAAATCATTTTAGATAATACGTAAGATATGGCATATATATTATTATCCTATCAACTTCGTCAGGAGGTATACTCCTCTCTCATACTGATCAGGGGAAAGAAAGCTTCAATTTTTCTTCTCTCTCACATCTATGATAATGTTATTAGTGTTGTCAATAATGTTCGTAACTTAATTTTTTATTGCTACGAGTGGATTGGATTGTCATCGTGATTGTGGTTTCCTGTTGATGGCTTTATTGCTTGGATGTTGGGGTTGTCGCGACGGTGATTTTTTACGCGCTACGCACCTCGCCATCTCTCCTTGATTCGTGGGAAACAACGGCGCGTGGTGAAATGGGAGTGTTTACAGCCGTAAAATTTACGACTATAATTCTAAGGAGTCGCCACCTAGTATTAAGGTTACTAGGAACCTATTGGTCTGCGAGAGTCTAGGGTAAAGGGACTTCTTGTGCAAGGGGAAGACACATCACCCCCAGTGCACCCTACCTGAGGTAAGCTGCATTGTTGTTTAATTGTTTTTCTAAGTTAAAATTTTTACACTGCATTTTCAGGAAAAAAAATCATTTTTTTTTGTCTGCAGGTGTACTTTACAATGTAATTTTACACCGCAGTTGAAAACCTATTTTCTTATCAACGGATGTATTTTACAATGTAATTTTACACCGTAGTTAAAATCTTTTTTAATCTACGGATGTATTATGCAATGTAATTTTACACCGTAGTAAAAATATTTTTTATCTGCAGGTGTACTTTACAATGTAAATTTACACCGCGAAAACTAAAACAAAATAATTGTTAAATTATTTTTGACATTTTGGCCGATTTCCAACGGATAATCGCAAACTGGTTACGATATCCAAATTTTTTGTTTTTGTTTTCAAAATATGGAAAAATATGCAACATATTTTTTACGAAAAATACAATGAGGAAAGCTTTGGAATCCGGCCATATGCACAAAAAAATAATATATTTTTTTATATTTTTTGATTTTTTTGTAATAATAATAGTAGTAAGAAAAATAAAAATATTTTTTTTCTTTTTCAATTTGTATTTTTTTATTTTTTTTATTTTTTCTGGGCTGGGCTGTCAGCCACAGTGGGCTGACAGCCCAAATATGTTTGGGCGGAAGGCCAAATGATTTTGGGTTGGGCCGAAACTTATAGACTAGGTCTATAGTCCAGTGGGCTGTGGGTTTTGGTTTTGCAATTTAGTCCTTCAATTGCACCCCTAATTAGTTTTAAACTTTTAATTTTATGAAATTGTATCCCCGTCAAATTTCAACAGCAACCTTAAATGTGCGTGCCTTTTTTATTTTGGTCTTTGGTTTTCGATTGCGATTTCACCCTCAATTGCACGATTTAACCTTCAATTGACTGTTAAATTCTCAATTCGTTCAATTTGTCCCCTGATTTTGCATTATTGACTTAAGAATTCAAATCGATCTCCGAAAATTCCATTCTCATCAATTGAGCCCGAATTAAATTCAAGAAATTGATTTCTCATTGACTAAGCCTTTAATAAAATTAATTTGACCAATTTAAAGTATAATTAAGTCCTTGCACTTAATTAAATCCTTCAATTGGAGCTTAAATTAATTTCCAATCATAATTAAACTTTAAATTTGTTGACGATTAAATCGAATCAACCCATAAAAAATATAATTATGTCGTTTAACTTAGTTTTTACACAGATTCATCCAACGATAAATTACTTTTGTATTTAATCTGTATTTTTCTCTATTTTTGGAACCAAAGAGATACGATTGGACTCGCGATAACAGCTAAAATTTCCAGATTGATTTTTCTACCCACGCCAGCTCCTTTTATTTTATTTTTGTTATTTTTATTTTATTTTGGGGAGTAACCCAAAAATTGGGTTACGACACAATGCATGATGACACCCAAAATTAGAAAAAAGATAAAGCTGAAAAGCATGCTCAAGAAAATGCAAAAGATGAGAGCTTGAAAGCATGCACACAAAATGAATGAAGGTTCGTAAATTACGATCCCTCCAAAATATTTTTTAGATTTTCAATGGGAATGCAATGCATGATGACACCCAAAATCAAGAAAAAGATAAAGCTGAAAAGCATTCTCAAAGAGGTAAGAGCTTGAAAGCGTGCACACAAAATGAATGAAGGTTCGTAAATTACAATCCCTCCAGAATATTTTTTAGATTTTTAATGGGGATGCAATGCATGATGATGCATGTATACTTACCTGAGAGATATAGGTCCCATTTCTTCCTCCAGGCCTTCTTTTCTGGGATTTGGACCTCTGGATTTGATGGCTTTTCGCTTCTGCTTACTCAAGCCGTAATTTGTGATTTTGACCACTGGAGATGATAGATTTTCCATATCAACATGCCCCCCAAGTTTGACCCAGATTCTTTGAAAAGGAATTATGGAGTCAACTTCATCATTTGACGGCTCCGCGCTTCTGCATACTCAACCGCAACTTGTTTGTTTTGACCACTGTAGATGATAGATTTTCCATATCAACATGCCCCCTGAGTTTGACCCAGATTCTTTGAAAAGGAATGGTGGAGTCAACTTCATGATTTGACAGCTTCTCGCTTCTGCATACTCAGGCCGCAACTTGTTGATTTTGACCACTAGAGATGATATGCCCCCTTGAGTTTGATCCAGATTCTTTGAAAAGAAACGATGGAGCCAACTTCAATTGCATTTTAGATTGCCCCCTTGTTTGGTCATGCCCCAAAAGTGTTTTGGGCTTCAGGTGTTTGCAGGAAGGGGTTGGTTATTTTCAAAGATGGTGTTTTCATGTGGGATTTTTGGAATTTCAAAGTCATTCCAAGCACAAAAACTATTTTGATTGACCCAGTCAAGTCATGTCACACCAGTGTTTTAGGCTACGAGTGTTTGCAGGAAAGGGATGGCTATTTGCAAAAAATATTTTCATGTAAAACTTTTGGAATTTCAAAATCATTCCAAGCACAAAAACCATTTTGATGTTTGTTTAACAAACTTGTTCTCGAAAGAATTCAAGTGATCTCATTGTCAGGTTTTATGTTGACTTTGACAAGAATGTGAAATGATATTTGCAAGTCTCGTATATCAGGAAGGCTTCGATCAGGTTGTGTGAAGCATTTGTAAGGATTGTTTCAAATGGAAAAGCATTGCTTATCGATCCAGATTACTCGTATTTGATCAGAAAGGGCTTTATTAGGCTTGTAACGTAGGCTTAGGTTATTGGCTACGAAAAAAAGATATTTGTAGGCTCAAAAAGTGTTTAAGGGTTTTTTAGACTAAGGATCACTTAGTGCTTACTCTTAGAACTTCATTTAGCCCTCATGATTGATTTTCATAGTGACCTAGCATGCCCCCCAGTGTTGGTTTGGGCTTTGACCTTGACATGCCCCTGATATTTGTTTGGGCTTTTTCATTGGTATTTGGCACTAACGTTGTGCTGACTTGACATGCCCCCACGTATTTGTTTGGGCTTTTTCATTGGTATTTGGCACTAACGTTGTGCTGACTTGACATGCCCCCACGTATTTGTTTGGGCTTTTTCATTGGTTTTTTGACAATAACATTATGCCGCCTTGACATGCCCCCCAAGTATTTTGTTTGGTCTTTTTCATGGTTTTTGGCACTAACGTCGTGTTGACTTGACATGCCCCACAAGTATTTTGTTTGGGCTTTCTATGTTGACATGCCCCCCAGTATTTGCTTGTGTTTTTTCATTGGTATTTGGCACTAACGTTGTGCTGACTTGACATGCCCCCCAAGTACTTTGTTTGGGCTTTTTTGATTGTTTTTTGGCACTAACATTATGCCGACTTGACATGCCCCCAAAGTATGTTGTTTGGGCTTTTTTCGCGACATGCCCCCCAGATTTGTTCGGGCGTCACTTGTCATTGAGGACTGTTTTGTAGATTTTTTTTTTTGCACTTGCCCCCCAGTGTAGGGTATGATCCTTGTCTGTGTTAATTATGAAGAAAAATTATTAGGCTGAAATAGGGACTGCAAAGGATATTTGAGACTTTGTGAATTCATATCAAAGATGGCCTTTCCTCATTTAAAAAACATGCAATTTGAATCAATAAGCTTTGCTTTTCCATACGAAACAAGTTTTTGATTTTTTTGGATTATTGTTTGGCTAAGAGATTAGCTTTATTATGTGGGTTTTGGTGGTATGAGATCACCTTTAAAAGAAATCCTTTGAATTCCCAGAACACATTTGTTAAACAAAAATCAAATTGGCATTTATTTTCGTACTAGAATTTGATTTGCCAAAAATCTTGATGAAATCATGAGATCATGCACAATTTGGATGAAAGGGATATCAGGTGTGCTTGTGTTATTTAAACAATAAACAAGAACACATCGTAAACACAAGCAAATACATGATCACTGAAGAGAAATGTTTGCTTGTGGCGTTACAAGCAAAATTGCCGACAAGTTAAAACATGAGCATAATTTGCGGGCATGACCGAAACAAAAAGAAATCATGGAAGCAAACTTCATCTTCTAATACCGGCACACCCCATTTTCAAAAGCTTTGTCAATGTCACTTTAACTGTGCGAACACTTGGTACCCCATTTCTGTGAAGCTTAATTGGGCGCAGGACCTGGATTTTCATCAAATGTTAACCACCCTGCTTTAATCAATTGCATGAGCTTCTTCTTGAAAGCACCACAAGTGTGAATGTTATGCCCTGCAACTCCAGTATGGTATTCGCAGGTGAGATCGGGTTTGTACCAATCAGGGTAAGGTGGTTACAAAGGTGCCTGAGGTTCAGGAGCTACTTGCTTAGTGCTTACCAACTTTTGATACATCTCATTTAAGAGCAATGGTAGCGGAGGTAGTTGTTCTTGGATTTTCTGGTAATTTCTTTTTGGAAAGTTCTTAGGTGGATCTTTGGCTTGAAGATTGGTGTTGAAAATTTCAGATGAAGGGTTATGGTAGTTTTGGAATTGGTTGTTCCTACTTCAAAATGCTCGACATCTTTTGTCTTGCCTTCAAAGCCCCTTTTCTCCGCAGGTGCAGACATTCTACCACTTCTGATTCCTTGCTCTATTCGCTCTGCCACGGCTACAGCATCCATGAATTGCTGTGCTGAACTGCCCATCACATGTTCGTAATAGGGCGCTCTTAGCGTGTTGGCGAATAATGTCACCATCTCTTTATCTAGAAGCGGAGGATGTACCTGTGCAGCGAAATCTCTCCATCTTTGAGCATATTCCCTTATGCTTTCTCTGTTCTTCTTCTCCAAGTTGGACAAACTTGTTTTGTCAAGAGCAATGTCCATGTTGTACTTGTATTGCTTGATGAAAGTATCTACCAGATTTTTCTAGCTACGGATCCTGGTATTGTCTAGTCTCATGTACCAATTCAAGGCTGCCCCACTCAAACTGTCTTGGAAAAAATGCATCAGTAGTTTTTCATCATGCACTGCTTCTGCCATTTTTTTACAGTATGATTTTAGGTGAGTGATAGGGCATTGTGTCCCGGCGTATTTGATAAATTCAGGGACACGAAACTTTTTTGGTATTACAACATTCGGGACTAAACACATATCTGCAGCTTGTACTAGGTCATATAAATTTACCCTTTGATGACCCTTATCCTGGCTTCCAGCGTTGCCATCTTATCTTGGTCGACACCCTCTGATGCTTCTATAACTGTTGGGGTTGGTGTAGGTGTCAGCACTGCTGATTGTACAAAAAGTAGGGTTTTGTTACGGATCCTGAACTCCTGCCACCACTTCTTGGTGGTTCAATCCTTGTGCTTGAGTAGCCGCTGTGGGTCTAGTTGAAGGACCCTCTCCAGAGGCATTTCTCAGTGCTTGCTCGAGTAAGCTGGTGAGACTAGCCACACTAGCTTTCAAAGAATCCAGTTCTTCTTGAAAATGAGCATCACGGTGTGCACGCTCTTCGTCCTCCATATTTCTTTGTTGGAGTCTTGTGGTAGGAGCTCTTCGGGGACCTATATTTTGACCTGCTGATGATATGTTATGCACAGTGATGGATGCATGTGGATGCAAATGTATGTACATGCACATCGGCAAATTATCGGGGAGTTTGTAATCAAAGGCAAGTTCTAAGTCATTATATGAGGGGTAAGCTTTCTATCTGGTCTCAAAAGGTCTATGAACTGCCCGGTGACCACCTCACGTGAAGGTGGTGTAGGGGTTTACAAGAAATGGTTGGGGCACAGTATGACCGCCATTATCAAGTAAACACTCAGTTCATAGTTGGATGTTTCACGAATCTGAACCCCGACTGAAAGTCATGAGGCAGACCGCTAATCCCCACCTAACCTAGAATTGGGTTTATTTGCAAAATTCAAATGCATGATGAAAATAATTCACATTCGATGATATGCATTGACTGAAATTAAATTGCATGCTAAAGCAGTAAGAATACGAGTAAAAAATGAACTCAAAAATAACAATCAGACAAACAATGCTCAGTCCAACAAAAGTCCCAGTGGAGTCGCCATCTGTCGCGACGATGATTTTTTACGTGCTACGTGCCCCGCCATTTCTCCTTGATTCGTGGGAGACAACGGCGCGCGGTGAAATGAGGGTGTTTACAACCATAAAATTTACGACTATAATTCTAAGGAGTCGCCACCTAGTATTAAGGTTACTAGGAACCTATTGGCCTGCGAGAGTCTAGGGTAAGGGGACTTGTTATGCAAGGAGAAGACGCATCACCCCCAGTGCACCCTACCCGAGGTAAGCTGCATTGTTGTTTGATTGTTTTTCTAAGTTAAAATTTTTACACTGCATTTTTAGGGGAAAAAAAACATTTTTTTTTGTCTGCAGGAGTACTTTACAATGTAATTTTACACCGCAGTTGAAAACCTATTTTCTTATCTATGGATGTACTTTACAATGTAATTTTACATCGTAGTTAAAATCTTTTTTAATCTACGGATGTATTATACAATGTAATTTTACACCGTAGTAAAAATATTTTTTATCTGCGGGTGTACTTTACAATGTAAATTCGCAAAAACTAAAACAAAATAATTGTTAAATTATTTTTGACATTTTGGCCGACTTCCAACGGATAATCACAAACTGGTTACAATATCCAAATTTTTTGTTTTTTTTTTTTTCAAAATATGGAAAAAGATGCAACATATTTTTTACGAAAAATACTATGAGAAAAGCTTTGGAATCTGGCCGTATGCACAAAAAACAAATACATTTTTTATATATTTTTTTATTTATTGTAATAATAATAGTAGTAAGAAAAATAAAAATATTTTTTTTTCTTTTTCAATTTGTATTTTTTTATTTTTTTTTTTCTGGGCTGGGCTGTCAGCCACAGTGGGCTGACAGCCCAAATATGTTTGGGCTGGAAGCCCAAATGATTTTGGGTTGGGACGAAACTTATAGACTGGGTCTATAGTCCAGTGGGCTGGAAGCCCATCTGGATTAAACGTTTGGGCCGGGCTCAAAGCCCGGCCCGGCCCTCTCAGCCCCAACCCCATGCACAGTGGGACGCAAATCACGTCCCACTGCGCATGTAGTGAGCTTGAGGAAGAAGACGATGAACAAGGATGTTTTTCGAGTGTGAAGAAATGCGTACTTGTTAGTACCTTTGTGTAGAGGAGGTCGAGGTGATGATTCCTGTCGTGGTGGTGCCGTCAACGGTGGCCTGTGGTGGCCGGAGGGAGCTTCCAAAGTCGCCGGGCTTGTGCTGCAACTGTCACCGTTACATCGCCTGAGAGTGGGGTTCGGTTTCTGGTATATAGGGGAGTTTTATGGTGATGTTAAGGATGGTAATGGGTGGTTAAAATGGCTTCTAACAGTGGAGAGAGAGTGGACCGAGAGACTGAAATTAGAGAGAGAAAGGTGTTGTGAAACCGGGGGGAGAGAGGAGCTGCAACGGGGAAGATAGAGGAGCTGCGACGGGGTTGAGAGGTGATTTTTATGCTTGTTTTCTTTGCCAAAATTCTCTGCAAATTTTCCAAAAAATCTTCTTTTTCTCTCTGTTTTTGCTCCTCACTGCTCTTTTTCTTTCTCTCCCTTTCTTTTCTTTTCCTTTTTTTTCTTTCCCCCCCTCTCCTTTGATTCGTTTTTCTTCTTCTATTTATAGGGGCAGAGGCGGCTCTTGCCTCTGCCCCGTCTGCAACGAATTTGCAGAGGCTGCAAATTCCCTCTGCAAAGAATCTTTGCAAAGGCTGCAAATTCCCTCTGCAAAGAAATTGCAGAGAGGCCAACCCACGACTTCTGCAAATTTGCAGAGGCTGTGGGTTTTGGTTTTGCAATTTAGTCCTTCAATTGCACCCCTAATTAGTTTTAAACTTTTAATTTTATGAAATTGTATCCCCGTCAAAATTTCAACAGCAACCTTAAATGTGCGTGCCTTTTTTATTTTGGTCTTTGGTTTCTGATTGCGATTTCAATTGCGCGATTTAACCTTCAATTGACTGTTAAATTCTCAATTCGTTCAATTTGTCCCCTGATTCAAAAAATTCAAATCGATCTCCGAAAATTCCATTCTCATCAATTGAGCCCGAATTAAATTCAAGAAATTGATTTCTCATTGACTAAGCCCTTAATAAAATTAATTTGACCAATTTAAAGTATAATTAAGTCCTTGCACTTAATTAAATCCTTCAATTGGACCATAAATTAATTCCCGATCATAATTAAACTTTAAATTTGTTGACGATTAAATCGAATCAACCCATAAAAAATATAATTATGTTGTTTAACTTAGTTTTTACACAGATTCATCCAACGATAAATTACTTTTGTCTTAAATCTGTATTTTTCTCTATTTTTGGAACCAAAGAGATACGATTGGACTCGCGACAACAACCAAAGTTTCCAGATTGATTTTTCTACCCACGCCAGCTCCTTTTATTTTATTTTTGTTATTTTTATTTTATTTTGGGGAGTAACCAAAAAATTGGGTTATGACAGGGGTTAACCTATGACTTGATCAAAATTAATGGGTGTTTTGAATTGCGTTTCAAAAATAGTTTTGATAAATTTAAAACTTTTTATTTTTATTTTTTACTTTAAAGTAATTTTTTTTGTGTTTTTAGATTATTTTCATGTGCTAATGTCAAAAATAATTAAAACATAAATAAAAATACATCAAGTTGATGCATTTCTGAACGAAAAGCACTTTCAAAAGCAACCTCAACCACACTCCCAAACAGACACTTAATTAGAGGAGATTCGACTAGGTTAACTAAAGAAAATATATAAACTATTTTTTTCTCTCAAAATAGACCTCTAAAAGTCCTGTATAAATTAATGAAAAGGTAAAAAGTATATATTCATTTTTTTTTTATTTAAAAAGAATTTCAGTGTAAATGATTACAATAGAACACATAAAACACTGCCAATGTCCTCTTCCTTCTTCTTCTTAAAGAATCAAAATTTACTAAAAATTAGGTTAATCATACATTGTAACAATAGGATTAAAAGCCAATGAAATCATGTTATTGATGAAATAAACACTAGATTATTTGTTAATTATACATAAGGAAGGGTTATATAAGGAAGGGTTAGGGTAATTAACTAAAATAAAATAAGTCAAAATCATATAGGTAAAACAATATTCTTGAGAATAACATGATGAACAAATGAAGAAAATTCAACTTGAACCAGCCACATGACTCTCAAATAAGACCAAAAATGGAGAAATGGAAGGCATATACTAGGATTAAAAACCATTAAAATGTGTTATTGATGTAAATAAACACTAGATTATTGGTTAATCATGCACAAGGAGGTCTATGTGCAAAGAAATGGACGAAAATTGGGCAAAGTTAATGTTCATCCCACGACCATAAAGAACGTACCTAAAAAACCTAGCCATTACCTAGAAATGGGAGCCGCAATCAAGACCAAAAATGAATATTTGTGGCCTCCAAACATGTTTTTTTATCTCAACAAGTCATATAACATACACAAACATATATAAATAAAAATAACTAAAAAAAAAATCAAAACATCAAAACCAAGCATGTCCAAATCCAGTTTAAGCTAAATGGAGGAGTTGTGGCTAGGGCTTTGAAGAAGCAGCCTGTTGTAACTCTTTCTCCAATAGAGGCAGAATATATTGCAGCAGCAACATATGCTTGTGAGAGTATTGGATGAAGAGACTGTTCAATCATTTGTAACTCTTTCTCCAATAGAGGCAGAATATGTTGCAGCAGCAACATGTGCTTGTGAGTGTATTACTGTGTTTTGTGAAAACTCATATTCTATTAAGTTGTCTAAAAACCTAAATTTACATGGGAGGAGCAAATATATAAATGTAAGGTTCTATTTTCTATGTAATCTCACGAGGGATGGAGTGTTAGAGTTAAGTATTGTGGTACTAGTGAGCAACTTCTAGACAATATGACCAAGCCTCTCAAGCTGGAGACTTTTGTGAAGCTTCGAGAGCTTTTGGGAATTAAGTTTTTGGCTGAGATAAACTGATTGTTTTTGGCAATTTCAGTTTAGGAGAGGAAATGTTAAAGACATTTTTTTAAGTTTCAAATAACTAGAATCTGCTAATAACTCCTAATATTTAGGAACTAGTTTTGTTTTCCAGATTAGTGTTTGATTGCTTCTTAGTTGTTTACCATGATCTTGGGATTGTTAAGGACGTGGGCTGTTATTTAGCTATTCAATTATTTGTAAGGACTTTATAAGACAATTCCCTTTCATTCAATAGACACTCTAGAGTCTATCTGTTCCAACAGACTTCCTGTAGCTCCCAAGTATTTGGGTAATAGCAATACTTTGTTACTTCTTTTTATTCTTTATTAGTTTTGTTGTTTTCTATTTTTATTACAAAGATTGATGAACGAAATCATTAAATCCAATTGAGTAATGAATCGGGTTGTATGTTTAACAAGTTCATTAGCATCATTCAAGCTATTATCTGTTTTTCTTTTTCTTTTTTTATTACATTTTTATCCCTCATTTTTTAAGAAAAAAATATAAGTCTACCATTTGGTATCTACGAACTACTTTTTTCTTATTTAACTCAAAACTAAAAAAAGAAAAATCACAATTTCACACTTTGTTATCAATAATTATTTTTGTTATCTCAGTTACATGTGTGTGTCGTAAGTTTCCTTTCAAAAAACATGTTTCAAACAAAAAAGTTATCATGTATTTTATCATCGTATTAAATGAAAAATAATCTTTGATATAAAACATTTATTAAACCTGATGACATCCATGACCTTCATCATGAGTTTGTTTGTTTGACTTGAATTTACTTACTTTTTTTTTAAGGACTATATTTTTATCTATTTTATTCTTTAACATTGAATTAATTGGAAATTGAACTTTCCACTTTATTTTATCAAAATTATCCCTGCTACTTTTACATGTTAGCCTAAGTTAACTTAATATGTTTATATCATAATATTAGATAAAAATATCATTATTAAAATCTTTTTTTTAAGAGACAAGTTACTCCAACCTGGGGGATTACATGGGGCAATAGACAAGTTAACCTAGGTATTTCATTTTGTTGTGTTTTTTTCTCCAACCTGGGGCATTACATGGGCAATAGACTAGTAATCTCTAAGTGTGATTTTTATGTTTTGAATGCTTCAACCAGTATAAACAAACCGTAGATTAAGTTCGAGCCTCTCTGTTTCTTGATAGTAATCACCAAGAAAATGATATAGCAATATGAAATGCCTAATTTATGGAAATCCCGAAACAAAGAACACAAAAGAAAACAATAGGAAATTAACCATGACATCTGTTTCCATATCTAACTCATTCATAATTGATCATGCAGCCAAAGCAAAGACCAAAGGAAATTAACCATGACAAGGAGGGAAATTATTTTGTAAACGAGCTCTACATTCTAAACTTGCATACAAACTGATGGATTTTAAATTTTGGAAACAATTTAATTTAAATTTTATTCGTACATAATCAATGTTAAAAATGTAGAATTAAATCAAGAAAAGTCAACAAAAGTCAACTGTTCATAAACTCAAGAACAAGCACTGTTCAGATTCAAATCTGGAATTTCCAGAAACTGAAGAACACGGGAAGAACACAATGAACTGAAATTCTATTTAATTAGGGGCAGAATCAACATGAGGTTACTGCCATCCCTCTTCTTTATTTATAAAGAAAAAAGAAATTACAAGAGGTGTAGTTGAACACAACTTCTTCTTGTACATGATTAACTAAAATTCAAATTGGACTTAATCCTAATAAGCTAATTGACTCAATCCTAATCAGCTAATTGATCAACATGATCTTTATTTTAAGATAAGTTAAAATCAACCTAATGCTAAGCTAATTCAATACTCAGCTATCACTAAAAAAACAATCTTCAAATCTTCAATCTTCACAGCCGTGGCCTTCACTGTCTGCAGCAGTCTTGATTCCATAAAATTCAACACTCCTCCTTGGATTCAAGACTGCACATCCCAAGCTTTTCCCTTAGGTCTTCGAATCTTCCTTTAGCTAATGGTTTAGTAAACAAATCAGCTAATTGATCATTTGTATTGCAATATTTCATCTCCAATTCACCTTCCAGCTGAAACTATCTTAGAGCATGAAATTTGATCTTCATGTGTTTCGTTTTGTCATGAAACACAACATTCTTTGAAATTGCTATAGATGACATATTATCACATAGCAACTCAGTTGGATTTGATTGAACACAATCAAGATCTTTTAACATTTTTCTCAGCCAAACCAATTGCTTGGCTTCCACATATGCTGCTATATACTTTGCCTCTGCTGTGGAATGTGCCACCACTGATTGTTTCTTCGAAATCCAGCTAAATACATTCAATCCTAATGCAAAGCAATAACCTGAAGTGCTCATCATGCATTCATCACTTCCCGCCCTGATCCATCGTCGATGAATCTAACAAGCCTGTTTTGACAGTTTTTGACAAAATGCATGCCCAGATTTTTTGTCCTCTGCAAGTACCTTAGAACTCTCTTGGCTGCCATGAAGTGTATTTGACTTGGCTCCTGCATGAACCTAGATAAATAATTGACAGCAAACAGGATGTCAGGTCGTGTAATTGTTAAGTAAAATAGGCTTCCAATCAAGCTTCTATAGGTCTTCCCATCTGTTTTGGGAGCTTCATCATTCTTGGTCAGTTTCAGTCCTAGTATCATAGGAGTAGAAACTGATTTGCAATTTTCCATTGCAAAATTTGTTAGTATCTTCTGAACAAAGGTCTTTTGACATAGAAAAATTCCTTGCTTTGACTGAATTACTTCCATGCCTAGAAAATAAGAAATCAACCCAAGCTCATTCATCTCAAACATATCCTTCATGTTTGATTTGAACTCTTTTATCAGCTGCCCTTTATCACCAGTAATTAGGAGATCATCTACATACACAGAGACCATTAGCACATGATCATCAACATGTTTCACATATAAAGTTACCTCATTAATGCTTCTCTTGAATCCCAAACTCAGCATGTGTTCATCAAGCCTACTATACCAAGCTCTAGGAGCTTGTTTGAGTCCATAAAGAGCCTTTTTTAACAAGTACACTTGGTTTAGATTCTGATTATCAAAACCTGCTGGTTGTTCAATAAAAATTTCTTCATCTAATACACCATTCAAGAAAGCAGATTTCACATCTAATTGGAACACATACCAGCCATTTTGTGCAGCAAGTGCAAGCAAGAGTTTCATTGTATCATGCCTTGAAACAGGTGCAAAGGTGTCTGTGTAATCAATCCCAGCTTCTTGAGCATAGCCTTTTACAACCAATATTGCCTTATATTTGTTGATACTTCCATCAGCATTCATCTTAGTTTTAAATATCCATTTAACTCCAATTGTCTTCTTGTTTGTAGGCCTGTCAACAAGCATCCAAGTCTGGTTTTTTTTTTTTTTTTTATCATGTCAAGCTCCTCCTTCATTGCTTTCACCCATACTGGTGACTTCAATGCCTCTTCAATCTCCACGGGTTCAGCCTCAGCCATAGAGCATCTGCTGTAAATATCAGTTAAGGTTTTTGTCCCCCTAACTGGTTGTTCATCAATGTTTTCTTCATTGTCCAGTTCATCATAGTAATCGATTCACCATCGTCGAAGCCGATCCGCCCAATTGATCGCCGATTTTCCCAATTCCATGAAGCATCTTCTACAAACTTGACATTTCTTGCAATTATAACTTTGTTAGCCATAACATCAAAAATTCTATAAGCCTTAGACTTTGAACTATAGCCTATCATCACACCTACATCAGCCTTCTTATCTAGTTTTTTTCGATTAACATCATGTATCAACACATAACATATGCAACCAAAGACTTTTAAATGCTCAACATTGGGTTTAACATCATACCAGATTTCATAAGGAGTTTTATCATCCAAAACTCTTGAAGACACACGATTTTGTATGTATGATGCTGTGTTTACAACTTCTGCCCAAAACTTCAAAGGTATTTTCTTTTCATACATCAAGCACCTTGCAATTTCCATCAAGGTTCTGTTTTTCCTTTCACTTATCCCATTTTGTTGAGGTGTGTAAGGCACGGTCAACTGGTGTTTAATCCCTTCTTTCATCAAGTAATTCTCCAATTGTTGGGAGGTAAATTCTCCACCATTATCAGACCTTATCATCTTCATTTTCAGTCCAGTTTCGAGTTCCACTTCTGCCTTGAACATCAGAAACTTAGAGAAAATTTTAGCTTTGTTTTTTAAGAAATAAACCCAATAATACCTACTATAATCATCCATAAATAGCAAGAAATATTTTGATCCATTCAATGATTCAACCTGCATTGGCCCACACACGTCTGTGTGTATGAGCTGCAACTTTGAACTGGCTCTAAAAACATATTTTGAGAAAGCAATTTTGGTTTGCTTTCCCAATTAACAAGCCTCACAAAAATTACCTTGATCATGTATGCTTGGCAGTCCACGTGCCATCTGCAACTCAGCCATTTTGTTCAATGCAACATAATTATAGTGTCCCATCCTTTTGTGCCAAAGAATTGATTCATCATTTTTCCACATGTTGGCAGTCCAACATATTTCTTTCAAATCTGCATTGAAGCATCTATTTGCCATTTTTGCACACAACAAAACTGTCCCCATTTTATCTCTAATAACACACATTCCATTATCAAAAAATAGAGAATAGCCCGACTCTAATAATTGACCCACACTCACCAAATTCTGATTAATATTAGGCACATACAAGACATCATATAGAGTTTTTGTACCTGCCCTTGTGTCCACTGCTATTGCTCCTTTTCCTTCAACCTTCACAAAGTCTCCATTACCTATCTTCACCCTTGATTTATAGCTTTTATCCAAGCTACAAAAAATTGAGAGGTCTGCTGTCATGTGGTTTGTACAACCACTGTCAATGAGCCAAATTGAATTTGTCTTCTCTGTTTTTCTGAGCATTTTGTGCATTGTAGCTACAAATAAATGCTCATCCTTTACTGTCAAGCTCTTTTCTTCTTGAGCTTGTTTAACTTCTTCTTTTCTATTTTTGCAATACTTTTGGTAGTGCCCAAACTGATTGCAATTTCTACATTGCACCTTCTTGAACCAACACCAATCTTCAGAATGATTGGTCTTGCAATACTTGCACGCAGGATATTCCTTTCTCTCCTTCACTGTCAAGTTGTTGGGTTGCCAGCTGCTTGGATTCTGATGATTTGGTCTCCATTCTTTGCCTTTTTCTTTCCTTCCAATCTGCTTGGTTCTCGAGAAATTGTAAGATTGTTGTTGTTTTCCTTTGTAAGCAACAAGTGCATTCTCATTTGTTCCCTCATTTCTGTAAGATTGCCTTTGTTCCACTGCTTGTAAAGCATTTACAAGATCTTGGAAACTCATTTCAGCAAAATCTTTAGAGTCTTCCAAGGAACATATTTTATGTTCAAACTTCTTGGGTAGACTCACCAGCACCTTCTCCACAATTCTGGAATCAGGAAATTCTTCCCCCAATAATCTCACTTGATTCACAAGTTTAGAGATTTGAGAAGAAAAATCTATGATGGAATCTGACTCCTTCATCTTCAGCCCTTCAAATTGCTTTCTCAAGTTCATAACTTGCATTTTTCTTGATCTCTCATCTCCTTTGAATTCGGCTTTAAGCTTGTCCCAAGCTTCTTTGGCAGTCTTGCATGCCAAAATTCAGGAGAAAATCTCTTCACTTACTGCATTGTGTATGCAAGTAAGTGCTTTAAATCCTTTAGCTTTTTCTTCATTGAAAAACTTTATTTGATTCACGGTTGGGTTATTGTTTAAGGGAGTTGGAACCTTGTCCGTATCCATATAATCCCACAAATCAAATGCCTTCAGATAAGTCTCCATTCTCATAGACCAGGTGCCATAATTCACCCCTGCAAATGAAGGTGCCTTTGCTGCAAAATTGGTTCCAGAATCCATTTTTTCTTTTCTCACCCAAAAAACTGACTTTGATTCCCCTTTTTGTAAATCTCACCTTTCACTCGTGTTTCCCACAATGCCTCCTAAGATCCTAAGTGCTCTGATACCAATTGTAGAATTAAAACAAGAAAAGTCAACAAAAGTCAATTGTTCATAAACTCAAGAACAAGCACTGTTCAGATTCAAATCTGGAATTTCCAGAAACTGAAGAACACGGGAAGAACACAATGAACTGAAATTCTATTTTAATTAGGGGCAGAATCAACGTGAGGTTACTGCCATCCCTCTTCTTTATTTATAAAGAAAAAAGAAATTACAAGAGGTGTAGTTGAACACAACTTCTTCTTGTACATGATTAACTAAAATTCAAATTGGACTCAATCCTAATCAGCTAATTGACTCAATCCTAATCAGCTAATTGATCAACATGATCTTTATTTTAAGATAAGATAAAATCAACCTAATGCTAAGCTAATTCAATACTCAGCTATCACAAAATAATTAAGACACAGTCTTCAAATCTTCAATCTTCACAGCCGTGGCCTTCACTGTCTGCAGTAGTCTTGATTCCATAAAATTCAACAAAAAACAGCTGTGTTCCATCTTGGTGTTATTATGGCGATGAATATAATATCTTTCGATGATGGCAATGAATGTAAGATCTTGGTGTTACTATGAAGTTCATTCGTCATATTATTTTCATTTCAATTACCCTCTAGGAAAAGTAAACTATTTAGTATCAAAGTGATCAATTCCTTGACCTCCGAATTATTTAGTTCACTAGCTGATGAAAATTGAACCTCTTTTTTTAGCCCTTTACGAAGGGGATTTGATAACTATTCAATATTTGCAGCCACACATTCCCTGCACTCCGAAAAATCTAAACATATACATTAACATAGTAAACCCTTACTTGTCTTTAGATTCATAGAATAAGAAATGAAAACTTCATTCTTTGTTTTTTTGGAAAACATAGAATAATGAAAGGATTCTAATTCTATATGGTTGAATAAAATAAGATAAAAAACTATTGATTATTTAATATGTTATGCTTTGTGTGTGACTCGTTGGTTTTTCAAAGTAAAAAAAGAAGAAAAGACTTGTTGGTTTTTAATAAGTCCCCTAGTGATGACAGTCATGTCAATTTAGTCTTGATTATTATATTATTTTATTTCTAAATTTTAAGTGATCTATTCATAATAAATATTAAAAAATAATTATCTAAAAATAGAAATAATTATCTATAAATTAAGAATTCTCTATGAATTTCTATGTAGGAATAGGATACATAATTATCTATATAAAACAAAATATAGAAATTTGTAAGCTAATAAATAGATTAGGTGAAATATCAATATCAATGTATTATTCAGATGTATATAGGAATTTGACGTTTTGATTCCTTTGAAATGTTTTGAAGGTATTCACGAAAGTTTGTCAACCGAAAACCAATTTTTTTCGTCATAAACTGAATTTCTCAAAATTGAATAAATTTTATAGTATGTTTTCTTTGCTGAATTATTTTTCAAAGTTTCTCAAAACTGAATTTCAAAGTTTCTTCATTTTTGGCAGTGAAACTATGAAATTATATTATTTTAAATCAATTTATTGACAATTTTGTACATTAATCCCATTCGATTATTTCACACATTCCATTGTTTAAAAGAAATTAGATGATCAAAACTGAACTTTTTCTTTTCAAAAGAAATTGAAGGGTTGTTTTTTTCCACATTGGCCTTAATACCTCTTCATTATTTGCAGCCACACATTCCTTGCCCATTGGAAAATCTAAAAAGACTTCAATCAAATCGATGAAGACTTCCTGTAGACCTCCCAAGTCTTCGCATATGAAGACTACATTGTTTACTTCTCCACCACACTGAATCTATATTTTTTCTATATAAACTGCTCTATTTGTCTTATTTGTTTATTAAAAAAGATAAAAGTTTCTTTACTAGAAAAATATGCCATCTTCTGTGCGTTTCTTAACTGTGCGGATGTTTTCGCTCCTTCTGCTCTTGTTTTTTCATCTTAGAGCCTGTCACTCTTCTCCCTCCATGCACCCGCTATGCCATGATGAGGAGAGTCATGCCTTGTTGCAGTTCAAGCAAAGCCTTGTCATTGATGAGTCCGCTTCTTCTGATCCCTCTGCTTATCCCAAGGTTGCATCATGGACTGTTGATGGAGATTGTTGTTCATGGGATGGTGTTGAATGCGACAGGGACTCCGGCCATGTGATCGGCCTTGACCTCAGTAGCAGCTTCCTTCATGGCTCCTTCGACTCTAATAGCAGCCTCTTCCACCTTGTTCACCTCAGAAGGCTGAATCTTGCTGGCAACAACTTCAACAACTCTGAAATCCCTTCTGAGATTCGAAATCTCCCGAGGCTGTTTGATCTAAATCTCTCACTTTCTGCCTTTTCGGGTCAAATTCCAGCAGAGATCTTAGAGCTTTCCAAGTTGGTTTCCATTGATCTGGGATGGAATTCTTTGAAGCTCCACGAGCCTGGTCTTCAACATCTAGTAGAAGCATTAACCAACTTGGAGGTGCTCCATCTCAGCGGAGTGGACATATCAGCCAAGGTACCTCAAATCATGGCAAATTTATCCTCTTTGTCATCTCTATTTCTCAGTGATTGTGGATTGCAGGGAGAGTTCCCCCTGGGAATATTCCAGTTACCCAACCTTCGCTTTCTCCGTATCGGGTATAATCCATATCTCAATGGATATTTGCCGGAATTCCAGTCAGGCAGCCAACTTGAAACTTTAAAGCTTCCAAGAGCAAATTTCTCCGGTCAGTTACATGAGTCCATTGGAAACCTCAAGTCATTGAAAATATTTGATGTGTCAGGATGTTATTTTTCAGGAGCGATACCATCATCACTTGGTAACCTTACAAAACTGAACGCTCTAGACCTTTCTTCTAACAAATTACACGGTCCGATTCCAGGTTCTTTTTACAGGCTTCAAAATCTAGAATTCCTTAGCCTATATTTTAATTTCTTTAACGGAACTTTGGATTTAAACCTTCTTCTTAAGTTCAGAAAACTTGTTAGCCTTCAATTATCCGGCTACAATTTATCTCTGACTGATAGCCAAAATGCTACCTTTCCTCAACCAAAACTTCAATTCTTGATAATAAATGGATGCAATTTAGATTCATTTCCCAGTTTCTTGCGTGATCAAAACCATTTGGAGCTCTTAGGACTTACACAAAACAAAATTAAGGGACACATACCAAAATGGTTCATGAACATGAGTACCAATACACTCGGTTCTCTATCCCTTTATGGCAACTTTCTGACTGGATTTGAGCAATCCTTTGAGATTCTTCCATGGAATAAGCTCCGTATACTGAATCTTCATTCGAACAAGCTCCATGGATCCCTTCCAACTCCACCTCCAGCAATCTTTGACTATGAAGTCTCGAACAACAAATTCACCGGAGAAATCCCAAAAGTTTTTTGCAACCTGGCTTCACTTTCTGTCCTTGAATTGTCAAATAACAATTTGAGCGGCAAACTTCCGCCATGCTTGGGCAATAGAAGCAGCACTATTTCAGTTCTGAACCTGGGCAACAATAGTTTCAGTGGTGATATTCCAGAAACATTTACAAGTGGCTGCTCATTGAGGGTCATCGATTTCAGTAAAAACAAATTGGAGGGGAAGATACCAAGATCATTAGCCAATTGCATCAAGCTAGAGATTCTCAATCTTGAACAAAATAAGATAAATGGTGTCTTTCCTTCTTGGTTGGGTATTCTTCCTGATTTGAGGGTTCTGATTTTGAGATCTAACAGGCTCCACGGAGTGATTGGGAAACCCAAACACAATGTTGAGTTTCCTAGGTTACAGATTGTTGACCTCTCCAACAACAGTTTTAAGGGTAATTTGCCACTTGAATATTTCCGAAATTGGACTGCCATGAAAAATGTCCACGGTGAGCACTTTCTTCATTACATGCAAGTGAACACAAGTGTCCAAATCTGGCATTATAGAATGATCAATGAGTATAAGTACTCAATGACAATGACAAACAAAGGTGTGATGATATTATATGAGAAGATCCAAGATAGTCTCACTGCTATCGATCTCTCAAGTAATGATTTTGAAGGAGAAATTCCAGTGGTCCTTGGAGATCTGAAAGCACTTCATTTGCTCAACCTCTCCAACAACTTTCTCAATGGTGGCATCCCTCCATCCTTGTCCAACTTGAAAGAGCTTGAAGCTTTGGACCTTTCTCAGAACAAACTCTCAGGAAATATTCCTGTTCAGCTTTCACAGCTCAACTTCCTCGAGGTCTTTAATGTGTCTCACAATTTTCTCTCAGGCCCAATACCACAAGGAAACCAGTTCGATACATTTGACAACACTTCATTTGATGCGAATTCAGGATTATGTCGAAAGCCTTTGTCAGGAAAATGTAGAGATGGCGAGGACTCGTTGCCGGCAGCTAAAAAAGATGAAGGCTCGGAATATCCTCTTGAATTTGGTTGGAAGGCGGTGGCGATAGGTTACGCAGTTGGATTGGTAATAGGAGTGATTCTTGGATGCATTATGAACACAAGGGAGTATGAATGGCTCGTGAAAAATTATTTTGTGAGGTTGCAATGTAAAGGTCAAAATTTGAAGACCCGTCTGCATAGAAGTTGATTTCTCTAGAATTTCCCTTTGCTTCTCTTTTCTTTCTTAATTCGCACTTGCAAGGATAAGAGTGAATTTTTCTCTTGGATCAATGGTGTAGTTCTTGTCCTAAAAATACTTCAGATTTTCGATGCATAGGAAAAAAACCATATATATCTAGAATACTCATCAACAATAACTAAGTAAAACCGATTGTCATCATAAGAAGTAGTAGATGCAGGGCCCCATACATTTGAATGTAGTGTATGCAGAAAAGAGGTAGCATACGATTTTCTGGATTCAAATGGCAACTTTGTTGATTTTCCCAAAACACAACCTTCACAGAAATTATTTTGTTTGTCCATAGATGCTAAACATAAGTTAGTAACAATGCTAGCATGAGGGTGACCCAAGCGTGCATGCCACAAATGGCTAGACACTTTATTTGCAAGAAAACTGACTGGAGCTGTGGAGAGTTGCTGCAGATTGATCGGGTATAATCCATCCTTCACAAAGCCTTTAAGAAGTACCTGCTTCGTCTTCATGTCCTTAAGAATAAAACCCCATGGATAAAACAGAAAATAGCAATTATTATCTCTTGTGAATTGTGACACAGATAACAGTTTCTTCTTGATTTCAGGCACCACAAGAACATCATTTAACTTGAGTTTAGTGGTGGGAAGAATAATGTGTCCAGTACCAGTGATGGATAAGTCTTGACCGTTGCCAATCATAACAGATTCATGTCCAGGATAAGAGATAATACCTTGCACTTCATTTGTGTTAGATGTCATGTGCTGGTTTGCTCCTGTGTCAGAATACCATGGCTCCTCTGTGGTTTCACCAATCTTGATTGCAGCAAAGGCTTTGTATTGATCAGCTTCTTCTTCAGGTGCAAAGCAGCCATCTGCTTTGTGATTTGGTCCCCCACATCGAAAACAGGTGATGCCACCACGTCCACGATTATTGTTGTGTGGAGTTTGTTTCTGACGAATTCCAGTGAAGCTTCCACTTTGTTGGGGAAAACGAGTTTCTCTTGCTCGCAGTGAGGTGCTGTTAGTGGAATGTCTTCCAGTGAAATTACATTGATTGCGGCCACGAGTACCATGATTCATCCATGGCTTTGGATTAGTACGACCACGATTTGTATAGAAAGCCATAGAAGGAGCAGTTGTTCGTGCTCCTTGGATTCAAATTTCAAAGTCACGGAGTTTCCCGATAACTCCTTCAAGAGATGGAAAAACATCTCTAGCATTCAACGCTGCTACTATGGGATCAAATTCTGACCCTAATCCTCGCAGAATACAGATGATGAATTCATCATCATCCATTGGTTTCCCTGCACCACAAAGAGACGAAGCCAAGGATTTTGCTTTATGTACGTAATCTTCCAATGAAGAAGTACCTTTTGTCAGTGTTTGTAGTTCGCCTTTGATTTGTTGAATGCAATCTCGAGTGTGAGTACCATACAAGGTCTCCAACACTTGCCATGCATCATGCGAAGACTCACTATTGATGACCTGAGACAGTGGTCCATCAGATAGGGAGCTGTTGATCCATCCCAGGATCAATTGATCAGTGCGCAGCCACACTGATGTAGCTGGATTTGCTTGCAACATACCACTTTCACCAGTGATTGTTGATGCTGGGCAGGGGACTTCATTCTTCACGTATCCCAGAAGTCCATACCCACCCAAGACAGGAATAACCTGTGCTTTCCACAGAAGATAATTGTTTGATGTCAATTTGATAGAAACATCAGGCAGATGTGATTTCGGAAGTGAAATTTCAAGAGAAGTTGCAGAGTTCATTGTCTCAGTTGTGTAAGATGATGCCATAGCAATAGAGGGCTCTGATACCATGTAGAAAAAAATAAATCTTGGAAACAAAGAATTCAACTTGTATTTCCTTGTACAGTTCTTGCCTTTAAATAGGCATTACAAATATATCAGAGTTATTACAGCAATATATTCTTACTATATATATACACACGAATTATGGAAAGAACATGATTCTTGCATATTTGATTCTGTGATCTCTGCGCTTGCAATATATTTGATTCCATGATCTCTGCACTTGTAGTATCTGCATTAATCTGCATATCCTTCATCAGTTATCTGATTTTTACTCTGTTTTTTGGAATATTTAAAAAAAAACAAATATTTGGACAAAAAATCAAAATTGAAGAACACAAGGGACTAAAATAAAAAAATTACTTCTCTTGTTTAAAATATTAAGTTCGTCATTTTAGAAAAATGATGGTAATTTTAGACAAATGATTTTAGACAAAAGATGGTAATACCTGAAATAACACCTATTAGTTATTTATTGACAATTTCTTTAAAAAAGTTATAAAAATATATGAAAAGGAAGAACACTACGAAACCTTGTACATTTGTTTGATACTTCAAACATGTTAAAGCACTTTTAAATCTATAATTATGCTATATATTTGTTTAATAACGGGTAGAGCAACATCTTGTATAAAGAAACAGTGCCATCACAATTTGCATTTAATTCAATCAACAACACAACTAAATGAAGAAAAGATGGATTCGTGCAGCTACCATTACGGCTTACTTACGTTGAGCTCTTCCTGAACTAAAGGATGTATTTTTTGGATCGTATTTCGTACCAGCCATGTCAATTAACTAAATTCATTTTCGGTGCATGGAAACTAAAGGTATGAGGTGCTTCTATCGATGGATGTACTTGCTATTTACCTGAACAGCCTTAACCAAACAATTGGAGGGTTACTGTTTAAACTCAATCAACAAAACCAAGAGATGTTGGCAATGAAGCAGTTCATGTGGCAAAACATTGAAATGTTGGGAGTAAGGATGGAGATGATTATACGCACTTCAACAAGTTTTCAATGCTATGCACGATTCAAGCACCTATCAATTGCATGATATAGCAAGCCTGCCAAAAGGTCAAGATCCATAAATGATCCAGTTTGGTTTACATCAAATTAGCTCGAGTAAAAAGGAGGAGAGGATGCATATCGACAGATTCCAATACATGGTTTGGTTTTACTCTCACCATAGTGTTAGGATTGAGAGAGTTTGCAGATAATTGAAGAAATTAAGAGAAAGAAGAATGGGTTTAGAGATGGGCACGAGAAGAGAGAAAAGAGAGAGAAAATGAAATTTGAAATTTTACTGTATTGTTGTTTTGTTTTTGCATACTTTTGTTGTGTGCATCTTCTTATTTATACATATATCTTATACCATTTTTCATACTCTAGACTACAAATACAATATTCTATAATACACCTTCTATACTCTAACATCCCCCCTCAATCTCATGCTTTGATGAACCAAGCATGAGATTGCAACAATGAATATGAAATACATGAGTACTTAATCCTTTTGACAGAAATCAATATGTAAAAGAGAGCGAGAAGAGAAGAGAAAATCGGAAGGAAATAAAGATGAGTTTGAATTTGATTGAGAAGATTTTGAGAAATTGAGAAGAAGAAGAAGAGGAAGAGGAAGAAGAAGAAGAATACTCAAATGGCAAAGAAGACAGAAGATAGAGGGAAGAAATTTCATTTGTCTATTTCTTTATTTGAATTTCATTTGTCTTGTTGATGAATTTGAGAAGAGAGGGACGAGAGGGAAGAAATGAAAGGACAGAGAGGGGAAAGAATTTGTTTGAATTTCATTTGTCTTGTTGATGAATTTGAGAAAAGAGGGACGGAAGGAAAGAAGCGAGAGGGAAAAGAGGGAATAGAATTTGTTTGAATTTCATTTATCTACTTGTTGATGAATTTCTTAATCTGACAAGAATTTGAGAAAAGGACGGGGAAAGAAATGAGAGGGAAGATAGGGGATAGAATTTGTTTGAATTTCATTTGTCTACTTGTAGATGAATTTCTTAATCTATGTAAGAATTCATTTTCTACTTCTCGATGATTTTTTTTTTCACAAAACGACAGTAAGGGCACACACAAAACATCACTACAATACAAACAACACCATACAAATTATAAAAGCTAGGGTTTCAACTTATTCCTCTCTCAGCAGCGCCACAACCAATCCAGCAGCCACACCTGTAATCCCAGCAGCTCATATGCTTTGCCTTTCAAATCCACAGTAGCTAAAAGTGAAGTGAGAATCATAATGAAGAAAATGAAGAGAAAGAAGAATGAGTTTAGAGACGGGAAGGAGAAGAGAGAAAAGAGAGGGAAAATGAAATTTGAAATTTTACTGTATTGTTATTGTTGTCATAACCCAATTTTGGGTCCTTCCCCAAAACTACCCATAAATAACAATACGATAAAATAAAAGGGGCTGGTGTTGGTAGGAAAATCAGGGTGAAATTTTGATTGTTTTCAAAAGCTCGATCGTACCTCTTTTGTGCCTAGAAATAAAGGAAAATGCAGATTTAGGGTTAATGTAATATATTTTAGGATAAATCTGCGTAAAAATTAAATCGAAAGATATAATTAAATTTTTATATGCCAATTCAATTTAATCATCGGCCAATTAAAAGTGTAATTATATTTGAGGATTTAATTTAGGGTCTAATCGAAGAATTTAATTAAGCGCAATGACTTAATTCTACTTTAAATGGGTCAAATTAATTAAGGGCTTAGTCAATGAAAAATCAAATTCTTAAATTTAATCCAGGCTCGATTGATGAGAATAAATTTTTCAGAGACCAATTTGAAATTATTCAGCCGATTATGCGAAATCGGGGACCAATTTGATTAAATTACGAGTTAATGTTCAATCGCACAAATCAGAAATCAGGGACCCAAATAAAAAAAAGGACGCGCAAAGCTAGGGATGTTTTCGAAATACTAACAGGGATACAATTGCATAAAATTAAAAGTTTAAAACTAATTAGGGGTGCAATTGAAATAATTAAATATTAAAGGACTAAATTGCAAAAGAAAAAAAAAAGTACAGCCGTGGCAATCCACGGCCTCTCTGCAAATTCTTTGCAGAGGCAACCTCTGCAAAGAATTTGCAGAGCAGCCTCTGCAAAATTCATTGCAGAGGCAGTCTCTGCAACAAATTTGCAGAGGCTGCAACCTGTGCAACGAATTTGCAGAGGTTGCAATTTGCAGAGGCTGCAACCTCTGCAAACAGAGGCATCCTCTGCAAAATGTGCATGAGGAGGCAGAGGCAGCTCAGCCCCTATAAATAGAGAGAACTGAGAGTTTTGAAAAGGGGAAGAAAAGGAGAACGAAGAGGAGACGAAAAAACTGAAAAAAGAAGAGAGAACAGCTAGTTACGTGAAAGAAGAAGGGAAAGAAAAAAGGAGGAGAAAAAACGAAAAAACGAAGAGGCAGACAGTGAGAAAGCAAAGAAAAAATAGAGGCGGGAAAAGCTGAAAAAGGCAAAGAGAATTTTACATAAATTTCAAATCTTCATCTCATTCGTCTCTCTCGGCCACAGCTCTCTCTCTCTCTAAAAACCAGCCGCCAGTCTCTCTCTCTCTCCCTCTCGGTCTGCAACTCCGACGACAGCTCAGGCCACCCAACTTCACCCTCATCACCTCCAGAAGCTCCCCTTCCACGCCAGCAGCCCAGCCGTGGACTCAGCCGCAGGCAGCAGCAGCAGCACCCGTCGCAGCCACACAGCCCCGTCACCTTCCGACGCTCATCCCGGCCATCACGAACCACCATTTCCGACACCACCACCACAGGGACAATCACCTCGACCTTCTCTACGCAGCGGTATTAACAGTTTCTACTTTCATCACAGTCGGAAAATCTTCCATTTACTGTGCGTGTAAACTTCATGCACGGGGAGTGAATTAATTCACTCCCCCGTGCCACCCCTGCAGGCCACTGTTCTGCACTATGCAGAACAGCGGGCTGGGCTGGCTGGGCCTCACCCCGGCCCAGCCTGACCATTGGAAT
Source organism: Salix suchowensis (assembly GCA_029030765.1). Taxonomy (NCBI): domain Eukaryota; kingdom Viridiplantae; phylum Streptophyta; class Magnoliopsida; order Malpighiales; family Salicaceae; genus Salix; species Salix suchowensis. The sequence continues at coordinate 18,960,610 of CM054995.1, forward strand.
GGGTGGGCCGTTTGGCCCACCTGGGGCTGGCAGTCCAGCCCCAAATGATGGGCCTATCGGCCCATCAGGGCTGACAGCTGGCCCACAAAAATATATATATAATAAAAAATAAAAATACAAAATTTGCAAAAAGATATTTTTTATTTAAAAAACAAAATGTGTTGTTTTTGTGCATACGGCCAATACACTAGCATATTTTAAGAAAATCCTTTTTCTTTCAAAAAATATATATTATCTTGGAGTTTTGATGAAAATATGTTTTAACATGTATTTCTCAAAAAAAAAAAAATCATTTCTTGGATCTTGAGATTTTACAACATGTTTGTAAAATCCAAAGGGTATTGGCCAATATTCCAAAAATATAAAAACCTTTTTTTTTGGTGATTCATATTATTCACTGTTGGTATTTGGATAAATAAATCCTAAGGGGTTAATATCCAAAATATTCGGCGGGGATAATATGCTATTATTCACTGTTCGATGTTTGGATAAATAAATCCTAAAAAATGGGGTTAATATCCAATATATTCGACGGGGATAATACATCATCATCATTTAACCAACATATTCTTTGAAAGATCAAAACCATAACAAATCATAAGCCAACCAAAACGTCAAGCAGCTTACCTTAGGTAGGGCGTATTAGGGATGCTAAAATCTTCCCTTTACGCAACCAGTCCCTTACCCTAGAATCTCTGAAAGACCAGTTTAGGTTTCCTAGTAACCATAATACTAGGTGGCGACTCCCTTTTGCAAAAATAAAGATAATCCCCCCGACATTGAAAATCCCCACTCATGGTGAGGGTCGCCACGATGCCACGCTCTCGCGATGGGGTGCGACAGGATGGCGACTCCACTGGGGACTTTTAGACTAGGCTTGACAATTTGTTTGTTTACACTTTATATTGTTGAATTATTTTGTTGCTATGAATGGTTTATTTTGTTCAAAGTCTGTATCATGGATCTTTACATCCTGTCATCATAACATGCCTTGTCATGCATCACTTTTATTATTGTGAGAGCACACACTACACTTTAATTTAAGTGGGGGACTAGCAGCTTACCTATGACTTGAGTCAAGGTTGAAGTTTGTGTAAACCCCAACTCTTTGCTGAGTGCTTAGACTGGTAATGATTGGTATACGTACCATCCTATTATCTGATAAACCCCCATATTGCCTTCACGAAAGTGATCACTGGGACAGCAAGAGACCCTCTTTAGAGACCAAGTAGTAAACTTACCCTATGTCTCACGTACAAGAACTAGAACCAATCATTAGGGTGTATGCTCCCTCCATTTTGTTTCGCATTACGACACACTCTTCTTGAAGCATCTTGAATTCAAGACTTTTGAGCGACACAATGGTCATCACTTAAGAAATTTTCATTGTAATAGTTACGATCACGTGTCACTCCTCGAAGGACGGGTCTATATATATATATAAAAGCATGCATTCCCACAGTGTTGTTTATTATACAAATGTTACGATCATGTGTCCCTCGAAAGGCGAGTCCGTAAAAAAAAAAAACCAAAAAATATGCATGTACATTTCATCATGCAATTATTACAATCACATGTCACCTTGAAGGGCGAGTCCGTAAAAAAATGCATATATATTTGAAGCATGGATTCTCACAGTTTTTTTAGGATGTAATTGTTATGATCATGTCTACCTCCTCGAAGTTCGAGTTCGTAAAAAAAAAAAAAAAACCAAAAACATGCATATACATTTCAACATGCATCCCATAATTTTTGTTTAGCATATAATTGTCACGATCATGTGTCGCTTCTCGAAAGGCGAGTCCGTAAAAAAAAAACATGCATATACATTTCAAACATGCATTCTCACAGTTTTTTTATATAATGTAATTGTTATGATCACGTATCACTACTCAAAGGTTGAGTCGTAAAAAGAAAAAAGAAAAAAAAAAAGAAAAACCAAAAAACATGCATATATATTTCAACATGCATTCCCATAGTTTTGTTAGCGTGCAATTGTTACAATCATGTGTCACTCGTTGGATAGCGAGTTGGTAAAAAAAAACATGCATGTACATTTCAACATGCATTCTCATGGTTTGAAATAGGGGTCCCTCAATCCGTCATCCTCCGAAGGGTCAAGAGTCCTAGACATTTGACATTGCTGAGAAGAACTTACACCGATATAGAGTCATCATTTATTGTTTCTTCTACAAGCCAGCTACAGAGTTCTTTGCTCTCAAGTGAAATCAGGTGGGACATATGCCCAAATATTATCTGCAAAGTGTTAATGCAATCATCAATGGAGATTGTGGAAAATTCGGGTTTTCTTTTGAGGGAGTGCGAGTAGTCCATTTCAGGAGGCAGGCATCAGTCAAAGAAGTTGTTAGTCCGTTTAAGTATCAATTGATTTCTCTCCTGAGCATGTGGAGTTTTTATTACGGCACTATCAAATCAGGAAGTTTTATGACGCCACGCACAGAAGACCACGTTATTTTGCGCACAATTTTGTTTGTTAGAGCAAAGTTAAATATCTTGAGTGAGAAGACGTAATATGGTATTGTTGAATCTGTTCTGGCATTTGAGAGGTCAAAGCATGTACACTACAAGATTACATTGCTCAACGAAATGGAATTGCCCCAAAAAGAGTTTTTCATTGTATGATGAAATTGTTCATGATTTGCGCACTTTGGTGGTTTGTCTAGAGTGCTTCCTAACTCGATTAGCTTTTTATGTCTAAAGAGGATCGTGGAGAGCAAAAAAAAAAAAAAAAATTGCCCTCCTTATGCGACGTAATCCGATGACGAAGATAAATAGCTGCGAGAATTTCAGTAATCAAGCATGGAAGTTAATTTACAAAAGGCAAGCCAAGTTTTATGGAGGGTGTTAGCATCGGCAGCGTCAGCAATAAATCATCATGAGCATCAGCAAGATCAATGAGCAGCGACAAGACAGAAATGATTGTTTGAAAGGTTTGAGAAAAATGTTGCAGCGTCAATATTTTTCTTATGGAATCTCATCGGATGCCGTTTTGTTTTGAGGTTAAATCATCATTGAAGCATGTGTTATCCTTGTCTTTTTATTTTGAAATCAAGAGATGTTTAACATTCTTATTTTTTGATAAAATATTTTGATTAAACTCCAACGTGCAAAATTTAAAGCTTATCATTCTTGAAAATTCAAAGTATTTTGATTGCAGAATTGACCCGACTTTTATTAAATTACATGATGACCAATACCAGGTAACCAAACAATTTTTTGAGCCCATATACCAAGTTTTTGAACCACATCATAGACCTAAGCTTTATTAGTATGCATATTGACATGTAATGGATTTGATATTCATGGACCCACGAATCATGCACGTCCAAATCATTACACTGGACGAGGTCAAAATTTATCAGTTAAAACCAATTTTGCTTGAAATGACGAAAGGCCATCTTTGTTTTCCTTCACTATTCTTGAAATATATATCCCTTAAGCCTGATATTATTTCTTTGAAAAAAACCCGACATGGATCACACCCTCACACTGGGGGCAAATACATTGGGGGCAAATAAGAGATTTATATTTTGAGGATACAATGACAACATTAGAATCAACAAAAAAGGGTATGTTTAGGAATGAAAACACAACATTAAAGAACAAGCAAATTGAGGTAGGACATGACAAAAAAAAGAGTCAATGTTAAGGACAAGTTCAAAAAAAAAAAAGAAGAGAAAACATTAAAAAAAAAGAGAGAGAGAGAAAAGAAGAAAAAAATTGAAAAAAAAAAGAAGGAACAAGAACAAAAATTTGAACTATACCATGTCCGTTGGTATCTTTAGAAGAAATGTTTTAAGATTATTGAGTCTACAAGATAAGTTATACATCAAATGAAAATTTTGAAAAAATATTTTGTTAGACTATATTGAGTGTAACAAAAGATGAGATAATATTAGATGACAAATAATGGTTTGAGTTTTTAGTATTCCATTTTTAAGTTTGAAATTTTCAATGAAAGGAATGACATGGTTGTAGACATTCTTAGAGCATTGGTTGATTGATAAGAAAATCACATTAAAATAATTAACATAGTCTTAGGTCGTTTCTTCTACAAGAACAAAAAGAGAAAAGGAGTTGACTAGCAAATGGTGATCCTTGGTCTTTGAAACCTTTAAACACCTTTTTGAGCCTATGAATATCCTTTTCTTTTTATAGCCATAAACCATAGCCTCATTACATGCTTATAAAAGTCCTTCTTGATCAAACAGACAATTTTAACTAATAAGTGGTGCTCTCAAAATTGTTATGCATATTGATAAAATTAGTACTGAAAATGAGACAAATTTTCAACTGAACCTCGGGTCTTTACTCGACACTCTAATTGTTTGAAAATCATGAATTATCACTTCATCATGTACTGTCAAATAACATACCCCCAAAATCAGAGATTAGAATTGAAAAAAAAAAACGATTTCAAGCTCACAATGAGTTAATTACTGTTAACAAAATACAAGTTAATTACAGGTCGCATGCATTGAATATCGGGTGTTGGGTATTGACCAAATGAATTTGATTTTGAACAAATGACATCTCTTTGATTTTATTTCAATGATTAGACTTTGGATGCACATGATCTTTGAAATTGGTGACTTAATTTCAGAACAAGAAAGATTCACAAATAGAGAACCTTGATCGGATTTACAGAATCATTGACATTGACAGTTCTTGACTATCTTTGAAAAGCCCAGTAGTCAGAGGCTATAATATGGATTTTGATGGGAACACAAATAATTCCACAGCAGCTTGGGGGCAAAGAAGCACAAGCAAACAATGGTTTAGCGAAATTCATCAACGAGCGCTAACAAATTCAACTCAAGGCAACATTGCTTAATAGAGAGTGATGGTTTTATAAGTTCCAACAGTGTTTGAGAATAAGATTGCAGTTGAAGGGCATCTCCAAATTTCTGAAATATCAACTTACTTATGGATTTGGTTGTCTCCAAAATAAATTGTCCCAAGGGTGCATTTTGATAAATATTGAAGAGTATGCACGCCATAAAGGTTGATTGTGGGATAATTTATTTTGAAGTCCGTCGATTCAAGTTTCACTTCACTACTTAAAGCCCATTGACTCAAGGTTCAGTTTATCGCATGAATAGGAGCGATATAAAGAACCTCAAGAATGACAATATTATAATTCTTTGCATGGACTAAAAAGAATTTATTCAGAAGAAATTGAGTCTACAATGGAGAGTTTAACATTTGAATGACCAAGCAGTTGCATCAATTCAAGCTGCATTTCATCGCATGATTGCGGTTGATAACAACATTACATCTCTTCTCACGAGCTGAGAGAAATTTATTGATAATAACATGGAGCATGCAACAATGAGTTTTAGATGCATTTCTGGATGACTTAACAATTCCATGAAGGCTAATGATGACATATGCGGGAATAAATACAATCCAATTGATTGAAAACTCCATGACTGGTCGATAATCTAAGATGAGAACAACATTCACAAGTCTTGCAATGGTTGTTAGCCGAACGCACAACTGTTATTGAAAGAATCAAAGAAAATGAATGGACTTGTTACACCTTTTCATGATGAATCAAGCAACACCATACTTGGGGGCAAGTTCAGCATTGATAAACAATGAAAGTAGAGATCATCGCAGATAGCCCAGAATAAACAATGCGCTTGTGTTGAGTGGATGAATGACTTATGAAGAGCTTCAATGAGCCATCTAATCAGAGGAGCCAACAAAGCTTTGGAGATTAGACAAAGGCATCCTATGATAATGGAGCATTAGAGAAAGGGGACCTATATTTTTCAAGTAATTATAAATGCATCATCATGCATTGCATCCCCATCTTTACCAAATACATCCGGGTAGGTCACCCATCATAACAAGACCCGGGTAGGTCACCCGTCACCATTGAGACCATCATAACTATTTTAACTTGGGTAGGTCACCCAGAACAATGAGACCATGCTAACAGGGTAGGTCACCCATAACAATGAGACCATTCTAACTTGGGTAGGTCACCCAGAACAATGAGACCATGCTAACAGGGTAGGTCACCCGGAACACGGCACAATGAGACCATGCTAACAGGGTAGGTCACCCGGAATAATAAGACCATTCTAACTTGGTGGGTAGGTCACCCGGAACAATGAGACCATGCTAACAGGGTAGGTCACCCGGAATAATGAGACCATTCTAACTTGGGTAGGTCACCTCGAACAATGAGACCATGCTAACAGGGTAGGTCACCCAGAACAATGAGACATTGCTAACTTGGGTAGGTCACCCGGAACAATGAGACCATTCTAACTTGGGTAGGTCACCCTGAACAATGAGACCATGCTAACAGGGTAGGTCACCCAGAACAATGAGACCATGCTAACTTGGGTAGGTCACCCGGAACAATGAGACCATTCTAACAGGGTAGGTCACCCGGAATAATGAGACCACTCTAACAAGGTAGGTCACCCATCAAAATGATGCCAACTTCATCATTCTTTAAAACACTTACTAGTTAAAGTCTTTTACAAAGACTTTTAATCATAAGCATTGTAAAGAAGGGGGCAACTGTCATAACCCAATTTTGGGTCCTTCCCCAAAACTACCCATAAATAACAATAAGATAAAATAAAAGGGGCTGGTGTTGGTAGGAAAATCAGGGTGAAATTTTGATTGTTTTCAAAAGCTCGATCGTACCTCTTTTGTGCCTAGAAATAAAGGAAAATGCAGATTTAGGGTTAATGTAATATATTTTCGGATAAATCTGCATAAACATTAAATCGAAAGATATAATTAAATTTTTATATGCCAATTCAATTTAATCATCGGCCAATTAAAAGTGTAATTATATTTGAGGATTTAATTTAGGGTCTAATCGAAGAATTTAATTAAGCGCAATGACTTAATTCTACTTTAAATGGGTCAAATTAATTAAGGGCTTAGTCAATGAAAAATCAAGTTCTTAAATTTAATCCGGGCTCGATTGATGAGAATAAATTTTTCAGAGACCAATTTGAAATTATTCAAGCCGATTATGCGAAATCGGGGACCAATTTGATTAAATTACGAGTTAATGTTCAATCGCACAAATCAGAAATCAGGGACCCAAATAAAAAAAAGGACGCGCAAAGCTAGGGATGTTTTCGAAATACTATGGGGATACAATTGCATAAAATTAAAAGTTTAAAACTAATTAGGGGTGCAATTGAAACAATTAAATATTGAAGGACCAAATTGCAAAAAAAAAAAAGTACAGCCGTGGCAATCCACGGCCTCTCTGCAAATTCTTTGCAGAGGCAACCTCTGCAAAGAATTTGCAGAGGCTGCAACCTCTGCAACGATTTTGCAGAGGCTGCAACCTCTGCAAAGAATTTGCAGAGGAGCCTCTGCAAATTTGTTGCAGAGGCATCCTCTGCAAAATGTGCATGAGGAGGCAGAGGCAGCTCTGCCCCTATAAATAGAGAGAACTGAGAGTTTTGAAAAGGGGAAGAAAAGGAGAACGAAGAGGAGACGAAAAAACTGAAAAAAGAAGAGAGAACAGCTAGTTACGTGAAAGAAGAAGGGAAAGAAAAAAGGAGGAGAAAAAACGAAAAAACGAAGAGGCAGACAGTGAGAAAGCAAAGAAAAAATAGAGGCGGGAAAAGCTGAAAAAGGCAAAGAGAATTTTACATAAATTTCAAATCTTCATCTCATTCGTCTCTCTCGGCCACAGCTCTCTCTCTCTCTCTAAAAACCAGCCGCCAGTCTCTCTCTCTCTCCCTCTCGGTCTGCAACTCCGACGACAGCTCAGGCCACCCAACTTCACCCTCATCACCTCCAGAAGCTCCCCTTCCACGCCAGCAGCCCAGCCGTGGACTCAGCCGCAGGCAGCAGCAGCAGCACCCGTCGCAGCCACACAGCCCCGTCACCTTCCGACGCTCATCCCGGCCATCACGAACCACCATTTCCGACACCACCACCACAGGGACAATCACCTCGACCTTCTCTACGCAGCGGTATTAACAGTTTCTACTTTCATCACAGTCGGAAAATCTTCCATTTACTGTGCGTGTAAACTTCATGCACGGGGAGTGAATTAATTCACTCCCCCGTGCCACCCCTGCAGGCCACTGTTCTGCACTATGCAGAACAGCGGGCTGGGCTGGCTGGGCCTCACCCCGGCCCAGCCTGACCATTGGAATGGGTGGGCCGTTTGGCCCACCTGGGGCTGGCAGTCCAGCCCCAAATGATGGGCCTATCGGCCCGTCAGGGCTGACAGCTGGCCCACAAAAATATATATATATATATAATAAAAAATAAAAATACAAAATTTGCAAAAAGATATTTTTTATTTAAAAAACAAAATGTGTTGTTTTTGTGCATACGGCTAATACACTAGCATATTTTAAGAAAATCCTTTTTCTTTCAAAAAATATATATTATCTTGGAGTTTTGATGAAAATATGTTTTAACATGTATTTCGCAAAAAAAAAAATCATTTCTTGCATCTTGAGATTTTACATGTTTGTAAAATCCAAAGGGTATTGGCCAATATTCCAAAAATATAAAAACCTTTTTTTTTGGTGATTCATATTATTCACTGTTGGTATTTGGATAAATAAATCCTAAGGGGTTAATATCCAAAATATTCGGCGGGGATAATATGCTATTATTCACTGTTCGATGTTTGGATAAATAAATCCTAAAAAATGGGGTTAATATCCAAAATATTCGACGGGGATAATACATCATCATCATTTAACTAACATATTCTTCGAAAGATCAAAACCATAACAAATCATAAGCCAACCAAAATGTCAAGCAGCTTACCTTAGGTAGAGCGTATTAGGAGTGCTAAAACCTTCCCTTTACGCAACCAGTCCCTTACCCTAGAAACTCTGAAAGACCAGTTTAGGTTTCCTAGTAACCATAATACTAGGTGGCGACTCCCTTTTGCAAAAATAAAGATAATTCCCCCGACATTGAAAATCCCCGCTCACGGGGAGGGTCGCCACGACGCCGCGCTCTCGCGATGGGGTGCGACAATTGTTATTCTGTTTTTGCATACTTTTGTTGTGTGCATCTTTTTATTTATACATATATCTTATACCATCTTTCATACTCTAGACTACAAATACAATATTATAGAACACACCTTGTATACTCTTAACACATAGTACAAATCACAAATAAGAATAAATATGCATCTCTTCGAGCTAAACTATTTAATAGCTCTACCCTGTCTTATGCAGAAACAGAAACAGGAGCAGGCTAGCATTGTCAAGGCAAATTCTGGCTAGTTATTTCAAAGTAACAGCTGCATTTCTCAATGCCAGATATCTTTGCACATGCTCATTTGGAAGTGATCTCACAAGTTTCAAGACATCAGTATTCGCATAACGGAGGTTGGTCCTTGGATCATGGTAAGATGCCTGCAGAAGAAGTTCGCTATGCATAAGAGGGTCTGTAAAAAGATTGGTACACTATTCCATATTGTTTTGGATAGCATTCAAGATTGTAGTAGTTGATCATTGCATGTTCAAACTGTATTTGATGGGATGAACGAAACTGATAGCATATGGTGTCTAAGTGTCATGCTACTTAAGAACGGAGGGTAGCTAAACTCTTTACTTTTCAATTTCATATATCAATATAAACATTTGACAAGGTCATCACAATCTTGAGCGGCATGCTCAATCCTGAACAATCTAAGCTTCAGCACCATGGCTTCTTCCAACTAAACAAAAGCAGATGTATTAGGACTCCAGTTGACATCCCAGGGCACCTTTAAAGATGGGCACCATGCACATTTGCTTCATTAAAGTTGCAAGATTACATGTTAAATCTGGTAAAACATATATAACTTTCAATTCTTCCCCAACCACTAACTTCCAGTTTTCACATTTCTAAAAAGCAATAGAGTACTAGAAAGTAATTCATCCTCAGAAATATTGCTTACAAATATGATGCGACATGTAATTGACATAAGGAACAACATTGACAAGGCAGGAAACAGGAACCAGTTCTTGGTTTAAGTTGTGCAAATGTTAGAACTCTACCTCCATCCTTGATTTCATTAGGACAATAAGCTTGTACAGATGTAAACATGCTCATTCTCAACCAGATTATATGCGATGAGCTCAAAAACACTAAGAGACAGAGTAGCTTAACTTGCTAACAGGCAATGCATAATATGCAGATGGACTGCTTATAATAATCTTTCCACTCTAAAAGAATGTTGATGAAGTACTTAGACCATGCAAATATATCAGAAAGCCTCCTTCAGGTTACGGGATTACAATTAGGTTAGATGAGGCCGAACAAATCAAACCTTCAATTGTTTTTTCCCAACCAATGGCAATAGGACAACCAAGTTATTTATGCTCGGCAACCAATAGGCTCATGGTATTCAAAACCAAAAAAATGACTAACCATGCACCTAAGAAAACAAAAAAAAAGGTGTATCTTAGCTGGAACTGATTAATTCTGGAACTGTAAAAAACCTTAATCCTCAATTCCACTGAATGAGCTAGAGAACGTATGATTGTAGAAAAGCTTAAGCTCAGCCAAACTGTAGTGTTTTGAATTTTTTTATAAGGAGAATACAATAATGCACTTAGTGGCATAGAATTAGGTTAAGGGTAGGGTAGTAATTGCACAAGCTAGTAAATATAAATAGAAAAGAAAAGAAAAGAAAAGAAAAAAAAAAGGAAAAAGAGAGGTAATCTGAAAATAGAGAGAGAGAGAGAACCGGGACGAGAGAAAGAAGAAGAAGAAGAGAAAAGAGGGAAAGAGAAGAAGAAGAAGAGAAAGGAAGAAGGAGAAATAAGTTGTTAAGGTAATGTGTGTGTTTATTATGTATAAATATGATTATTAGCTATGATTTTGCTTGAATGGGTTGTTAGGGTTTGAGAATTTTATTTGGGTTTGATTGATGAATTAGGAGAGATGTTAGGGTTTGAATGTGTTGGATAATAGTTTAATTAGTTTGATTGTAGATGATTTTGAAGTTTTGAGATGTTTGGTTTGAGAAAATATTGAGAAAAATGGTGAAATAATGTTGATAAATTCGAAATCTTTTGCTGGAAATTCTGGGTGGAGGTTGAAGATGACAAAAATTCATTTTGGTCCTTTTGGTGAAAATTTCAGTTTAGTCCCCGAACTTTGGAAAAATTACAGTTTGGTCCCTGGGGTGAAATTGAAGATTCTGGACAGAATTGAGGATAAATTATGGACAAAATTTCAGTATAGTTGTGAATTTAAGAGGAGTTCAATTTAGTCCTTCAATTTGGTAAAATTACGATTTGGCCCTAAAAATATGAGAAAAATTCAGAATGGTCCCTAGGTGAAATAATAGCATTTAAGATTGGTTTGATGGATAATTGAAGTTCATTTGATGGATTATTATCAATTTTATGAGTTAGGTATTTGGAATTAGATTTTGGAAGAAACCTTTGATTTAGGTTTTACGAAGAAATGGATAGTTGATTCAAAAACACATAGGATTATGATTTGAACTCTTAGATATGTTATTAAAGGTATTTTAATTCCTTTGAGTCATTTTTTGAATATCTTCTTTTATATATATTCAGATAATCCCGATATTCAACCCGCGGGACATCAGTAGGATTTCGTCAACACTCTGCTTCTGAACCTTGTTTGTTCTTAAGTCAGGTGAGTGGATAATATTTAATATGCATGAGAAATAGTATAAATATTTGAATTTGCCAGTATGAATTGGATTATGCTTTTTTGGATAATATATACCTTGATTATATTCTTGATACGATAAAGCATAATCAGTTGTTGAATATCCGTTCTTGATATGAGCCTATATCTGTTTGTGAATTGTTAGCTCCTCATTTGATTGATACCATGAGTTGAGCCTTGTGATATGAACATGTTTGTTTGATATTAGATATACCTATGGTATGCCAGTCAGAATACCCATGCTAACAGGGTAGTGTTAGCCTTTGTGCACATCGTATCTGAAACCCTAGTTGGTCGGGGGAGTCACCAACCTGTGTGGACTGATCATCCCACAGTACGGAGCCTTATGCTCATTATATTCTGATTTTCTGACGAGCTTTACCTATATATTCTTGTTATGACCTATTTGAGAAGTTTGTTGTAAGAACCTTGAGCCGACTTGATATTATACTTCTCTTTGCTATATTATCTCGTATGTGTATATTGGATATTATCTACTCACTGAGTTGTTGAACTCACTCCCTCATATTTCATTATTTTCAGGGTCGTAGCTTGCTAGCAGGTCATTTTTGTCCAACTCTTGGAACCTGCTATTTTGGTTGTTATCGATACTTTTGTTCTTATGTTTAGCTAGTGCTCCACAATTGTAATTGTATATAATCAACTATTGTATTAAGACAATCGAATTATGTTATAAAGTGTACTTTGATATTTCCGCTGCGTTAAATTCTGAAGTTGAATGATAAGTTTGTGTGTAAGTTTGGGTTCGCATAGGTGTGGAACCTTGGAGGGGGACCATGCCTATGTGCCGGTCACGGATCCGGGAATCGGGTCGTGACAAAGATGGTATCAGAGCCGAAATTATAAAATGAATAAAAGTAAAAGAGTGAGTGACAAAACATAATGACATAGCTTTCAATTCATGAAATAATAGTAAAGTTAGGATTCGTATTGTGGAGCATTAGGATCCATTTTGTCTTGTCTGTTATCCTTGAAATTCTGAATTCTCATCAAGCATGTCTTCTTGATTCCTTTTGTCTTGTCTGTTATCCTTGAAATTCTGATTTCTCATCAAGCATGTATTCTTGATTCCTTTTGTCTTGTTTGTTATGCTTGAAATTCTGAACTCTCATCAAGCATGTCTTCTTGATTCCTTATGTTCTTCTATAGATATGCTTTCCGATAATTATTTGATAACTATTGTGTTATTGTTCTAGAATGATAAGAGTGTGCTATTTCTTCTAGGATATGTCAAGGAATAGACGTGTAGCTGATAATATTAGAGTAGGTGACGATCAGGATGATGTCCCTATTGTACGATTGAGAAATACTAGGCAAAGGAGAGGAGGTGCACCAGCGCCTCAATATGTTGAAGAGATACCTCCATCAGTAGAGGAGGAGTCTTATGAGATTGAAGAGGAAAATGAGGTTGATGAAAGAGGTGCAGGAGAGGCTGCCACTGCAATAATGACAGAGTTGCGGCAGCTTAGCAGGACTATGCGAACTTGGATGGAATCTAATATGGGGAGAGATAGTAGAAGGGATAGAGATGTGCCCTCATCATCTCATACTGTTCAAGGAGTTAATGTGCCATTGAATGATTTCATGAAGTTGGCACCTCCTACCTTCACTGGGATGAATAGTTCAGAGGATCCTCAAAGGTTCCTTGATGATATCTGGCGTCGATGTGAAATTTTGGGATGTACAGACCATCGGGCTGTAAGTTTGGCGTCATTTAGGTTGGAGGGAGATGTGGCAATTTCTTGGTTTGAGTCTAGGAAGAGGGCAAGACCAACGGAGGCTCGATGGACATGGAATGAGTTTAGCACCATGTTTTTAGACAGATTTCTCCCTCAGAGTGTTAGAGATGCTCGGCTTTATGAATTTGAGAGGTTATCTCAAGGGAGTATGACGGTAGATGAATATGATCTAAAGTTTACCCAGTTGTCTAGATATGCTGAATGTCTTCTACCTACGGAAGAGTGGAGAGTCAAAAGGTTCATAAGAGGGCTTAAATCCTCTATATTTATAGCGATGGTGTCCCGAGTGTTTCCATCGTACTCCTCGGTTTGTTGGCTGCGCCGGGACGGATAGAGCGCGAGAATTTGAGGACATAGTTACAAGTCGGCCCTAAAAGGTCTAGAGAGGAGGGCCAGTCCTCTAGACAATCAGGAGGATCAAGTGCGGGTCCATTTAGGGGACGAAGTGGTCGTCAAGATTCTAGGGTTCAGAGGAGGTTCAGACCGAGAACAACAGTTAGTGGTTCGGGTAATCAAAGTGGTAGTAGTGATGCTCGGAGTTATGGCCAAAGTCCAGTTCAAACTGCACCCCGTAGCTCATTTGTTCCATCTGGGAACAATTCTTTATGCCAGTACTGTGGAGGAGGTCATACTGGTGCGGAATGTTATAGAATGACCGGAGCTTGTTTTAACTGCGGCCAGCTAGGCCATAAGATTAGGGAGTGCCCTAGGAGACAAGCATCAACTTCAGGGGCATCTAGTTCAGCTCAACGTCCTATTCAGTCACCATCAACGGGTCAGTCTATAGCTCATGGTGGAAGAGGTTTTGGTGGACATGGTCAGAGGGGCCGAGGGGGCAGAGGTCAGAGGCAACAGGATCAGAGGCATGCTAGAGTCTTTACCTTGACTCAATAGGATGCTCAGACATCCAACACTGTTGTCTCAGGTATTCTTCCTGTTTGCTCTTTTGAAGCAAAAGTTTTATTTGATACTGGTGCCACCCATTCATTTGTGTCCCTATATTTTGCCATGAGGTTAGATAGACAACCAACTCTATTAGAATTTCCCATTTCAGTTTCTACTCCTTTGGATGAATCAATATTGGTGAAGTATGTGTATCAAAATTGTGAGATAGAAATTGGAAATAAGATTTTTATGGGAGACTTGAATGTTTTAGATATGATTGATTTTGATGTGATTTTGGGAATGGATTGGTTGTCAAAGCATAGGGCTGTAGTAAATTGTTGGGGTAAGGAGGTAGTATTTGAATTAGATGGAGAAACAGGGTTAGTATTTCGAGGAGATAAAATTGTGTCTTCATCAATTATGTTGTCGACTATCACTAGGAAAATGGCACGAAAAGGGGTACAATGTTACCTAGTACACATAGTGGATGTAGATAAGGAAATTCCCCAATTAGACCAAGTCCCTATAGCTAAGGAGTTCATTGATGTATTTCCTGATGAGTTGCCTGGATTGCCTCCGTATAGGGAGATTGATTTTTCTATTGATTTGGTTCCGGGTACCGAACCAATATCAATGGCACCATACAGAATGGCACCAGCAGAATTGAGAGAGTTAAAGGAACAATTGCAGGATTTATTAGATAAAAAGTTCATTCGGCCAAGTGTGTCTCCTTGGGGAGCCCCAGTGTTGTTTGTGAAGAAGAAAGATGGGTCATTGAGGTTATGTATAGATTATAGACAACTAAATCGAGTGACAATTCGAAATAGATACCCACTCCCTCGAATAGATGACTTGTTTGATCAGTTGCAGGGAGCCCAATTCTTTTCTAAGATTGATCTTCGATCTGGGTATCATCAGTTGAGGATAAGGAAGGAAGAAATTCCAAAAACCGCCTTTAGAACTCGGTATGGTCACTATGAGTTCTTGGTAATGTCTTTTGGATTAACGAATGCGCCCGGCGGCTTTTTATGGACTTGATGAACAGAGTGTTTAAACAGTTTATTGATCAATTTGTGATAGTTTTTATTGATGATATTTTGATTTATTCAAAGTCTAGAGAGGAGCATGAGCAACACTTGAGGATTGTGCTTCAAACTCTGCGGGAACATCAATTGTATGGTAAATTCTCAAAAAGTGAGTTCTGGCTGGAGAGGGTAGCATTTCTTGGACATGTAGTGTCAAGAAATGGGATTGAGGTTGACCCTCAAAAGATTGAAGCAGTAAAGCAATGGCTTAGGCCTACTTCGATATGGAAATTAGGAGTTTCTTGGGTTTGGTTTGGATACTATAGGAGGTTTGTGGAGAACTTTTCTCGGATTTACGCACCATTGACTAAGTTAACACGAGAAAAAATGTTAAGTTTCAGTGGTCTGAAGCTTGTGAGAAAAGCTTCTTGGAATTGAAGCAGAGATTGACTACAGCTCCTGTTCTAGCAGTACCATCGGGTTCTGGTGGTTACACAGTTTATTGTGATGCCTCGAGAGTAGGGTTAGGATGTGTTTTAATGCAAAATGGCAAGGTTATTGCTTATGCTTCGCGGCAGCTGAAGAAGCATGAACAAAACTACCCTACACATGATTTAGAGATGGCCGCTGTAGTTTTTGCTTTGAAGATTTGGAGGCATTACCTATATGGAGAAACTTGCGAAATCTTTACGGATCATAAAAGTTTGAAGTACATCTTTCAGCAGAGAGATCTGAATATGAGGCAAAGGAGATGGATGGAGCTGTTGAAAGATTATGATTGTACTATACGGTATCACCCAGGCAAGGCAAATGTAGTTGCCGATGCTTTGAGTAGGAAATCATCAGGGAGCCTAGCTCATATTCAAGAGGTACGAAGGCCTTTGATTAAGGAGTTGCATGGATTAGTGGATGAAGGAGTTAATTTTAACCTTAGCAGAGGTAGAGCAATGATTGCTCACTTTCAGGTTAAGTCAGACTTGTTTGAGAGGATAAAAGCAGCTCAGAAGGAAGATGATTCACTACTCGGGATTAGAAGTGAGGTTGAGCGGGGGTAAAAGCTGCAGGGTTTTGTGATTGGTGATGATGATGTGTTGAGATTTGGGGATAGACTTTGTGTACTGATGTTGATGATCCGAAGAGAGAGCGATGACGAGGCACATCGGGACAGTCTATACTGATGCATCAGGGTTCCACCAAGATGTATAAAGATCTTAAGGTGTGCTATTGGTGGAATAGGATGAAGGGCGATGTAGCGAGACTTTGTTTCTAGGTGTTTGACTGTCAAAGGGTAAAGGTGAACATCAAAGACCTCTGGATTGCTGCAACCATTGTTGATACCCGGGAATGGAAGTGGGAAAGGATCACAATGGACTTTGTGGTTTGGGTTGCCTAGGAGTCAGGAGGGTTATGATTCGATATGGGTGATTGTTGATAGATTGACAAAATCAGCCCATTTTCTACCAGTTAAAATTACTTATGGGTATGCAAAGTTGGCAGAATTGTTTATTAGCGAGATTGTACGATTGCATGGCGTGCCAATCTCGATAATTTTAGATAGAGGTCCACAATTCACATCGCGATTTTGGGTGAAGTTTCAGGAAGCGATGGGTACTAAAGTGCAGTTGAGCACAACTTTTCACCCTCGGGGCGATGAGTCGATCCCGAAAGGACTATTCAGATATTGGAGGATATGTTGAGAGCCTGTGTTATGGATTTTGGGGTTGGTTGGAGTAAGTTCCTATCATTAGTGGAATTTGCTTACAACAACAGTTATCAGGCTAGCATAGAGATGGCACCTTATGAGGCTTTGTACGGACGAAAATGTAGATCACCCGGGTTTGTTGGTTTGAGGTTGGTGAGAAAAAGGCTAATGGGACTGAGTTGATTCAAATTACCTCGAGAGAAGATAGAGGTGATCGGAAAAGAGGCTTGAGACTGACTCAAAGTAGGCGAGAAAAAGTTACGCGGATAAAAGGAGGCGTGACTTGGAGTTTTCGATGGGTGATTGTGTGTTCTTAAAGGTCTCACCGACCAAAGGAGTATTCAGGGTTTGGAAAGAAAGGCAAGCTAAGTCCTCGATTTATTGGGCCGTATGAGATTTTGGAGAGAATTGGAGCGATTGCTTATAGGTTGGCCTTACCGCCAAATTTGTCGGCCATACATCCGAGTATTTCATGTTTCTATGCTACGGAAGTATATGCTGGGGATCCATCTCATGTGTTAGAAGTGCATCCAGTTGAGTTAAGAGATGATGTGACTTATGAGGTGCAACCAGAAACTATAGTGGATCGACAAGTGAGAAAGCTAAGGTCGAAGAATATAGCTTCGGTGAAGGTGAAGTGGAAAGGTCATTCAATTGAAGAAGCGACATGGGAACTTGAGGATAAGATGCGTGAGGAATATCCTCATCTTTTTGATAATCTCGGTACGTATTTAAATATTTATTTAGTTTCGAGGACGAAACTTTTATAAGGTGGGGAGATTGTAGTGTTTTGAATTTTTTTATAAGGAGAATACAATAATGCCCTTAGTGGCATAGAATTAGGTTAAGGGTAGGGTAGTAATTGCACAAGCTAGTAAATATAAATAGAAAAGAAAAGAAAAGAAAAGAAAAAAAAAAGGAAAAAGAGAGGTAATCTGAAAATAGAGAGAGAGAGAGAACCGGGACGAGAGAAAGAAGAAGAAGAAGAGAAAAGAGGGAAAGAGAAGAAGAAGAAGAGAAAGGAAGAAGGAGAAATAAGTTGTTAAGGTAATGTGTGTGTTTATTATGTATAAATATGATTATTAGCTATGATTTTGCTTGAATGGGTTGTTAGGGTTTGAGAATTTTATTTGGGTTTGATTGATGAATTAGGAGAGATGTTAGGGTTTGAATGTGTTGGATAATAGTTTAATTAGTTTGATTGTAGATGATTTTGAAGTTTGAGATGTTTGGTTTGAGAAAATATTGAAAAAATGGTGAAATAATGTTGATAAATTCGAAATCTTTTGCTGGAAATTCTGGGTGGAGGTTGAAGATGACAAAAATTCATTTTGGTCCTTTTGGTGAAAATTTCAGTTTAGTCCCCGAACTTTGGAAAAATTACAGTTTGGTCCCTGGGGTGAAATTGAAGATTCTGGACAGAATTGAGGATAAATTATGGACAAAATTTCAGTATAGTTGTGAATTTAAGAGGAGTTCAATTTAGTCCTTCAATTTGGTAAAATTACGATTTGGCCCTAAAAAATATGAGAAAAAATTCAGAATGGTCCCTAGGTGAAATAATAGCATTTAAGATTGGTTTGATGGATAATTGAAGTTCATTTGATGGATTATTATCAATTTTATGAGTTAGGTATTTGGAATTAGATTTTGGAAGAAACCTTTGATTTAGGTTTTACGAAGAAATGGATAGTTGATTCAAAAACACATAGGATTATGATTTGAACTCTTAGATATGTTATTAAAGGTATTTTAATTCCTTTGAGTCATTTTTTGAATATCTTCTTTTATATATATTCAGATAATCCCGATATTCAACCCGCGGGACATCAGTAGGATTTCGTCAACACTCTGCTTCTGAACCTTGTTTGTTCTTAAGTCAGGTGAGTGGATAATATTTAATATGCATGAGAAATAGTATAAATATTTGAATTTGCCAGTATGAATTGGATTATGCTTTTTTTGGATAATATATACCTTGATTATATTCTTGATACGATAAAGCATAATCAGTTGTTGAATATCCGTTCTTGATATGAGCCTATATCTGTTTGTGAATTGTTAGCTCCTCATTTGATTGATACCATGAGTTGAGCCTTGTGATATGAACATGTTTGTTTGATATTAGATATACCTATGGTATGCCGGTCGAGAATACCCATGCTAACGGGGGTAGTGTTAGCCTTTGTGCACATCGTATCCCGAAACCCTAGTTGGTCGGGAGTCACCAACTTTGTGTGGGTGATCATCCCACGATGCGGAGCCTTATGCTCATTATATTCTGATTTTCTGACGAGCTTTACCTATATATTCTTGTTATGACCTATTTGAGAAGTTTGTTGTAAGAACCTTGAGCCGACTTGATATTATACTTCTCTTTGCTATATTATCTCGTATGTGTATATTGGATATTATCTACTCACTGAGTTGTTGAACTCACTCCCTCATATTTCATTATTTTCAGGGTCGTAGCTTGCTAGCAGGTCATTTTTGTCCAACTCTTGGAACCTGCTATTTTGGTTGTTATCGATACTTTTGTTCTTATGTTTAGCTAGTGCTCCACAATTGTAATTGTATATAATCAACTATTGTATTAAGACAATCGAATTATGTTATAAAGTGTACTTTG
Organism: Salix suchowensis; assembly: GCA_029030765.1. Taxonomy (NCBI): domain Eukaryota; kingdom Viridiplantae; phylum Streptophyta; class Magnoliopsida; order Malpighiales; family Salicaceae; genus Salix; species Salix suchowensis. The sequence continues at coordinate 18,980,293 of CM054995.1, forward strand.
ATATTTCCATTTGCGTTAAATTCTGAAGTTGAATGATAAGTTTGTGTGTAAGTTTGGGTTCGCATAGGTGTGGAACCTTGGAGGGGGACCATGCCTATGTGCCGGTCACGGATCCGGGAATCGGGTCGTGACACAAACCGTACCTAAAAAGTTCAATGACAGCAGTTGTATCTTAGCTGAATAGCAGGCAATGAATAAAATGCAGAATTATCATTAACAACTGATGATTCTCTCTCAACTAGTATTATAGCATGTAATTAAATAAGAAATATTGTAATCTCATTCTTATGTGGTAATCTCCACCATTACTATTGTATGTTGCCCTACACATATATATAGAAAGGATTGGCTAATTATTATGTTAAGCCTCCTAATTATTCTCAACTTGGTATCAGAGCCCTTGTCCATCAAAACTCTTTTTTCTCTCCCACAGCCGGCCCTAATTTTTCTTCCTCCCCATGGCTTCCTCTGCTGCCGCCGCTGCCACCTCCCCTTCCACCGGCGTTGACTCATCACCGGCGAGCCATGCTCCTCCTGCTGGCCGAGAGCTTCCTCCCCATGTGGAGAATGTGTTTGACTCTTCTTCCTCTCCTTTGCCTCTCATGGGAACACAAAATTCAGCAATGATTCCCCTATCAAACACTCATCATATTATTTCGTTGAAGCTTACGAACACCAATTATCTTTATTGGAGAATGCAGATGAAGCCATATCTCCTTGGTCAAGGTGTTTTTCACGTTGTTGACGGCTCCTTGTCGTGCCCTCCAGCTCACTCGCTTGACGCTACGGCTGCAACTTCCTCTGCCATTAGCCCTTCCTTTCTTTGTTGGAAGCAACAAGACCAACTCATTTTAAGTGCCCTCCTCTCCTCTCTTTCCGTTGATGTGTTGCACCTTGTGGTTGATTGTTCCACTTCGCATTGTGTTTGGCGAACTCTTGAGAAGGCCCTTGCCTCTCCCTCTAATTCTTGCATCATGCAACTTCATGGCTCCTTTCAAGATCTTAGGCAAGGTGATGCCTCGGTTAGCATGTATATGCAGCAAGCCAAAGCATTGTTTGACGAATTGGCTGCTGCGGGACGTCCTATGTCCCTTAAAGACTTCAATCTCTATGTGTTTCGTGGTCTTCGCGGTAAGTTCAAAGACTTGGTTACTAGCCTCATAACCAAGGCCGAACCTCTCTCCTATGCTGATCTTCACAACCACCTGCTCACTCACAAATTTTTGCACAAAAATTCATTCCATTCAATGGCTCTCGGCGCCCCATCTTCACCTCTACCGCAGCAGCCACCACTACTGCCAACGCCACAAAATTCAGCCAATCATGTCATGGTTAATAACAACCGAAACAGGGGGCGTTATAGAGGTAATTGGCATCCCAATTACAACAGATTTTCAGGCCAAAACAGGGGCCAATTTGCTGCCAATTCATGGCAGCAGCACCGACGCAACTTAGCAGACATAAGGCCGAACCAGGGGTGGTTTGGACAGCAGCATGTGCGCTGTCAATTGTGCTCTAATTTTGGCCACTCAGCCCTTCAATGCTCCAATTTTCGTGGCAGCAAACAGCAGCCATCTACTCATCTTGCCGTTGCACATGATTCGGTTGCTGCCAATTCGGTTCCCGACACCAGCGCGAATCAACACGTGACACCGGACCTTGCAACTCTAACCGATTCTGCACCTTATCTTGGTAACGATTTCTTGCATGTTGGTGATGGTAAGGCCCTTGTCATATCCCATGTTGGACGTGCTATTTTACATTCCCCAAAACGCATGTTTACATTGACTAATGTTCTTCGCGTACCTCACATTACCAAACCGTTGTTATCTGTTCATAAATTCTGTCGTGATAATCATGTTTATTTTGAATTTCACGATTCTGTGTTTTATGTGAAGGATCTCGTCACCAAGGAAGTTCTTCTTTCCGGTCAGAGTCATGATGGTCTTTATGTCCTCTCGGAGTCTTCAGCTACGTCAATTCCTCAAGCATATTTGTCTTCTTGCATTTCCGCGACTGCCGACTTGTGGCATCGTTGTTTAGGTCATCCAACTCCTCGCATTTTGAATTTATTAGTTTCCGAAAATAAAATTATTTGTACATCTAGACGATCGTTTACTCAATGTCAAGCATGTCCTTTAGGAAAATCGTCCCGTTTGTCATTACGACCGACGGGTCACAAAACGTCAAATCCACTTGAATTAATTTTTAGTGATGTTTGGGGACCTACTCCCATGTTTTCTTCTGATGGTTTTTGTTATTTTGTTATATTTGTTGATGCGCACACTAAATATATCTGGTATTATCCCCTTGTTGCGAAATCTGATGTATTTTCCACGTTTCAACGTTTTCAAACTCTTGTTGAACGTCAGTTTTCTCGTAAAATTAAATCTGTTCAAACTGATTGGGGTGGTGAATATCGCAAATTAAATAAATTTTTTGAAACCATTGGTATTCACCATCGCCTAATTTGCCCTCATACTCATGAACAAAATGGCACAGCTGAACGTCGTCATAGGCATATTGTCGAAACTGGTCTAACCCTTCTAGGCCAGTGTCATGCTCCATTGCGCTATTGGAATTATGCTATGGAATCATCAGTATATCTTATTAATCGCATGCCTACTCTTGTCCTTCAAAATAAATCTCCTTATGCGTGCTTGTTTGATCGCACTCCTGATTATAATTTTCTCTGTATTTTTGGGTGTCTTTGTTTCCCATTTTTACGTCCATATCATGCTCATAAATTAGATTTTTGGTCTTTTCCATGTGTGTTCTTAGGCTATAGCTCATCTCATCTTGGATATCGCTGTCTTGATTTAGAGTCTGATCGTATCTATATATCCCGTCATGTTCGTTTTCATGAAAGTGTCTTTCCTTTTAGGAAATCTGAATAGGTAACAACTGCCCCGATACCATCCACTACACCTACCTACCTTCCATCATTGCAACCTCCTCCATACTTGCCTACCCATACCCAAATCACCAGAAATACCAACCCACCTTTGCCCGATGTTTCATCTGACCCTGCTTCACCATCCCGCACTACCATACTATCACCACATGCTTGTCGTTCCACTGATTTTTGTGCAGGAACAGGTTCAGATGTGCAGGTTTTAGGAGCAGCACACTCTCGGTCCGAAACCAACCCGACAGTAGGTTCACCACCACCTGCGGTGCAGCCGAGCTCCTCCCCGACTTCACCTCCTGGTTTAAAGCTTTGTGTTGACCTCTCCTCTTATCCTCTTCAGCACACTCCAGGTACAAGTACTGCTGCTCCATGTCCCGCTGTTTCCAAACACCCCATGGTTCTTCGTCCGAGACAGCCAAAGACAACATTGATCACCACGACAGCCTCATCTTTTGCCTCCTTCCGTCGGGTAGATACTCCTCCCTCACATGAGCCACTTGTTCTTAATGATGCAAACAGATATGAGGCTTGGTATAATGCAATGCGTGAGGAAATTCAAGAGCTCCGCGCAAACAGCACATGGACTTTGGTGCCGTTTCATCCATCCATGAATGTTGTTGGTAGCTGATGGGTCTACAAAATTAAACGCAGATCTGATGGTAGTATTGAGAGGTATAAGGCACGCCTGGTGGCAAGGGGCTTCACTCAGCAGGAAGGTATTGATTACTCATAAACTTTTAGTCCTGTTATCAAACAGGCAATGGTACGCTTGATATTCTCCATTGCAGTTTCGAGTGGTTGGAAAATTCATCAGCTTGACATTCATAATGCCTTCCTTAATGGTGTACTTGATGAAGAGGTTTACATGAAACAACCTCCAGGTTTTGTTGATTCTGCTCTCTCAGGTCATGTATGTCGATTGCATAAGTCTTTATATGGCTTAAAACAGGCTCCGCGAGCATGGTACACGCGTCTGAATGACTTCTTATTGTCCATTGGTTTTCATGCTTCTAAAGTGGACACCTCATTGTTTATCTTCTCAGTTGGTAGCGACATTTGCTATCTCTTGGTTTATGTTAATGATATCCTGCTTAAGGGTAATAATGTTGTTTTGCTGCAACGCCTAATTCGGTTATTGAGCTCAGAATTTAAACTTCAAGACTTGGGTGACGTTCATTATTTTTAAGGGGTTGAAGTTCAGACTACTAGTATGGGACTTATGCTTTGTCAACATAAGTATACACTTGACATCCTCACGCGAGCTAGTATGTTATCTTGTAAACCTGTTGACACCCCTATTTCGACATCCAAAGCCACCATTATGCCTGATTCTTTGTTTCCTGATGCTACTCGTTTTCGGCAACTAGTTGGTGCTCTTCAATATCTCACTTTCACACTTCTGGATATTTGCTTTGCTGTTAACCGGGTATGTCAGTTTATGCATGCTCCTACAGAATCTCATTGGGCTGCCGTGAAACGCATCTTGCGTTATCTTCGTGATACAGCATCACATGGTTTACACATTACTCGCAGCTCTTCTTTTGCTTTACATGGATTTACTAATGCAGATTGGGCAGGTAGTATTGAGGACAAAAAATCTACGGGTGGTTACCTTGTGTTCTTTGGTCAGACGCCGATTTCATGGAAATCGGGTAAGCAACACACTGTTACTCGGTCTTCGACGGAAGCTGAATATAAGGCCTTAGCAGATGGCACGACTGAAGTTATTTGGCTTCAGTACTTATTAACAGACCTTCAGATTTCGACCACCTATGCTCCTATCATTTCGTGTGATAACCTTGGCGCCACATACTTGTCTGCAAACCCTGTCTTTCATGCTCGCACAAAACATATTGAGATTGATTATCATTTTGTCCGAGATAGAGTTGCGAAGAAAGAGATTCAGATCCGATTTATTTCCTCCAAGGATCAACTTGCCGATGTTTTCACTAAGCCACTTCCGGCTCCTTCATTTACAGCTTTCAGGTTCAAGCTTCGGGTTGATTCTCCACCCTCAGCTTGAGGGGGCGTATTATAGCATGTAATTAAATAGGAAATATTGTAATCTCATTCTTATGTGGTAATCTCCACCATTACTATTGTATGTTGCCCTACACATATATATAGAAAGGATTGGCTAACTATTATGTTAAGCCTCCTAATTATTCTCAACTACTAGAGACCACCAAATATTCAACAAGCAAGGTTTTGACACACAAAATGGCCCTTCCTCCTGGCACTCAAAATCAAAGGACTTCACTTCAGAAGGATATGATTCAGCTGATAAAAATTACCAATAATGACACTGAAAGATATTTCTAAATTTACCAGACATTTCAACCCATTAAAATTTAAATCTAACACCAGTGAAGTCCAACGAATTCACCAGCCGGGCAGCAAGGAAGAAGATGACCCTATCGGGTAGAAAAAGAATGAAAGAAAAGGCCGAACTGGAGAGGTGAAGGGCAAAGTTCGAGGAGTATAACCTGGGCTCCAAACCAAGCCCGAAAAATCTCCAAATTAAAAATAAAGTTAGCCCAAGGAGAAGGCCCAATAAAATAAATGAGCCCACGACGATAAAGGTTACATTCTACATACGAGTAGGTCTGTACACTATACTCTCCATGGTAGGAACTCATGAGATTCGAAGATACATAAATACGAAAGGATCATCAAGCATAGAAAGACCTAGATTCATTCGGAACTTTTTCGAGTTCTATGTATCTTTGTAAAGTAAAGGCCCACATAAGAAGAGTTTGAGAGTGTTTAATAATGTTAATGTATTAAAATAATATAAATTTTTAATAGTAATAAATTAAAATGATTTAAAAACATATAAATTTAACACAAATTTTTTATTTATTTATTTTAAATACTTTTAAAACATAAAAACAAATATACTATTTATCACCAAGTAAGCATGTAAAATTGCAATGCTACTTCATGTTCGGTTATCGGTTATAATGTGGGTAGTGTTAGCCATAGTTCCATAATTAGAGTTTTTGTTGTTTACCATATGATTGTTTGATATTATATTTCAAAAATACTTTTTAAATAAGTTAAAAAAATATTTATTATTTTTATTTTTTATTTCAAATTAATGTATTTTGTGTTCTCAGATTGTTTTATTATGCTGATATCAAAAATAATTTTCAAAAATAAAAAATTTGATACATTTTTAAATAAAAATAACTTTGAAAAACAATCTCAACCACACTCACAAACACACCTTATATCTTCTAATATTCCAAGCTCAGCTAATTATAGATCACTACTAAAAAAGGAGTTAATAGAAACAAATTAATCCATTACAGTTTACAAAAGAATTTGTTGTTAACAAATATTAGTAATGAACTGATACAAATTTGTAATTACTAATTTATCTGCAACAAATTATTTATCGTATATAAATTAGCAACAAAATATTCCATTACAGAGCAAATAAATTAGCAACCACATTATTATTAGCAACTAAAATTCAAATTTCAATGCTAATTTCAGTATATACTAGATCTGATAACTTTTTAAATTTCTATAGATTATCAATTATTGTGAAACTGTAAGATCTCATGGCTTTGGATTAACTCTCCCTTGCAAACCCATTATTATTAACAAAATTAATAATTTTGATATACTAATAAGATCGGTCATGTGATCTCATGGGATTATTAACAAAATTATTATGAACCCATTATACTAATTTTGATCTCATGGGATTCTGGTCATGTGATCGGTCTTGACCTCAGTAGCAGCTTCCTTTATATCGACTCTAATAGCAGCCTCTCCCACCTTGTTCAGCTGAGAAGGCTGAATCTTGCTGGCAACGATTTCGACAACTCTAAAGTCCCTTCTGGGATTCGAAACCTCTCAGGGCTGTTTGATCTAAATCTCTCAATGTCTAGATTTTCCGGTCTTATTCCGGCAGAGATTTTTGAGCTTTCCCTTGATCTGGGCTGGAATTCTTTGAAGATTCAAAAACCTGTTGATCAAGGATCTCTACATTAATAAAGATTTCTCTTTTAACTAGATAATAATCGTAATATTATATATGAAGTTCTAACAATATTAAAATTCTTATAAATTCTAAATTTTATTAACCTAAATCTTGATTGAAATTCTAAATCCTATTAACCTAATTGATATCCAACTTGAACAAAGTCGGGTCTTCAACATTTAGTTGAAGCATTAACAACTTGGAGGTGCTCCGTCTCACTAAAGTGAACATGTTATCCAAGGTACCTCAAACCATGGCAAACTCATCCTCTTTGTCATATATATTTCTGAGGGATTGTGGATTGCAGGGAGAGTTCCCCATGGAAATATCTCAATTACCTAACCCCCGCTTTCTCAGCATCTAGTGTAGGTGACTTGCCCTGCGTTTTGCAGTTATAACCAAAGTTTTAAACATGTGAAAAAAAATGTTCATGGTCCTATATTTTCTTTATTATGATCTAAGCGAAATAATCAATCTACAAAACTTTCGATTATTTGGTTTTTTTATATTTTATTTTTTTATAAATAATTTGTTTAAAATAATAATTACTATTATTTTAAAGATATTTTTTCTTAAAAATTAGGAATGATTATATCTTTTGATATTTGTTTAATATTAATGCCTTAAAATATATATATAAAAATGAACTAATTATTTTTGAAAAATATCAAATTAATTTAATCTCATTGTTCTAATATCATGTAAAATATAATAATATGAAAAACAAATTTAAAAAATAAAAACAAACAATTTAATTTATTTTTGTAACAATAATGATAGTGGTGGCGATGGTATGACCACTAATAATTCGAAAATGAATTATTTACAATAATGGTTATAATAACAACGATAATAATTATGATAATTTAACAATCATGATACTAACTGTTATGGAACCATCTCACCTAAAAGCTTAAGCTTGTAAGTGAGACCCCATAATATGACTTATATTATTTTCTAACACACACCCTCAAGTGAAAGCCCTTTGGGTTTGAAACTTGTACAGACCCACATCACCTTGTGCTTAGTTTTTATCAAATAGAATGGGGGTGGTGAGATTCGAACTCGTGACCGCTGCGTCAACAAGGCTCTGATACCATGTTAAGGAACCATCTCCCCTATAAGCTTAAGCTTGTAAGTGAGTCCCCATAATATGATTTATATTATTCTCTAACAAATAGCTAACAATAGAAGATTCACTATACATGCATAAGAGAGAATTTCAATCTCATTTCACACCACCAAAGCTTAATTTACGCTGTTTTTTAGCGCAAGCTGCATTTAATACAAGGATAAATAACAATAAAAATTAAAAGTCAAAACTAAGAGCATAGATACATAAATACAAGCAAAAAACTAAAAACTATCCCGAAAAAATCATGAGATCAAAATTAAACCAAAAAAATAAAAGAATACAAAACAAAATATAAAACAAGAAGTTAGATATGTTGAAACGATACAGTTTTTTTTATCCCAACGGCTTACAATTTTACTAATTTAATATTAAAATAACCAATTAAAATATGCATAAAATCAATCAATTTATTTTAAAAAAAAAACTCAACGCAATGCACGGGTAAGGAATCTATTGTTTGCTAGAATAGCTTTTGTTGATGCTGTCTTGGCTGTACAAGATGACAAGACATGATCAATACTTATCTTAGTGAGATTATTATAGGTTTCTATTTCTTTATTTTCTTGTGATCATGTCCAGGACACTCAATTATTTTGGAATCAGGATTCTAATTCAAGGAAAAAGATAAGATTGACAAGTAAGCAATTGACATTATTGTTCCAGATTTACCTCACCAAAGCACTCAGTCTTGCTATGCACACTGTATAAGGTCTGTTTGGGGAGCAAGAAATCTGCCCGGCTTTGATAATGACTTCAGGCCTAATTACCTGGTAAATACAGGAAAAAAATAAAATCAAGACTATTTCGGCTGTTCTTTATTTATTCACCAACTCGCAAAAAAAATATATTTCTATTTTGAGAAATATTTGTCATTAGACAAGTGAGTTTAAGCTCTAAAAGATACAATCAAGCTTATCAGTATATAAACATGATTTTGTACCAGCTTGACTGGATTATGTGGTCTCCAAACAGCTTCCTTCTTGCTTGGTCAATTGTTAAGAACCCTAGATTTTATCCCTTCACCTTCACCTAACCCAGTTTCCCACTTTTTTTTTTCTCGAGGGAAAAAAAAACCACAATCAATAGCAAGATTAATCTGGGTCCATGACAAAAGAGTCACCCTCAGAAAAAAAATAATAGAGCGAATCTAATACCCAAGATTTAATTAAGGAGCCCACATGGATAGGTCTACCTTTAATAATTAAGTAAAAGTTGTTTGGTGAAAGAAGTGGTGGAAAACGATGGAACCTCGCATTAAATTCTCGCCCTCATAAGGTTAACAAACTTAATTTATTTTGTTTGTATGCATCAGATTTTTTTTTTTAAAATCAAAGACCTGTTCTGTTTCTTTATTATAAATTAGACGATACAGAATATAACATATGCGGCACTATATATATAGATCGTGAAAGCAAGCAAGCAAGGAAGCAAAGATGGTGAGAAAGGAAACTATAGTGGTGGTTTTCATGGCCAGCCTCCTCTTGGTGGCATCCTTCACCGTTTGTGCACATGCAACTGAAGGTCGTCGTATGCTGGCATCTGAGAAACTGTATTATCCTCAGCAAGGTAATTTAAACTCATCATGCTTGCTTATCCTTCATGGTGGATTAATGCTTTTCCGGCGACTAACGCAATTCTTGGTTATCTGAAGGCTGTCACTGCTGTTTCTTCGTCGGAAGCCCAACATACCCCCGGTGTGGAAAAGTATGCTGCCCTAACGCTATTAGACAGAACTGCTGCATCGCGACATAAAAAAAAACACTACGTAATCTACGCGCTTGTCGTGCATGTATACATATAAGTCTCGTGTTGCGGCCGGGCGAAAATAAATTATACTGTAAGCTGCAAATAGTTGGAGTACTGGAGCATCCTTCTGCAATATGCAGAAGTTCTTCACTATTCTTCTACTTCTTCTTTTTATAAATTAATGAGAGGGCTCCGAAATTTGTAATTTTATCAATATCCTGTAATAAAATGTTTATTTTTGTAGTAATTGTTGCTATCCAATTTTTGACCTACCTATTTTTATGTTTTGGAAAAAAACAAAAAATATCAAAAAAAGACAAAAATCCAAAAATATCTTGGTACAGGGGCAAAATTGAACAAATTAAGAGTTTAACGGTCAATTGAGGGTCAAATCGCACAAATCAAAAACCAAGGACCAAATTAAAAAAGGTGCGCAAGCTTAAGGCTGCTTTTAAAATTTTGACAAAAAAAAAACTCTATAAATAAAATTGATGAGAGCCAAAATAAAGGGACTAAAAAAAATATATACATCCAAAAAACCTAAAAAAAAAACTCTAACCCTAATTGTTTTTCTCTCTTAGGGCAACTGCAACCCCCCCACATTTTCCTCCCTCTCCTCTCCTTCTCTAGCCGTAGCCCCCATTCCCCCTGCTCCTTTTCTTTTCTTCCTCTCCTGTAGCTGCAGCCACCGGCTGACCAACCTCCCCTTAACCCATTCCCTTGCTAATTTCTTCCTTCCCCGTGAGCCCTTTTCGGCCAGCAGTCCCTATGGTCCCTCTCCTTTCCATGGCAGCAGCCCCCTCAACTCTTGTTTTTTCCTCTTTTTTTCTCCTGTAAGCAGCTGCAGTTGCAGCCACCTACCCCATTGTCTCTTCTCCTCTCAGCCTCCTTGCCAGATCTGAGCCCCGACCAACCAACCTTCTCCCATCGGCCACCCTTTGCCCGTCAACAGCTCTTCCCACCATGGCAGCAGAGGCGAGCCAGCAACCACCCAAACATCAACTTCGATCGGTGATAGGCTCTTCCTCGGCAGCACGATCTTTTCCCAACAGATCGACCACAACAACTCACCCACACAGCCATCATCGACAACAACACCCACCGTGGGTTGTCCCGTTGCCACTTGAAAGCGAACAAACCGAGAAGGACAGACCCGATAGTTGAAGAAGAGAATGAAATTGATTTTGTGCCTTTTTTGTTTGTGTTTGCCTTTGTTTTGCAGGTCGCCATGAAGGCCACCACCGATGAGAGAAGAAAGGGAAGAGGCAGATCCACACCCCCAGTCTTGTGTCTTCATTGGCGGCGGCATGTGGAACCACGTGCCGCCAGTGACGGTGGCGTGTGGGCTGACGCCACTGTTCCTAAGGTCTTTTTTTTTTTTTTGTAATTTCTTATGTTTATGTGTTTATTTGAATTCTTATTGTTTGTTTAATTATTATTTGTAAAATGTAATGAAAAAAAGAATGTGTGATGTGTGTGTGTTGTATTTTATTTGTAAAATGTAATGAAAAAGAGAATGTGTGTGTGTGTGTTGTATTTTATTTGTTCATTTATTTATGTTGTTTTGTTAAGAAAAAAAATATAAAACTATAAAAAAATGTGTTTTATTTGCATACGGCCAAAGTGTTTTCCTAAAATTTATCTTAGATTTAATAACAAGTTTATTCAATCTTGAGAATATGGCTTATATTGAAATAAATCGAGAAATTAATTCACGCGGATTAATGGTTAAATTCATATAGTAAATGTTGGATCTACAAGTAGGCTAGTATTTAAATATCTAGAAACGATCAAAAAAATTCTCAGCATTATTTTGAGCTGTGACCGATTTTTTGTGAACCGGTCTATATTGAAAAATCATGAAATTAATTCATGAGAATTAATGGTTAAATTCATATAGTGAATGTCGAACCTACAAGTAGGCTAGCATTTAAATATCTAGAAATAACCAAAGAAATTCTCAGGGTTATTCTGAGCGGTGACCGATTCCTTTTTTAATCAGAACATTTTTTACGAGGAATAAAATTGTAGAAAACTCATCCATGATAGATGATCCTTTTAAGGCATCTACGAGGATCTTTTTCCTGATATTTTATTTGGGTTCACGAACTCATAATAAAATCTCAAAAGCTAGATTTATTCATATGAATAAACGTTAAAAATCACATCAAAATACACAATGCAGCTTACCTCAGGTAAGGCGTACTAGGGGTGCTAATACCTTCCTTTTAAGCAGCCTGTCGGGACAACGATTTTTTACGCGTTTTGCGCCCCGCCATCCCCCCTTGATTTGGGGGAGATGACGGCGCGCGGTTTTATAGCCGTAAAATTTACGACTATAATTATTAGGAGTCGCCACCTAGTATTAAGGTCACTAGGAACCTATTGGTCTGCTAGAGTCTTGGGTAAGGGGACTTGTTGTGCAAGGGGAAGACGCATCACCCCCAGTGCACCCTACCTAAGGTAAGCTGCATTGTTGTTTGATTGTTTTTTTCTAAATTTTTTTTTACATGACATTTTCAAAACAACCATTTCTTGCTCTACGAGTGTACTTTACAATGTAATTTTACACTGCAGTTGAAAATCTTTTTTTCTTATCTACAGATGTACTTTACAATCTAATTTTACACCATAGTTAAAATCTTTTTTAATCTACGGATGTACTTTACAATGTAAATTTACACCGTGAAAGCTAAAACAAAATAATTGTTAAATTATTTTTGATATTTTTGCCAAATTCCAATGGATAATCATAAACTGGTTACGATATCCAATTTTTCATTTTTAAATATTAGGAAGATGCAACATATGTTTTACGAAGAATATGATGGGAAAAACTTTAGAATTCGGCCGTATGCACGAAAATAAATAAATTTTTTAAAACACATTTTTTTTTGTTTTTTTTTTTTAAAATTCAAGTTAGGCCGGACCCAGCTGAGGCTGCTAAAGGCCCAAGTTTGCTGGACTTGGGCCTGGCCCAGCCAGCTAGGCTGGGCCGAGAGAGGCTAGCCCAAAAGGGCAAAAAAAAAGAGAAATAAAATGCAAAACACGTGCACAGTGCAGTGAATTAGTTCACTGTGACGTGAACAGTGATTTGGTGGTCGGCCGACCACGATGAGGGGATTACCTGCCACTGCCACCGGGTAGAGGACGTCGAGGTTGTTCTCCCTGTCTTGGTGGCGTAAAAAATGGTGGCCGGTAGGGGCGTTGGAAGAGGGCCGGTCTATGCTGGAATTCGTGGCTGTTGGCTGCCGTTGTTGCTGTGACGTCGCCGGAGCTGGAGAGGGAGAGCTTAGCTTGCTGTTGGGGAGCTTCTGGAGGTGCTGTCAGAGATGAAGAGTGTAGAGCTAGGTGTTCGGAGCTGGTTGACCGAGAGGGAGAGAGAGAGTTGTTGGCATCGGAGTTGGGGAAGAAGATAGGTGGTTGCCGCTGCGTGTCTTCGTCTTCTTCCTTGTAACGTGATTCCTCAAAATTTTCCCCCTCTATTACGTGAAATTTCTGCTCTCGTTTTTTCAGGTTTTTCTCTGTTCGTCTTCTCCCATGTCTTTTTTGTTCTTTCTCTCCTCTAACGTGATTCCCCCCCCCCCCTCTTGCAGGCGGCGTGCATGGGTTTATTTATAGGAGAACTTGGCTTGCCACGGTGACTGCTGGTCGGCGGCATGGTGGCCTGCTTTCGGCTGGGTGGTGGCCTGCAGGTGGGCTTTCGGCGGTGGTGTTCAGGCGGCTGTCGGGAGGCGCAGGTGAATGTCGGTCGGCATAGCGTGCGTGCTGTGGCAGCTTTGGGAAGGTGGAAGTGCATTTTGGTCCATTACTTTGTAATTGTTCTAATTGCACCCCCCAATTGGATTTAAATTTGTAATTTTATGCAACTGTGCCCCTGTCCGAATTTCAACATTAGCCTTAACTTTGCGCGACTTTGTCATTTTGGTCCCTTACTTCTGATTCACGCAATTTGACCCTCAATTGACAATTAAACTTCAATTTGACCCTTAATTTTGCACAATTAGCTTGGAAAAATTCAATTCGGGTCTCCAAAAATTCCAATCTTCTCAATTGAGCCCGAATTAAATTCTAGAATTTGATTTTTTGTCAATTAAGCCCTTAATATAATTAATTTGATCAATTTAAAGCATAATTAAGTCCTTGCACTTAATTAAATTCTTCAATTGGACCCTAAATTAATTCTCAAACATAATAATATTTTGAATTAGCCCATGATTAAATCAAATTTGCCTATAAAAAATATAATTATAATTTTTGACTTAATTTTTACCTCGAATTTGTATTTTCTCATTTTTGGGCACAAAAGAGATACGATTCGGCTAAAAAATATTCCAAATTTCCACCGTGATTTTCTACCGACACCAAACCCCTTTTATTTTTTTTTTGTTATTTTTATTTTATTTTGGGGAGTAACCCAAAAATTGGGTTACTACACAACCAGTTCCATATCTTTGAATCTCTGACCAGACCAGTGCAACCGGGTTTTCCTAGCAACCCTCAACAGCGAGGTGGCGACTTCTCGAGTCCCCTTGAAAGACAAAAACCCTCCTGGGACGCCGCGTGGTGACATGCGATAGTAGTGGAGGGAGTTCTTACAACTCAACTTAACTAGGAGGGCTCTTCTATTCTCTTCATGGTTTTATATATATATATATATATATAATTGGATCACAATTCACAAAAATCATATATAGCGAAGGAGGCTTTCAACATGCATGTAATTAGAGCTTAAAAAAAGTATGACAACATGATTTTGTATTGTTATTCTAAAACTTATCAATTGATAACCAATTGATTTGCTGATCATTGAGTTATAAAAGGAATGTCCATATTTGCTATCAATACTCACAACTATCCTGATAATATCATATCATGTGATTCCGTACGTTGATACCCCCCGCAAGAATGGTGTTCCATCAAGGACACCAATCATGGAACCTAAAATCTTGAGTAGGAACATGAGCAACCTGCAAGGCTCCACGAGTGACTTAATCTCTGGAAAAATAAAGATCAATGGCAACATATTTTCTGCTTGACTGGTTTGAGATTAATAGCATGGCACCTATATTATCACAAAGCAGCACCAGGAGTTGGGAGGGAGACACTGAGTTTAACCAATAAAGATTTGACCTTGCTGGAAGAGAAGGATAGAGTGTCATAGATAATTTATAATAAGAAATACAAAAATAAAACAAAGAAAAAAGAATGAGAAGAATAAAGTTTTTCTCTATATTTATGTATTGTGATTTTAATTACAAGATTATTTATAGACCTCGACAATAAAAAAAGACTGGATTCGGTGCCCTCCAACGATCCCTTTCAGGCTCGGATTGTGGGGTTGGTTGTGATGGGGACCCCAAGAAACTTCCCGACAGTTCCTTGTTTTGGCAAAACCGAAACCTCTATTGGCTCCCCCAGAGACTCTTAAGGTGTCTATTAGTACACAACACTCGTTCATAAAAAGATGAATAACTGGCTTTGAAATCTGGCTTGGAGGGGTTACCCATATCTAAGGAATTAAACTGCTTAAAATAAATATAAATTTATATAGGAATCTAACATTCTAATTAAACATGGATTCTAATAAACTAGACTATTACAAATCTTTATTCATCAAGGATTTCTACACTAACTAGGATTCCTCTTTTAACTAGAATTTTTGATGCAAATCAGGAGACAATTGATGCAAATCAGGAGACAAATTCACAACAAGATCGGGAGGAAGCAATTGGGACAGAACAGGAGACAAGCAACACGCTAAACATGGATACAATTGATACATTACCATAAGCTGCTGGAATCTTGGCACTCTGCCGTTACAAGAAGATATATATGGAAATTGCAACATCAACACAGCTGCTGGAGTCATGGAATCCCACCGTTACAAGAAGTCCAATTTTAGTTAATTTTATTAATTAGTGGATTGCTTTTATTTATCTGCATTTATTTAATTTCCTAATTTTTGCTTTCCTAGTTAAGTTTGGGTTATCATACCTATTTAAGATTAAGATTGTAATAGAGAAGGACAATTCAGTTTTATTATCCTTTGATTGAATACAATTTCAGTTGAAAATTGGAGAGATTCCAATACAATTGCAAAGAGATTTTGCACCAGCCTAATTGCATTTTCTTTGAGATTTTGAAACCTCCGATACAAGGCACCAATTTGGATTTTGGCAGGTTATGGAATGAATTGTCCAGTCCAGACGCGCAACACCAAGAAGATTACATGCTGCGTGATGGGTTCTTGTTCTTCAAATCACGCCTCTGCATACCACGTGGGTCCTTTCAGGAATTCTTGATTTCTGAATTACATGGTAGAGGCCTAGCTGGGCATTTCAGATATGACAAGACTTTTGCAATTGTGGCTAATCGTTTTTATTGGCCAAAGCTAAGAAGGGATGTGCACACCATAGTTGATAGGTGCAGGATTTGTCAAGTTAATAAAGGGACCAAGCAACCAGCAGGGCTGTACACGCCCCTATCCATTCCCGACAAACCATGGCAGCATGTTAGCATGGATTTTGTACTTGGGCTGCCAAAAACTAGTTGACAGAATGATTCCATCATGGTAGTAGTGGATCGTTTTTCCAAGATGGCCCATTTAATTCCCTACCATAAAACGTTTGATGCATCCAAAGTAGCAGCTCTACTTGTTCGCAAAGTAGTTCGCTTGCATGGCGTCCCAATGTCCATAGTTTCAGATCGAGATATAAAGTTTGTCAGCTATTTTTGGAAGACCTTGTGGGCTAAAATGGGAACAAAGTTGATGTTCTCTAGTGCTTTCCACCCCTAGATGGATGGCCAAACCGAGGTGACCAACCGAAGCCTAGGCAACTTGCTACGCTGCCTTGTAGCAGATCATGTTACCAGTTGGGATCTTGTACTGCCTCATTCTGAATTCTCTTTTAACAACTCTGTTAATAGATCTACAGGATGCACTCCATTCGAATTGGTTTATGGGTTTCGACCAAACACCCCATTAGATATCAACACTCTGCCACTACCAGCAAGGCCAAATGAGGCTGCCTTGGACTTCTCCAGTTATATGTAGCACCTTCACGATCAGTTCAAACTCTTATGCAGCTACAGCAAACGCCAAACGGAAAGATCATTAATTTTATGAAGGTGATATGGTTCTTGTCCGTTTACGACCAGAACGTTTCCCTCCTAGGAGTGTTTCAAAGCTTCATGCTCGCAGAGCAGGCCTTTTAAGATTGTTAAGAAAATGGGCAGTAATGCATATGTTGTCGAGCTACCCTCTGAGTTTGGGATTAGTCCCGTGTTTAATATCGAAGACATTACTGCATTCAAGGGCGACACATCTACTCTACCAGTTCCAGCCACATCAGCAGACGGGCAATTTCCAACAAATACAACACCCCGGGACCAAATTGCTTCAATTCTTGACCATCAGTTTGTATCAACTCGACGGGGAGGCTATTACAAGTTCCTAGTCCAGTGGAAAAATCGCCCAAATTTGGATTCAGTGTGGCTACAAGCTTCAGAACTACAACGACTGCACCCCCATCTCTTTACTACCTACCTTCAGTATAACTTGCCGGAGTCAAGCTCTTTGGGAGAGACGACAATTGATGCAAATCAGGAGACAATTGATGCAAATCAGGAGACAAATGCACAACAAGATCAGGAGGCAGATCGGGAGGAAGCAATTGGGACAGAACAGGAGACAAGCAACACGCTAAACATGGATACAATTGATACATTACCATAAGCTGCTGGAATCTTGGCACTCTGCCGTTACAAGAAGATATATATGGAAATTGCAACATCAACACAGCTGCTGGAGTCATGGAATCCCACCGTTACAAGAAGTCCAATTTTAGTTAATTTTATTAATTAGTGGATTGCTTTTATTTATCTGCATTTATTTAATTTCCTAATTTTTTGCTTTCCTAGTTAACTTTGGGTTATCATACCTATTTAAGATTAAGATTGTAACAGAGAAAGACAATTCAGTTTTATTATCCTTTGATTGAATACAATTTTAGTTGAAAATTGGAGAGATTCCAATACAATTGCAAAGAGATTTTGCACCAGCCTAATTGCATTTTCTTTGAGATTTTGAAACCTGTGATACAAGGCACCAATTTTATTTAACGTTATGGAGTTTTAACTATATTAAAAAATTGACAAACTCTAAATCCTAGTTGATATTGGACTTTAACACTTCCTCCCAATATCAACTATCACCATTCTTGATAGCTCCCAACATATCTTTTATCTTTGCGAAAAAGCATCATATTTGAGTTGTTTTGTGAAAATACATTTGATTTGGTCTTGAGTCTTCACATACTTAACTTAAACTTACTTATTTGCAATGCAATCTCTTAGATAATAAAATCTTGTGTCAATGTATTTTCTTCTATCATGAAAAAATAGATTTTTAGCTAGTATAATGGCTGATAAGTTATCCATATAGTTTTTGTAGGCTTCTCTTGTGGCAATCAGAACCTTTTCAATTATCTTTTTAGTCATATGGAATGACAAACTCATGCTGTAATAACTACACATTCA
Source organism: Salix suchowensis (assembly GCA_029030765.1). Taxonomy (NCBI): domain Eukaryota; kingdom Viridiplantae; phylum Streptophyta; class Magnoliopsida; order Malpighiales; family Salicaceae; genus Salix; species Salix suchowensis. The sequence continues at coordinate 18,998,620 of CM054995.1, forward strand.
GCTTCCACTAAAAAAGGAATAAAGAAAAAAAGAAGTTGAGCTCATTGATGTTTATGGAAGTGTGACTATAGGTTCTTTAAGATCTTTATATATTTCTTTCTCTTCATCAAGATTCAGTAGAAAGTCATATTTCTCATTGTTATTTATATTTCAATCTCATGCTCCTTTATTAAACTCATCATCTCTATTAATCACCATTTTTCCTCCATTAGGGTCATAGAACTTGTATCAGTTGGACTTTTGTTCATAGTCCATAAAGATCATTATTTTGCTTTTACCATCTAGCTTGAGCCTTATTTGATTATCTACATGTACATAATCAATGCTCCCAAAACCTTTCAAGTTGGAAATACTTGACTTTCTTCCGCTCTAAGCTTTTTTGTGAATTTATGTCATTCAAGCCTATAGCAACACACCTATTTGACAAGTAAAAAGCACAATCTATAGCTTCAACCCAAAAGCACAATCTACAGCACACACTTGGCTTTCTTCCGCTCCCAAAACCTTTCAAACTGGAACTACTTGGCTTTCTTCCGCTCTAAGCTTTTTGTGGATTTATTTCATTCAAGCCTATAGCAACACTCCTATTTAACAAGTAAAAAGCACAATTTACAGCTTCAACCCAAAACTCTTTAGGTATTTTCTTAGTTTTGAGTATGCTTCTTACCATGTTGAGGATGGTTTTATTTTTTCTTTCTACCATACTATTTTGTTATGGGAATTTAGGTACTGTTAGGAGTCTCCTTATATCATGACCTTCACAAAACTCATTAAAATAAATAGAACAAAACTCACACTCCTTATCTACTCTAATAGATAACTTTTTTTTTCCAAGTAATGTCTTTAACTTCTTAAAACAGCTAAACACATTAGACTTTTCTTTTAATAATTTGAACTAAGTTTTTCTAGTAAAATCATCAATAAAAAGTAAGAAAAAAAATATTGTTTTACCAAACAAACATGGTTTGATAAGACCAAAATCATCGATATGTATTTTTGTAGGGGTTAATTTGCTTTTGATATAAACTCATTCGAGAAACTCTTATGAAATTGTTTGCCAACGAAACATCCTTCACACAATTGATTTGGATGTATGATGGATGGTAAACCCTTCAACATCTTCTTTTATTCCATCATCTTCAAGCTATCAAAGCTTACATGCCCAAGTCTCATATCTTAAAATCAAGTTTTATCTTTCACAAATGTATTTAGACATTTATCCATCTCTATGTTTAGCAAAAACATTTTTTTTTATCATGGATACATTTGCAATCATAACTCTTTTAGTATCAAGTAATATCAAAGTACTATCTTTCATCTTAATCTCATACCCCTTTATCCAACAATTATCCTAAACTCAATATATTGTTTTTCATTGTTAGTATATAATATACATCACTAATAAATTAATGACTTTGATCTTTTAATTTAATCAAAATTGTATATTTCCTTTGATGACAACTTTTGAATCATTCGTAAAGGTGACATTACCTATAATTATGCTATCAACCTCCATGAACTTGTTTTTGTCTCCATACATGTGGTTGTTACCTCCATTATCTAGATATCACATGATATTTTTATTTTGTATTCTCTCATTATGCACTAGTAGTAAGACGACTTCCTTTTTTGTTTTTATCATAAGATTTGTATTCTTTCCAACCTTCTTAGTTGGGCTCCAGCAATCCCCAGCATAATGACATGTCTTTTGACAATTATAGCATTTAACTGTTAATTTGTCAAACTTGTTGTCAAATATGGATTTTGGATTTTTATTATCAATTGAACCAGTCAATTAGTGCCTTCATTCATTTAATTGGTTAACTTGTTGAGGTTGTCTAGACCTCATCTTTCAAATCTTCATCTATCTTCTCTTTGTTCATGTCCTCTATCCCTTTAAGAATATCAAGAACTATCTTTCTTTAATAAAAATGATGTGCACCTACATCTTCTTAAATCTCATTGATTTTTTTTCATGAGTTTACAATTTTTCTACGAGACCTTATAATGAAAAAAAGTTTTATATTTTGTGACTCCTCTATAGTGATTACCATACAATGGAACTTCTTTTTCAATGAGTGTATGATCTTTTCCACCATATATATCTCTTCTATCTTCTCCCCATATCTTTTCATTTGATTGTATATAGCCAGTACTCTTACAATTTTTCTACGAGACCTTATAATGAAAGAACTTTCATATTTTGCGACTCCTCTATATCGATTACCATATAATGAAACTTCTTTTGCAATGAGCGTAAGATCATCTCCACCATATATGTCTCTTCTATCTTCTCCCTATATCTCTTCAATTGATTGTATATAGCCAATACTCTTCTATAATATTCTCTAATTAAAGCATATGTAGCATTCTAAAGTCATTGTTGCTTTTATACACATATCTTTCTCATGTTGTTGGATTCTTGGTTTGATTTTTGCAAAACATTTAATGCTTGCTTGACAGAGGTGCATTGACCATTATCTCAAAAGTGGCATCATCTAGACATTAGTGGATGATTGTGAGTTCTTAGTGATCATTCTTTCATGTTTTTTGCATGACCTCCCTTTGAAGTAAAATCAATATTGCTTAATTTATAGGCTCTTCATAGCCTTTTTCAACTGTCTCTTATACATCTTAGGAACCTAGCCAAACTTTACTTGAATACACCAAATCTCATAATTGTCCTTTGTCAACCTAAGACATTGAAGTGGAATGTAATGTTAAATAATCAAACCTAAACTTTGATACCACTTGTTGGAAGAGAAGGATATGGTGTGGTAGCTAATTTATAAGAACAAACACAAGAATAAAGATAAGGAACAAGAAAAGGAATGAGACAAATGATGTTTTTTATAAGTGCTCTCTAGAAAAATACACATTTTAAATCTTCTCAATATCTCTATATTTTTATGTATTATGCTTTTAAATACAAGCCAATTTATAGGCCTCTTGTCCTAGAAAATCAAGGAATTAAACTACTTAAAAAAATTATAATTTATATAGGAATCTAACATTCTAATAAAACAAGGATTGTAATAAAGTAGTGTATTACAAATCCTTATTCATTAAGAGTTCCTACATTAACTAGGATTCCTCTTTAACTAGAATTTCATTTAAAGTCATGGAGCTTTAACATTATTAAAATTCTTACAAACTCTAAATCTAGTTGATATTGAACCTTAATAACACTGATTTCAGCCAATAAAGATTTGACCCATGTAATTTTTTATGTTGCAACAGCAAGGGAACAATATTCTTCTTTAGTGGAGAAGTGAACTATTGCCTTATGCTTGTATGTTCACTACTAAATTAAGTTAGAAGTAATAAAAGATAGGAAGTGGAAGTGGCTTACGTGCGATCATTTTGGTTCCCTGCTCAGCTAGAATCCGAGAATGCACTCAGTTGTATAAGAGAGGATTATTTATTTTAAGTAGCGAAAAAAGTCTCATAGTTTTTGCATGAATTATTTAGAAAAAGTTGATGTCATGCTTTGGAAAGGAAAGATATTTTAAGATACCAATCACTCTACAAAATTCAAGAATTTAGTTGGGAGATTAAGATATTTGACATGCTCTTGTATAGATGTTATTTTTGGAGTAGACATTGTGAGTAGATTTATGCACACACCAATAATAACACATTTCAAAACATTAAAGCGAATTCTTTGATATATCAAAGATACTGTTGATTTTGGCGCCTTATTGTATGGATATTCCAAAAACTTTGAACTTGTGACAATCGATATTATCTACTTGTGAAGCTAGCTATTACTTGTGTGAAAGCACGTAGCGAAGCAAACAAATCTTACAAGTCTTGATAAGTAGGCCGGGTTCCAACAAATTAAGTCAGTTATGGCAGCTCATAGTTGCTGAAATGAATCGATATATATATAAATAAATACTAAGCTTAATAAAGGACAAAACATGTCCATGCAGAACTGATAGGCATTGCACTAGTGCTAGTACGTACTTATGACTGAGAAGCAATACAAGAAAAGGAGACATCCCACTTGCTCATAAATTTCCAAGCCGCCTACAGCAAGTATATATATGAAACTAATTTGAGGTATAAATACATAGGATGTTATAAACAAGGCTTCTCATTCCAAAATCGCATACACAGAAGAACTATATATATATATATATATATATATATATATATATATATATATATCGTGAAAGCAAGCAAGCAAGCAAGCAAAGATGGTGAGAAAGGAAACTGTACTGGTGGCTTTCATGGCTAGCCTCCTCTTGGTGGCATCCTTCACCGTTTGTGCACATGCAACTGAAGGTCCTCGCATGCTGGCATCTGAGAAAGTGTATTATCCTCAAGGTAATTTAAATTCATCATGCTTGATTGCTTGCTTATCCTTCATGGTGGATTAATGTTTTTCCGGCCACTAACGTAATTCTTGGTTATCTGAAGGTTGTCGCTGCGGAAAAGCGATACCAAACATCCGCTGTGGAAAAGCATGCTGCAGTATCGTTGGCGGAGGGAACTGCTGCATCGGGACATAATAAAGCACTAATTAAGGCGTGAATGTGGCGTACGTAATCTATGAACTTGTCGTGCATGTATACATACAAGTCTCGAGTATTTGCGGCCCGAAATAAAGTATACTATAAGCTGCAGATAATTGCAGTACTGGAGCATCATTCTTCAACTTCTTTTTATAAATGAGAGGGCTCTGGTATTTGTAATCTTGTCAATATCCTGTAATAAAAGGATTTACCTTTGTATAGTAGTGGAGGGAATTTCTACTGCTCAACTTAACCAGGAGGGTTCTTCTCTTCTCTTCATGGTTTTATATTGTATTTTCATACCTGACATAATTGGATCACGTACAATTCACAGAGATCATCGAAGTGCAAACGTATCAGATTCACAAGAAAAACATTCAGATGCACACAGCAAGAAAATTAGAGTCATCACTCTGTTTCTTTTTCTTTCTTTTTTTATCATAAACAAGTTTATCATTAAAGCCGGCCCCAATGAAAGGCGAAGAAAACAGAATACAAATCTGCAGCAACCAAACGTACAAAAATGGAAAGAAACATCAAGATCAGGGTGCCCCAAAACTAGACAAGGTAAACATCTCCTAGAAACCATATCCTTTTTCCAGGCAGAATGTCGCGACGGTGATTTTTTACACGCTTCGCGCCCCCCCCCTCCCCTGTTTCGGGGAACAACGGCGCATGGTGTAATGGGGGGTGATATAGTCGTAAAATTTATGACTATAATTATTAGGAGTCGCCACCTAGTATTAAGGTAACTAGGAACCTATTGGTCTGCGAGAGTCTAGGTAAGGAGACTTGTTGTGCAAGGGGAAGACGCATCACCCCCAGTGCACCCTACCTAAGGTAAGCTGCATTGTTGTTTGATTGTTTTTCTAAGTTAAAAATTTTGCACTGCATTTTCAGAAACCATTTTTTTTGTCTGCGGGTGTACTTTACATTGTAATTTTACACCGAAGTTACAAACCTTTTTTATCTACGGATGTACTTTACAATGTAATTTTACACCGTAGTAAAAATCTTTTTTATCTACGGATGTATTATACAATGTAATTTTACACCGTAGTAAAATCTTTTTTATCTATGGATGTACTTTACAATATAAATTTAAACATAATAGATAAACACAAAAATATTTATAATTATTTTTGATATTTTGGCCAAATTTCAACGGATAATCATAAACTGGTTACGATATCCAATTTTTGTTTTAAAGTATGAGAAAGATGCACAATATTTTTTACAAAAAAAAATATGCTTGAAAAGTCTTGAAATTCGGCCGTATGCACGAAAACAAATACATTTTTTTTATTAATATTTTTTTGTATTACTTTTTTTAAAAAATAATAATAATAATTTTGGGCTGGGTTGGCCCACCCAAGTGGGCCGGCCCAGTCTAGTTAGGCCAAGGGCCCAACTATGAGAACTTGGGTTGAGGTGGTTGGACCCGACCTAGTCAACTGAGCTGGGCCGCGAGCAGCCCTGCCCACCCAACACACAGAATATATATATATACTAGTTATATGCCCGCGCGTTGCCGCGGGCATTGCTGCGTATATAATATAATATAATGACATTAAAAACAATAAACTTATAATATAAAAGTTTAGAACTACAATATAAAAGAGTTTGTTTTGTACACATAGGTTACATCTTTTGGTATATACATAGTGTCACAAAAGATGACAAAAGAGTGTTAATTATACAATTTGTACATAAGCACAAAATAGAGGGATGTTGAGGTGCAGAACGAAGTGAAATCCCTCCTTCGAAATGAGACATATCATTTTGGTGCTAATCTTCCTGAAAAAAATAAAATTCGCAAAGTAATAAATGAAATGATGAAGAAATTAAGTCACGCATTCAAAAATTTCAGGAAATATTATGAAAGAATAAGTGCAGTACATCAGTGAAGAAACAATTCAAAAGTAATATCATATGCTGTAAAAATCATTGTAGACATTAGAAAAAAGGAAGAGAAGACTTGGATGTATAGATAAAACATACATACATATATGTACTTGGAGAAAGCGAATGTGCGAATGATAAAACAATTCAAGTAGATCTAACATAAATATTTAGATGAAAACCATGTATAACAGAAAATGAATTATTATCAGTAACAACCCTAAATTTTTTCTTCTATTTGTTTAATTTGTTTAATGTTTCCACTTACAAAAGGAGTAGATGAAGCATGGGAAGAAATTTCGGCAGAGTTTCCCCTATATCGGGAGATCCCAAGTTATTCATAACACAACCTGAACACAATTTGAGTAACATTTCATCCATAATCACATCCATTTTCAATATAATCAATTGCATAATTCAATCTAGAATATGTTCAGGACCATAGAGAAAAAATCATTAGTGTGCAACTATAAGAAAAAGAAACATCAATTTTAAAAGAAGCACCAACATTACTCAAAATTAAAGTTATAACCCGTTTCATCTTTTTTTAAGTTTGTTTCATTTTGGATCCTCTCTCATCCCTAATCCGCCCCCCATGTATGTCTCTTAATTAAAGTTATTATTGTAACTGTTTTTGATAATATCAAGTTTCTAAGCTAATTTATATTCATGGTAATGACAATCGACATTCTTAATATTGGCTTGTGGGATTTAGTTTTCTGGGGTTGTGTTTGGCTGTAGGCAATTGTGGGAGAAGAAGGAAAGGGATGAAGCTGAAACCTCCTTCTTCTTTTTGTAATTGTGATTATTCTTGCATTTGATTTATTTCTTAATTTATTTGTAGGTATTTTTTTAGCACCAATATCATCTAATTTTTAAATTTTTCTTAGCATAATTATCAGAGTAACTGCCTCTTTCATGTTCAAAAAGTTTATCTTTTTTCCCTTTATTTTTAAAACTTGGGTTTTTTTTCGTGGTTGGTTTTATGAATGTGTTAAGTGTGGGACACTTTCTTATGCGAAGATAGGAAAAATATTGAATTTGCATACATTTAGACTTGTGAAATTTTTATGGGTTTGGTTGAAGTTGCTGGTATGTAATCTTGATGTTGAAATTTGTGAGTTAAGACTAAAAAATGCTCCCCAGGTGGTTTTTCTTATGTTGGTGATCTAGTTTTGGCAAGCAATTATGTTTGATGCAGCTCTTTAGTGATTGTAAGTGCTTTCTATCATAGAGCTTGCACATTAGTTTCATAGATAAGAAAAAAAGCACAGATATTAGAACTATTGATATCTTTGGCAATGGACATTCTTTAAGTGTTTGCTAAATATGACTATAAAAGGTGAGATGATATCATGGGTAGGTAAGGCATAATGCCATATTGCCTATTAAGGGGCTATCTATTCAAGCAAAATGTCATCAGTTCATTTAAGGTCTTTCCATTATCTTGATTAATTTATCAATTTCCAATCTATGCCTGTATGAAACGACAAATGCATTTTGCCATGAAGTGATGCAACTATTGTTACCTCAAGAGACTTAGAATAGAAGGGCAAAAAATCAATGATACTATGCAAATGTATGAAGCAGAGCAGTAATATCAATTTCTAGCTAAGAATTGTATTCGATATTATCATACATCAAAACCTAAACTTCCATTTGATTAGTTCATGTAAGGCTATTTCCTGTATATCAATTGACCTATTTTATCAGTAATCTGAACGTTTACAAATAGATAAATGCCTTTAGCCATGAAGCAATGTAAGCATTCTTACCTCAAGGGATTCAGAATTGTAGAAGAAATGCCATGTGCATGCACAAAATGCTCCACCAAGTAAAGGAACCTAAAAATTAGTTGACTACAGTTAGACCAAGAAATTTAGAAAGAAACAGTGTCTAGATTTGACTTGAATAGTACACACAACAACCGCAGACAATAACACAATCTCTACCGAAGCTGAAAAATCTGAGTGCGAACCCAATACAAATGAACAAAGTGGATATCACCCGCATCTCAAAGACATTTCCTATCATATATGTAACTGTTTCCACTCACAGTTTAGGCTGTTCTAAGGTAGCAATTTCCTAAATAAATAAAATGGAAAATTCTTATAACTTATGTAACTGTAACCAATAGAAAGTTAACAAACAAAATCAGCATTGGCTACAATAAATTCAGGTCTCAAAATAACAGTTACACCAAAGCAACAACCTATACAATAAAAAAACATCACCATAAAATCTTGAACTACCTCACAACGCAGGAAATCTTTATTGGCATGCCCAACATGACAGAAGTTCATTTATTCTTCTATTTCCTTTGGGCTGTTTAATCGGTTCTATGTGATAGCTAGGTGTTAGCCAATAAGTCATGTTGTGTTAATCATACATTGTTCACAGATAGCATCTTAACTCTAGCTTCACTGAAAGTGGAAAAGGAAGTGGAGAGCATTGAGTATTGATTCAGAAGACAAAACTATTTGATAATTTTGTTGTAAATTGAGTGAAGTGAGAGATTGGTAGTTGAGCAATTGATGAAGCTATAAGCATATTTATGAACTGTTAGGTAGGAGAATTGTGAGAATCTAAACTTTTGATGAAGGGATGTTCGTATAATAACCAGCAATGAACTAATAGTCTAATTGAAATCTAAGGTTTACCAATTTTGCAATAATAACAACAACACATAACACAATCCAGATTTTTATGCACATGACAGCCAACCAAGATTTTTAGTTCTGTTTGCAATACAAAGGGACAACTTAATTTGAACATAATAAAAATCAGTAAACTAACAGTTAAAAATGTCCATTATGAGCACAACAAATTCCAAGCTTTCCAAAGATTTTCGTCGAAAGTTCACTAACCTTGAAAGTAGAGTGACAAATGGTGAAAGGAAGTCTTTGCAGCAGCAACTTGTGAGTGAGAATCAGTAGACCACAACCTCAACAAAGAAGAGGAAAAGAATTGGGATGAATAACGTAAGAAATCCAAAGGACATACGAAAAGAAAAATGGAAGAAAAGGAAGGTACCAGAGCAAACGAAATGCGAGACAAATATGCAGCAAATGGAACGTAAAAACACAGCAAAAAGAAACAGTACAATAACAATAAGAAAATGACTTAACAAAGCAATAGAGAGGCGGCGCGGTTCAGAGAAGGAAATATCAAAGGTGCAGAAGTCAAAAGTAAAGCATGTTATCCTGTAAAATGAACAGAGAAATCAATTAATACGAAGTGACATGAAACATAAAGAATAATTGAAGTAACTAAACCAGATGGCAACAGTAACGAACAATGCTCCGAGATAACTAAATACAGAAATGAAGTGATGAACTGATTTTTCTTATTTGAACCGAGAAAACTCCCATAACAATAATAAAAATCAAATCAATGATTTAATTCGTTTAATTCAATGAGGAACCGAGAGCAAAGACAAACCAAATCAATGCTCAATTCGTTTAATTCGGCTGCATGCATGCAGAAAATTTGAACCACTGTCAAACCATCGATCAACCCAACCCAAACCCAATTAAACCAAAAACCCACCCCCCAATACACACAAACGACCGAACCCATGCCGCCTGACCTCAAGAAAATCGAATTCCGAGCATAAACAATGACAAACCCAAAGAATCGAACATGAATCAAAGGGGAAAAAAACACACAATCAATTACAAACACAATCGATTACCAACACCCAAACCACAAAGAACATGAATCGAAGGAGAAGATGGAAAAACAAAAGGGGAAAAAACACAACCACGACCCGAAGAACCCAATGAAACGAAACCGAGCAAAACCAAAAATTAACACAAATAAGGGGTGAAAACCATACCTCGTCGAACACCCACAACGACCCGAACCCAACCCGCGAACCGCCATCCCCGATCGCCTGACCAGCCCTCACGAACGAAGCCGCCGCTCGCTCTCTGCCCAGACGAATAAGAGGCAAAAAACCCAGCTGCGTTTTTTGGGTGTTTTGCAAGAGAGGGAAGAGGCGAAAATGGCCCCCAATGCCCCCCACACCATGCGCTGCTCATTAAGGGCAAAACAGCCCTTACACTGCTCCAGTCCACAGTTAACTGTGAGGGGAGCTACAGTTATTTTTCCACAACGTTTATTTGTTGTGTAATATATATATATATATATATATATATATATATATATATATATATATATATATTGCATGCAGCGTGCACAGTAACGTGGTGGTCGACCGACCACCATGAGAGGTTCAACTGCTACTGCCGCAAGGTAGAGGATGCCGAGGTGGTTGTCCCTGCGGTGGTGGCGTCGAAAATGGCGGCCTGTGGTGGCCGGACTAGGTGTTGGAAGTGGGCTGGACAACGTCGCTGCCTCTGCTCGTGCTTGCTATTGCTGTCGTTCATCGTCGGAGCTGAGAGGGAGAGCTTAGCTTGCTGTTGGGAAGCTTCTGGAGGTGCTGCCGGAGATGAAGAGTGTAGAGCTAGGTGGTCGGAGCTGATTGACCGAGAGGGAGAGAGAGAGTTGCAGCTGCTGGTTTAGAGAGAGAGGGAACTTGCAGACCAAGAGGGGGAGAGAGAGTTGTTGACGCCAGAGTTGGGGAAGAAGATAGGTGGCTGCCACTGCGTGTCTTCGTCTTCTTCCTTGTAACGTGATTCCTTAGAATTTTTTTCCCTCTGTTACATGAAATTCCTACTCTTGTTTTTTCATTTTTTTCCTCTGTTTTTCTCCCCCCTGTCATGCAGCGTTCATGGCTACCTTTTATAGCATAACCCAGCTTGCTACGGTGACTGAAACACTGTGGCTGTCGTCGCTGTGGCCGCCTGCAACAACGGCGTGGTGGCTGTTGCCATCGGCACAGGTGGGTTGTCGGCAGCATGCAGTGGCTGGTCGGTAGGCGCAGATAAAGGCAGCGGCGGGTTGTTGTTTTGAAAGGAAATAAAAATGCAATTTGGTCCTTCGATTTATAATTGTTCTAATTGCACCCCCAATTGGTTTTGAGCTTTTAATTTTGTGCAATTGTACCCCTGGCCGAATTTCAACTTAACCTTAACTTTTGAGTGCCTTTTTCATTTTAGTCCTTCTCTTTTGATTTGTGCATTTTGACCCTTAATTGACCATTCAGTTTTCAATTTGACCCTTAATTTTGCGCAATTAGCTTGAAAACAATTCAATTGGGTCCCCAAAAATTCTGATTTTCTCAATTGAGCCCGAATTAAGCTCAAGAATTTGATTTTTTTTCATCAATTAAGCCCTTAATTAATTTGATGAGACCAATTTAATTAAGTCCTTGCACTTAATTAAATCATTCGATTGGACCCTAAATTTATTCTCAAACATAATTAAACTTTTAAATTGGGCGAGGATTAAATCAAATCCACCCTTAAAAATTTAATTATGTCGCTTGACTTATTTTTTACACAGATTTATCCGATGATATATTATTTTTCTTTAAATCTATATTTTCCTCTATTTTTGGGGACAAAAGAGATACAATTAGACTCTCGGAAGGAACCAAAATTTGCACATTGATTTTCTACCCATGTCGGCCTCTTTTATTTTATTTTTGTTATGTTTTGGTAGATTTTGGGGAGTAACCCAAAAATTGGGTTATGACACAGAACATCAAAATAATTGCGTGAATTAGAATTTCAAAAACTCAGCCACTATAAAACATACTCAGATGAATCTGTATACACAATTTTAACCACAAAAAGAATAAACAATCCTCTTATTTATATTTTTTAGATTTGATATGTGGCGACTTGATTTATTTATGATATCAAGTTAAAAAATTGTGTTTTGCAAGAACATGAATTTAAACACGAGATTTGATGTTTTGAAGAACAGATTTGATATATATATTCAAAGTGCTTTTACAGAATTCTTATGGGGTGTTTAGTGTTAATCAAACATAATTTTGTTCTTCCCAAATGTGGATGACGAGGGCTTGAGAGCTCTTGAAAGAGAGAGAGAGAGAGAGAGAGAGAGCTTCTTTACTTGAAGAGAGTCTTGAAAAAAAATTATCTCTAAGAATTCTTTTTTTTTAGGTTAAGGACCATCTTTATATACAGAGATTTGTAGGGTTTTCCGGGGTTTTTTTTTTAATGTTACTTGACATATGCTTCCAGGACCCTCAGCCATAAGATGAACTTCGCGCAAGATTTGTGATGCAGTCACATGCATATATATAGCCCAAGAGACAAGATAATAGCTGTTGATAATGAGAAGTGATTGTATGTTGATCAATAATAATTTTCATTGATCCTTTTATTGCATTGAAGGCCTATTTATACATGTATAGGAAACCTGTTTATGTAAGGAATCCTGTTTACGAAAAGAAAACTAAGACTAGGAGTATACATAGGATTTTTCCTAATTTGTAATGTTGCTATTTCGGTTCTTGTTAACACTCCCATTCAAGTTGGTGCAAAGATATCTCGTATGCCCAACTTGTTGAGAAAGCAATGAAACAATTTACTTGATACTGCTTTAGTAAGTATATCAGCTAGTTGGTCCTCAGATTTGACAAAAGGAAAGATCACATTCTTCTCGTCAAGTTTCTGTTTAATGAAATGTCTATCTACTTCAACATGCTTGGTTCGGTCGTGTTGAACTGGATTGTTGGCTATAGCAATTGCAGCTTTGTTATCGCAGTATATTTTAATCTCAGTCTCCATTGGATATCCTAATTCTTTAAGTAACCCTTTAATCCATAGTACCTCACATAAACCTTTGGTCATCCCCCTGAATTCTGCTTCAGCACTAGATTGAGCAACAACCTTTTGCTTTTTACTTTTCCAGGTTACCAAGTTTCCTCCAACAAAGGTAAAATATCCCGAAGTAGATTTTCTGTCAGTCAGATTCCCGGCCCAGTCTGCATCTGTATAGCTAATGATGTTAATGTGATAATTTTTCTCAAACAGAATTCCTCTTCCAGGAGAATATTTTAAGTATCTGAGTACTCGTAATGCTGCCTCCATATGTATCTCACTTGGGTTGTTCATGAATTGACTGATTAGGCTGACTGCATATGCTATGTCAGGACGTGTATGTGATAAGTAGATGAGTTTTCCCACCAACTTTTGATATCTTTCTTTGTTTGTGGGAACCTGATTCGGATATTCAGCCAAACAATGATTTTGTACGATGGGTGTTGTCATCACCCAATTTTTGGGTGACTCCCAAAAATATACCAAAAAATAACAAAAATAAAATAAAAAGGGTCGTCATTGGTAGAAAAATCAATGTAGAAATTTTGGTTGTTTTCGCAAGTCCGATCGTATCTCTTTTGTCCCCAAAAATAAAGGAAAATATAGATTTAAGGCAAAAATAATTTATTATTGGATAAATCTGTGTAAAAATTAAGTCGAGGGATATAATTATATTTTTATGGGACAATTTATTTAATAATCGACCATTTTAAAAGTATAATTATGTTTGAGAATTAATTTAGGGTCCAATTAAAGGATTTAATTAAGTGCAAGGACTTAATTATACTTTAAGTAGGTCAAATTAATTTTATTAAGGGCTTAATTGATGAAAAATCAAGGTCTGGAGCTTAATTTGGGTTCAATTGAGAAGGTGGGAATTTTCGGAGACTAAATTGAATTTTTCCAAACCAATTATGCAAATCAGGGGTCCAATTGGAAACAATTGAGAGTTTAATGGTCAATTGAGGGTCAAATAGCATAAATTGGAAGTCAGGGACCAAAATAAAAAAGGCACGCAAATTTAAGGCTGACATTGAATTTTTCACGGGGACACAATCGCACAAAATTAAAAGTTGAAAACCAATTAGGGGTGCGATTGAATCAATTACAACTTGAGGGACGAAATTGCATTTTTTCTCTCCCTACAAAATCATTACGCGTGACTGCACTGTTCAGTCACCTGAACAGTGCAGCACGCCGCTGCCCACTGCAGGTGCAGGTGAAGAGGCAGCCCATCGCTGCACGCGATGGGTAGCCGAAGGGTTGCCTCCTTCACCTATAAATATCCGATCACCATGCATGCAGGGGGAGGAGAAAAAACTGAGGAGAAAACTAGGCAAAAACAGGGGAAAAAGAAAGAAAAAACTGGGCAGAGAGGTGAGAAGAAAACAAACAAAATTCACGTAAAAAAAAGAGAGAAAGAGGGGCAGAATTTCGGCAAATCTTCATCCCCTCGTTTCTGGGCGTCTCCCTCTCTCTCTCCTTCACCTCTCTCGGTCCGTTTTGTCTCTCTCTCACTAAAACCAGACGCCGGCGACTCTCTCTCTCCTCCAGCAGCCAGCAACTCCGGCCACCACGCATCGTCTCAACCTCACCAGAAGATTCCCCTCGACGTCAGAAACCGAACTCCACTCTCAGGCAAAGAAACGGTGTCGGCTGCAGCGACTGCAGCACAAATCCAGCAACTTTGGGAGCTCCCTCCGGCCACCACAGGCCACCGTTGATGACGCAACCACGACATAAATCATCACCTCGATCTCCTCTACCCAACGGTTCAAACAGGTACACCTCTTGTCACACTCGAAAAATCATTGTACATCATCTTCTTCCTCTCGGCGCTGCATGCAGTGGGACAAAATTCGTCCCACTGTGCAGGCCTGCTGATTGAGTTGGGCCGGGCTTCGTGCCCGACCCACTTGCGTTAAGGAGGTGGGCTTACAGCCCACCCGAACTGGAGGCCCAGTCCATGAGAGGTGGGCTGACAGCCCACCTAAGCTCCAGCCCAGTCCATTAAAATTGGGCTGACAGCCCACCTATGCTCCAGCCCAGTCCATTAAAATTGGGCTTTGGCCCATCTTGGCTAGCCGACCCATTTAGTTGGGCCAGACCCGAATTTTTTTCTTTTTTTCTTTTTGTTTTTATTTTTATTTTTATTTTAAAAAAGATTACAAAATTGCATTTTAAAAAGAAACAAAAAATGTATTTGTTTTCGTGCATACGACCGAATTCCAAGATTTTTCCATGTTTATTTTTCGTAAAAAAATATGTTGCATCTTTCTCATATTTTAAAACGAAAATTGGATATCATAACCGGTTTATGATTATCCGTTGGAATTTAGCCAAAATATCAAAAATAATTTTAAATATTTTTGTTTTATCTATTAGGGTGTAAATTTACATTGTAAAGTACATCCGTAGATAAAAAAGATTTTTACTACGGAGTAAATTTATATTGTAAAGTACATCCGTAGATAAAAAAAGATTTTTACTACGGTGTAAATTTACATTGTAAAGTACACTAGCAGACAAAAAAAATGGTTTTTTAAAAATGCAGTGCAAAATTTTTAACTTAGAGAAACAATCAAACAACAATGCAGCTTACCTTAGGTAGGGTGCACTGGGGGTGATGCGTCTTCCCCTTGCATAACAAGTCCCCTTACCTAGACTCTCGCAGACCAATAGGTTCCTAGTAACCTTAATACTAGGTGGCGACTCCTAATATTTATAGTCGTAAATTTTACGACTATAAAACACCCTATTTTCATCGCGCGCCGTTGTCCCCAATTAGGGACGGCGGGGCACAAAGCGCGAAAAAAATGCCGTCGCGACAGATGGCGACTCCACTGGGGACAATGCTGGACTGAGCTTTGTTTGTTTGATTCTTTATTTTTCAATTTGTTTTTGCGCGTGTTTTTACTGCTTTAGCATGCATTTTTACCGCTTTAGCATCTATTTTACTTGCAATTTATGCATAACATTGAACTTGAATCATTGGTATCATTCATTTTAATTTTCAGAGTAAACCTAATTTTAAGTTAGGTGGGGATTAGCGGTCTGCCCCATGACTTTCATTCGGGGTTCAGATTCGTGAAACATCCAACTATGAACTGAGTGTTTACTTGATAATGGTGGTCATACTGTGCCCCAACCATTACTTGTAAACCCCTACACCACCTTCACGTAAGGCGGTCACTGGCAGTTCATAGACCTTTTGAGACCAGATAGAAAACTTACCCCTCATGTAATGACTTAGGACTTGTCTGTCTGTATAAACTCCCTGATAATTTACCTAATGTGTATATACATGCATTTGCATCCATATGCATCCATCACTGTGCATAACATATCATCGGCAGATTGAAATATAGGTCCCTAAAGAACTCCTACCACTCGACCCCAGCAGAGAAATATGAAGGATGAAGAGCGTGCACACCGTGATGCTCATTTCCAAGAAGAACTGGATTCACTGAAAGCTAGCGTGGCTAGTCTCACCAGCTTACTCGAGCAAGCACTGAGAAATACATCTGGTGAGGGTACTTCAACTAGACCCGCAACGGCTGCTCAAACACAAGGAATGAACCACCATGAAGAGGTGACAGGGAAAGGGTTCAGGATCCGCAACAAAACCTAACTTTCGTACAATCGACAGTGGCAACACCTGCGCCAACCCCAACAGTTATAAAAGCATCAGAGGGTATTGACCAAGATAAGATGGCAACGCTGGAAGCCAGGATAAGAGCCATTGAAGGGGTAAACTTATATGACCCAGTACAAGCTGCAGAAATGTGTCTAGTCCCGAACGTTGTAATACCAATGAAGTTTCGTGTTCTTGAATTTATCAAATACACCGGGACACAATGCCCTGTCACTCACCTAAAATCATACTGTAACAAAATGGCAGAAGTAGTTCATGATGAAAAGCTATTGATGCATTTTTTTCAAGATAGTTTGAGTGGGGCAGCATTGAATTGGTACATAAGACTGGACAACACCAGGATCCGTAGTTGGAAAAATCTGGTAGATGCTTTCATTTAGCAATATAAGTACAACATGGACATTGCTCCCGACAGAACAAGTTTGTCCAATCTGGAGAAGAAAGACAAAGAAAGCATAAGGGAATATGTGCAGAGATGGAGAGACCTTGCTGCACAGGTACATCCCCCGCTTCTAGATAAAGAGATGGTGACATTGTTCGCCAACACGCTAAGAGTGCCCTATTACGAACATATGATGGGCAGTTCAGCACAGCAATTCATGGATGCTATAGCTGTGGCAGAGCGAATAGAACATGGAATTAAAAGTGGTAGAATTTCTGCACCTGTGGAGAAAAAGGGCTTTGAAGGCAAGAGAAGAGATACCGAGCATTTCGAAGATGACTATAAGGGTAGGAACAACCAATTCCAAAACTACAATAACCCTTCATCTCAAATTGCCAACATTAATTTTCAAGCCAAAGATCCACCAAAAAATTTCCTGAAAAGAAATTACCAGAAAATCCAAGATCAGCTACCTCCATTACCATTGCCTTTAAATGAGATGTATCAAAACTTGGTAAGCACAGGAAAAATAGCTCCTGAACCTTATGCACCTTTGCAGCCACCTTAACCTGATTGGTACAAGCCTGATTTAAGCTGTGAATACCATGCCGGTGCTGTAGGGCATAACATTCACACTTGTGGTGCCTTCAAGAAGATGCTCATGCAATTGATTAAAGCGGGGTGGATAACATCCGAAGGAAATCTAGGTCCGGCACCCAAGTAAGCTTCACGGAAATAGGGTACCAAGTGTCTGCACCATTTAAAGTGAAATCAGCAAAAGCTTTTGAAAGGGAGTGTGCTGATATCAGGAGATGAAGTCTACTTCCATGATTTCCTTTTTGTTTTGGTCATGTCCGCACATTATATTCCTGTTTTGACTTGTCGGCAATTTTGCTTGTAACGCCACAAGACTTTTGTTAAGCAAACATTTCTCTTCAGTTATCATGTATTTGCTTGTGTTTACGATGTGTTCGTGCTTATTGTTTAAATAACACAAGCATGCCTGATATCCCTTTCATCCAAATTATACATGATCTCATGATTTCATCAAGATTTTTGGCAAATCAAATTCTAGTATGAAAATAAATGTCAATTTGATTTTTGTTTAACGAATGTGTTCTGGGAATTCAAAGGATTTCTTTGAAAGGTGATCTCATACCACCAAAACCCACATAATAAAGCTAATCTCTTAGCCAAACAAATAATCCAAAAAAATCAAAAAACTTGTTTCGTATGGAAAAGCAAAGCTTATTGATTCAGATTGCATGTTTTTGAAATGAGGAAAGGCCATCTTTGATATGCCTTCACAAAGTCTTGAATATCCATTGCAGTCCTTATTTGAGCCTAATAATCTTTTCTTGACAATTAACCCTGACAAGGATCACACCCTACACTGGGGGGCAAGTGCAAAAAAAAAAAAATCTACAAAACAGTCCTCAATGACAAGTGGCACCCGAACAAAACTGGGGGGCCTAAACATAAAAAGGGTTTTAGTACACTATAGCAAATTAATTCAACATTTTGGTAGTACTAAAAACCCAACATAGAAAGCCCAAACAAAATACTTTGAGGGCATGTCAAGTCAGCACGACGTTAGTGCCAAAAACCAATAAAAAGACCAAACAAAATACTTGGGGGGCATGTCAAGTCGGCATAATGTTATTGCCAAAAAACCAATGAAAAAGCACAAACAAAATACTTGGGGGCATGTCAAGTCAGCACAACGTTAGTGCCAAATACCAATGAAAAAGTCCTAACAAATACCGGGGGGCATGTCAAGGTCAATGCCCAAACAAAAACTGGGGGGCATGCTAAGTCACTATGAAAATCAATCATGAGGGCTAAATGAAGTTCTAAGAGTAAGCACTAAGTGATCCTTAGTCTTTGAAAACCCTTAAACACTCTTTGAGCCTACAAATATCTTTTTTTTTTTGTAGCCAGTAACCTAAGCCTACGTCACAAGCCTAATAAAGCCCTTTCTAATCAAATACGAGTTATCTGGATCGATAAGCAATGCTTTTCCATTTGAAACAATCCTTACAAATGCTTCACATGACCTGATCGAAGCCTTCCTAACATACGAGACTTGCAAATATCATTTCACATTCTTGTCAAAGTCAACATAAAACCTGACAATGAGATCGCTTGAATTCTTTCGAGAACAAGTTTGTTAAACAAACATCAAAATGGTTTTTGTGCTTGGAATGAGTTTGAAATTCTAAAAGTTTTGCATGAAAATATTTTTTGCAAATAGCCATCCCTTTCCTGCAAACACTCGTAGCCTAAAACACTGGTGTGACATGACCCGACTGCGGCAATCAAATGGTTTTTGTGCTTGGAATGACTTTGAAATTCCAAAAATCCCACATGAAAACACCATCTTTGCAAATAACCAACCCCTTCTTGCAAACCCGAAGCCTAAAACACTTTTGGGGCATGACCAAACAGCGGGGCAATCTAAATTGCAATAGAAGTTGGCCCCATCGTTTTTTTCAAAGAATTTGGATCAAACTCAGTGGGCATATCATCTCCAGCGGTCAAAATCAACAAGTCACGGCTTGAGTATGCAGAAGCGAGAAGCCGTCAAATCATGAAGTTGACTCTATAATTCCTTTTCAAAGAATCTGGATCAAACTCATGAGGCATGTTGATATGGAAAATCTATCATTTCCAGTGGTGAAAATCACAGGTTGTGGCTTGAGTAAGCATAAGCGAGAAGCCATCAAATCCAGAGGTCCAGATCCTGGAAAAGAAGGTCAGGAAGAAGAAAGGGGACCTATATCTCTTAAGTAAATATACATGCATCATCATTGATTGCATCCCCATTGGGAATCTAAAAAATGTTTTGGAGGGATCGTAATTTACGAACCTTCATTCATCATTTTGTGTGCACGCTTTCAAGCTTTCACCTCTCTCATTTCCTTGAGCATGCTTTTCAACTTTATTTGTTTCTTGATTTTAAGTGTCATTATGCATTGCATCTCCCTAGGGATCCAAGAAACGTTTTGAAGGAATTGTAATTCACAAACCTCTACTCATCATTTTTTTGTGTACCTTCGAGCCCTCACCACTTTCACTTCCCTAAGAGCGCTTGCGAGCCTTTCATCAGAACAGGTAGAGTGTTTTTCAATCCTATCCCTTTCCTTATTCGAGTGAGCTTTCTAGCCATCAACCAACTTAGATAGTGCACTTTTAAGTCCTATCTATTTCTAGAACTTGGTGAGCTTTCTAGTCACCATGAATTAAAATAGTACGCTTTCCAGCCCTATTTCCCCTCATCGAGTATGTTTTCCAACCCTCGACCATCAATTTAAATAGTGTGCTTTTCAGCTCTATTTTCCTCTTCATCTTTGAGTGCGTTTTCTAACCCTCAATCATCAACTAGATAGCGAGCTTTCTAGCCCTATATTCCATCCCATGAAATCTTCATCACCACTTTTTTCTTCCATCTGGGCAGGTCGCCAATCACAATAAGACCATCTCTTTGTTTTTACCATCTTCACCATTCTCACTTGGTTAGGTCATCCATTACAATGAGACCATTTTCCTGTGAAATTTACAAATACCATCATCTTCCATCCTTTAAGTGTGTCCTCCTTAGGCCTCAATCCTTAGGTAGTGCACTTTTTAGCTCTATCTTACCATTTCCTTCTGAGTGCGCTTTATAGCCCTCATTCTTATTTTTGGATGGATCAACTATTTCTTGGTCTGGTACATCCACCTTTCTTTTTCTTTACAACGCTTACTATCTAAAGTCTTTTCCAAAACTTTAGTTGTAAGCATTGTAAAGAGGAGGGCAACTGTCATCACCCAATTTTTGGGTGACTCCCCAAAATATACCAAAAAATAACAAAAATAAAATAAAAAGGGTCGGCATTGGTAGAAAAATCAATGTAGAAATTTTAGTTATTTTCGCAAGTCCGATCGTATCTCTTTTGTCCCCAAAAATAGAGGAAAATACAGATTTAAGGCAAAAATAATTTATTATTGGATAAATCTGTGTAAAAATTAAGTCGAGGGATATAATTATATTTTTATGGGCCAATTTGATTTAATCATCGACCATTTTAAAAGTATAATTATGTTTGAGAATTAATTTAGGGTCCAATTAAAGGATTTAATTAAGTGCAAGGACTTAATTATACTTTAAGTAGGTCAAATTAATTTTATTAAGGGCTTAATCGATGAAAAATCAAGGTCTGAAGCTTAATTTGGGTTCAATTGAGAAGGTGGGAATTTTCGGAGACTAAATTGAATTTTTCCAAGCCAATTATACAAAATCAGGGGTCCAATTGGAAACAATTGAGAGTTTAATGGTCAATTGAGGGTCAAATAGCATAAATTGGAAGTCAGGGACCAAAATAAAAAAGGCGCGCAAATTTAAGGCTGACATTGAATTTTTCACGGGGACACAATCGCACAAAAGTAAAAGTTTAAACCAATTAGGGGTGCGATTGAATCAATTACAACTTGAGGGACCAAATTGCATTTTTTCTCTCCCTCCCAAATCATTACGCGTGACTGCACTGTTCAGTCACCTGAACAGTGCAGCACATCGCTGCCCACTGCAGGTGCAGGTGAAGAGGCAGCCCATCGCTGCACGCGATGGGCAGCCGAAGGGTTGCCTCCTTCACCTATAAATACCCGATCACCATGCATGCAGGGGGAGGAGAAAAAACTGAGGAGAAAACTGGGCAAAAACGGGGGAAAAAGAAGGAAAAAACTGGGCAGAGAGGTGAGAAGAAAACAAACGAAATTCACGTAAAAAAAAAGAGAGAAAGAGGGGCAGAATTTCGGCAAATCTTCATCCCCTCGTTTCTGGGCGTCTCCCTCTCTCACTCATTCAGCTCTCTCGGTCCGTTTTGTCTCTCTCTCACTAAAACCAGACGCCGGCGACTCTCTCTCTCCTCCAGCAGCCAGCAACTCCGGCCACCACGCATTGTCTCAACCTCACCAGAAGCTTCCCATCGATGTCAGAAACCGAACTCCACTCTCAGGCAAAGAAACGGTGACGGCTGCAGCGACTGCAGCACAAATCCGGCAACTTTGGGAGCTCCCTCCGGCCACCACAGGCCACCGTTGACGACGCCACCACGACAGAAATCATCACCTCGATCTCCTCTACCCAACAGTGCTAACAGGTACAACTCTCGTCACACTCGAAAAATCACTGTACATCATCTTCTTCCTCTCGGCGATGCATGCAGTGCGACGAAATTAGTCCCACTGTGCAGGCCTGCTGATTGAGTTGGGCCGGGCTTCGTGCCCGGCCCACGTGCATTAAGGAGGTGGGCTGACAGCCCACCCGGACTGGAGGCCCAGTCCATGAGAGGTGGGCTGACAGCCCACCTATGCTCCAGCCCGTCCATTAAAATTGGGCTTTGGCCCATCTTGGCTAGCCAACCCATTTAGTTGGGCCCGACCCGAATTTTTTTCTTTTTTATTTTTGTTTTTATTTTTATTTTTATTTTAAAAAAAATATTACAAAAAAATTGCATTTTAAAAAGAAACAAAAAATGTATTTTTTCTCATGCATACGATCGAATTCCAAGATTTTTCAATGTTTATTTTTCGTAAAAAAAATATGTTGCATCTTTCTCATATTTTAAAATGAAAATTGGGTATCGTAACCGGTTTATGATTATCCATTTGAATTTGGCCAAAATATCAAAAATAATTTAAATATTTTTGTTTTATCTATTAGGGTGTAAATTTACATTGTAAAGTACATCTATGGATAAAAAAAAGGGTTTTAAACTACAGTGTAAATTTATATTGTAAAGTACATCCGTAGATAAAAAAGATTTTTACTACGGTGTAAATTTATATTGTAAAGTATATCTGTATATAAAAAAAGATTTTTACTACGGTGTAAATTTACATTGTAAAGTACATCCGCAGACAAAAAAATGGTTTTTTGAAAATGCAGTGCAAAATTTTTAACTTAGAGAAACAATCAAACGACAATGCAGCTTACCTTAGGTAGGGTGCACTAGGGGTGATGCGTCTTCCCCTTGCACAACAAGTGCCCTTACCTAAATTCTCGCAGACCAATAGGTTCCTAGTAACCTTAATACTAGGTGGTGACTCCTAATATTTATAGTCGTAAAATTTACGACTATAAAGCACCCCATTTTCATCGCGCGCCGTTGTCCCCAATTGTGGACGGCGAGGCGCGAAGCGCGAAAAAAATGTCATCGCGACAGGTGTATCCACAGGTTTACAATCCAACATACCTGTTTCGGCTAATAAGTCTAATACATATTTCCTTTGTGATAGAAATATGCCTCGTTTTGACCTATATACTTCAATGCCCAAAAAATACTTTAATCCACTGAGATCCTTCATTTCAAATTCACTTGATAGATAATCTTGTAATTCTGAGATCCCATCTTCATCATTGCCTGTAACTATCATATCATCAACATAAATGATCAAGGCCACTATTTTCCTCCCATTTTGTTTTAGAAATAATGTATGGTCTGAGTTGCTTTGGCGGTATTCATGCTTTTTCATTGCTAGACTGAATCTTCCAAACCATGCCCTGGGAGATTGCTTCAGTCCATATAATGACTTTTTAAGTCTACACACCATATTTCCTACTTTTCCGGTAAAACCAGGGGGAACATCCATATACACTTCTTCCTCTAAATCTCCATGAAGAAATGCATTCTTTACATCGAATTGATGTAACGGCCAATCCAAGTTTGCTGCAAGTGATAGAAGTATCCGAATTGTGTTTAGTTTGGCTACTGGTGAAAAAGTTTCCTGATAGTCTATGTCGTATGTCTGTGTGTATCTCTTAGCCACCAATCTCACTTTGTATCGTTCTATTGTCCCATTTGTTTTATATTTTACAGTAAACACCCATTTACATCCAACTGTCTTTTTCCCATCTGGTAGTGTAGTTAGTTATGAAGTATGATTATCCTGGAGGACCTTCATTTCATCATAGACTGCTAACTTCCATCGTTCATCTAGCATGGCCTCTTCAATGTTGCGTGGAAGTTGTTCTGAAGATACTTTCCCCATAAAGACTTTTGCTTCATCTGACATGTTATGAGCGGAGGTAAAATTTGCAATGGAATATTTAGACTTTATGCCTTCCTTTCCTGGAGAGTACCGATTTGGAGGTATCCCTCGATTATGCCTGTGAGGTAAACTATATTGTATAGCATCAAATAATATAGACTGGTCAGGAGACCTTACCTCAGTTGTAGTGTTCGGGTTGTTCTCACGATTCTGAATTTTGTCGTGGTGCATTTTGGAGAGAGGATTATATATTGTGGCTTTAGTATGTATGTCGATGTTGCTGGTATGCTCAATATTAATGTTGTTGGTCTGCTCAATATTTTCTTCTAGATCTGTCTGAGTATTTCCTTTAGCAAAAACCAATCCCATGTCTGTTGTTCAGTTTCAGTCTCCCCCGGAAGAGCAGAATGGGATGAGTCATTATTCATTCTCAAGAAAGGTCACATCCATAGTGACATAAAGTTTGCGTGAAAGGGGATCATAACACCTATATCGTTTCGTGTGAGAACCATAGCCAAGAAAGGCGCAACGAATAACACATGGATCTAACTTGGATCGTTGGTGCTTTGGAATATGTACGAAGGCAACACAACCGAATATTTTTGGAGGCAGGTAGAGTGTTGAAGGTAGTGTAACATAACTTTCCAAAGTCTGTAATGGTGTGCGGAAATCAAGTATTCGAGATGGCATGCGATTGAGAAGGTAAACTGATGTCCCTACGGCATCAGACCAAAATCGTTGAGGCATATGAGCAGCTTCCATAATTGTTCGTACTGTCTCTAGTATGTGTCTATTTTTTCGTTCAGCAATTCTATTTTGCTGAGGAGTTGCTATCACAATATTGTTTAAACTCTTGACCAATATATTCACCTTCATTATCTGTTCGAAGGGTTTTGATGCTCATGGAGAATTGAGTTTGTACCAAGATGACAAATTTTTGAAAAATTTGGAAGACATCATTCTTATGTCATATAAACCCAAGTGGTCCTTGTACAATCATCAATAAAAGTGACAAACCATCTAAAACCAGTAATAGTCATAATGGGTACAGGTCCCCATAAATCTGAGTGAATAATCTCAAATGGTGCATCACATTTATTATAACTGATAGGATAAGTTGTTCGATGACTTTTACCCAGGATACAATCTTTGCATTTTAGACTAGAGAGTGGTATCTTTTTAAATAAAGATGGGAATAAATGTTGTAAATAGCTGAATGATGGATGTCCTAACCGATAATACCATAACCAAATGTCTTGTCCTTGTTGTTGTGATGATTGAGCATAATTAATTTTTCCAAGATCCAACTCATCCACGTAATATAACCCCCCTCTCTTAGTACCACACCCAAAAATCTTCTTCATGAGAACATCCTGAAATAAACAAAATGAGGAGTACATTAGCACGCAACAATTTAACTCTTCAGTTACTTGACCTAATGATAATAGTTTCATGGAGAGTGAAGGCACATAGAGAGTATGGGGAAGAGTAAATGTGGTTGATAATTCCACTGTTCCCCCTCCTATTACTGGATATATGTCACCATTAGCATTTGATATGGCCTGTCATCGAGGAACTGTCTTTGTTTTAAAATCATTAAGATCGTAGGTCATGTGATCTGTTGCCCCTGAATCAATAATCCAACTATCTGTATGTTCATCATGGGCTACCAAATTTGTAAGGCCAATAATACCTGGATCTTGTGTGTTGGATTGCGGTTGATTTTTGAGTGGCACAAGTGTGTTTGGATCCATATTAGTAACGACTGTTGAATGGCCTTGTTCGGTCTTTCTTCCTTTAAGTTCATACCACCAATCTAGGTATCCATGTAGATGAAAACATGTATCTTTGGTGTGTTTATTTCCACCACAATGTGTGTATCCTCCTTCATGGTTTTTTGGTCTAACAAAACCTGGCCTGCTGGAATTCTGTCTGTGTGGGCCGAGCTTGGGCTGTGATGCGGTTGGGCCTGGATACTACCTTAAAGTGTTCCCGGCCTGTTTATGTGGGCTGGTGAGAGTGAGGCCCTTAAAGCCTGCCCACCCTTCTTCTCCTTCCTTCTACTGACTGCCCGACCTTTATCTCCCACCTTCCTGTCTGAATCCCTAAGTTTCCATTTCTCATCTCATTCCAATGTCTATCTCTGCCTTTAGATAGCATACCAAAACTGTCACCACCTTCATGAATTTCCTTTTCCATCATAACAACCCGTCTATTGTTCTCTCTTTGTACTTGAGTGAAGGCTGTTTCGATCGAAGGCAGAGGCACCTGTTGAAGAATGTCTCATCGAGCCTGGTCAAATTGGTCACCCAAACCATCCAAAAAGGTATAGATTCGATCTTCTTGAATTAATTTGTTGTATTTTTGTATGTCTTCTTCACAAATCATGGGGTTTGGGCGTCTGTGGTCAATTTCTCGCCAAAGGGTTTGTAAGCTGGTATAGTATTCTTCAAGGGATCCACTTCCCTGTGTTGTTCGGCTGACCCTTCTTTTCAGGTCATATACTTGGATGTTGTCTCCCCCATCGTAGTAGGTTGTAGCAATGGCGTCCCACACTCCTTTAGCAGTAGGAAATCTAATGAAATTTCCAATTAGGTCTGGGTTAATGGAATTGATAATCCAACCTTTAATTATGGCATTTTCTGTTCTCCATTTGTTGTATGTTGGGTCTATCAGTGTTGGTTGCTTGATTTCACCGGTGATGAAACCCAGTTTGTCTTTGCCGGAGATAAACATCTCCATGATTTGTGACCATAATTCATAGTTTTGGCCATTGAGTTTGATTCCAGGGATGGCTATTGGTAGGTCATGGTTATGGTTTTGTGTTGTGATGATTTGAGGGTTGGTTCTAGGGTTCATGGTTGTTATCTGGTTCTCTAAGTTTGCTTCTGCCATGGTTTGGGGTCTGTGTTTTTTGTGTTTTTAAAAACAAGTTAGGTTTTGGATTGATTGCTCTGATACCATATTGATAATGAGAAGTGATTGTATGTTGATCAATAATAATTTTCATTGATCCTTTTATTGCATTGAAGGCCTATTTATACATGTATAGGAATCCTGTTTATGTAAGGAATACGAAAAGAAAACTAAGACTAGGAGTATACATAGGATTTTTCCTAATTTGTAATGTTCCTATTTTGGTTCTTGTTAACAATAGCATGGCCTAAAAGATGGTTTATGCATCCAGTTTACCACAATAGAAAAATATGATCCTTTTTCATATATTTATATACAGATGTGACGACTGGACTGAGTTTCCTCTCATTGATTCAAGGCTTAATTCATAACCTTTTTAACTCTTTGATCTTAATTTTTTTTTTAAAGATTGGAACACTTGTGCGCGCATCACCCTTTTACTTGTTTTTTGGTGCATGCATGCCTCCAAATATATATATATATATATATATATATATATATATATATAGCCAAGGAGGCTTTCAAGTTGTAATTAGACCGATTTCAGCATGTTAACTGATTGAAATGGTAAAATATGTCCGGGATTACATTACATTGAGCTCACTGGAATAGATGCGAGTTGCTATCGAAACCGACCAGGTTGAATATCATAGAAATTATATGAAAGCTGGAGGAAACACAGCTATTCAAAATAGCTTAGCCTTCAAAAATCAAAATGAGACTAACTATTAAAAATGGATGTGTTGGCTTTTCTTCCCAACTTGCCCAGCTACTTGATGAAAACAAATGCAAACAAGTCTTCAAAACTAGTAATTAGTAATATTTAGGAACTAGTTTATAGTGTGTTAGGTCTCTAGTTTGAATCCGTCAATAACTCCTAATATTTAGGAACTAGTTTTGTTTTTCAGATTAGTGTCTTCGTAGTTGTTTATCATGATCTTATGATTGTTATAGACGTGGGTTGTTATTTAGCTATTCAGTTATCTGTAATAACTTTATAAGCCAATTCCTTTTCATTCAATTTTGTTGTGTTTAAATGTTATTTTCTCCAACCTGGGGCATGATATGGGCAATAGACTAGTAATCTCTAAAGTGTGATTTTTATGTTTTGAATGCTTCTACTTGACAGAAGACACGAAGAGAAAGAATGAATATTTGAGAAATTGGAAACGCAAGAGAATGATTATCAGTTCAATTGATCTCAGTGATTTAGCTTGGCTTATATAGCCTTCACTGTAACTAACAATTAACAAGACTAACTAACTCTTAACAACTTATTATTTCTACAGCACTAAACACGTGTGCTAAAAAGAGTAACTGAAATAACAAGAAAAACAGATTATTGGTTAAGTTTGTTAAGTCCACGTGGAGTTGCTTCTTCAATCTCTCCCTTAAGCAAGTTGCTGTTAAGCACTTAGCTTAATTACGCAATGTCATATACTCCAAGTAATCCACAAAGTCTTTGAAAATCATCAACCTTTAACGGCTTTGTCATTATATTGGCCACCTGATCTTTGCTCTCACAATGAATTAAATCAATCAATCCTTCCTTCGTAAGATTTCTCAAGAAATGATACCTCACGTCTATGTGTTTGCTGCGCCCATGCAAAACAGGATTTTTTGAGAGCTTGATGGTCGAGCTGTTATCACACCAGATATGAGTACATTCTTCATCACTATAGTTCAGCTCCTTCAGCACCCTTCTGATCCATATAGCCTGACATGTGCATACTGCGGCCGCCACAAATTCAGCTTCTGTCATTGACAATGTGACTATAGGTTGCTTTTTCGAACACCATGATACAGCTCCGGAATTCATCAAAAATACATAGCCACTTGTACTCTTTCTATCTTCTATATACCCTGCATAATCGCTGTTTGTAAATGCAAGCAATTTTCCATTCCCCCTCCTCTTATAATGAATTCCATAGTTCACTGTTCCCATATACCTGCTTATAAGGCTTGTGACAAACATCATATCTAGTCATGTGGTCGTAAGATACATCAAACTTCCCACCAATTGCTTGAAGTGTGTATCATTTACCGAAATCCCATCCTCATCTTTGCTGATTTTAAAACCTAGAATAATTGGATTGTTCACCTCATTGCTTTCCAACATTCCAAATCTTTTCCGGATTTCCAGTGCATACTTTTTTTGACAGATAAAGATGCCATCATCTCTTTGTATAACTTCGATTCCAAGAAAGAATCGCATACTCCCCAAGTCAGAAATGTCAAATTCTTTTAACATGGACCTTTTAAAATCTGTCAATATAACATCATCATCACCAGTAAAGATTAAATCATCAACGTAAATACTTACGATTATGATCTTTCCGGTACTACTCTTCTTTGTAAACAGAGTTTGTTCACTCTCACACCTCTGAAAACCTTCCTTAAGAAAGTATGCTTCAATTCGATTAAACCAAGCTCGTGGTGCTTGTTTTAACCCATATAAAGCCTTGTGAAGCTTATAGACCAGATGTTCTTTTCCTTTCTTCTCATAACCCTTCGGCTGCTCCACATACACATCCTCACTTAATTCTCCGTGCAGAAAAGCTAATTTAACATCTAACTGCCCAATTCTCAAACCCTTTTGCGCGGCCATGGATATTATCATCCTCACTGTATCCAGCCTGGCTACCGGTGCAAATACCTTAGTGTAATCTATCCCATGTTTCTGCGAATATCCTTTCGCTACTAATCCCGCTTTATATTTGTCAATCTCCCAACTTTCATTGAACTTTGTTTTATAAATCCATTTAACACCAATTCTTTTGGCATTGTTTGGCAGCATAGTCAAGGTCCACGTTTTATTCTTCTCAATTGACAATATGTCATTGTCCATTGCTTGTCTCCATTTCTCTTCCTTCACTGCATCTTCAAACAGAAATGGATCTTCTTCAGCAGCCATTACCTCTGCCACGTATGCCTCATCAGCACTCAACTCATCCCCATTTATATAATCCCTCATCCATAATGGAGCTCGAGTCACTCTCCCTTCAACTCGACCCTCTGCATCATTGGCATACACTCTCCCTTCATTTTGATCCTCTGCAATTCCTGCATCTTCAACTGATGCTGTTACTTCTTCAACTTCAGCTGCCACAAATTCATCACTCTCAGCAACACCACTCTCAGCAGCTTCTTTCAACATGTTGGTTACTGCCCCAGTCACTCTTCTTTCTTCTCTAATCTCAGTGTGCTCATCAATTTTTGCACCAGAATCATCCCACTCCAAATCCATCAAAATCTGCTCTTGATGATTTTCACTCCAATTCCACCCCTTTTCTTCCTCAAATACCACATCTCTACTGACCACAACCTTATCTGTCATGGGATCATACAACCGATACCCCTTCGTTTCTTCACTCAAACCCAACAAGACACAGCATATGCTCCTATCATCCAATTTCTTCCTCTTTTCATGTGGCACATGAACATGTGCTAAGCATCCAAACACACGAAAATGGTTGACAGTTGGCTTCACCCCACTCCATGCTTCTTGTGGGGTTATATCCTTCAAAGCTTTTGTAGGACATCTATTCTGAACATAGCAACTCCACACCACTGCTTCTGCCCAGAAACACTTCGGAATCCTCTTCTCAGTTAGCACACACCTCACCATGTTCATTATTGTTTGATTTTTCCTCTTAGCCACACCATTCTATTGTGGCGTAAAAGCAACTGTCAATTGCCTCTTGATTCCACTCTCCTTGCAATATTCATTGAATTCCCTTGAATTGAATTCGCCCCCTCTGTGAGTCCTCAAGCATTTGACACAGAGTTCCTTCTCCTTCTCAACAGTCCTTCTAAAGATCTTGAATTGCTGGAATGCACCCCCTTTTTCTAGCTAACAAGAAAGTCCAACACTTGCGACTATAATCATCAATACAGCAGAAAATATACCTCTTTCCAGTATTAGAGGCTGGATAAATTGGCCCACAGAGGTCTGCATGTATCAGCTCCAATGGCTGATTTGCTCTACAAGCACTTGCCTTTGGTATTGCATCCCTTCTCTGCTTCCCCACATTGCAATCCACACAGTTCACCTTTGTGACTTTGAACTGGGGAAGTCCACGAACCATAACGCCTATGCCATAGCTGGGACAAATTCTGGGAATTTTTATACAAACATTCCTGTGTGTTTTCAGCTTCTGCAAATAGAATAAACATTCTATTCAAACTCATCTTGGTCTCAGCAATTAGCCCCCATTCTGGATGGTAAAGCTTGCAATTCCCTCCTTTAAACACTATTACCAAGCCATTTTCTTGAAGCTGACCAATGCTCAATAAATTGTTATTGAGCTCAGGAACATGATACACTTCTGTCAACACATGATTTATGCCATTCAAAATCATTTTCATGCTTCCTTTCCCTGTAACACTGATTCTGCTATTATCCCCCAATTTAACCGAGTGCTTAAAGGTATCATCCAGGCTTGTGAACTTGCTTCTTTCACCACACATGTGATTTGAACACCCCGAATCTAAGAACCAAGCATCACTTTGTTTCTGCTTATGTGTTTCAACATAAGCCATCAGCAACACATCTTCTTCTTGGCTCAATTCTGCATAGTGTGCTTCTTTGTTCAGATTTGGGCATTCATATTGAAAATGCCCAAGTCTGTGGCATTTGAAACACTCAATAGTGTTTCTGTTGTATACCTAGCTACCTCTTCCACGACTCCTTACCCTATAGTTATTCACCCCTCTGCCTCTGCTCTTGTATCTGTCATCATACACCCTCAATGCTTTATCTTCTTCTCTAGTTTTCGAAACTTCTGCTCATGGACCAATAGTGAACTTTGCTACTGTCAATTTGTTTGTGTCTTTCGACTCCTCAATCGAGCACACAATCTAGTTGAATTTATCTGTCAACGTACGCAGTATTTTCTCCACAATTTTCACCTCAGTCACATCTTCTCCATAGTTTCTCATGTTGTTTGCTGTCAACAGCACTCTTGAGAAATAACCTGTCACAGATTCTCCATCCTTCATCTCGAGCAGTTCAAAATTCCTTCTATGAATTTGAAGTTGAGCTCTTTGCACTCTTGCATTTCCTTGGTACTTGACTTTCATGGATTCCCACAGTTCTTTAGCAGTGTTCTTCTGAGCAACTGTTTTCAAAATTGATTTGTCGATCGACTGGAACAAGTAGTTCTTGGTTTTTAGATCCTTCAATTTCATCTCCTCTAGGTTCTTCTTCTGCACAGTGGTAAGAACCTCTCCTGGTGCTGGTTCTTCAAAACCAGTTTCAATCACACACCAATACTCCTTTGATCTTAGCAAGTTATCCATCAACATGCTCCAGTGTTCGTAATCTCCATCGAACTTAGGGATGCTGGGCTGTGCAAAATTGTTTGAATCCATCTTCAGTAATCACCAAGCTCTGATACCAGTTTTGACAGAAGACACGAAGAGAAAGAATGAATATTTGAGAAATTGGAAACGCAAGAGAATGATTATCAGTTCAATTGATCTCAGTGATTTAGCTTGGCTTATATAGCCTTCACTGTAACTAACAATTAACAAGACTAACTAACTCTTAACAGCTTATTATTTCTATAGCACTAAACACGTGTGCTAAAAAGAGTAACTGAAATAACAAGAAAAACAGATTATTGGTTAAGTTTGTTATCTCCACGTGGAATTGCTTCTTCACTACTAGTATAAACAAACCGTAGAAAGGAAGATCAAATATGCTAAGCATGAGTGACCTCAATTTCTATGCATTCTCTGTTTCTTGAAATAATCACCAAGAAAATGAGGGTAAGCGTATACCAGAATTGGATTAGATCATCTCTTACCGTGTAAAATCATTGCTAGCAAGCAACAATAAGATGGTACATGTATAATTAAATTTCGTACGAGGCAAGACAAGTGCAGAGTTCCTATTAGTGAAGATGACTGTAGGAACATCAATCAGGCTAAGGTTCAAGGTTTGATTGAGCAAAACACAAATGATATACAAACAAAATTGCAATATGAAATGCCTAATTTATGGAAATCCCGAAACAAAGAGCAAAAAAGAAAACAATAAGAAATATGTGACATCTGTTTCCATATCTCGAAACAGAGCTGTTCCTGTTTTCATATCTAACTCATTCATAATCGATCATGCAGCCAAAGCAAAGACTCGAACACGAAGGAAATTAACTATGACAAGGAGGGAAATTATTTTGTAAACGAGCTCTACATTCTAAGCTTGCTGAAATTTAGACCATATAACAAGTTCATATAACAAGAATAAACTAAATTTTAGATCTAAAACTTGCATTTTCATTGGTTATAGTCTTTTTCATCATGGGTACAAGTGTTTAGATCTCTCTAAGGGTAAATTTTTAGACAAGTGCAGCAATCCTATTAGGGAAGATGACAGTAGAAACATCAGTCAGGCTAAGGTTCAAGGTTTGATAGAGCAAAACACAAATGATATAGAAACAAAATTGAAATATGAAATGCCTAATTTATGGAAATCCCGAAACAAAGAACACAAAAGAAAACAATAAGAAATATGTGACATCTGTTTCCATATCTCGAAACAGAGTTGTTCCTGTTTTCATATCTAACTCATTCATAATCGATCATGCAGCCAAAGCAAAGACGTGAACACGAAGGCAAGTAACCATGACAAGGAGGGAAATTATTTTGTAAACGAGCTCTACATTCTAAACTTGCATACAAACTGATGGATTTTAAATTTTGGAAACAATTTAATATAAATTTTATTCGGACACAATCACTGTGTTAAAAACAGCGTAAAGTATATAGCTGAAGACTACGATTGCTTTTCAGTCATGCAACAAATCATTCTGCAAAATTAGTAGCATATGTTTTCAAGTGTGAAGACTTAAAAATATTGCGTAATATCTTTCGATGATGGCAATGAATGTAAGATCTTGGTGTTATTATGAAGTTCATTCATCATATTATTTTCATTTCAATTGCCCTCTAGGAAAAGTAAACTATTTAGTATCAGAGTGATCAATTCCTTGACCCCATTATTTAGTTCACTAGAAGAAGAAAATTGAATAAAGTAAACTATTCATTATTTACAGCCACACATTCCTTGCACTCAGAAAAATCTAAACAGATACATTAACATTGTTTTCAATCAAATCCTGTTTGCTTCCTACGCAGTTACTTGTGATGGTAATGCTTCTAAACCGTTCTGTTTAAAGTCTTCGACTCATCTCCCATGTTTATCTTAATCACTGTCTCTTGTTAGTAAACCCTTACGCAGTTACCTGTCTTTTTTTTTTGGAAAACAAAGAATAATGAAAGGATTCTAATTCTACATGGTTGAATAAAATAAAATAAAAAAACTATTGATTATTTAATATGTTATGCTTTGTGTGTGACTTGTTGGTTTTAATAAGTCCCCTAGTGATGATATAGCAACATTTGTGGTAGAACAAACCATACTACGTGGTTCTGTTTGTACAATGACAGAGGACCAAATTTCAGTGGATCTACCAATCCCCCTGCAGTTCCAACTCAATCTAATGGTGTTTGACATGACATGCAAGCTATGCATACAGTAATACACTCTAGTCCATCTTCATCTCAAGTTTGGTTGGCTGATTCCGGGGCTACAAACCACATGACCTCTAAATTGAAGGAACCATCTCACCTAAAAGCTTAAGCTTGTAAGTGAGGTCCCATAATATGATTTATATTATTCTCTAACACCCCCCCTCAAGTGAAAGTGATGTAGAACAGGTTGCGGAATCATACATGCTGAAGAGGGATCACCCGAAATTCAAAGGCAGATGAATTTCGGCAGCCGGGTCGTCGAAGTCGGAATAACGCGAAACTCACCCAGTCTTCGCTGCTGACCTCGACCCAATTTTGGCCAAATTCCATCGTTTTGGCCCCGAAATCGTCATTTTTACTGTTTTAGGAAAGTTTCGTTTTTGCAACTACTTTTGATTTAAGAGTCCGAATTGACTTTGGTCAATTGGTACTCTCTCAGAATTCATAGGTCTTTCATATTCTGCATTTATCTCAAATTTGCCATTTATGGCAAATTTAATGTTTTATGTCCTTTCCTTTTCTGTATTGAATTAGGCTAGGGTTTTATCTTTAAGTATCCCTTGTAAACCCTGCAGCCGACTTATCTACCATTTTATTGAATAAACTTTGAGTTTGATTGAGATTTAATCTCGTTTTCTTTGATTTTACAGAATATTGACGTTGGTCATATTCCTTTGTGATTTTCTGCTGTGTCAGAAAGCCCTTTGGACTTGAAACTTGTATAGACCCACATCACCTTGTGCTTGGTTTTTATCAAATAGAATGGGGGTGGTGAGATTCGAACTCGTGACCGCTGGGTTAACAAGGCTCTGATACCATGTTAAGGAACCATCTCACCTCAAAGCTTAAGCTTGTAAGTGAGGTCCCATAATAAGATTTATATTATTCTCTAACATTCCTTTGGCTCAGTTAGATTATCTTCTTACTCTAATCTTCACAATCCCAAGGTTGCATCATGGAAAGTTGATGGAGAAAGCCGTGTTGAATGCGACAGGGACTCCGGTCATATGATTGGTCTTGACCTCAGTGGCAGCTTCCTTTATGGCTCCATCGACTCTAATAGCAGCCTCTTCAACCTTGTTCACCTAAGAAAGCTGAATCTTGCTGACAACAACTTCAACAACTCTGAAATCCCTTCTGAAATACGAAATCTCCCGAGGCTGTTTGATATAAATCTCTCAATTTCTGTCTTTTCGGGTTAAATTCTAGCAGAGATCTTAGAGCTTTCCAAGTTGGTTTCCATTGATCTGGGATAGAATTTCTTGAAGCTCCAAAAGCCTGGTCTGCAACATTTAGTGGAATCATTAACCAACTTGGAGGTGCTCCATCTCTCGGAAGTGAACATATCAGCCAAGGTACCTCAAATCATGGCAAATTTATCCTCTTTGTCATCTCTATTTCTCAAGGATTGTGGATTGCAGGGAGAGTTCCCCATGGGAATATTCCAGTTACCCAACCTTCGCTTTCTCAGTATCCGTTATAATCCATATCTCACTGGATATTTGCTGGAATTTCACCGGGACAGCCACCTTGAATTATTGTTGCTTGCGGGAACAAATTTCTCCGGTCACCTACCTGAGTCAGTTGGAAACCTCAAATCATTGAAAGAATTTGATTTGGCAGATTCTTTCAAAACCATACTCAATTTATTGAAAGAATTTTAATTTGGCAGAATGTTATTTTTCAGGGGCGATACCATCTTCACTTGGTAACCTTACGAAACTGAACTCTCTAGACCTTTCTTATAACAATTTCACACCTGGTACCTTAGATTGGCTTGGGAATATAACCAAGCTCAATCTTTTAAGCTTGATACAAACCAACTCATATGAAACTCACTTACTTGTACCTTGAAGGCAACAAACTAACCGGTCAAATTCCATCTTGGATAGGAAACCATACTCAATTAATCGAACTCTACCTTGCTGGAAACAACCTACATGGTCCGATTCCATCATCTATTAGAAACTTCACTCAACTCACTTACTTGTACCTTGAAGACAATGAACTAACTGGTCAAATTCCATCTTGGATAGGAAACCATACTCAATTAATCAAACTCTTCCTTAGAGGAAACTGTTGAAACTGGAATGTGATTCCAAGTCTGCAAGCTGACAGGGAGAGAAGAAGCTGAAGAATCGAAGATTATATGTTCTAAGCATTATTGTTTAGATTGATTTTGTATTGCATTCAGGATGATTAAATCCTATAGTCAATAAGTCAACAAGTTAGTTAATTTCATTTTTAAGTCA
Organism: Salix suchowensis; assembly: GCA_029030765.1. Taxonomy (NCBI): domain Eukaryota; kingdom Viridiplantae; phylum Streptophyta; class Magnoliopsida; order Malpighiales; family Salicaceae; genus Salix; species Salix suchowensis. Next base: position 19,035,516 of record CM054995.1, read on the forward strand.
AATTGTAGGATAAGCTGAAGAGTTGTAACCGAATTGATTTTCACTCTTTGTAATGTTTTTTGTTACCTATAAATGAAGATAATGGGATGACAGTAACCATACGAAAAATTCTGCCCATGTTCACGTTCTTTCCAATATAAAATACAGAGTTCTTTTGTTCTTCATTTTCTGGAAAAATTGCTATCTGCAGATTATGATTGCTACAGTAGCGGTTCTCAGGATTTTTGTTATTTTTCAGTACTGATTTGAACAGTACTTGTTTTTTACAAAATTTACAATTTTCAACATGGTATCAGAGCAGAATTAAATCTTTGAAAGGGAATTTTAGAGAAACACGAGTGAATAAAAAACGTGAGAATTTTTCAAGGTTATTTGGCCTTGAAGGGGAAGTGTGGAAGATTTTGAAAATCCCAGAAATTCAATCAAGAAATTAATCTTGGTTTGTTCTTTAAGTGATCAACAATTGACAAAAATTATCAATTGTTATCCTTGTTCTCTGTTCTGTGATTCTTGATAAAGAAAAAGTCTTGCAAGACTGCAAAGGGAAAATCAAAGTGTTAGAAATGGATTCATCATCGTTTTCGTCAAAATCACCAATTTTCACAGGATCAAACTATGGTGTTTGGGCTATGAAAATGGCAACTTATCTTAGAGAATTTGACTTACAGGAGATTGTGGAAAACAACAAGCAGCCAAATCCCTTGACTGCTAATCCAACAATTGCACAGATTAAGTTCTTTAATGAAGAAAAGGCAAAGGGATACAAGGCACTTACATGCATTCATAATGCAGTAAGTGAGGAAATTTTCACAAGAATTATGGCTTGTGAAAGTGCAAAGGAAGCATGGGATAAATTGAAACCTGAATTTTAAGGTGATGAAAAATCAAAGAGAATGCAGATTTTGAACTTAAAGAGACAATTCGAAGGGTTAAAGATGAGAGACTCAGATACAATCAAGGAATTCTCTTCAAATGTATCTTAGTTAATCAAATGACATCATTGGGAGAAGATGTTCAAGAATCAAGGGTAGTTGAGAAGGTCCTTGTCAGCTTACCAGAAAAATTTGAAAACAAGATATGTTCTTTAGAAGATTCAAAAGACTTCACCGAATTGAGTCTCCAAGAATTGATTAATGCTCTGCAAGCTGTGGAACAGAGGCAGGCTTTTAGTCAAGAAAATTCAAATGAAGAAGCCTTTGCTGCAGGGTTTAAAGGAAGATCAAAATTCCAAAACCATTCCCAGGTGTTCTTCAAAAACCAAGAAGGAAGAACAGATACTGGGAAGAATTGGCAGAACAAAAATTGGCAGAATAATCAAAACTTTGCCAACAATTTCAATTCAAAAAGAAAGGAAAAGAGAGAGCAATTTCCCACCTGCAAGTACTGTCAAAAAACAAATCATCTTGAGTCATGGTGTTGGCTCAAGAATGCTCAATATCGAAAATGCAAGCAATTTGGACATATTCAGAAATTTTGCAACAACACAGCACCTGGAAAGCAATCTCATGTTGCAGAGGTCTTAGAGCCTAAAGATGAACAATTGTTCACAGCCATGATAGATCACAGCTGCAACAAAACAGAGGTTAGTAATGAAAATTGGCTTGTTGATAGTGGGTGTACTAATCATATGTCTGCAGAAATTAGCATTTTCGAAAACCTTGATTTAAATTACAAATCTAAAGTAAAGGTATCTAATGGACAGTATGTGGGTGTGGAAGGCAGAGGGGAAGTTGAAATTGAAACTTTGGCTGGTACGCAAAATTTTGAAAATGTGTTGTATGTACCAGAAATTGATCAAAACCTTATGAGTGTTGGTCAATTACTTGAAGATGGCTACTAATTGTTCTTTATAAATGGCATTTGCACAATCAAAGATGATCAAGTTATTCCCTTATTTACTGCTAAGATGATAAATAGGTGCTTTAGTCTTGAAAAACAAGTTTCACGCATAAATATGAGCATCAATGCTAGTGAAAATTTTGTGCTATGGCATAAAAGATTGGGGCATTTTAATTATGCAACTTTGAAGAAAATGGCAGACTTGCATGTGGTAGAAGGATTACCTAAAATTCATGAACAAAAGAATGTTTGTGAAGCATGCCAATTGGGAAAGCAAGCAAGGATTATGTTCAATAAAAGTGCACTTAGAACCACTACTAAGCTGCAACTTGTGCACACAGATGTGTGTGGTCCAATGCACAATGAATCCTTGAATGGTGCAAGGTATTTTTTTGTTGTTTATAGATGAATTTAGTAGGTTTTGTTGGGTTTATTTTCTCAAGACCAAGGGAGAAGCATTTGATGTATTCCTGAGATTCAAGGCTGCAGTTGAAAAGGAATCAAGATGCATCTTGAAGGCTATAAGGTCTGATAATGGGGGGGAATTTACCTCTCATAAATTTGAAGAATACTTGGCCAAAGAAGGTATAAAGCACCAATTGACAGTCCCTTACACTCCACAACAGAATGGTGTGAGTGAGAGGAGGAATCAAACTTTATTGGAGATGGCAAGATGCCTTCTCTATGAGAAGAAATTGCCATTAAAATTCTGGGCAGAGGCTGTGAGCACAGCCTCTTACCTTTTGAATAGGATGATTTCAAGATCATTAGGAGATATAACTCCTTTTGAACATTGGTATGGCTACAAACCAAACTTAGAGCATTTAAGAGTCTTTGGTAGTCCATGCTATGTATTATAGCCAAAAATTAAGAGAAGAAAACTTTATCAGAAGGCTAAGGTGGGAATCTTGATAGGTTACAGTTCAATATCAAATGGCAATAAAGTGTTTGATTTAAAAACAAACCAAGCAGTAATTGGAAGGAATGTGAAAGTGGCTGAGAACCAAATATGGAATTGGGAAACTGAAATAGCTGAAGAAACAAGTAATGACTTTCTAGCCAAAATTGAAGAACCAACAAAAATTGATGAAGAAGACTTACCTGTGAGGGGAACAAGGCTGCTATGTGACATCTATAACAGATGTAACTTGGATGAAATTGAACCAGCTGATGTTGGAGAAGCTATGAACTCTCAAATATGGGTGGTAACAATGAAGGAGGAGCTAATGATGATTGAGAAAAATGATACTTGGCAGCTGGTTGACAGACCTAAGCATAGAAAGGTTATTGGGGTAAAACGGATCTTCAAAACTAAATTTAATGTTGATGGTAATATCAACAAAAACAAGGCAAGACTTGTGGTTAAAGGTTACTCACAAGAATAAGGTATTGATTACCATGATACCTTTGCTCCTGTTTCAAGAATGGACACAATAAAGTTGTTGTTAATGTTGGCTGCACAAAGAGGTTGGTTGGTTTGACAAATGGATGTCAAATCTGCATTTTTGAATGGGACACTAAGTGAAGAAATATATATAGAACAACCTGAGGGATTTGAAAAAGAATTCAACTTGAACAAGGTGTATTTGCTAAAAAAAGGCTTTGTATTGATTAAAACAAGCCCCTAAAGCTTGGTATAGCCGATTAGATGAATATTTGATGAGTTTGGATTTTGAAAAAAGTTTGAATGAAGCCACTCTATATGTAAAAAAGGTTGATGAACACATTCTGATAATATCAGTTTATGTGGATGATTTGTTGATTACGGGAGATAAGGAGCAGCTTGTGGATGAATTTAAGATGAACATGAAGAACAAGTTTGAGATGAATGAACTTGGATTGTTATCATACTTTCTTGGAATGGTATCACAATCAAAGGAAGGGTGTTTTGTATGCCAAAAATAATTCACAACAAAAATGCTGAACAAGTTTGCAATGGAAAATTGCAAACCTTTTAGCACACCTATGGTGTTGGGAATGAAGCTAACAAAAACAGATGGTGCTCCCTGTGCAGATGGAAGAATTTACAGAAGTTTGATTGGAGGTTTATTATATTTATCTTCCACTCGGCCTAACATTGTGTTTACTGTCAATTATCTCTCAAGATTCATGCAAAATCCCAGTCAAATACACTACATTGCAGCTAAAAGAGTGCTTAGATACTTAAGAGGGACACTGGATTTTTGCATGTTCTTCAGCAAAGTAAACACAGTCAAGCTAATAGATTTTTGTGACAGTGACTGGGCATGGAGTGATGAAGAAATGATGAGCACTTTGGGGTATTGTTTTTCAATGGGAGAATGCATTTTTTGTTGGAATTCTAAGAAGCAATTAGTAGCAGCACACTCTATTGCTGAAGCAGAATGCATTTCTGCATATGTGGCTACAAATCACTTGGTATGGCTGAGAAAAATTCTAAAGGACTTGAGCTTTGATCAATTGGAACCTACTGAGTTATTCTGTGATAATATGTCTACAATTGCTATTTCCAAAAACCTTGATTTTCATGATAAAACAAAACACATGAAAATCAAGTTTCATGCAATTCGGCAATTTCAGCAAGAAGGTGAATTGGAAATGAAGTATTGTAGTTCTAAGGAACAACTAGCTGATTTATTTACAAAATATCTAGCAAAGGAAAGGTTTGAAGAATTGAGAAAAATGGTAGGGATGCGCAGCCCAGGAATCAAGGAGGAGTGTTGAAACTGGAATGAGATTTCAGGTCTGCAAGCTAACAGGGAGAGAAGAAGCTGAAGAATCGAAGATTATATGTTCTAAGCATTATTGTTTATATTGATTTTGTATTGTATTCAGGATGATTAAATCCTATAGTCAATAAGTCAACAAGTTAGTTAATTTCAGTTTTAAGTCAAATTGTAGGATAAGCTGAAGAGTTGTAACCGAATTGATTTTCACTCTTTGTAATGAAAAATTCTGCCCATGTTCACGTTCTTTCCAATACAAAATACAAAGTTCTTTTGTTCTTCATTTTTTGGAAAAATTGCTATCTGCAGATTATGATTGCTACAGTACTTGTTTTTTATGAAATTTACAATTTTCAACAGAAACAAACTGCAAGGTCCAATTCCAGGTTCTATTTACAGGCTTCAAAATCTAGAACACATTAGCCTATCTTCTAATTTGCTTAACGGAACTTTGGATTTAAACCTTCTTCTTAAGTTCAGAAACCTTGTTACCCTCCAATTATCTGGCAACAATTTATCTCTGCTTAACAGCCAAAATGCTATCATTACTCTGCCAAAATTTGAACTCTTGACTTTGGGTGAATGCAATTTAGGTGAATTTCCCAGTTTCTTGCGTTATCAGAACCATTTAGAGCTTTTAGATCTTGACAATAACAAACTTGAGGGACACATACCAAAATGGTTTATGAACATGAGTACGATGACACGAACTTTTATCTCTGGCTGGCAACTTTCTAACTAGATTTGAGCAATTCTTTGATATTCTTCCATGGAATAAGCTACGTTCACTGAATCTTCATTCGAACAAGCTCCATGGATCCCTTCCAACTCCAGCTCCATCAATCTTTGAGAATAAAGTCTCGAACAACAAATTCAACGGAGAAATCCCAAGAGTTTTTTGCAACCTGGCTTCACTTTCTGTCCTTGAATTGTCAAATAACAATTTGAGCAGCAAACTTTCGCCATGCTTGGGCAATAAAAGGAGTGCTATTTCAGTTCTGAACCTGGGCAACAATAGTTTCAGTGGTGATATTCCTAAAACATTCACAAGTGGCTGCTCATTGAGGGTCATCGATTTCAGTCAAAACAAATTGGAGGGGAAGATACCAAGATCATTAGCCAATTGCGCCAAGCAAGATATTCTGACAAAACAATTGTATGATAACACAATTGTGTGAGGGAAGATGGCAGTCCGCAAAAACCCTTGGTTGCTGCCTCTGTTTCATTAGGTTTAAATAATGTTCATGTACAATGTCAACCCTAAGATTATGCTAAATCCCGTATGTTTAGGGATACAGTTATAATAGAATACAATCTTTACTTCCCATACTTAGATACAATCATAATACCCCCCCTCAAGTTGGAGCATGCAGATCTCGGATGCCCAACTTGCGCAAAAGTAATTCATATTGCTGTTTTCCCAAGGCCTTCGTGAATATATCAGCAAGTTGTGATGATGACGAAACAAACTTAGTCAGAATATTCCCAGTAGTTATAGCATCGCGGATAAAGTGACAATCAACTTCAATATGTTTAGTGCGCTCATGAAAGACGGGATTTTGAGAAATATGAAGGGCCGATTGACTATCACAGTGAAGCGACATAGGAGTCGTATGAGGGACTCCAAAACTGGACAAAAGAGCTTTAAGCCAAGTCAACTCACACGTAGTCATGGCCATAGATCGGTATTCTGCTTCGGCTGAAGAGCGTGAGACGATATTTTGTTTCTTGGTTTTCCATGAAATTGGTGAATTACCAAGAAAAACTATCCAACCTGTAAGAGACCGCCGAGTGAGAGGACAACCAGCCCAATCAGCATCACACCACCCGTGTAATTGTAGATCACTGTCACTCCTGAGGAAAATCCCTTGACCCGGATTACCCTTAAGATACCGTACTACCCGTAAAGCGGCCTCCCAGTGTTCTTCCCGTGGATGTTGCATAAATTGGGACAAAATATGAACGCTATAAGATAATTCGGGTCGCGTGAAGCAGAGATAAATCAGTCGTCCGACCAGACGACGATATTTTTCCGGATCGCCCAGTTCTGCACTCGTGGATAAAGCGAGATGATGATTTTGTTCCATGGGAATAGCAGTTGGTCGTGCTCCTAATAACCCGGCCTCCGAAATAATGTCAAGCGCATATTTGCGTTGACATAGAACAAAACCAGTTGAATTTCGCGCCACTTCTATCCCCAAAAAATATTTCAGACACCCAAGGTCTTTCATGTGAAAACAAGCACTGAGATAATTTTTGAATGTCTGTATGTCAGTCTGATTACTCCCAGCAATGATAAGATCGTCAACATACACAAGAACACTGAGCTGATTCTCCCCCCGGAGATAGGTGAATAATGAATAATCAGAGTAAGATTGCTGAAAACCGTAGTCGATCAAGGCAGTAGAGAGTTTAGCAAACCAGCAACGGGGAGCCTGTTTCAAACCATACAGAGACTTACGAAGTTTGCATACTGCCCCGGTTGTCCCAACCCGAAATCCGGGTGGAAATTTCATGTAGACTTCCTCCTGAAGATCACCATGCAGAAATGCATTATGAACATCCATCTGATGTACTGCCCAACCCTTCGCAGCGGATACAGCAAGGAACACCCGTACGGTAACCATTTTGGCGACCGGAGCAAATGTTTCCGTATAATCAAGTCCTTCAGTCTGATGATTACCCAGAATGACCAGGCGAGCCTTCAATCGCTCAATGGTACCGTCAGAATTATATTTGATCTTGTACACCCATTTGCATCCTAAAGCTTTCTTCCCAGCTGGCAGGTTCTGAACATCCCAGGTTTTATTATTTTCAAGTGCAGAAATTTCTTTCTGCATGGCTTCTCTCCAACCTTGGTTCCTGACCGCCTCCGAATAGGATAAAGGTTCCCGTTCAGCTGTTATGGCTGCAAGAAAATGTCTGTGTGGCATAGAAAATTTATCGCAATTCACATAATATGCTAGAGGGTAGGGTGTACCTGAGGAATGCCGTGGCACAGATGGCGAGAGAGATGGACTCAAATTTTGGATAGTGTTGGTAACATAGTCATGAAGCCGTGTGGAGGGATACCGCTGACGATGTCCTCTTCCCAATATAGCTACCTCCGCGTCTTCTGGATGAGCAGAACTGGATGATACAATATCAGCATCTGCCCCAGATGTTGAATGAGCTAACTCTGGCAAATCTTCGGGTACACCAATTTGTGACTCTTCATAAGTGATGGGATCCTCCTCTGTATTAAAGGGCCCATGATTTTGAGCAAATGGGAAAACATCTTCTGAGAACGCAACATCACGAGAAACCAGGAATTCCTGTTTTTCCAAGTCATATAAGCGCCATCCCTTTTTCCCATAAGGATACTCAACAAAAACACACCGACGACTTCTGCTTGCCATTTTATCCCCCGTCCTCTCATGTGTATAACATAAAGAACCCAAGACGCGTAGATGATTATAAGATGGTTCTACCCCATGTAGGACGTGGTATGGCGTCTGTCCATGTAAGATCAAGGATGGAGTTCGATTTATTAAATACCCAGCTGTCAATACACATTCACCCCAAAATTTAATAGGGAGGGAGCCTTGAAATCGCAGCGCCCGAGCTACATTCAAAATATGTTGATGTTTTCGTTCCACACGCCCATTTTGTTGTGGAGTACTTGTACAAGAGGTCTGAAAAATAATCCCTTTGTCGAAAAAATATGATTTCATACATGTAAATTCAGTCCCGTTATCACTTCGAAAAATTTTGACTTGTTGAGCAAACTGTCTCTCAACCATGGCAAAAAATCGTTTAAGCATAATAGAGACCTCTTTCTTGTCAGCAAGTAAATAAATCCAAACAGCACGAGAAAAATCATCAACAATGGTCAAAAAATATGAGGCACCACATGAGGAAACTGTTCTATATGGTCCCCATAAATCACAATGAACCAGTTCAAAAATACCCGAAGTCTTATTGTCACTGACAGAAAACTTATCTCTTCTTTGTTTTGCTCTTTGACAAACATCACAAATGTTATTCAAACTACTTCCGCAATTACTAGAATTAACTTCGGGAACTAACTTTGTTATTCGCAAAGAAGGATGACCCAGTCGTTGATGCCAAAGGTGAAGCGGCGTTGTATCATTGATCTTCATTGCATGAATCCGCGGTATCCCTTTAAAATAATAGAGTCCATCTCGTCTCTCACCCGCACCAATCAGCATCCTCGAAGTGTGGCCCTGTATAACACATAATTTTTTAGTGAATAGGACAAAGCAATCATACTGATCAATTAATTGCGTCACAGAAATTAAATTGCAAGTAAGTCCTGGCACATAAAGGACATTTTCAAGACATAAATCTCCTTTAAGGGTAGTTGTGCCCTCTTTGGTTGCCAGTGCACTGCTCCCATCTGGTAATCCCACAGGACATTGACTTATTATTTTTAAGTCATCAAGTTCCTCAATAGACCCGGTCATGTGATTAGAGGCCCCTGTGTCTAATATCCACACTGACCCGGTCACAGTCCCATACAAGGACTTGAGCTTACCGGATATTTTGTCCATCTTTACATTCGGTTCCCCCAAAATCAGTTGCAATTTCTGCCACTGCTCATTACTTAGTCCCGGCAGAGGCGAGCTTCCATCTCCGGCTGTGAAATCATCGGACCTGGTCGACCCGAGGGTGTTCATGAGCTGCGCAGCGTTGGCTCGGTGACCTCCCCTGTGTCCGCGACCTCCTCCCCTGCCGCCAGGATATCCTCTTCCACGGCCAAGTCCACGGCCGATTCCACGGTCAGCCCCTCTCCGGTCATCTCCCTTGGGTCTATCACCCCACCACTCTGGGTACCCTTTTAGGGCAAAGCATGTGTCTTCTTCATGCCCCGGCCTGTGACAGTGGGAGCATGTCACGCCCTTCTCTCGCCCGTCGGATCGAGCCCGAGCCACAAATGCCATTATTTCTCCTTGTTCTTCTCTAACCCGAGACATACTCTTCACCTGTTCTTCTTGGGTAAGGATTGAATATACCTTGTGCAGTCCTGGCAACGGGTCTTGAGCTAGAATGTTGGATCGGGTTGTGCCAAATTGCTGCTCATCAAGACCCATCAGAAACAGGTGCACCTTCTCTTCCTCTCGTTTCTTTTCCAATTGGCTGCTGAGATTGCATGTGCACTTTCCACACTTGCACACGGGCAATTGATCAAAATTGCCCAATTCATCCCAAATTTTCTTGAGCTTCCCGTAGTAGTCCATAATTGTCATCCCCTTTTGTTTGCAATCGGCCAATTTTGATCTCAATTGTTGAATTCTCGGTCCATTTGTGATGTTAAACCTGTCTTTGATGTCATTCCATAATTCCCGTGCAACTTCTTCATGGGATATGGTTGATCGGAGTGTCGGTTCAATTGTGTTCCGAATCCAGGACACCAACAACGAGTTGATTGTCCACCAGTCTTCCCAATCTGTTGATTCTTCATTGGGTTGAGTAATGGTTCCGTCGATGAACCCAAATTTCTTTCGGGCTCGCAAAGCCGTTCGGAACGAACGTGCCCATTCGTCATAGTTATCTCCCTTCAATTGAACCTGAGTGATAGTAAGCCCAGGATTATCAAGGGATGTGATGTCGTATGGTGAAATCGTCTTTCGCGTCTCACCAGCAGTGGTCTTGTTGGCAGCCATGGTTTCTGTCTTCTCGGCTGCCATGATTTTAGTTGTGAATGTGTTTATGTTTTGAATGTTTTATGCAGGCTCTGATACCATGACAAAACAATTGTATGATAACACAATTGTGTGAGGGAAGATGGCAGTCCGCAAAAACCCTTGGTTGCTGCCTCTGTTTCATTAGGTTTAAATAATGTTCATGTACAATGTCAACCCTAAGATTATGCTAAATCCCGTATGTTTAGGGATACAGTTATAATAGAATACAATCTTTACTTCCCATACTTAGATACAATCATAATATATTCTCAATCTTGAACAAAATAAGATAAATGATGTCTTTCCTTATTGGTTGGGTATTCTTCCTGAGGGTTCTGATTTTGAGATCTAATGGGCTCCATGGAGTGATTGGGAAACCTAGAAACAATGTTGAGTTTCCCAGGGTACAGATTGTTGACCTCTCCAACAACAGTTTTAAGGGTAATTTGCCACTTGAATATTTCCGAAATTGTCCACGGTGAGCACTTTCTTCATTACATGCAAGCGAACACAAGTTTCCAAATCTCGCATTTTAGAATGAAAAACAAAGGTGTGATGATATTATATGAGAAGATCCAAGATAGTCTCACAACTATCGATCTCTCATGTAATGATTTTGAAGGAGAAATTCCCGTGGTTCTTGGAGATCTGAAAGCACTTCATTTGCTCAACCTCTCCAACAACTTTCTTAGTGGTGGCATCCCTCCATCCTTGTCCAACTTGAAAGAGCTTGAAGCTTTGGATCTTTCTCAGAACAAACTCTCAGGAAATATTCCTGTCCAACTTGCACAGCTCACCTTCCTCGCAGTCTTTAATGTGTCTCACAATGTCCTATCAGGCCTAATACCACAAGGAAACCAATTCAATACATTTGACAACACTATATTTTATGCAAATCCAGGATTGTGTGGGAAGCCTTTATCAAGAAAATGTGGAAATGGTGAGGACTCGTTGCCGGCTGCTAAAAGAGATGAGGGCTCAACGACATATCAATTTGAATTTGGTTGGAAGGTGGTGGTGATAGGTTATGCAAGTGGATTGGTAATAGGAGTGATTCTTGGATGCGTTATGGACACAAGGAAGTATGAATGGCTCGTGAATAATTATTTTGTGAGGCTGCAACGTAAAGGTCAAAATTTGAAGACTCATCTGCATAGAAGTTGATTTCTAATTATCAAATTGTTTCCAGTTTATTAATTATAATTAGATTACGTCTTCTCTAGAATTTCCCTTTGCTTCTCTTTTCTTTCTTAATTCACACTTGCAAGGATAAGAGTGTATTTCTCTTGGATCAATGGTGTAGTTCATGTCCTTTAAATAGTTTGATTATCATTTTTTTTCTCTCACGGCAATGAGAGCCATTGAATATTAATTAATACTAAGTAGTAAGTAAATAATTAAGGGAATCAACCTATTTTCTAGATGAATATCTAATTATGCTAAGTATAAAGGACCTGATTATTGATCTTTGGCCCAGAAGCTCGCTAATTGATACTACCCTCCAACCATAGTTGTCAAAATCATGATTTTGACACCACACGGAAGTCCTTTCTGAACTCGGATTATAAAATCAGAATCGTAAAATCGTACCTCATATTTTATTGTATAAAACTCGTAAAATCACAGCTAAAATCGTGTAGATAGAAAAATCATAAAATTGTAAGTAAAATATTTACGAATACAATACATTATAATTATGGCCATAAAACTTCATTAGTTAAAGTTCATACATGATTTAAAATAACTTTAAAATAGATTACAAAATAATTATGTCCATAGAATTTCATTAGATAAAAACTAACAAATTTAAAACAAATATTCTGCTGGCGTGCTATGTAAACTAAAATCAGCCTCATTATTGTCATCTTCCTCACTATTTTAATACATTCATCAAAAGTATTACTATTGAAAATATTATTAGTACTACTACTGGTACCAACATCGACATTGATAGTACTAGCTCCGACTCTAAGAAATTATTTTGACATTAGCACATAAAAAGATCTAAAAATACTAAAAAAATGTAATTTAAAGTAAAAAAATAATAATAAAAAATTTAATTATAAATTTTAAAGTTAATATTTAAATAAACACATGAGAATCTAGAAATTTTTATTATCTAAAAATGATGTGTGCATGGTTGCATGCATTTAACAAACCAAGAGAGAGAGAGAGAGAGAGGGGGGGGGACAAGGCAGGGGGAGGATAGGGCAGGCCTATGCCTAGGTGGCAAGAGAGAGAGAACCTGCGTTAGATTAGTCATTAGTGGAAATGTAGAAATTAGAATAGTTGGGATCATAAAATCGGATCGATCCGGTCCGAATTTACAATTCTGTACATTTTTAATGATTTTGATCCGATTTTAACGAGATTCAATTTTTTAACCTGATTTGACCAGATTTGTTATTTTGACTCGTAATTTTGATAACAATGCCTCCAACTAGTGAATAGTGAGTGGAGGGCACGTACAGTCCCCCAAATAATTGTTCCAATACAATACTACCCTTAACCTATCAAAATCATTTTAATCTCAACAATCCATTATTTTAAATGTTGATGTTGCTCATTATTATCACATTCCCTATTTTTATCACGAACGGGGTTTTAAGGAAGAGGCTTTGGAAATTATAATTTTTTTTTTTAATTTTTGGTATACCTCCCTCTAGCAATAATAATAATAATAATAATAACCTATTTAAAAATACAAATAACCTATGAGATAGTAAGTTTTGTAGTTTTTTTCTTTCCTTCTTTTTTATATGTTGTTCGTCCTTTTAAACAAATAATAACAATTGCGTTAAGATAGTACTCGACACAACCCATGCATACTGAAAGTATATGAGATTTTTTTCACTCGATAGCTTTTTAATGAAAACACAACAAAATTAAAGGGAAAACTTTGAAATTTGAGCAATTGTAGAAAATAAAAACCAACAATGAATCCCTAAATAAAATATATGCAGAAAATAAAGAAATAGATAACTTTTATATTTGTTGTTGTTATCTGATTTTTACTCTGTTTTTTGGAATATTTAAAAAAAAATATTTGGACAAAAAATCAAAATTGAAGAACACAAGGGACTAAAATAAAAACATTACTTCTCTTGTTTAAAATATTAAGCTCGTCATTTTAGACAAATGATGGTAATTGTGTTAATATAATACCTGAAAGAACACCTATTAGTTATTTATTGAAAATTTCTTTAAGAAAGTTATAAAAATATATGAAAAGGAAGAACACTACGAAACCTTGTACATTTTAAAACATGTTTGCTAACTTCAAACATGTTAAAGCAATTTTAAATCTATAATTATGCTATATATTTGTTTAATAACCGGTAGAGCAACATCTTGTATAAAGAAACAGTGCCATCACAATTTGCATTTAATTTAATCACAGCAGCTACCATTACGGCTTACTTACGTTGAGCTCATCCTGAACTAAAGGATGTATATTTTGGATCGTATTTCGTACCAGCCATGTCAATTAACTAAATTCATTTTCGGTGCATAGAAACTAAAGGTATGAGGTGTTTCTATCGATGGATGTACTAGTTAATTACCTGAACAGCCTTAACCAAACAATTGGAGGGTTACTGTTTAATGTTTAAACTCAATCAACAAAACCAAGAGATGTTGGCAATGGAGCAATTCATGTGGCAAAACATTGAACTGTTAGGAGTAAGGATGGAGATGATTATACTCATTCAACAATTCATGCTGCAGACACTGATTGGCTTACATCAAATTAGCTCGAGTGAAAAGGAGGAGAGGATGCATATCGACAGATTCCAATACATGGTTTGGTTTTACTCTCACCATAGTGTTAGGATTGAGAGAGTTTGCAGATAATTGAAGAAATTAAGAGAAAGAAGAATGAGTTTAGAGATGGGAAGGAGGAGAGAAAAGAGAGGGAAAATGAAATTTGAATTTTTACTGTATTGCTATTCTATTTTTACATACTTTTGTTGTGTGTGCACCTTTTTATTTATACACATCTTTCATACTCTAGACTACAAATACAATATTCTAGAATACACCTTCTATACTCTTAACACAGTACAGATCACAAATAAGAATAAATATGCATCTCTTCGAGCTAAACTATTTAATAGCTCTACCCTGTCTCATGCAGAAACAGGAGCAGGCTAGCATTGTCAAGGCAAATTCTGGCAAAGTTATTTCAACGTAACAGCTGCATTTCTCAATGCCAGATATCTTTGCACATGCTCATTTGGAAGTGATTTCACGAGTTTGAAGACATCAGTATTTGCATAACGGAGGTTGGTCCTTGGATCATGGTAAGGTGCCTGCAGAAGAAGTTCGCTATGCATAAGAGGGTCTGTAAGAAGATTGGTACACTATTCCATATTGTTTTGGATAGCATTCAAGATTGCAGCAGTTGATCATTGCATGTTCAAATTGTATTTGGTGGGTTGAATGAAAATGATAGCGTATGGTGTCTAAGTGTCAAGCTACTCAACAATGGAGGAGCGGCATGCTCAATCCTGAACAATCTACGCTTCAGCACCATGGCTTCTTCCAGCTAAACAAAAGCATATGTATTAGGACTCCAATTGACATCCCAGGGCACCTTTAAAGATGTGCACCATGCACATTTGCTTCATTAAAGTTGCAAGATTACATGTTAAATCTGGTCAAACATATATAACTTTCAATTCTTTCCCCAACCACTAACTTCCAGTTTTCACATTTCTAACAAGCAATAGAGTACTAGAAAGTAATTCATCCTCAGAAATATTGCTTACAAATATGACGCGACATGTAATTGACATAAGGAACAACATTGCCATGCGAAAACAGGAACCAGTTCTTTGTTTGAGTTGTGCAAATGTTAGACCTTCATCCTTGATTTCATTAGGACAATAAGCTTGTACAGATGTAAACAAGCTCATTCTCAACCAGATTCTCAAAAACACTAAGAGACAGAGTAGCATAGCTTGCTAACAGGCAATGCATAATATGCAGAATGATGGACTGCTTATAATAATCTTTTCACTCTAAGACAAAGTTTTTATGAAGTACTTAAACAATGCAAATTGATCAGAAAGCCTCCTTCAGGTTACAGGATTACAATGAGGTTAGATGAGGCTGAACAAATCAAGCCTTCAATTGTTTTTTCCCAACCAAGTTATTTATGCTCGGCAACCAATAGGCTCATGATATTCAAAACCAAAAAATGATTAAACATGCACCTAAGAGAAAAAAAACCTGCCATGGCCAATTAAGTCAAGTAAAAGAGACCATTGCTCTATTTAATTCTGGAACTGTTGAAACCTTAATCCTCAATTCCACTGAACAAGCTAGAGAATGTATGGTTGTAGAAAGCTTAAGCTCAGCCATACCGTACATAAAAAAGTTCAATAGAACAGGCGTATCTTAGCTGAATAGCAGGCAATGAATAAAATGCAGAATTATCATTAACACCGATGATTCTTTCTCAACTAGAGACCACCAAATAGTCAAAAAGCAAGGTTTTGACATACAAAGTAGCCCTCCCCCCTGGCACTCAAAATAAAAGGACTTCACTTCAGAAGGATATGATTCATCTGATGAAAATTACCAATAATGACACTGAAAGATATTTCTAAATTTACCAGACATTTCAACGCATTAAAATTTAAATCTAACACCAGTGGTCAACTCATTCATTCATGATCTGATTTAAATGACATTTTAAAGTTGGCCACATTATTCGCAAACGAGCTAGAAATAATGATGAATTTCACCTGCCAGTTCAAGCACCAAACATATTTCAACAGAAACACATACCTCGAATCCTGTAATATCGCATATTCTCAAAGGTGGGTGCATGGATGGAGGTGACTCAATATTAACATCTGTAAGATGAAAAATAAAAAAGACAACAAAGGTGATTTAACCTCTTATCAAGCCTAACCTAATATCAATACAAAAAACAAAAAACCTTTAAAAAGAAAAAGTAAAAAATGAAGAAAAGGGAAGCAAGGAAATGGCGGAGGTTGTTCTTACAGTTGGGTTCATCAGTAGGGAAATTCTGATAATTCTCAGCTTGAAGAATCTGCTTAAGGTGTTTCCAGCGGCTTCTTGGTTGTCCCTATGGGTATTTCTCGTATATCTGTATCCTCTTGAAACTGAAGTGTGTCGGCAACACCAGCTCTGCATTTATCAACTCCGCTTCCATCTTCTTCTTCTCCTTTTTCTATATCTAAAAAGCAAAATACCCTTGGATGCAATGATTTATCCCTTAAATCTCAAATTCAAAAGAATAGAAACTAGATAAAAACGAGTAAAAATTTAAAGAAAAGAAACATAATCTAAAATTATAAATACAAACAAAAATAAAAAAAGGAAATTCATCCGAAACCCAACCAAAAGAAAGGGCAAACGAACCTCTCAGTTCAGAATCTCATGATGCTCGAGCTGGGCACAACAGCAAAACGGACAGTGATCTCTGGTTTATAGTTTCATAGAACATCTCAATTTAGCCACCAGATATGAACTGATCTATTTAGATCCCATACTATTAATTTTTCAATCGGGTCCCTGATGCATTTGGAAAGTGTCAATTTTTTCTCAAACCACTGTCATTTTATAGCACAACAAATTAGATTTCCAAGCCGGACAGCGAAAATAAGAAGAAAAGAAGATAGATGACCCTATCGGGAGGAAAAAGAATGAAAGAAAGGACCCAACTGGAGAGGAGAAGGGCAAAGTTTGAGGAGTATAACCTGGGCTCAAAACCATGCCCGACAAATTTAAAACTTAAAAATAAAGTTAGCCCAAGAAGAAAAGCCCAATAAAACAAACGAACCCACAACCGATAAAGCATTATTATAGAATAGCTAAAAGAGATCAGGAAATTCAACAATAATGAAAAGTAGTTTTCAGTGTTCATCTAGATCTTCGAAGCACAGTGAATTGAAATAGTAAAATTACTATTTTGCCCCTTCATTTACTGTATCTTTAGCCTTGGGTCCGGGGATATTTTTGATTTTTTGCCTTCATTTGCATAGTAAAATAACCAAAATACTCACATATAAGATAAAAATGCACAGTTACATTCAGGGGCATAAAGGTTATTGCACATTGTTTTTAAATGACTAAATATAAAAATACCCCTATATAAGACAAAAATGCACACTACACACCGGGGTTAGTAGGGTCATTGCACATTTTTTTTAAAATGACCAAATACGTAAATACCCCCATATAAGATAAAATCCATGAGTTGTCTGTAGGGGTGTGGCGATAATTTACCATTTTTTAATTATATATTCTCCCAAATTACTGTTGGCGTGTCGCTAGACGCGTCATCTGTTTCCACACTCACGCAGGTTTTGGACGACACGTGCGACATCACAAAATGCCCTATCAGCGTCTAAAATTATTCTCCGCCATGTTATCTTCCTCCTAGTGCGGCACGTGGGGGTCTAAGGTGGCCAGATACATGTCGGTTGTCGATTGAAGTTTTTCCCCCTTTTCTCTCTCCTGCGTGAGAAATTACAGGTCAACCCCCGCTGTTTGTTGGGTTTTCATTGTAGTCCCTAATCTTTTGATTGTTTTGTGTGGTCTTTATTTCTGTTATATAGGTTTTGATTTGTTTCAACTTTGTCTTTCAATTGAAATTCATTATATATTGTAGTTTTATTTAGGTCCTCAGTCTTCTAATTTCCCAATTGGTTTGAAATCCTGAATATTTTCTGTATCAAAATTTTGATTTGTTTCAATTGTTATCCTTCAATTTAAATTGATTATATATTTTAGTTGCACTTCGGTCCTCGGATTTTTAATTTCCGGTTGGTTTAAATTCTTTAATTTTTTCATTACCAAACTTTAGATTTGTTTCAATTTTGTCCTTTAAATAAAATTTATTATACATGTATTTTTCATTTCGGCCCTTATACTTTTAATTCTTTTATTTTAATACATATTTCTAAATTCTTGGATTTTATTTTAATTCCTTTATTTTTTATTCATATTTCTTAAATGATTCCTATTTTTGTTTATGTTTATATATGCAATCTCTTAGTTTTTGTTTCTAATTTTTATTATTTCCGTTGTTATCAGTGTTGGTTTTTTTTTTTTATGTTTAAATTTTAATTTGTGGTGATGATCATTTGAAAATTGATATTTATTATTTTTCCTCTTTGTTTTTATTTTTATTTATTCTTCAGGTCAAATAATTAACGCCTTAAAAAATATTAACGCCTTAAAAAATATTAACGTTTTCTCACCGGATATTTGTTCAATATTAATACCTTAAAAAATATAACAAATAACTAACAACTGAAGATTAACTATACAAGCATCAGAGAGAGTTTTACTTTCATTTCACACCACCAAAGATGAACTTACTCTGTTTTTTAATTAAAGCTATATTTAATACAAAGATAAATTCTAATAAAAATTAAAAGTCAAAACTAAAAGTATAGATATATAAATACAAAAAAAATATTTAGAATTATAACAAAATTACTGAAAAAATAAATGGATCAAAACTAAATAAAAAATAAAAGAATTATTTATTTTTTCCTTGAAACTAAATTTTTCCTTGCAACACTTATACCAAATATTGGCAATCCTTCGGTTAAAATTATTTACATATTTTGTTTTCATTTCGATCCATATACTTTATTTTTTTAGTTTAGTTCCTTTACTTTTTAGATATATTTCTAAATAGTTCCTATTTTTGTCCATGTTTATATATATACGCTCTTAATTTTGGTTTTTAATTCTAACTATTTCCTTTTTTGTTTAGGTTGTATTTCTTAGAAAAAATTAATCCTTTTAAGTTTTTTTGGTTAAAAATTACTTTTATACCTTTTTTATATATAATATTTCAGATATAATATCATGTAAATCAAAAAAAAAAAAAAAAGGCAATACATAAACAAAATGGGTGCATATTTGCCCAAATTATCTATAATTAAAAAATATACGAATCACTTCTCTCGCGTTTAAATTACAATGCTCCTTTTAGGAGGAAAAAAATCAATTTCTAACATATTTTATATATATTACAATTTTACTAACTAAATATTAAAGTAATCAATTACAACACGCAAAATCAAAAAGTTTTCTACATAGAAAAAAACCCGGCATAGCACGCGGGCAAGTTACCTCATATATTCTACATACGAGTAGGTCTATACACTATACCATCCATGGTAGGAACTCATGAGATCCGAAGATATATAAATACGAAAGGATCATGAAGCATAGAAAGACCTAGATTCATTAGGAACTTTTTCGAGTTTTATGTATGTTTGTACAGTAAAGGCCCACTTAAGAAGAGTTTGAGAGTGTTCAATAATGTTAATGTATTAAAATAATATACATTTTTTAAAAATTATTTTTAATATTAATAAGTTAAAATGATTTGAATATATATAAAAAATTAATTTGATAAAAAAAATTCTTTAAATACTTTTAAAATATAAAAACAAATATACTATTTATCACCAAGTGAGCATGTAAAATTGCAATGCTACTTCATGTTAGGTTATTAGTTATGATGTTGGTAGTGTTAGCCATAGTTCCACAATTAGAGTTTGTGTTCTGCTTACCACGTGCTTGACCACATGATATTTAAAAGTGTTTTTTTTTTTAAGTTAAAAATCTTTATTTATATTTTTTATTTTAAATTAATTTCTTTTGATGCTTTCATATTATTTTGTTGTGCTGATATCAAAAATAATTTTTAAAAAATAAAATATTTATTCTAATATATTTTTAAATAAAAATAATTTAAAAAAATAATTTCAACCATACTCCAAACATGCACTATAGCTTCTAATATTCCAAGTTCAGTTAATTATTGGTGGGTAGAGTCTACGGTTTATGAGATTAGGCCATCCTTCTATCCGAATTTTTCATCCATCAAGAACTTCATGGGTACCTGATGCAAATCAGGAGGCAAGTGCAGATCATGAGCAAGAGGATCAAATCGAGGCAGAACAGGGGATCAACAAGCTTCCAAATATGGATACAATTGCTGGAATTTTGGAGAATGACCGTTACAATTGAAGACAGCAAGCTGGAGTCAAGAAGTCGTTGCAAAGAAATCTTTCCTTTAATTGTTGATTGTTTTTATTTATCTGAATTTTATTTAGTTTCCTAATTTACTGCTTTCCTTAGTTAAGCTTTATCTTTGTGAGTGTTGCATCCATTTAAGGGGAACGATTGTAAGGGATAATCAGTTTTGAATTCCATAATTTTCCATTGAAGAAATTCAGTGTTTTTTGGAGAGATTCCAATATTTCGCAGAGTGATTTTGCACAAGCCTGGTTACATTTTATTGATATTTTAAATTGTAACACACGACACCAATTTGGTATCAGAGCAATTCCATCCATGCCAGTAATAAGAAGTGGGACTTCTTGCGCAATGGCTACTGCTCAAAACCGAAACAACCAAAGTCCAAACAGCCAAACACCAACCCATCCAAGCCCGATCAGCCATAACCCAAACAACCCACACACTACAAACCAAGAGCCAAACCAATCCACCTCAATCCAACAGAATCCAAACATTCCAAATCCCAACACCCGAGAACCAGACCAGCCCCCAGTACACTACCAATTAGACCAGATTGCTACTGTTCTGGCGCAAGTCATTCGTCGATTGGATGTCATGGAGGAGCGACATGCCAGAGACGAGTATGATCCTTTCAATCGGACTGGACACAGGGGAAATCATGGAGCAGGAATGGCAGCTAATAATGTTGACAACCTGCGTGTGAATAATGCAGACAATATTCGCACAAATGTGGAGGAGAACCTGGAGTATGAGGATTACGAGCCTCGCATTCGTCAACCTAGACAACATATGCAAGGGGTGCATATGCATCAAAGAGCAGGATATCAACCCATGGACGGAATGACCAAGAGAATGAAGATTGATGTTCCAGAATTTTGTGGAAAATTGGAACCTCATGCGTTTGAAGATTAGTTGACAGCAATCGAAGATTATTTCGATTGGTTCGCTGTTTCGGAGGAGAGGAAAGTACGTTATGTCCGAATGAAATTACGAGGACAGGCACGAGCTTGGTGGGGCAGCGTGGAGGAACAGCTGCGTCGCACTAGACGCCCAACTGTGAATAATTGGGAAGAAATGAAGGAGCGGCTTAAGGAGAAATATCTACCAATTGACTATGAACAAATGATGTTTGAGGAAATGCTACAACTCAGACAAGGACCAATGACCGTCGATCAATTCACTGATCGTTTCCATGAACTAACTGTTCGCAGCAAGATTGTGGAGACGGAATAGCAGACGTTGACGCGTTATGGTACTGGATTATGAGAGGAATTACGGAAGGAAATGTGGACTGCTCGCTTGATTAACATAGAGGAGGCGTATCAGCTAGCTCTTCGCATTGAAAACAAACAAAGACTGCGTTTGGAAGGAGAAACATCACGACAGAATTAAGGCAGGAAGTTGCGACTGCCAATGGTTTCCAGAAACCACCACCACCAAGAAATCCAGTTCAAGGTTATAGCAATGGAGGTTCAAAGGGTTTCACGAGGACTACCAATAAAGGGCCACAATGTTTTAAATGTAAGGGCTATGGACACTACGCTGTGGTATGTCCGACGAGAGACAAAAAAATAGCCTATATATGTGAGAAGGAGTTGCTCACAATGGAGGAAGAAGACACGGAAACAGGAGAGCCCTTTGAAGACTGTGACAGTGAAGGCGAGCACTTGAGTGCGTCTTCCTTACCTAGTTGTGTGATTAACCGAGTATTGACGGGAGAGAAAAAGGAAATCCAGGCCAATCCCGAATGGTTGCGCACAAACATCTTTCATACACGGATGGAGCACAATAATCGAGCATTAAACGTTATCATTGATAATGGGAGTGGGATGAATGTGGTGGCTGAAACGGCTGTCGAAAGATTGGGTTTGAAAACATAAAAACACCCACATCCATACCGAATCAGTTGGGTGAATGATACCAGTTCAGTACTGGTAAAGCAACGATGCTTGGTTAAATTTTCATTGGGAAAACATTACGCGGACGAAGCTTGGTGCGATGTCATCCCTATGACTGTATGTCACATGCTTTTGGGATGCCCTTGGCTCTATGATCATAAAGTATTTTATGATGGTTTTAATAACACATATTCTTTCAAATTCAACGGCAGAAAACTTGTTCTAGACCCACTGCACATATCAAAATTCAAGGCTGAAAAGGAGGCTTGGCCCGTATTGACAATGAGGCAATTCACTTGGGTCATGCAAGAAGATAAAATGATATTCATGTTGATCTCATGGGAGAAGGCAGAAGACGACAGCACCATCCCTATGGAAATGTCAACAATGTTACATGAATTCCAGGACGTAATGCCAGTTGAGATACCAAGGCAACTCCCACCAATGAGGGACATACAACATGCCATTGATTTGGTACCCGGTTCCTCTTTGCCTAATAGTCCCCATTACCGAATGAGTCCAACCGAAAATGAAGAGCTTAGTCGTCAAATTCAGGAGTTACTTGACCGAGGATTCATTCGAGAAAGTTGCAGCCCTTACGCGGTCCCAGTGCTTCTAACACCAAAGAAAGACGGCAGCTGGAGAATGTGTGTGGACAGCCGCGCAATCAATAAAATTACTGTGAGGTATCGATTTCCCATTCCGCGCCTTGATGATATGTTGGATTTATTGAATGGTTCTTCTGTATTTACTAAGTTAGATCTGCGAAGTGGATATCACCAAGTTCGGATACGAGTGGGTGATGAATGGAAGACAGCGTTCAAGACAAAGGATGGATTGTTTGAATGGTTAGTCATGCCATTTGGTTTGATGAATGCCCCCAGCACATTTATGCGTGTCATGATGCAAGTGCTTAAACCTTTCTTGGGAAAATTCGTGGTTGTCTACTTCGATGACATACTGATTTTCAGCCAAGATTTGAAGGAACACATGAGTCATGTTGAACAGGTGCTATCAATATTGCAGGCTGAGAAGCTTTTTGTTAATAAGGAGAAATGCGCATTCATGAAGGAAAGTGTGCGATTTCTAGGATTTATCATCTCTAGCAGGGGAGTTGAGGTTGATTCGGCGAAAGTAAAAGCAGTCCAGACGTGGCCATCACCACAGAACTTTTCGGATGTCAGGAGCTTCCACAGATTAGCGACATTTTATCGTCGATTCATCCGAAATTTCAGCACCATAATGGCTCCAATTACTGAATGCCTTAAAGAAAAGAAATTTGTGTGGACCACCGCAGCAGACAAAGCATTCAATTTAATCAAGGAGAAGATGGGACAGGCCCCAGTCCTCAAACTACCTGATTTCTCCAAGGTGTTTTGAGGTAGCGTGTGATGCTTCACACGTAGGGATTGGAGGGGTGTTGAGTCAAGAGGGGCATCCTATTGCTTTTTTCAGCGAGAAACTCAATGAGACGCGTCGGCGCTATTCAGTTTATGACATGGAATTTTACGCGCTAATTCAGACGCTGAAACATTGGAGACCATATTTAATCCATAAAGAATTTATTCTTTATACCGATCATGACTCTTTGAAACACCTACACTCCCAGAGTAAAATGAATGCAAGACATGCCCGTTGGATGGATTACGTGCAACAATTTGAGTTCTTAATTAAGCACAAGGCCGGAGCACAAAACAAAGTGGCAGATGCACTAAGTAGAAGACCCCATCTGCTACAAATCTCATCTGTGACAGCCAATGGTTTTGACCATTTAAAGGAGGAGTATCTAGAAGATATGGATTTCGGCAAGATATGGAAGGAATTAAACAGTGCTGGTACTCAAAACCAAGATGATTATATGCTGCATAACGAGTTTTTATTTTTCAGGTCACGCCTGTGCATTCCCCGGGGATCCTTTCGAGAATTCCTCATTTCAGAGCTTTATGGAGGCGGATTAGCAGGACATTTCGGACATGATAAAACTTATGCTCTTGTGGATAGATGCAGAGTATGCCAGCTTAACAAGGGAACTAAACACCAGGCCGGTCTCTACACACCATTGCCCATTCTGGACAAACCATGGCAACACATCAGTATGGATTTTGTTCTTGGATTACCAAAGACTCCTCGACAAAATGATTCCATTATGGTGGTAGTGGATCGCTTCTCCAAAATGTCCCATTTTATCCCATGCCATAAGACTTTCGACGCATCCAAGAAAGCAGCATTTTTCATGAAGGAAATTGTTCGTCTACATGGTATCCCACAATCCATTGTCTTGGATCGTGATGTGAAATTTGTCAGCTATTTCTGGAAAACTTTATGGGCAAAAATGGGGACAAAATTGAAGTTTTCAAGTGCGTTTCATCCTCAAACAGACGGCCAGATAGAGGTGACCAATCGAAGCCTAGGCAACCTACTACACTGCCTTGTGACAGATCATGCTACCAGCTGGGATTTGGTTCTACCACATGCTGAATTTTCGTTTAATAATTCAGTCAACAGATCAACAGGTTGTGCCCCATTTGAAGTGGTTTACGGAATTCGTCCGAACACACCACTAGATGTCAACTGCTTACCATTACCACCTAGACCCAACGAAGCAGCCTTGGATTTTTCCAGTTACATGAGCCATCTACACGAAGAGTGCAAGCGACGGCTGGCAATCAGTGCTAATTCTTATGCCACAGCAGCTAATTCACATCGTAAGGATCGCCAATTTAAGGAAGGGGACATGGTGCTTGTTCGTCTTAAACCAGAGCGTTTTCCACCAGGCAGTTTTACCAAGCTTCATGCACGAAGAGCAGGTCCTTTTAAGAATAATAAGAAGCTAGGCAGTAATGCTTATGTAGTGGGACTACCTGCTGAGTTCAACATTAGCCATGTTTTCAACATCGAAGATATTACTGCATTCAAAGGGGAACTTGCTACAACAACAACTCAGGATATACAACCAGCCATGCCACTACCAGAACATACATCACCACGTGATGAGGTGGCTGCCATTCTTGACCATCAATTCATCTCAACACGTCGAGGGGGCTATTATAAATTTTTAGTCCAGTGGAAAAATCGTCCTCATTCAGAGTCAGTGTGGTTACAAGCTTCAGAATTACAACGACTACACCCCCATCTATTTACCAATTACCTCCATCATAACTTGCCGGAGTCAAGTTCTTTGGGAGAGCCGACAATTGATGCAAATCAGGAGGCAAGTGCAGATCATGAGCAAGAGGATCAAATCGAGGCAGAACAGGGATCAACAAGCTTCCAAATATGGATACAATTGCTGGAATTTTGGAGAATGACCGTTACAATTGAAGACAGCAAGCTGGAGTCAAGAAGCCGTTGCAAAGAAATCTTTCCTTTAATTGTTGATTGTTTTTATTAATCCGAATTTTATTTAGTTTCCTAATTTAATGCTTTCCTTAGTTAAGCTTTATCTTTGTGAGTGTTGCATCTATTTAAGGGGAACGATTGTAAGGGATAATCAGTTTTGAATTCCATAATTTTCCATTGAAGAAATTCAGTGTTTTTTGGAGAGATTCCAATATTTCGCAGAGTGATTCTGCACAAGCCTGGTTACATTTTATTGAGATTTTAAATTGTAACACACGACACCAGTACCTCATCTGAATCAGTTGATGATATTGGGATCATCATCAACAAGTGTGTAGACATACTTCCATTGATTGATGATTTGGAATCCATGTTTGGTTCAAGCTTTCAGGCATTCATACAGATAATCAAAGATAAAACTTGAATGGATAAAAAATAAATATTTTAAATTAATTTATTATATTTTTTAAAACCAATTGCTTGATAATACAGGGGTCTCATTATTTTAAACAAAAGATTTCTTCATTTTTTTTGGCTTCGTTTACAATAAGAAAATTAGTTGATGAAAATTGACTTTTTCCTTGCAAAAGAAACTGAAGTTTTAATCACAGAGGCTTTAAGAGCTTTGCATTATTTTATACAAAAGATTTTGCTCTTTTTACCCTCGTTTTTTCATCTTAGAGCTTGCCGCTCTTCTCCTTCCATGCAGCCGCTATGCCATGATGATGAGGAAAGTTATGCCTTGTTGCAGTTCAAGCAAAGCCTTGTCATTCATGGGTCTGCTTCTTCTGATCCTTCTGCTTATCCCAAGGTTGCATCATGGAAAGTTGATGGAGAAAGCGGTTATTGCTGCTCATGGGATCGACGGTGTTGAATGCGACGGGGACTCCGGTCATGTGATGGGCCTTAACCTCGTAATAATACTAATCTTAGCTTAAGATTTTAGATGAGATGATTCTTTAATATGACGAGTTTGGGTGTCACTATTTTTATTTTATTTGATGAAAAACCAAACACAATATAGTGTGGATCTGTACAAATTTCAAGTCCAAATAATTTTCATTTAAGATGATGTGTTTAAAAAATAATATAAATTATATTATAATACCTTACATAACAACTTAAACTTTAAAAAAAAATGATTGATTAACAAGTAGCAGCTTCCTTTTTAGCTCCATCGACTATAATAACAGCCTCTGCCACCTTGTTCAGCTCAGAAGGCTGAATCTTGCTGACAACGATTTCGACAACTCTAAAGTCCCTTCTGGGCCGGGATTCGAAACCTCTATGGGCTGTTTGATCTAAATCTCTCAATGTCTAGCTTTTCTGATCATATTCCGGCAGAGAGTTTTGAGCTTTCCCTTGATCTGGGCTGGAATTCTTTGAAGATTCAAAAACCTGTTGATCAAGGATTTCTACATTAATAAAGATTTCTCTTTTAACTAGATAATAATCGTAAAATAATATATGAAGTTCTAACAATATTAAAGTTCTTATAAACTCTAAATTTTATTAACCTAAATCTTGATTGAAATTATATATCCTATTAACCTAATTGATATTCAACTTGAACAAAGTCGGGTCTTCAATATTTAGTTGAAGCATTAACAACTTGGAGGTGCTCCGTCTCACTAAAGTGAACATGTTATCCAAGGTACCTCAAACCATGGCAAACTCATCCTCTTTTCATATATATCTCTGAGGGATTTTGGATTGCAGGGACAGTTCCCCATGGAAATATCTCATTTACCTAACCCCCGCTTTCTCAGCATCAAGTATAATCCATATCTCACCGGATATATGCCGGAATTTCAGCCAGGCGGCCAACTTGAAATATTGTTGCTTGCAGGAACAAGTTTCTCTAGTCAGCTTGGGAACCTCAAATCATTGAAAGAATTTGATGTGGCAGGATATTGTCATTTTTCAGGGGTGATACGTACCATCTTCACTTGGTAATCTTACGAAACTGAATTATCTAGGCCTTTCTCATAACAGTTTCTTTAGGAAAATCACTTCTACTATTGTCAACATTCTTCAACTTACCTGTCGCTTCAACAATTTTGCAGACTTACACAAACCAATTCATATGGTAATATTCCATCCTCTTTTACAAACTTGACTCAGCTCACTGTCTTGATGCTTAATGGAAATAAATTAACTGGTCAAATTCCATCCGGGATAGGAAACCATAATCCATTAATTGCACTATACCTTGGTGAAAACAAACTGCACGGTCCCGAGTTTGTTTATAGGCTTCAAAATCTTGAAGAACTTGACCTAGGTTTTAAGTTTTTTAGTTCAGAAACCTTGCTTTCCTCCGGTTAACGTATATCTATATCTCTTCTTAATAGGCACAATGTAAAAGGAAACAAATATTCTGCATTTAGATGTGATTTGTTCATCAGAGATTATAGCAACGGCTCTATTGTAATTATTGTAATTAAGTATCTTACCTAGTATAGAACATCATCCTCTGTATAAAGATGTAACCTCTGTATATGAAATTCAAGTTTCTTAATACAATACACAATATTTTCTCATGGTATCAGAGCAAGAAATCTGAGAAAAATTACATACCTTCCGCTACAAGCTCTTACACAAACAACACACCCACCACCATGGCTGAAACACAATCAGCAGATTCAAACCCAATTACCCAACAATCCACAGACCCAATAATGCTCAACAATACACCAATCATGTCCGATCCCCTCACCTTGCATCATTCTGACACACCAGGACTCACCCTGGTCAATACTCTCCTTAAAGGAAACAATTATGGACAGTGGAGTCGATCCATGCGCCTCAGCCTCGGTGCCAAGAACAAGCTTGGACTAATCGACGGAACCATCAAAGCACCACCACCCACAGACAACAAATTTCCTATATGGCAGCGTTGCAACGACATGGTATTGTCATGGATTTTACACTCAATCCACCCTGACATCGCCAGTAGTGTCCTCTATTCTGATACGGCAGCCACCGTGTGGAGTGACCTAAAAGACAGATTTTCCCAAAACAATGATTCCAGAATTTATCAACTCAGACAAGAAATTGTCGAATGTCGACAGGGACAACAACCCATCTCTATATATTATACTAAACTCAAGGCACTCTGGGATGAATTATCTGTTTATCATGACCCTGTTATTTGTAATTGTGAAGGGATGAAGACACTTGCAGATCGCGAGGAAAAGGAGAAGGTTATGCAATTTTTTATGGGGCTTAACGACTCATACTCAACTGTTCGTGGCTCTATTTTAATGATGAATCCCATACCTGATACACGCAGAGTCCATGGATTGATTCTTCAACATGAGAGACAGATGGAGGTGGCCAGTCGACCATCTTACTCACATGTGATGCAAATTTCACGCAAAGAAGGAAACCCAGGATTTTCACGCCGAGAAGGAAACCAAGGAGGAAACCCAGAATTTTCCCAAAACCCAGGATTTTCCCGTGGCTACAAACCTTTGAAGTGCTCTCACTGTGAGCAAGAGGGCCATACAATTGACCGTTGCTTCTACATAATTGGATTTCCAGTGGGTCACAAATGGCATGGGAAGAACATGCAACCAAGGAATAAAAGGCCACCAGCTCACAATAACAAGAGATTTTCAGCTCACAATGTGGAACTGCCATCCTCTACTCAGAATATAATACCATCCACCACTGGAGACAGCCCCACCTTTACAACCGAGCAATACAATCAGCTCATGGAGGTGCTTAATAATAAGAATGGTAATACCCAGTCATTCATGAATGCGACAGGTATAATTTCTTCCATTTGTAATATTGCTCACAATCACCCACATTCCACCTTATATTGGATTGTGGATAGTGGGGCAACAGACCACATATCTCATCGGACACCCACACATAATGATATTGAAACCACACATGATTTTGTGGGTCTGCCTAATGGTGGGCAAGTTGCCATCAAAAGTATTGGATCTGTGAGATTGACACCTGATTTATCTCTTGATGGGGTTCTACATGTTCCCCAATTTCGTGTGAACTTATTATCTGTGAGTAAATTAACTCGAGCATTAAACTGCATCATAATATTTTTTTCGGATTTTTGCATTGTGCAGGACGTGGAAACGAAGAGGACGATTGGCCTGGGCAAGCATTTTGATGGGTTATACTACCTCACCCCACAACAAAATCCCCACCTAGCTGGTCATATTCGTCGTACCTCGAATTTATGGCACCAACGTCTTGGCCACCCCTCCCATGCACCCCTACAATTTTTATCCAAAACAATTCCTCAAATTTTAATTGATTCTACGCCTGTTTGTGATGTATGTCATCTTGCAAAGCAAACACGCTTGCCTTTTCCTCAAAGTTCAATAAAATCTACTGCACCTTTTGATTTAATACATTGCGATATATGGGGACCACACAAAATTCACACACACTCTGGGGCACGGTATTTTTTAACCATCGTCGATGATTACACCCGTTTTACTTGGATTCATCTCATGCGTTTTAAATCCGATACCCAAATTTTATTACAATCTTTTTTTTCTTGGGTCAAAACACAATTTCATAGTAATATTAAAATACTTCGCGCCGACAACGGTGGTGAATTTCTTTCTATGCGCCCTTTCTTAGATAGTCATGACACCATTTTTCATCATTCTTGTGCTTATACACCCC
Source organism: Salix suchowensis (assembly GCA_029030765.1). NCBI lineage: Eukaryota > Viridiplantae > Streptophyta > Magnoliopsida > Malpighiales > Salicaceae > Salix > Salix suchowensis. Next base: position 19,065,687 of record CM054995.1, read on the forward strand.
AACAAAATGGAGTTGTAGAACGCAAACACCGCCACCTTTTAAATGTTAGTCGGGCTTTACGTTTTCAAGCTAATGTTCCCTTAAAATTTTAGGGTGAAAGCCTTCAAACTGCCTCTTATCTCATTAACCGTCTTCCGTCACCCTTACTTAATCATAAATCCCCTTATGAACTTTTACATGGAGTCCAACCCAACTATTCACATCTCCGAGTTTTTGGATGCCTATGTTATGCTACCAACCTCAATCCTACTCACAAATTCGATGCTCGTGCTCGTCGATGTTTATTTTTGGGATATCCACTCGGACAAAAGGGTTACCTTATTTATGATCTTGATACCCATAAAATTTTCACATCTCGCGATGTTATCTTCCATGAACAAACCTTCCTTTTTGCCAACAGCCCACCCGAAGCCCACCAAGACCTCCCGGTTTTACCTAACCCATTACAAGACCAGCCCCTTACCGACTATAGCCCAGCAACAGCCCAACCCGCCACACTCCCACACGCCAGCCCCACTTCCACCCCTACAGACCCTCCAGCCCAAGCCCCTCCAGTTCCCGAAGATGCGCCGATCCAACCCCAGCCCACATCACAGCCCAACGCCACTCCAGACTCTACTGACCTCACAGCCCAAAACCCATCTCCAAATCCTTTGGCCCCGGTTTCAACTCCTCTCATTTCCTCACCCGACACAGCCCACACACAAATCACAATTCCTCTCCGACGTTCCAGCCGAACCTCACGTCCACCACCTCACCTTCACCAGTACCAGACCCATCACGCCACGTTGCTCAAGCCAGGACTCCTTTCTCCTTCCATGTCCAGCACCCGGTATCCCATACATCGGTATGTTTCTTATGCTCCTTTATCTACTAAATATCAATCTTTTGTCTGCAATATTTCTCACTTGGTTGAACCAGATACATATGAGCAGGCTAACCAGGATCCCAAATGGGTTTCTGCCATGAATTCTGAAATAGCAGCCCTTGAAGCCAACCATACCTGGTCCATGGTGCCCCTGCCACCGGGTCAACGACCAATTGGGTGCAAATGGGTCTATAAAATCAAATACCTCTCGGACGGCACCGTTGAACGCTACAAAGCCAGACCAGTCGCTAAGGGTTTTACGCAAAGGGAAGGCATCGACTACAAGGAGACTTTTGCCCCTATGGAAAAATTAACCACTGTTCATTGCCTCCTATCCATTGCTGCAATTCGGGACTGACCCTTATACCAGATGGACGTTCAAAATGCGTTCTTACATGGCGAATTGCTTGAAGAGGTGTACATGTGTCCTCCACCAGGCTATCGTCGACAGGGGGAGAAATTAGTTTGTCGACTCCACAAATCATTATATGGCCTTAAACAGGCATCACGCACTTGGTTTCGATGTTTTTCATCCTCTATTCAAGACATTGGTTTCCAGCAATCTCAAGCTGATTACTCATTGTTTACTCTGGTACGTGGAAATTTCATTACTGTGATATTATTATATGTTGATGACATGATCATTACAGGAAATGATGAACAAGAAATTCAAAATCTCAAGCAATTCCTCAATGGGCATTTTCGGATCAAAGACCTTGGATTATTGAAATACTTTCTCGGTGTGGAAGTTGCACGGTCCAAGGAAGGGATTTCAATTTGTCAATGAAAATACACTCTGGATATATTAGAAGAAGCTGGCCTGCTTGGGGTGAAACCCACCAAGATCCCCATGGAACCTGAACTAGCCCTGACGTCAACTGACAGTGAAGCCCTCAAAGACCCAACACAGTATCGACGATTAATTGGAAAATTAATCTATCTTACCATCACCAGGCCGGAGATTACATATGCAGTGAACACATTGAGTCAATTTATGCAAGAACCCAAGCTACATCACCTCAAAGCTTCACGGCAAATCCTCCAATATCTCAAGAATGCACCTGGACAAGGACTGTTATTTCCACAGAAAGGCCATTTGAATTTAGTCAGTTATTGTGATGCAGATTGGGCCAAGTGTCCGATCACACGACGATCAGTGACCGGCTATTGCATTTTCCTCGGAAATTCACTCATATCGTGGAAAAGCAAGAAACAAGTCACGGTGTCTAGATCGTCGGCCGAAACAGAATATCGTTCAATGGCCGCAGCTACTTGTGAACTTACATGGTTAAGATATTTATTGAAAGATTTACAGGTGACACATTCTGAGCCAGCGCTACTGTTTTGCAACAATCAAGCAGCCTTACACATTGCCGCAAATCTGGTATATCATGAAAGAACCAAGCACATTGAGTTAGATTGCCATACAGTTCGTGAAAAGATTCAAAAAGGAGAGATCAAGACAGCCTATGCACCGACAGGAATCCAAATAGCAGACATCTTCACCAAAGCTCTAAGAGCACCCATTTTCCATACACATCTCGGCAAGTTGGGCACAATTGACATCCATGCTCCAACTTGAGGGGGAGTGTAAAAGGAAACAAATATTCTGCATTTAGATGTGATTTGTTCATCAGAGATTATAGCAACGGCTCTATTGTAATTATTGTAATTAAGTATCTTACCTAGTATAGAACATCATCCTCTGTATAAAGATGTAACCTCTGTATATGAAATTCAAGTTTCTTAATACAATACACAATATTTTCTCACACAGTGCTACCATTCCTCAGCTAAATCTCAGCTTTATCTGGATGCAATGCAGGTGAGTTTCCCAGGTTCGTGCGTGATCAAACCATCTAGTGCTTTTAAAACTTTCACATAACAGACTTGAGGGACACATACCCAAATGGTTTATGATCAATTTGAGTACCGGAACACTCGAGGCTCTATCTTTAGGTGGCAACCTTCAGATAAAGAATTAATGTTGAAATTAATTTTCAAGAACACGTTCGTTTAGATTTTTCTAAATGTATGCATAGCTATTAAACAATATTTATCTTTTAAGTTCCCTGGCCTGTGTTTAAAGTATCATAAATTGAAGTCCTATAGTATAGGACTTCCTATCCTAAATTTAAGTCCTAGAGTATAGGGACTTTCTATAGTAGGAGAGTAATGGCTAAGGTAATATGAATGAGAGTGTCTTTATATATATATATATATATATAAAAAGTTATGATATGTCAAGTGATCCTCACCCCCTCTTTTATTTCTTTTCTTCCCATATAAGCTCTTTATAAAAAAAAAAAAACAGCATAACCCCTTTATTTTATAACAAATCAACTTTTCACCATAATTCTGATCACCTTAACATCCAATTTGCTAATATCCCTGTTTTGATTCAATTTCTTTCTAATGGTTCCTCATATCAAATAAGAAAAACTACCCATATTTTTATTTTAACTCAATTTAAAATCTTAGTTTTTATTGCATATTTTTAGTGATGTTCCAATACTCTCGAGTGATGTTAATTGTATCAAATTTGTTTCTTTTTAATTTTGCTATGGGGTATTTATTTTTATTCTGGGATTTTTGATGTGGCCTAGCTATGAATATATGAACAATTTCTTCAATTGAATTAATATAATATTTGTTGAGTATTTCATTCTATGTTTGATGCTTGTATACGCTTGATCACTATTTGCATGATTTGGGATTCAATTTGAGACTGAGAAGCGATAATTATTTTAACTATGGTTTGAAATACCAGAAGAAATCTATAGGATAAAGATATCTATGGAACTTTTGTTATCATGCAAGGTTTTATGGCTCCTAATGTATTTTGACGAGTTTAGAATTTTAACTGAGAGGTAGGAAGTTTGCTTGATAAAATAATTCATTGACTTTCGAAAGAGATTAGTGATTAAATTAGTAAAACATAAATATCAACAATAAGAAAGAAATTTTGAGAGGATTAATTCAATTGAGAAATTCACATAAGATTAGTAATAGTGGAAAAAAAATCCTAGGATTCGTTGATTTCAACACCATTTAATTATTTTCTTGTTTGTTTTAATTATTTTTAGTTTCATAAACCTTTATAATTGATCATCAAATATATATGGATTTAATAATTTTGGTACTTATTAATAATTTTTGCAAATCCTCATGGGACAATACTCTACTCATCACTTTATTACTTGTTATGATTCGTGCACTTGCGATTCTACCAACAATAAGTTGAAGAACTTCTAGAGTTTGTATCTCATTGTAGAACTACTCACCTGGTAACTTAACCAAATCTTGATTATTACTTGCATTCTTTGGATCAATTGTTGATGCAAATTTTCTGACTTGTTTTTCTTTAGTGTAGGAACAATATAACGCTATTATGCATGCCAAACATGGAGAGGACCCTTGAACTCATTTGAATTATAATATGAATTTATGGTTAGAGGTTAGAGCAATTGATGGACTCAATAAGAATCGGGTTTACAGTAATTCTATGACTGTATCCCAATATATGAGATTAGATTGTAGTGTCTTGATTGTAGGCACTCCACAATCCAACTTGAGTCAACCATCGTAGACATTAAGGAGTTGATTGAAGAAAACATTGGTGCTTTGAGTGTCGAAATGGAGACAAAGTATGAAGAACAAAAAAAGTAGCTGAAGGAGATAATGACATACTTCTCTAGTCATTATCCCCCTACTAACCTCTATGATTTTTCCCCTTTTCACCTCCCTTGCAGTTGGGGTTTGTAATTGATTTGTATATATATTTGCAATTTATTTTTATGATATATAAAATTTGTTATTTAATTTTCATTAGTTGTTTTATGTTATGTAATGCCATTGTGGAATTATTACATAGATTGTCTTAATGAAAAAATATTTAAAGACCCATTGAATTTTCACTCGTAAATGGTCAACTTTTTCTTCAAAGAAATAGAGAGAGTTATTAATTGTTATGGTGCATACTAACATAAATTCTATAGATAATTGATCAACCTTTTCATGAGAAAACTATAAAGAATTATTAACTATTTTGATCCACATCGAGATGGAATTACTAACAAAATATATCATCAATGATTTTAGTGGTAAACTTTTTAGTGAGATGGATATTTTCCCATTGAACTTTTCTATTGAGAATTCATAGGTTATTTGTCACGACAATAGTTTTTTTGCTTTGCGCGTCGACCATCCTCAGAGATGAGGGATACATGGAAAAAGAGTTGTTTTATAATCATAACAATATGACTATCATTTTTTAGAGTCGCCACCTAGTATTAAGGTCACTAAGAAACCTAATGATCTATGAGAGTCTGGGTAAGGGGACTTGTTGTTCAAGTGGAAGACGTAAGTGCGTTTTATCTAAAAATAGATTTTTATCTATTTTGAATTTTAAAATATGAGAAACAATGCATTTTTTTGTGAAAATATGCCTAGAAAATTTTCATGATTCTACTGTATCAATTAAAAGAAAACACATATTTTTTATTTTTCAAATAAGTTTTTTTTGGCAATTTCAGAGAAAAATCATATTTTTATATCAAGTCCATATACTTCAATGTAGATCTATGGACTAATATTGAACAAAAATTGATAGAAAAGCATATGATAAAATCGTAAAAATCATGACGCGCCTGCAGTGTTCTGAAAAGAAATTACAAAAAATGGTAAATTACCTATACACCCATGGACCCAGCAATAACAAAAAAAAAACTAGTGATGAAAGTACCACAATACCCCCGACTCCAGCCCTTCTGTCGCGATGATTTTTGTTTTTGCGCTTCGCGCCCCTTCATCCCCTGAGAGTGAGTAGCGATGCACGGTGAAAAAGTGGGTTCTTTTATTGCCGTAAAAATAACGACTATAATTATCAGGAGTCGCCACCTAGTATTAAAGTTACTAGGAAACCTTTTGGTCTGCATGAGTTTGGATAAGGGGACTTGTTATGCAAGGGGAAGACGTATCACCCCCAATGCATCCTACCTAAGGTAAGCTCCATTGTTGTTTGAATGTTTTTCTAAGTTTGATTTTCTTATTCATTAGTCTTTCCTAAAGCTCGAGGTACATCTCTCTTCGTGAGAGAGTCTCTACCTCAATGAGAGTTGAAAGACTAACCAAAAAGAATTTTACACTACATTTTCAAAAACCATATTTTTGTCTGCGGGTGTACTTTACAATGTAATTTTACACCACATTTAAAAACCTTTTTTTATCTATGGATGTACTTTACAATGTAATTTTACACCCTAATAGATAAAACAAAATATTTTTTATATATATTTTGGCCAAACTCCAACGGATAATCGCAAACCAATTATGATATCCAATTTTCATTTTAAATATGAGAAAGATGCAACATATATTTTTTGTGCAAACTATGCTTGGAAAAACCTTGGAAGTCGGTCGTATGCAGGAAAACAACACATTTCTATTTATGTTTTTTAAAATACATTTTTTATGCAAATTTTATATTTTGTATTTTTTTGGGTGGGCAAAACGTCCTACCCATTTTAGTGGCCAGGCTGGGCCTTGTCCCCGGCCTGGCCAACCCACTATTCTGCATGCATGCAGAACAGTAGGCCGGCAAGTGAATTAATTCACTGCTCTACTATTCACCGAATGGTGAATAGTAGCTAGGTGGTCAGGGGAGTAGGATGAATGTCATACTTGTTACTATCGCCAGGTAGAGGAGATCGAGGTGGTTCTTCCTATGGTGGCGGCGTTTGAAATGGTGGCTGGAGGGGGCATTAGAGGACGTGCGTAGGTTGCTGGTGTGGAGGTGGAGTCGTGGAGCTGCTAGAGATGACGAGGTGGTGCTAGGTGGACTGTTGTCTTGTGTTTGAGGAGAGAGAGAGATGCTGGTGTGACTGGTTTTAGAGAGAGAGAGTTGTTGACCGAGAGACAGAGAGTTACAGCCGGAATGTGAGAGCCCCTGCTGGAGCTGAGGAAGATAAGGATGGTGGTGTAGTTTTTTGTATGGTGTCTTCTTCTTCCTCATGTATTTCTGCTGTTTATATGTCAAATTTTCCTTCTCCTATAAATATTTTGCTCTTCTGTCTTCCTCCGTCAACCTCCTCCTTTCCCAGTATTCTGCCAATTTTTCTCCTCGTCAATATATTTTCCCCCATGCGTTCTGTGCATGCATGGTATTTATAGGTAGGAGGCAACCCTTCGGCTGACCATTGCGTGCAGTGATGGGTTGCCTCTTCACCTGTACTATTTAGGTGACTGAACAGTGTAGTCACGCCTGTGATGATTGTGGGAGAGGGTGAAAATATGATTTGGTCCTTCAATTTTTAATTGGTTCAATCACACCCCAGTTGACTTTAATCTGTTAATTTTGTGCAATTGTATCCCCGTCAGAAATTCAAAAGCAACCTTAGCTTTGTGTGCTTTTTTTATTCTGGTCCTCGATTTCTGATTTGTGCAATTCAACCCTTAATTTACCATTAAACTCTCAATTGTTTTCAATTTGACCCCTGATTTCATACAATTGGCTTGGAAAAATTCAATTCGGTCTCCGAAAATTCTAATCTTCTCAATTGAACCCGAATTAAGCTCAAGAACTTGATTTTTCATCCATTAAGCCCTTAATAAAATTAATTTGACCAATTTGAAGTATAATGAAGTCCTTGCACTTAATTAAATCCTTCAATCGAACCCTAAAATAATTCCCAAACATAATTACATCTAAAATTGGTCGACGATTAAATCAAATCAACCTATAAAAATATAATTATGCCTTTTGACTTAATTTTTACGTAGATTTATCCAATATTTAATTATTTTAGCCTTAAATCTGTATTTTCCTCTATTTTTTGGGACAAAAGAAATACGTATCGACTCTCGAAAACAACCAAAATTTCCACATTGATTTTTCTACCAACACTGCCCCTTTTTATTTTATTTTTGCTATTTTTGGGTAGATTTTGGGGAATAACCCAGAAATTGGGTTATGATAGTTGCCCCTCTCTTTACAATGCTTACGACTAAAGTGTTATAAAAGACTTTAGATAGTAAGCAATGTAAAGAAAAAGAGAATGGATTTACCAAACCAAGAAATGGTTGATCCATCTAGAGGTGAAAATGAGGGCTATGATGCACACTCAGAAGGGAATGGTAGAATAGGGCTAGAAAGCGCACTACCTAAAAATTAAGGACACTCAAAGGATGGAAGATGATGATGTTTGTGAATGACAAAGAAAAATGGTTTCATTGTAATGGGTGACCTATCTAGGTGAGAATGGTGAAGATGGTCTCCTCGTAATGGGTGACTTATCAAGGTGGGAATGGTGAGGATGGACTCATTGTAATAGGTGACCTACCCAGGTGGGAATGATGGAGATGCTCTCATTGTAATGGGTGACCTACCCGGGTGAGAATGAAGATGGTCTCCTTGTAATGGGTGACCTACCTAGGTGAGATTGATGAAGATGGAAAAAACACAAAGATGGTCTTGTTGTAATGGACGACCTGCCCAATTGAAGATAGTGAAGGTTTCATGGAATGGAAAGCAGAGCTAGAAGGCACGTTATCTAGAATCTATGGTTGAGGGTTGAAAAAAACGCACTCAAAGAGGAGAGAAAATAGAGTTGAAAAGTGCACTATTTTAATTGATGGTCGAGGGTTGAGAAACACACTCAACAAGTGGAAAAAGATAGGGATGGAAAACGCACTAACTTAATTGATTGTTGAGGGTTGGAAAACCATACTCAAAGAAAAATATTGCCCCCCATTTTGGTCATGCCCTATGTTGCGATGTCGTGGTCGCACAAATTAATTACCCTAGCTTAAAACAAATCAAACAAGATGATTTAGTTCAGATTTTCATGCTATATGTTATGCAATTGGAGGGGTTGGAAGATGTCTAGGCTAGGCTAAAACAAACTAAACGAAAATTATATAAAACTGAAATTTATCAATAAAGTAAACCTTGGTCGCAAATTAACATCCACCTATAGAAATCAGAACTGATCATGGAAACGGCACATCAATTTATATTCTGAATATTTATCTCTTCTTAAAATTGGTTCGTTAATGGATCTGCCGTATAACTTACCCTAACCATCAAACAACCACAGTGTCTGCACTAGTAATTTGATTCAATGGCAACATTAAAATCTACATAGATCGATCAATTAAGAAACATAATTATCCGCAATATATGTTTAGTTCGATTGAATGTTCTCCCTAAGATTAATAACATAGATCCGCTACAATTATTAACTTATTAACTTATGTTGCTTCATTAGTTCAATTGAATGTTGTCCCTAAGATTAATGGCCACCACTTCCTTGCTCCTCTCCTCCTTTATATATGCTTAGAAACCCTAGTGTCTATTTTACAAAATAGTCATTCCTTAAGTTGGCAGAATTTAGTTTTCCCTTGTAAAATTCATATCTCCTTCATATCACATCGTTTTGATCTCAAAGCTGGAGCGTTGATAGGTATTTGAGTCCTGAATCCACGAAAATTGAGTTTACATCAATCGGACTTCTGTAGCTCGAGATATTGAAGTTGGAATGGACAAAGATCGATATCAGCAGATTGCAAGATTTGACTTTGAAGGCTGCGATTTCCATGATCTTCCTTATTTTATTTCTTTTTCCTTATCTTTCCATAAATTTATGTTAGCTTTTGAATGTCACTAGAATCACTTCATTTCGATCATTAGAGCTTCCACTCTGCACAAAACACCGACTGAAGGTCAAATCTGTCAATCAGCTCCAATTACCTCCTTTTTGCATCTTTCATCCAAAAATGCCTTCAAAACATAAAACAAAGAATATCAAGGTATTTTATACGCAAAACATATACAAAACACTAGGTAAATATGGATGAAACTATCAAATAATATGGTTGCATCACCCTACAAGTGTTTTAGGCTTCAAGTGTTTGCATGAAAAGAGTTGACTGTTTGCAAAGACTATTTTCATGTAACATTTTTGGAATTTCAAAGTCATTCGAAGCATAAAAATTATCCACCCTGCTTTAATAAATTGCATAAGCTACTTCTTGAAGGCACCACAAGTGTGAATGCTATGCTCTGCAACACCAATATGGTATTCGCCGGTGATGTCGGGTTTGTACCAATCGGGTTAAGGTTGTTGCAACGATGCTTGAGGTTCAGGAACTACCTACTCAATGTTTAAATTTTTTTGATATATTTCATCTAAGGGCAATGGTAGTGGAGGTAGTTGTTCTTGAATCTTCTGACAATTCCTTTTAGGGAAAGTTTTAGCCTGACTCATGGCTTGAGGATTGATGTTGGCAATTTGAGACAAAGGGTTGTGGTAGTTTTGGAATTGGTTTTACTTACCCTTGTAGTCATCTTCAAAATGCTCAACCACTTTTCTATTGCCTTCAAAGTCATTTTTTCCACAGGTACAAAAATCCTACAACTTCTGATTCCCTACTTTATTCGCTCTCCCACGGCTATAGCATATGTGAATTGTTGTGCTGAGTTGCCCTTCACATGCTCATAATAAGGCGCTCTCAGTGTGTTGGTGAAGGATTTAATTAAACGAGATGACTTAATTGTACTTTAAATTAGCCAAATTAATTTTATTAAGGGCTTAGTCAATAAGAAATCAAGTTCTTGAATTTAATTTGGGCTCAATTGAGGAAATCAAAATTTTTGGAGACCCAATTGAATTTTTTTCAATCCAATTGCGCAAGTTAGGGTTCAAATTAAAAACAAATGAAAGTTTAATGATCAATTGAAGGTCAAATTGCATAAATAAGAAATAAAGGACCAAAAAGAAAGAGGCGCGCAAAGTTAAGGTTAATGTTGAAACTCAGTCAGGGGTACAATTGCATAAAATCATAAATATAAATCTTATTGGGGGTGCAATAAGAGCAAATACAAATCGAAGGACCAAACTGCATTTTCACCCTTAAAGCAACCCCTCCTTCACCTGCGCCGACTGACACACCTGCAGCTGCCTCCGACAAGCCACCTGCACTCGCCGCCGACAGCCACCTGCCTAAAGCCACCGGCAAGCCAAAAGCAGCCTAGCGTTGTGCAACGGTAACCCCTGCAAATGGCTATAAAAATCGACGAGCAGAGGTGCAAATGGAGGGGAAGAAAAACGGAGAAAAAAAGCTGAAAGAAACAAGGAAAATTTCACGTGAATTTTTGAATTTTCTTTTCCCTCGCATCTGTTCCCTTTCATTCTCCCTCTCTGGCTTTCGTTTTTTCTACTCTCTCTCTAAAAATAACAGACCCGAAGCTCTCTCTCTCTCTCCCTCTCAGCCTGTAAACCACCACCGTCGACCACCCACATCCCGCCTTCAACACCACCTTGGCATCACCTTCGTCTCCGCCATCAACCCCAGCAGCTCAGCCACCTTCTCCGGCGAAGAAAACAGAGCAGCCCCGACGCCAGCAAGCACAGCCCGTCGCCTTCCAACCCTATTTCCGGCCACCACAGGCAACCATTTCTGACGCCACCACGACTAGAAGAACCACCTCGACGTCGTCTACCCAAAGGTGTTAACAGGAAGCCTTTCATCACACTCGAAAATTTACCATATCACTATTCATCTTCTCCATTTTGCATGAGCGGGGAGTGAAATTCACTCCTCGCGCTGTCAGTTGGGCCGGGCTTTGTGCCCGGCTTGACCACTGAAGAGGATGGGCTTCCAGCCCATCTGAGCTGGAAGCCCAGACCGAGACTATTGAACCGAGGGCCCGGCCCAACAAATAAGTAGGCCTCCAGCCCGGAAAAAATTTGGGCCACGAGCCTGGCCCGAGGTGGCAGGTCTTGTCAGCCCAGCCCATCCAGTAAGCGGGCTGACAGACCAGCCAAGTAGTGGCCGGGCTGACAGCCCAGCCCAAGGTGTGGGCTGGCAGCCCAGCAAATGGGCTGACAGCCAGCCCACCCGTAATTAAAAAAATAAATAAAAAATACAGAAATTGAAAATAAAAAAAATATTTTTTTAGAAAAATAAAATGTGTTGTTTTCTTGCATACGGCCAATACACTAGCATATTTTAAAAAAATCTTTTTGTTTCAAAAAAATTATATTACCTTGGAATTTTAAAGAAAAAATGTATTTTAGCATGGATTTTACAAAGAAAAATCATTCCTTGCTTTTTTGGATTTTTAACATGTTTGTAAAATCCAAAGGGTATTGGCCAATATTCTAAAAATTATAAAAACTTTTTTTGGTGATTCATATTATTCGCTGTTAGTATTTGGATAAATAAATCCTAAAAGGGTTAATATCCAAAATATTCGGTGGGGATAATATGCTATCATTCACTGTCGATGTTTGGATAAATAAATCCTAAAGGGTTAATATCCAAAATATTCGGCGGGAATGATATGCTATTATTCATTGTCGGTGTTTGGATAAATAAATTCTAAGGGGGTTAATATCCAAAGTATTTAGCGGGGATAATATATCATCATCATTTAACCAATATATTTAAAAAAAATCAATATCATAGCAATCATAAGAAAAACAAAAATACCGAGTAGCTTACCTTAGGTAGGGCGTACTAGGGGTGCTAAAACCTTCCCTTTACGCAACCAGTCCCTTATCCTAGAATCTCTGAAAGACTAGTTTTAGGTTTCCTAGTAACCGTAATACTAGGTGGCGACTCCCTTTTCCCAAAATAAAGATAATCCCTCCGATACATGGATCCCCCGTCTCGTGGGGAGGGTTGCCGCGACGCCGCGCTCTCGCGATGGTGTGCGACAACAAGCATGGCAATATTTTATAGGCTAGAGTGAGAGAAAGAGAAGGAAAATTGTGTTTCCATTGAAGAAATTAGGAATAAAATCGAAATCAAAAGAGTAGGGACTAAAATAAGACAATCACAAATATGAAGGACTTCCATGTAATATACGGCTGCAAAAGAGAGAAAAGGGCGAAAAAATTGTTCATCGACCACCTAACTCCAACACACGCCGCACCATGAGGCAGAGGACATGGTGGCACACTAGTGACACGGAGGAAGGTCAATTTCTACCAACAAAATGAAGCAGCACGCCCTGCTTGAAAGGGGTCTGCAGTGGCAATACTGCTGACGCGTTCGAAAGATACGCCTGCATTGTTTCCGAAAAGAAATAAACAAAAAATGATAAATTATCTATATACCCCTGGATCCAGTGATAACAACGAAAAAACCAGTTTTGAAAGTACCACAGTACCCTCGACTCCAGGCCTTCTTTTTTGTTTTTTAGGGGGTATTTTCATAGTTTCACTCTACACGAATTTGTGAAAAAACAAAACCACCCTTCATTGTTCTGCACCTTTTGTCAGCACCAACGATTAAAATAGTAGTTTTATTGTGCAATGAAATCAAAAGTATCATTCATGTCCCCCCCTAGAAATGTTGAAAGTGTCCCTAGTTTCAAAGGTGAAAATTTTTGACCCGACTTAATTGGTAAATTTAATGTCGCAAACCATAGTAATATGTGTTTATGTACACAATAAAAATGCTACAGGGAAAGGGACACACCTTTTATATTTTAGTTAATAATATATATATATATATATATATATATATATATATATATATATATTAAGAAAAGGAAGGATGAATTTCTAGACAAGCTAGAGTGGCAGACAATGAGCACAAAGAAAAAGGGGTCCAACTTAGTTTAGTTAATACTAGTTAATTGCCCGCACTACGTTGTGGGCCGAACAAACAATTTTTATAACTATTTGGATTAAATAATTAATAGATTTTGCTAGTTCAAAAATAGAATATAACATCTACACATGCAAGGTTTGATATAATGAAACACATCAACACACCCCATTATAACACCAGCAACATCGAAGGCTTAACATCTAAAAATATCATTACTATTATTGCTAAACAATAAAATTATTAAATTACCCCGAGGAAAAAAACTCAAAAATATTAACAAAAAAAGCAAGAAAAAAAAACTAAAATTATTATTATTATTGCGTGAAAAATAGGAAAATAAATTCAATAAGAGAATAAAAAACCCAAAAACTTTAATAAAATAGCAAACAGAAAAAATAGCTTAAAAAAATCATTTGATGTGAAAATAATAATAAACAAATGAATCAAAAAAACCAAAAGAAAGAAAGGAAAAAAATAAGAAATGTCATTTTTCAAATGATCATAAACACAAACTAAAATTTAATGATACAACTTTTGGAATAAATGCTATCTCAACAAAAGAGAAAATAATAAAAATTAAAAAATAACTAAGAGCACGTATATATGAACATGGACAAAAATAGGACTTATTTAAGAAATATAAAATAGTAAAGGAATTAAATAAAAAATTAAAAGTATAAGGGCCAAAATGATAATCAAATATAGTATCAATTTCAATCAAAGGACAAAATTAAAAAAATAAAATCTTAAGTACCAAAAACATTAACGGATTTAAAAGCAATCCAAAAATTAAAAGAGTAAGGACAAAAATGAAAATGCAATATATAATCAATTTCGATCGAAGGACATAATTGAAACAAATCAAAACTTACATAACAGAAATAAGGACCACAAAGCACAATTAAAAGAGAAGGGACTTGAATGAAAAATCCATAAAATTAGGGGGCTGCTATGTAGTTTAGGGTGAAGGAGAGAGAAAAGAGAAAAAAAGTTCAACTACCCATCATCTTGTCTCCTGCCACCTTGTGATTGCACACACCACACCATGAGGAAGAGGATACAACGACGCATCCACAAAGACGCCAAATGCACATTTTCCTCCAACGATGAAGCTGCACGAGCCACCCAAAGAGGGTGTGAGGCCGATTACTGTGGCTCGCGTGTGACACGTGGACCCATAGTAACCGAAGATTAATAATAAAAAATATGGTCAATTATCGGGACACCCATACAGGCAACTCTGCATTTTTGTCTTATTAGGGGGCATATACATGTAACAACCCGAATTTTTGTGTCGTTGCTCAACGACCCATATCCATTCACTTTGGTAATTACAATCCATACAATAAACATTCCATTAAATAAAATAATTTCTCATAAGAGTACAATACTACAGTTTTCACAACTAAAGATTTAGATTAAAAGTATACATACATGGATATGAGTTTACGTTCTTAATCTACTAGTGGTATTTACAAACGTTCACAAAAGGGTCTGGTAACAAATTAAGCATTCAGTACTACTTCAGCCTAAACACATCTTAAATTAAAATGCAATCTTCATGGTTCTTTGCAAAAAGTAGGTTCCTTTGTATTAGGTTCCCTAGCCCTCTCGTGGATGTGACGTCCCTGCAGCGGTACAAACATTTAATGGGTTGCAATTACTTAATGATGGTATTAAAATAATGTTGACAAAAGATCTATCGATAAAAAGATACACTGGCAAGTTGGAATTTTCTGCATATACATAAAGCAATTCGATTGTAGAAATATTGGTACTCCAATTCTCTTTTTCGAGCAACAATATCATTACTCCCTATATTCATATAAGACATTCATATCTGAGGTCTACCATTCTTTCTGGACGTCGTTAAACGGAATTAACATTCTTTTGTTCCGACCATCCTTTCGGATGTCATTAGCCGGAGCTAATCACTCATTTATTCTGGCCATCCTTTCGAATACCATTAGTCGAAGCTAATCAATTATTTATCCCGGCCATCCTTTCGGATGCCATTAGCCGAAGCTAATCAATTATTTATCCCGGCCATCCTTTCGGATGCCATTAGCCGAAGCTAATCAATTATTTATCCCGGCCATCCTTTCGGATGCCATTAGCCGAAGCTAATCAATTTCGGATGCCATTAGCCAAAGCTAATCAACCGTTTATCCCGGCCATCCTTTCGGATGCCATTAGCCGAAGCTAATCAATCGTTTATCCCGGCCATCTTTTCGGATGCCATTAGCCGTAGCTAATCAATCGGTGATCCACATTCAAGCATGCAACAATCTAATATATATATATATATCCCATCGTATTCGTATAATATTCAATTTAAAATACCTATTACGTGACATATAAAAAGGAGAGGTGTAAATCACCTACCTGTTCCACCTATGGGTTGTTCCTGTCTTGAAAATGGTCCAATCCCGGTCGCACCGCCTGTGACATTAAGGGTTATACATCAGCACATTTTGTATATTCGAATCATATTCGTCACTACACTCATTACAAGAGTTCATGCGTTCACACTCAAGTGTTCCATATTTTACAACATCATACCCCTGAAATTTTTTATTAGCATTTTAGTCATTTCTATATAGTAGGCTTATTGTAGAAATCGGCAACCAACGCACACCAAATCCAGAAGAAAAACTCACATCGATTTCAGCAGAAAACACACATCAATTCTAGCTGAAAACTCACATCAATTTCAATAGAAAACACACATCAATTCTAGCCGAAAACTCACATCAATTTCAGTAGAAAACATGCATCAATTCAAGCCGAAACTCACATCAATTTCAGTAGAGAACACACATCAATTCTAGCCGAAACTCACATCAATTTCAGTAGAGAATACACATCAATTCTAGCTGAAAACTCACATCAATTTCAGTAGAAAACATGCATCAATTCCAGCCAAAACTCACATCAAATTTCAGTAGAAAACATGCATTAATTCTAGCCGAAAACTCACATCAATTTCAATAGAAAACACACATCAATTCTAGCCAAAAACTCACAGCTGAAATCATTTATTTCGGCATACAAAATCCTTCAATAATTTCAGCCGAAACACTCATGCAATTCTTAGCCAAAATACACATCAATTTGGCAACAAACGCACACCACACATGCCTTTATATTTGTTATTCTTTTATAACTTTTGTCATTAAAAATATCATTATAAACACCCATTTTCAAACATAACTTGTTTCTTTTCATTTAATGCATCTCACTACATCGTTTTGCGACCTCCCACCTCTTTTCCCTTTTTTTTTCCCAAAACTGTCAGCAGGGGGTCGGATTTCGACCTCTGCCCAGATTTTCCCCCTAACTGGAGTTATAGAACTCCGTTTTGTACAAAATTTATCTTGTTAGAAAGATAACAGATAGGGCTACAACTCTTATGAAGGGAATAGAACCCAGTTCTGTCCCTAAAATTTACGAAATGCATCTCAAGTGTGACAGACCTGCTGATTCTGCAGAATCCATCCTGCACAGTCACGTTTGGTGGCCCTTAACTAGAGTTATAAAATTTCAAATTAAGTGAAACAAGTTTCCTTGGATAGTAGACATCCAGAACTACAACTCCTATGAAGGAACCCGACCCTAATTCCTTTGTTTTACCACTCAAATTCTCTCTCAAAGTCACCACATGAATCTGTCAAGTTGTTAATTCCTACAACACATGTATTTGGCTGAAAATTGGCCTTTGGAGACAAGAATTCCCTCATTCTTTTCATGCTCAACCATTCATTACACAACATTCACATCCTATTTCATGCTACATTCATCAATTATACTCAATTTCACATTTCCCCCAAATTTTATTCAAGAACCCTAACCCAAAATTCATAAAGAGAAGTCATGCAACTTAGCCATAAAGTAACAAAGTAAAGAATCTTTTAAATACATAAAAGAAACACCATACCAAGAGGGGTTCAAGATCCTAATAGCTTGTGGAAACAACATATCCTCCTCTCCTCTCTTTCTTCCTTCAAGTGTCGGCCAAACACTCCTTCTTTTCTTCCACTTTCTTCTTCCAATAATGCTCCCAATCCTTGAGTTTTTGATGTTTGAAGGTTTTAGTAACCCTCAATCTCACTTTATTTCGAAATTCTTCCTTAATTTAGCAAGAAATCTCACAATCTCTTCTCTTTTCTCCCTCACCATTGCTGGAAATGAGGAAAAAGAGGGGTATTTATACTCCTCACTTTCTCTTATTGCACTAAGGCCCTCCAAAATCTTTAAATGTTTTCTTTTTACCCCACCACTTCTCTTCTTATAATTTAAATCATAAACATTTCATTTATTCAATTTCACCCCTCTCCCAACTTGTTTTATTCATCTCTTAATTCATTCCTTGAGTTTTTTGTAAGTTCATCTCATTGCAAATTAACTACGGAATTTTGACATTGGTCGTATCCCTTTACAATTTTCTGCCCCGTCACAAAATTGGCAACGACAAACTAAGTCAGCATATATATATATATATATATATATATATATATATATATATATATATATATATATATATATATATATATATATTTTTTTTTCTTGGGTGTTTACATTCTCCCCCCCTTTAATATAAATTTCGTCCTCGAAATTTAAGGGTTTCTCACTCCGTACCTGGTAGTTTGACGTGATGAAATTGCATGTGGGTTTATTACAATATCAGGAACACACCTTGAATTGTGAAAGGGAAGTTCTGCTGAGACTCCAAAAAAAACCCGGGAACACCCTTTTGCCCATGCATGTTTGAGAAACTTATCTCCAAGACGAGGAGATCGAACCTGCAACAGCAATTGAAGAGCATAACCAACAACAGGAAATGTGAAACACACCCACACATACGCATGTATATTTGGTTCAAATGGACCAAGGGCATCCACCCAAGGAAAGCCAGCCCCAGTAACATCCGTTAACCATAAATTCTATAAAACAGGTGTAGAGGAAAGCAAATTCAAACACCATTAAGAGCTCTTTACATACTACATGTGTTTCACAGAACCAGACCTTACATTTTTACCAGGGAGACATGCATGTGTGAGCATATAGGTGGCCATTCAGAAATTGCACGTGCATTCAGACAAATAGAACTGTCTTTAAATTACTATTTAACTCTTTTATTATTTTTATTTTTATACCTGTCTCCAAGACACCACAACAAAATTATTTCCCTCGTCATTAGATGACAATACCATTTTCTGGACCATGCCCCTTTCTGTGTGCTTCAGGTTTACCCTGTGATCTGTCCCAGATTCTGCATACTTCACTATCACAATATCACCACTTTGCATATTAGCACCAATCAAAGAAAATCCATCATCATCAAGGCTGTCAATTAGCCCATTTTTTCTTTTTTTGCTTTATATTTTCCCCAAAAGCAATAGAATCCTCAGACTTCCGCCTCTTATTGGTTAGCTCCTTGTTGTCCACCTCCGCCTTGTAGCTTCTAATGTGCTTAGAGCGAAACATACCACGCCCTAAAGAAGCACGCTTCATTACCAATGAATCTTCTTGGTTGTAACCCAGATGAACATTAACTGCCACTATAACATTCTGACCATTATACAACTCTAGCTTTGGCAGCACTGCATTATGACCAAATGGGCATCCAGGTTTACCGAGACAATCAGAAATCATTGTCCAAAATAAAGGTCTTTGGGGTAATGCAATTGGTGAGACAAGGTGTCAACTCTGATGTTGGGATTGGTTGTGGAAAACCCAATAGCCTGTTGAGAATGTTTTTGAGCTTGGTACAGGACCTTTCGTGCATGATCATGATTGGCAAAGGGGATAATTCCACAACTCAAACTTAACAAAAAGGACATGTCAAGTTCACAGTGTGTATACTTCATAGATTGCTTCCCCGCAATATCCTCTAAAAGAAATCTAATGCCCCACAACAGTCCTCTTCCTCTTCAGTGCCAATAAACTCAATAATCTCCTTGTCCAGAAGAGATGCGAAGATGTAATTTCCCCCCCTTAAATGCTTTAATTTCATCCAAGTTCTCAACAACCATAAGAGGGCGTAAGATCCTTCCAGCATCAGAAAATATGTGCACTTCACTCTGTTGTTCATCCCCTTCGATTTCCACCTGATAGGGCAATTGTCTCCTGCGTCGTATGCTTCTTAGTTCGCCCACAACAAATAAGAATCTTCGCAAACTCCAACCCATTCTCCATTTAGAAACACTTTATGCTTCCCATCCAGTTTAGTGCAAGTATCATCACCCAGTTTCTCCATCCCACTATTCAAACAATTCATCAACTAGAGACTCTGACATATTGATACTGAAAACTCCAGTGACTGACCAATTACAAGGCCGCGGTTTTCATCATTTGGAGTAGAGAGAAAACATACTCTACCCCCAATGAGAAGGGTGCGGGTATCTGGCATCTCCAACCTTTCTCGTGTACCGAACTTGCTTTGCCTTATTTTCCGCGAGATCTATCATTGTTTGCGAGTGGGTTAGCACGCCCAAGATTTCCACAACTCAGTAAACCCTTTCCATCCACTTGAAAAGGATGACACCATGCCCCGATTGAGAATGTTCTCGTCAAACCATTGGTCACTATTGAAGCATCTAAATAGTGTTCAATTGGGTGCACATCACGGTCTCCATATAGGTCTCTCTACAAAGCCTTGGTCATGCACCTCAATACATGTGAAACATGCACTTTTAGCTCTCGTTCAAGTAACTCGCTAGTCAACTCGAACCTCTTGTTTCCAAAACTATCCCTATTGTCACATTTCCTGTGGCCAGTATAGGCCTCCAAAAGACACCTCACCATATATCCAAGAAAACGAGCCTTGTGCCTGCGGCTATTAAGCCTAGGAACAAATATGCACTAATGGCGTCTTCAATAGATTCTTTTGGGGGAAATATGGTCTTTCTTAACATTTTATCCACAAAAATCAAGTGCTTTGTCCTCCCTACGAAAATGCTTGCATTTCTCATCAGCATCATAAATTTAGGCAAGGAAAATATTCACAATGCTTTGGGCCCCATTCTTTGGCATAATTAATCAAATCTATCACTTCTTTGTCGACCTTACACCAAGGGCAAAAACAATATCCATATAGGGATCTCTATCGACAAGAAATACACACGAGAGGCCTTTCTTTTCTCCTTTAATGTTTTCCTTAATTGTGAGTGCATGCTTAGTTAAGAACAAAATGTAGCAGGTGATGTTGTATGAAAGACAAATTATACATACATAATATAAAGACGGTTAATCATGAGGAATACATTACAATTTTTATATCATAAGTTCTCTCATATACATTTTTGCTCATATTCATCCTCTTCGAGAAAATAATATGCTTCATTTTAACCTCCACACCCATTAACAGATCAAATTAGGGACTATAATCTAAATTAGGCGGCACAAAAGGAAAGATAACCCGATAATGACAAAAAAAACAACAACTTTAAGTCTTTATTCAATTGTTACAATGTATTTCTAAAAAAAAAATCCACCAATATCAAGCCCAGTCTATTGAGGTCAGAATTTCTGTTGAATTTGTCGTCCCTAGGCTAGCATCTTAACCATAACACGTTCATTCCTTGCACATGCTAATTTGTTCCTCACATATACTAACATGTATTCATGTTGCCAACCCAGTTAGATAAAAGAGAGCATTTTTGTGTTTGAAAACTTGCTTCCAGTTTGAGCACTTATGGAAAGCAAAACATTAGTATATTTATTTAGACACCCCAGGTCAAGGGTAGAATAGAAGATAAACTCTTGCAAAATCAGCATATATCTGATATGGCATTGTTTGACTTAATCGTCTAGGAGTAACATGCAGTAATGCCTCCCTCAAAATGAACTTTTAGATCCCAAAATCAAGACCGTTAATTTTTATTTATTATTGTGCTCGATCATTTCATTCTTTATTTAATTATTTTTGCACAACCAAGTACTCGCTATACATGTCTAAATCCAAGTCAAACTCTTAAAATAAAAGGCACACCTTAATGGCTGAAGGATCTCTCATATTCATGATATGGATCCCTTTAAAGCATCTTCTAAATCTCAAAATCAAGTTCATTTCACTTTGTTCAGTATAAATCATCTAATCCCAAAGCTGGGATGTACAGTGTAAATACTAGAATAAAACTATGAGAAGACCTTGAGCCAACAAGATCCAGATATCTACAAGAGGTTGTTTAACCTCTAATTTTTTTTTATACCACCCCCACCGGAACTCCTACTGAATGCCCCAAGTCTTTTATGCCACCATTGTCGCACACCTCTATCACAAACTCATTCTTGACAAGCCAGCCAATCCACTCTAACCATCCTCTTAAAAACATTATTTCATCGCAAACACACCCAAAAACCAATGATTTTTCTTAGGCTAACGACTTCCAGCGACATCACATACTCCTCAATTATGCATGTATCCTAAACCTACAATGCTAGCGAGTGATATCAGTATTTGGATAAGCCCCAAAATTATATAGCAAGAAAAAAAAATTAAAACAAAGGAGCAGAATTATAGAACACCCATTTCAAGTTCCTTGTTGGTTGAGTACCACCCTGAAATTCATCATAGCAATGTAATCATCATTGATCCTCAGGATCAAGACCAGGTGCTCTGATACCAACTGTAACAACCCGATTTTTGTGTCGTTGCTCAACGACCCATATCCATTCACTTTGGTAATTACAATCCATACAATAAACATTCCATTAAATAAAATAATTTCTCATAAGAGTACAATACTACAGTTTTCACAACTAAAGATTTAGATTAAAAGTATACATACATGGATATGAGTTTACGTTCTTAATCTACTAGTGGTATTTACAAACGTTCACAAAAGGGTCTGGTAACAAATTAAGCATTCAGTACTACTTCAGCCTAAACACATCTTAAATTAAAATGCAATCTTCATGGTTCTTTGCAAAAGTAGGTTCCTTTGTATTAGGTTCCCTAGCCCTCTCGTGGATGTGACGTCCCTGCAGCGGTACAAACATTTAATGGGTTGCAATTACTTAATGATGGTATTAAAATAATGTTGACAAAAGATCTATCGATAAAAAGATACACTGGCAAGTTGGAATTTTCTGCATATACATAAAGCAATTCGATTGTAGAAATATTGGTACTCCAATTCTCTTTTTCGAGCAACAATATCATTACTCCCTATATTCATATAAGACATTCATATCTGAGGTCTACCATTCTTTCTGGACGTCGTTAAAGCGGAATTAACATTCTTTTGTTCAGACCATCCTTTCGGATGTCATTAGCCGGAGCTAATCACTCATTTATTCGGCCATCCTTTCGAATACCATTAGTCGAAGCTAATCAATTATTTATCCCGGCCATCCTTTCGGATGCCATTAGCGAAAGCTAATCAATTATTTATCCCGGCCATCCTTTCGGATGCCATTAGCAAGCTAATCAATTATTTATCCCGGCCATCCTTTCGGATGCCATTAGCCGAAAGCTAATCAATTTCGGATGCCATTAGCCAAAGCTAATCAACCGTTTATCCCGACCATCCTTTCGGATGCCATTAGCGAAAGCTAATCAATCGTTTATCCCGGCCATCTTTTTCGGATGCCATTAGCCGTAGCTAATCAATCGGTGATCCACATTCAAGCATGCAACAATCTAATATATATATATATATCCCATCGTATTCGTATAATATTCAATTTAAAATACCTATTACGTGACATATAAAAAGGAGAGGTGTAAATCACCTACCTGTTCCACCTATGGGTTGTTCCTGTCTTGAAAATGGTCCAATCCCGGTCGCACCGCCTGTGACATTAAGGGTTATACATCAGCACATTTTGTATATTCGAATCATATTCGTCACTACACTCATTACAAGAGTTCATGCGTTCACACTCAAGTGTTCCATATTTTACAACATCATACCCTGAAATTTTTATTAGCATTTTAGTCATTTCTATATAGTAGGCTTATTGTAGAAATCGGCAACCAACGCACACCAAATCCAGAAGAAAAACTCACATCGATTTCAGCAGAAAACACACATCAATTCTAGCTGAAAACTCACATCAATTTCAATAGAAAACACACATCAATTCTAGCCGAAAACTCACATCAATTTCAGTAGAAAACATGCATCAATTCAAGCCGAAACTCACATCAATTTCAGTAGAGAACACACATCAATTCTAGCCGAAACTCACATCAATTTCAGTAGAGAATACACATCAATTCTAGCTGAAAACTCACATCAATTTCAGTAGAAAACATGCATCAATTCCAGCCAAAACTCACATCAAATTTCAGTAGAAAACATGCATTAATTCTAGCCGAAAACTCACAACAATTTCAGTAGAAAACATGCATCAATTCAAGCCGAAACTCACATCAATTTCAGTAGAGAACACACATCAATTCTAGCCGAAACTCACATCAATTTCAGTAGAGAATACACATCAATTCTAGCTGAAAACTCACATCAATTTCAGTAGAAAACATGCATCAATTCCAGCCAAAACTCACATCAAATTTCAGTAGAAAACATGCATTAATTCTAGCCGAAAACTCACATCAATTTCAATAGAAAACACACATCAATTCTAGCCAAAAACTCACAGCTGAAATCATTTATTTCAGCATACAAAATCCTTCAATAATTTCAGCCGAAACACTCATGCAATTCTTAGCCAAAATACACATCAATTTGGCAACAAACGCACACCACACATGCCTTTATATTTGTTATTCTTTTATAACTTTTGTCATTAAAAATATCATTATAAACACCCATTTTCAAACATAACTTGTTTCTTTTCATTTAATGCATCTCACTACATCGTTTTGCGACCTCCCACCTCTTTTCCCTTTTTTTTTCCAAAACTGTCAGCAGGGGTCGGATTTCGACCTCTGCCCAGATTTTCCCCCCTAACTGGAGTTATAGAACTCCGTTTTGTACAAAATTTATCTTGTTAGAAAGATAACAGATAGGGCTACAACTCTTATGAAGGGAATAGAACCCAGTTCTGTCCCTAAAATTTACGAAATGCATCTCAAGTGTGACAGACCTGCTGATTCTGCAGAATCCATCCTGCACAGTCACGTTTGGTGGCCCTTAACTAGAGTTATAAAATTTCAAATTAAGTGAAACAAGTTTCCTTGGATAGTAGACATCCAGAACTACAACTCCTATGAAGGAACCCGACCCTAATTCCTTTGTTTTACCACTCAAATTCTCTCTCAAAGTCACCACATGAATCTGTCAAGTTGTTAATTCCTACAACACATGTATTTGGCTGAAAATTGGCCTTTGGAGACAAGAATTCCCTCATTCTTTTCATGCTCAACCATTCATTACACAACATTCACATCCTATTTCATGCTACATTCATCAATTATACTCAATTTCACATTTCCCCCAAATTTTATTCAAGAACCCTAACCCAAAATTCATAAAGAGAAGTCATGCAACTTAGCCATAAAGTAACAAAGTAAAGAATCTTTTAAATACATAAAAGAAACACCATACCAAGAGGGGTTCAAGATCCTAATAGCTTGTGGAAACAACATATCCTCCTCTCCTCTCTTTCTTCCTTCAAGTGTCGGCCAAACACTCCTTCTTTTCTTCCACTTTCTTCTTCCAATAATGCTCCCAATCCTTGGGTTTTTGATGTTTGAAGGTTTTAGTAACCCTCAATCTCACTTTATTTCGAAATTCTTCCTTAATTTAGCAAGAAATCTCACAATCTCTTCTCTTTTCTCCCTCACCATTGCTGGAAATGAGGAAAAGAGGGGTATTTATACTCCTCACTTTCTCTTATTGCACTAAGGCCCTCCAAAATCTTTAAATGTTTTCTTTTTACCCCACCACTTCTCTTCTTATAATTTAAATCATAAACATTTCATTTATTCAATTTCACCCCTCTCCCAACTTGTTTTATTCATCTCTTAATTCATTCCTTGAGTTTTTTGTAAGTTCATCTCATTGCAAATTAACTACGGAATTTTGACATTGGTCGTATCCCTTTACAATTTTCTGCCCCGTCACAAAATTGGCAACGACAAACTAAGTCAGCATATATATATATATATATATATATATATATATATATATTTTTTTTTCTTGGGTGTTTACATACATATTTAGTCAATTTCAAAAAATATGAAATGCCCGTGACACCCCTCCCAGCTAGAGTTGAGTTTTGACTTTTTCGAGGGACAAAATGGTTATTTACTATGCAAAGAAATATAAAAAAAATAAAAAAATAGGCGACCCGAACCGGACTAAAAATGTGCAATTACCATGGAACCTCTCCATCTAGTAGCTTTTTGTCTTTTTCAAGGGACAAAAACGTTATTTGACTATGCAAAAAGAAAAAAACCAGTAAACCAGCAAACCGAACGACCTGAACCGACTCGAAAACTAAATAATACTATTGTAATCCACCGTGAAACACACAAGCTACAGTATCAGCTCTGAGCTCTTTTAGTGTATTAGATAATATATATTTTAAGAAAAGGAAGGGTGAATTTCTTGCCAGGCTAGAGTTGCAGACAATGAGCACAAATAAAAAGGCATTATTGAAAGCTTCTCTGCAACTTCCATAAAAATTATAAAAACAATAAAATAAATAAAATTATTTCTTCAGTTTTGGCAATGAATGCAACATTAGCCTTGGTGTTATTATGAAACCCATAAGAATTATTTAATGATATTTTACGTTGATTTGGTCAAATGATCTGAACAATCAATCACTTGATCCATTCCATTGTTTACAACACGAAAATCCCCAATGAAATTAGTTGATGAAAATTGAAACCTTTTTATTTTCTTCACAAAAAAAAACTTTATAACTATTTATTACTTTCAGACCCACACTCTTCATTTTGAAAAATATAAATCGATATTTTAACATTGGATATATGTTATTGTGATAGCACTATGTATGCTTGTAGCATCTAAACCATTTTGTTTAAAGGAAGTGCTTGGGAAGCACTCCAAAAGTGATTTTTAAAAAAACATTTGAATTTGTTATTTTTCTTTAAATAATTGTTTTAGATCATTTTGATAAGCTGATGTTATTTTAAAAAAAATAAAAATAAAATATTATTTTAATAGATTTCTAAGTGAAAAACACTTTGAAAAAAACTACAGCCACACTCTCAAACACCCTCAAAGTCTTCAACCCATCTTCCATTTTTATCTTATTCATTGTCTTTCTCTGTAACTGTTATTAGCCATTAGAATGATAAGATGATTGCGGTGGTAATAGATATCTTCCAAGTAAGTTAAACACTCAATCCAACTTGGCTGACAGACCATGTCACAAGTTTGTGATGTAGGCCAATTATTAACATTCTTAATATATCTTATAGTAATTTGTATTGTTTATTTGTCTGATATAAATTAAGAAAATTTTGTGCTATTTTTAACTTTTGGTATAATTAATTAAGATTAAAGAAAAGTTATTCTCAATAAAGATTTTTTTTTATCTTATCATGTTAAAAACCTAATTGTTCTAATATGTCACAAAACTTACAAACTTGTAAAATCCATGCAAAAGTATTTCAAACTCTTTTGTTAAAAAATAAATATTTGAATTATTATTCTTAAGGATTCTTGGCCATATGAAAAAATATATTTTGTTGACTCGGCCCGACCGGGTTGACCTCAAATCTTTGGTTTGACCATAAACCAACCAAAAAATCCTGGTTCAACCGATTAACAAACCTAAAAACAAAACCTAACTAAAAACATATCAAAAACTAAAAAAAAAAAAGCACAAAAACTAAAACATTCTTGAATAGAACAAATCAAACACAAAATTAAAAATAAAAAACACTTAAGAGCACCAAAATGAACACAACAACATGGAACCTGAAACATGCCAGATTCAGTAAAAACAAAAGTAGATACATGTTGAAAATCATGCAAGGAACAATAATCTAGCATCCAATTACTTCAATTTCCACCTTACAATCATGATTTTGTCAAAATACATTTCAGTTCAAAATTGCAATTGTAGGTTTGAAAGCCAATGAAATCATGTTATTGATGAAATAAACACTAGATTATTTGTTAATCATACATAATGAAGGGTTATGAGCAATTAACTAAAATAAAATAAGTCAAAATCATGTAACTAAGACAATGTTCTTGAGAAAAACATGAAGAACAATAAAGAAAATTCAACTTGAACCCAGCAACATGGTCTCAAACAAGACCAAATATGGATAAACTGAAGGCATATATATGTTGAAAATTATACAAGGACCATTAATCTACTACCCATGCATTTCAATTATTAATGAATCATCATGATTTGGCCAAAATGGGTTTTGGTTAAAGACCAAAACCCGAAAATTAAAAACCATTAAAATGTGTTATTGATGTAAATAAACACTACATTATTGGTTAATCATGTATAAGTGATGTCCATGTGCAAAGAAATGAAGTAAAATTTGCTTGAATCTTAAGGCTAAGACAATGTCATCTTGTGACCTTGAAGAACATACCTTGAAAAACCTAGCCATTACCTAGAAATGGGAGTCGCAACCAAGGCCAAAAATGCACTTTTTTGGCCTCCAAAACATGATTTTTTATCCCAACAAGTCATAATAACATACACAAACATGTTTATATAAAAAAACTACCAAAATTATCAAAACATGAAAATCAAGCATGAGGTGCTAAATCCAAAAACTAACAACTGAAAACAACCTACAAGTTCATGCAATATGGATTTATAATTGGTTTTCTGAACTCATTTTGTGCACAAATAGGCTTAACAAGCTAAGGATAAACACCACTACTTCAACATGCAAAACTTATGCTAACAAAACTAAAACAACATTATACATTAAAAACAAACTTAAACAACAATTTAATGTATCAAAGACATAAAAAACTTCAAAAAAACATCATTAAATAAAATCTCAACAATAAAAAGGTGAATGCAACATCATTTATTGAACACATAAACATCTTTTCTATACTTATAAACATGAATATAAAAACAAATGCATACTACAAAGGACCTACTTTTGGACCAATAAGGTACACATAAAACAACTACTCTCTCTTTGCTTTCCTTTCAAAGGTTTTACAACTCGCAAGTGTACTCTTCTCTTTCCAAGCTTAAAAACTTCTCTTAGGTTCTTGGACTTTTGACATTGATGTTTTAACTTAATATCTTCCTTCCCTCTTCGCCTTGATCTTGAAGGAGGAAGGGTATTTGTAGGGTTTTGAGAGATCTTAAATCAATTTCTAACCTCTTAATCTTGATAAAAATGTATTAAATCCTTAACAAGAACCCATTGAAGCCCTTGAGTGTATACATAAAAAAAAATAAGTCAATTTTTGTACAATAGCTTCATTGTTAGTGATGATTGAAAGGGTTTATTAAGAAAACAGTTAGGATAACTAACTGTACCTATCTGTCATTGTTGTTATTTTGTTATATTTCTGTTGTTGCATTTCTGTTAAGCTTTCTTGTTATTTCTTTGTTATTCCAGTACAATGTAATAGTGGCTATATAATGCTAATTATATTTCAATACACGGTACACTCTCTCATTCCAGTAAATCATCTTTTACAAAACCTTCATTAAACCTTTCAAGTGGTATCAGAGCCTGCATCCAACCTTCATCCAGCCTTCATCCTTGCAGCACCATGACGACAGAAGGGAGCAGTTTTGTTCAGCCAGCCATTCCCAGGTTCAATGGTCACTACGACCACTGGGGGATGTTGACGGAGAATTTTCTCCGATCCAAAGAGATGTGGGAACTGGTGGAAACTGGATACACTGAACCTGCAAGTGGATCGGTATACACTGATGCTCAACAGAAGAAACTTGATGATATGAAGTTAAAGAATTTGAAGGTAAAAAACTACCTATTTCAAGCTATTGATCGGCCAGTTCTTGACACTATACTTAACAAGAATACTGCCAAGAGCATATGGGATGCAATGAAGAAAAAGTTCGAAGGAAATGCAAGGGTTAAGAGGTCTTACCTGCAAACTCTCCGCAGAGAGTTTGAGACACTAGAAATGAGAGTGGGTGAAGAAGTGACTGAGTATTTCTCTAGGGTCATGACAGTGGCCAATAAGATGAGAACATATGGAGAGGATATGCAAGATGTGAAAGTGGTAGAGAAGATCTTACGGTCTTTGACGGAAAAATACAACTACGTTGTATGTTACATTGAAGAATCAAAAGACATTGATGCTCTAAGCATCGATGAGCTGCAGAGTTCATTGGTAGTTCATGAACAAAAGTTTGTGAAAAGGAAGGGTGAGGAACAAGCTCTGAAAGTAGCATATGAAGGAGGAGGCAGAGGTGCATATGAAGGAGGTAGAAGCCGTGGGAGGAACTTCTACATAGGAAGAGCTAGAGGAAGGGGACGATCAGAATATAATAAGGCAACAGTCCAATGCTATCGTTGCCAACAACTTGGACATTTCCACTGAGAATGTCCCACTGGAAACAGGGAATCATTCTACACAGAACTTGATAATGCAGAGGAGATGCTCTTGATGACTTATGTGGAGAAACATAAGTCCAGAAGAGAAGATGCATGGTTTCTTGACAGTGGATGCTCGAATCACTTGTGTGGTTATCAAGAAATATTTTGTGACTTTGATGTGAAATTTTGACAGTTTGTAAAATTGGGAGATAACACAAGGATCAAAGTAATGGGGAAAGGGAATGTCAAGCTTGTATTGAATGGCATAATACACACCATTGCAGAGGTGTATTATGTCCCGGATTTGAAAAACAATCTTCTAAGTGTGGGTCAACTACAGGAGAGGGGTTTGGATGTATTATTCAAGGATGGAAAATGTAAAATATTTCATCCAAAAAGGGGCTTGATAATACAGACAACAATCAGCATCAACAGGATGTTTATACTATTTCCAGACAGTGAAGAAACAATTACCTCTCAAGAAGAAGCTGGCCAGTGTCTTCACATAGCAACACAAAACTTGAGCTCTCTGTGGCATTGACGCTACGGTCACCTCAGCTACAGAGGTCTGAGGACTTTGGTGCACAGAGACATGGTCCACGGCCTTCCCCACATTGAAGCCTCAAACTCAGCATGCATTGAATGCATCAAGGGGAAGCAAATTCGTGATGCAATTCCACAGAAGAGTACCTGGAGAGCAACACAGAGATTAGAACTCATTCACGCAGATATATGTGGACCGATTACCCCCACATCAAACAGCAATAAAAGGTACATTTTATTGTTCATAGACGATTACAGTAGAAAATGCTGGGTATATTTCTTGGCAGAGAAATCAGAGGCCTTTGATTGGTTTAAATGTTTTAAATCAATGGTAGAAAAACAGACAGGGTTATCTGTCAAAGGTCTTTGAATAGACAGGGGGGGGGGGGAATTTGTGTCAAATGAGTTCAACAATTTTTGTCAAATTAATGGGATTAAGAGACAAATGACAACTGCATACACACCGCAGCAAAACGGTGTCGCGAAGAGGAAGAACAGAACGGTGATAAACATGGTATGATCCATGTTGACTGACAAAAACATGCCGAGAATTTTTTGGGCAGAAGCAGTTAATTGGGCAATTTATGTTCTTAATCAGTGCCCTACCATGGCTGTAAAAGATGTCACACCGGAGGAGGCCTAGAGTGGAAGAAAACCCACAGTGAGTCACTTTAGGGTTTTTGGGTGTAGGGCACATGTTCATGTGCCAGAACAAAGAAGAACGAAGCTTGATGATAGGAGCATTTTGTGTGTTTTGTTGGGAGTCAGTGATGAGTCAAAGGGTTACAGACTCTTTGACCCAGTAGCTAAGAAGGTTTTGGTGAGTAAAGATGTGGTCTTCGAAGAAGAAGAAAGGTTTAATTGGGACGATGACATTGTTCAAAATCCAGTGGGTGACCTAGAATGGGGAGATCAAAGTGACGAAGAAGAAGAAGAAAGAATGAACGAACCTGTTGATGGAGAACCCAGTGGTGTGCATGAAGTCAGTGAGCTTGATCTTGATGGCGCTGAGCTGAACTCCGGTGCTGAGAGGACACGGGCTGAGAGGAGATAAGAAATTGATGTTGGGGATAGGGTTGTACGAACTGGTGTTGAAACAGCCCGTGAAGAGAGAGTTGGGAGACAAGCTCGGGAAAGACAACCTCCAGTATGGCTTGGAGATTATTTCAGTGGAGATGATTTTGGGGTAAATGATTTCGGGGAAGAAGAACAAGAAATGGCCTTTGTAGTGTCAAGCGACCCGTCGTTCTATGAGGAAGCCATTAAGTCTGAAAATTGGAAAGTGGCTATGGACAGCGAGATTGATTCAATTGTAAGGAATGCCATATGGACGCTCACGGTTCTACCTGCAGGAGCAAAAAGAATTGGAGTAAAATGGGTCTATAAGACGAAATACAATGAGAATGGAAAGATTGATAAATACAAGGCTCGATTGGTGTCGAAGGGATATTCTCAAAAATACAGGGTGGATTACACAGAGGTTTTCGCGCCAGTAGCAAGGATGGACACAGTGCAGATGATTATTGCCTTGGCGGCACACAAAAATTGGGTAATCTCTCAACTGGATGTCAAATCAGCTTTCCTTCATGGAGAGCTGAGTGAAGATGTATATGTGGAACAACCGAGGGGCTATGAGAAAAAGGGCAGTGAGCACCTGGTTTACAAATTACACAAAGCACTGTATGGGTTGAAACAGGCTCCACGAGCTTGGTTTAGCCGAATTGAAGCACATTTCATCAATGAAGGTTTTCAAAGGTGCGAGAGTGAGCAGACATTATTCACAAGGAGGAGTCAGGAAGGGAGACTCATCATTGTAAGTATTTACGTCGATGACTTAATTTTTACTGGCAAATATGAAGTAATGCTATCTGAATTTAAAGATTCCATGTTGAGAGAATTTGATATGTCTGATTTGGGAAAGATGAGATTCTTTCTTGGAATTGAGGTTTTACAGAAGTCTGATGGTATTTATATATGTCAAAAAAGATATGCGCTGGAAGTCTTGAAAAGGTTTGGCATGATGGACAGTAATTCGGTGGGGAATCCAATAGTACCAGGTTCTAAGATGAGCAAGAAGGAAATGGTATTCCGGTTGATGAGACAAGTTATTAACAACTAGTGGGCAGTCTAATGTATCTGACTGCCACTAGGCCAGATATGATGTTTGTTATTTGTCTCATGAGCAGGTACATGGCAAAACCTATGGAAATTCATCTGCAGGCAGCTAAGAGAGCACTGCAATACTTGAAGGGGACCGTGAACTATGGAATTCATTACAAGAAAGGAGAAGATGGAAAAGTATTAGCATTTACAGATAGCGACTATGCTGACGACATGGATGACAGGAAAAGTACGTCTGGCTATGTTTTCTTTATGGGGTCAAGTGCAGTATCATGGTGTTCAAAGAAACAACCCATTGTGACATTGTCAACCACAGAAGCTGAATTTGTAGCGGCAGCAGTATGTGTATGCCAAGGAATCTGGATAAAGAAAATTTTGGAAGAATTGGGCCACACAGGTATAGGATGCATGACTATAATGTGTGATAATAGTTCTACTATTAAGCTGTCCAAAAACCCAGTGATGCATGGTCGCAGTAAGCATATTGATGTGAGGTTTCATTTCTTGAGAGATCTTACTAAGGAAGGGAAGATTGCGTTAATTCACTGTGGGAGTAAAGAGCAGATCGCATACATAATGACTAAGCCACTGAAGATTGAAGAGTTTATTAAATTCCGAAAATTGATGGGAGTCTGCGAGATTGCTAATGTGGAAGTAAACTAATTGCACTATATAGCATTTAGTTTAAGGGAGGGAATGAAAGGGTTTATTAAGAAAACAGTTAGGATAACTAACTGTACCTATCTGTCATTGTTGTTATTTTGTTATATTTCTGTTGTTGCATTTCTGTTAAGCTTTCTTGTTATTTCTTTGTTATTCCAGTACAATGTAATAGTGGCTATATAATGCCAATTAAATTTCAATACACGGTACACTCTCTCATTCCAGTAAATCATCTTCTACAAAACCTTCATTAAACCTTTCAATGATTATGACATCATTATCACCTTAAACCTCCAAAAATTGGTAGATGAGATGCATATCTTTTAACACTACATTCATTTGAAATTGTCATTTCAATCAACCAAAACTTATAAAACATTGACGCCAAGGTAATCAACTATAGGACCCAGAGTTCAACGCCTTTTCCATTTTAGTTCTTGGTTCTGGAATTGTGCATTTTACGCCTCAATTGACAAACAAACTTTCCAGCACATATGTCACGTTAGTCAGTGACATTGGCCGATTAATACGTTATCACATATTACTTTATTATTTTATGATTTATACGTTATCACATATTACTTTATTATTTTATGATTTATACGACCAAGTCTTCGTATAGCGAAGTCTTCATTATTTGCAGCCGCACATTCTTTGCACAAGTCTCGTGGAAAATCTACAAAGACTTCAATCAAATCGATGAAGACTTCCTGTAGAGCTACCAAGTCTTCGCATATGAAGACTACTTTGTCTACTTCTCTACTGACTGAATATATTTTTTTTCTATATAAGCTGCTTTATTTCTCTTATTTGTTTATTAAAAAAGATAAAAGTTTCTTTACTAGAAAAATATGCCATCGTCTGTGCGTTTCTTAACTGTACGGATGTTTTCGCTCCTTCTGCTCTTGTTTATTCATCTTAGAGCTTGTCGCTCTTCTCCCTCCATGCACCCGCTGTGCCATGATGAGGAGAGTCATGCCTTGATGCAGTTCAAGCAAAGCCTTGTCATTAATGAGTCCGCTTCTTCTGATCCCTCTTCTTATCCCAAGGTTGCATTATGGAAAGTTGATGGAGAAAGCCGTGATTGCTGTTCATGGGATGGTGTTGAATGCGACAGGGACTCCGGCCATGTGATTGGCCTTGACCTCAGTAGCAGCTGTCTTCATGGCTCCATCGACTCTAATAGCACCGTCTTCCACCTTGTTCACCTCCGAAGGCTGAATCTTGCTGACAACAACTTCAACAACTCTGAAATCGCTTCTGAAATACGAAATCTCCCGAGGCTGTTTGATCTAAATCTCTCAATGTCTCACTTTACGGGTCAAATTCCAGTGGAGATCTTAGAGCTTTCGAAGTTGGTTTCCATTGATCTGGGATGGAATTCTTTGAAGCTCCAAAAGCCTGGTCTGCAACATTTAGTTGAAGCATTAACCAACTTGGAGGTGCTCCATCTCATCGGAGTAGACATATCAGCCAAGGTACCTCAAATCATGGCAAATTTATCCTCTTTGTCATCTCTATCTCTCAGGGATTGTGGATTGCAGGGAGAGTTCCCCCTGGGAATATATCAATTGCCCAACCTTCGCTTACTCAGTATCCGGTATAATCCATATCTCACTGGATATTTTCCCGAATTTCAGTCAGGCAGCCAGCTAGAAACTTTGTTGCTTGAGGGAACAAATTTCTCCGGTCAGCTACCTGAGTCCATTGGAAACCTCAAATCATTGAAACAATTTGATGTGGCAGAATGTTATTTTTCAGGGGCGATACCATCTTCACTTGGTAACCTTACAAAACTGAACTCTCTAGACCTTTCTAATAACAGTTTCTCCGGGAAAATCCCTTCTACTTTTGTCAACCTTCTCCAACTTACTTATCTTTCACTTTCTTCCAACAATTTCAGTTCTGGAACCTTGCATTGGCTCTGTAATCTAACCAAACTCAATTTTATCGACTTGAGTCTAACCAATTCATATGGTGGGATTCCATCCTGTCTTGGAAACTTGACTCAGCTCGCCGTCTTACAGCTTGATCAAAATAAATTAGCTGGTCAAATTCCATCTTGGATAGGAAACCATACCCTATTGATCTCACTGGGCCTTGGATCCAACATACTGCACGGTCCAATTCCTGAGTCTATTTTTAGGCTTCCAAATCTTGAAGAGCTTGATCTCCAAGAAAATCTATTCCGAGGCACTGTAAATGTTGGCCTTCTTAGGTCAAGAAGCCTTGTTTCCTTCCAATTAAATGGCAATAATTTGTCTGTGATTGGTAACAGCAATGATAGTGTTGCTCTGCCAAAATTTCAAATTTTAGGCTTGGGTGGATGCAATTTATCAGGCGAGTTTCCAAGTTTCTTACACGGTCAAAACCACTTGGAGTTTGTAGAACTCGGTGGAAACAAAATTGAGGGGCAGATACCAAAATGGTTTATGAACTTGGGCACCGAAACACTTTGGCATTTAGATCTGTTTGGCAACTTTCTGACAGGTTTCGAGCAATCCATTGATATTCTTCCATGGAATAATCTACGATATCTAAGACTCTCTGGGAACAAGCTTGAAGGAGCCCTTCCAATTCCACCACGTTCCACCATTATTTATCAAGTCTCAGACAACCGTTTAACTGGAGAAATCCCACAAGCAATCTGCAATCTGACATCTCTTGTTATCCTCCAATTGTCTAACAACAATTTGAATAGCAAGCTTCCGCAATGTTTAGGAAACATAAGTAACTCTGCTTCAGTACTCGATCTACGAAACAACAGCTTCAGCGGTGACATTCCTGATGCTTTCTCAAGTGACTGCACATTGAGGGCAATCGATTTCCGTCAAAACCAATTGGAAGGGAAGATACCAAGATCATTAGCCAATTGTACCGAGCTAGAGATTCTCAATATTGAAGAAAACAAGATTAATGATGTCTTCCCTTCATGGTTGGGTATTTTTCCAAAGTTGAGGGTTCTGATTTTGAGATCCAATAGGCTCCATGGCGTGATTGGAAAACCCAGAGCTACCTTTGAATTCCAGAGGTTGCAGATTGTTGATCTATCCGATAATTGTTTTTGGGGTAAGTTGCCACTTGAATACTTTCGAAATTGGACTGCCATGAAAACTATCTATAAAGAACGCCCGTTGTACATGCAAGTAGTCCCAAGTTTCCAATTAACAGGGTATGGAATGACATATCCTTTTGACTACTCGATGACAATGACAAACAAAGGTGTGATGATATTATATGAGAAGATCCAAGATAGTCTCACTGCTATCGATCTCTCATGTAATGATTTTGAAGGAGCAATTCCTGTGGTCCTTGGAGATCTGAAAGCACTTCATTTTCTCAATCTCTCCAACAACTTTCTCAGTGGTGGCATCCCTCCATCCTTGTCCAACTTGAAAGAGCTTGAAGCTTTAGATCTTTCTCTGAACAAACTCTCAGGAAATATTCCTGTCCAGCTTGCACGGCTCACCTTCCTCGCAGTCTTTAATGTGTCTCACAATGTTCTTTCAGGCCCAATACCACGAGGAAACCAATTCGATACATTTGACAACTCTTCATTTGATGCGAATCCAGGATTGTGTGGGAAGCCTTTATCAAGAAAATGTGGAAATGGTGAAGACTCGTTGCCGGCTGCTAAAAGAGGCTCGGCGGCATATGCAATTGAATTTGGTTGGAAGGTGGTGGTGATAGGTTATGCAAGTGGATTGGTAATGGGAGTGATTCTTGGATGCGTTATAGACACAAGGAAGTATGAATGGCTTGTGAAGAATTATTTTGCGGGGTGGCAACGCTAAATTTAAAATTCTAAAACTCGCATGCGTAGAACTTATTTCTAGTTATATTGTATTTTCTTGTATTTCCTTTCCCTTTTCTTTTCTTTCTTAATTTTCCCTTGTGCTATTCCATGGTTTGTGTTATATGGTAAGAGTGAATTTCTCTTGGATTGCCTATTCCATGTGCTAAAAATAAGATGATGTCTTTAAAATCAAGTACAAATTTTAGGTGAAAAAATCATGATATAGTTCTTGAAATACAATTCTTTTTTTAATGAACTATAATAAAAATAACATGAAGCCAATGCTTATTTCAATTAAAATCCTGAAAAATTAAGGGTCTAAACTTTCATTTAAAGAAACAATCAAATATCTTCAATACTATTGAATCAAGAATTCTTGAATTCATAAAGTAAGAAATATTATCGGAATAATATATATATATTATTCAGAATTATAATTTTTTCTTGGTTAATTTTAAAAATGTATCACCTTTTTATGAGAAAAATGATTTAGCTGACGTGTCAAAAAATTGGCAAGTGTAGTGGAAGACTTGGACTTCGAAAATGGATGCGCTAAAAACAATTTATTATTATTATTATTATTATTATTATTATTATTATTATTATTATTATTATTTTATCTTGGGGTATGAGACAATGTATTATTTGTTTCGGTCAATTTTTTTGTTCTTTAAAAAATTATACAATAATGATGATTTAATTATATTTATTTTTAATTATATTCATTCATGTCATGCTGGCATGATTTTAAATTAAAAAAGAGAAAGAAAAAAAAAAGAGTATGGTCAGCAAGAATAACAAAATGAACAGACCTTATTGTCAATTAATTTATCTTACAAAGGAGAGGTTCAAATAAATATTGATTTATTACGGAAGTCTTGGTTTCTTAGTCACAAGTCATTGTGACAAGCTTTCTTTCTAGAATCTAAAAAATTATACAATATTTTTAAGTCATAAATTTATTTTAGTTACCATCTTTATTCTTAATTCACAAAAAAAAAAAAAAGGTTTTTAAAAATTATTTTTCAATTTTTTATTATTGGTGAAATTTTGAAAAGGTGGTTTCTCCTCTAAAGATGGTATATAGCCTCATAAAAATGACAGTCACCAAAACATGTCAAAAATGAATTACTTATTAAAAGTTCAAGATATTTAACTATTGATGGGAACTTAAACCCAATACATATTCCCAACCTCCTCTAAGGATACATATTTGTATGTTATGGTGGATAAATTGGAACATATACCGCAAAATAAAATATTTTTAGATGAAAAATGTTTGGCTCATGACCAAAAAACAATTGTAATTAAGAGAATTTATAATATGATGATAGCCTAATACCTATGAGTGTCACTGCATGTAATATAACAATAGAGACAGGATGCTTAGTTCTCATGAGTAATGGTTTTACAATTAACTGAAAGCGTTTAATAAATGATATAGAAAGACCAGTATGTGTATTAACATGGGCACAAGATGTTCAATGTTTATCCTAAGTTACATGCAATAATCATCAAATGCTTGGGATGTAAATTCATCAGCATTGTCAAGACAAATAGTCATGATTGTGTGGTTGGAAAATTGTGCTCCTAATCTAATAATTTTCGCAAGTATATCTTGCAAATACCATGTTACGAGTTGATAATAAATACACATGTGACCATCTTATAGATGCATCTGCTAAAACCATAAAATATCTAAATGGTCCATATGGTGGGTGAATGAGCCCACAAATATCACCTTGAATGCGTAATAGAAATCTTAGGGATTCAAT
The DNA here is from genome assembly GCA_029030765.1 of Salix suchowensis. Classification (NCBI taxonomy): domain Eukaryota; kingdom Viridiplantae; phylum Streptophyta; class Magnoliopsida; order Malpighiales; family Salicaceae; genus Salix; species Salix suchowensis. The sequence continues at coordinate 19,104,530 of CM054995.1, forward strand.
TCCAACTTCTACCGGTGATGGTCTAATGACCAATTTTTCTTGATAATTAAGAACATATAAGAATTCCTTAAATTGAAGAATCTTTTTGTTCTTTAATTTTTGAACATGTATATTCTCAATAATTTTACACATCATTATTAATTTAGAATGACCTAATCATTCATATGTATTTGACTTATTGAACTTTTGGTTCATTATTGTATTGACTTTAATTTTATGAATACTTAGTAGTACAATCATGCTGATAAAACAAGTAATTTTTCAAGTATTTGTTTTCTTGCAGGGTCATTTGATATGATGTAAATATATTTAATATTATTGTCATTGACAATCTTAATATGGTACTCATTGGGTCGTATATCTTTGAAACATAGTAGATTTCTTTTTAATTTAGTAGAGAATAAAACATTATCAATAATAAGTTTTGTTCCACTAGGATGCATTACATTAGGTCCTCTAGAGTCTTCAATTAAGTCTGTTGAAACCTGATATTGTATTCATTTTTGCTTTCATGATTCTTAAATTTGAGAAATATTGATTATGTCTAAGAAAGGTATATGTTGTTACACTATCTGTTAATCATATATCTTCACAATTAATATCGAGTTTATGGTGAAAATCCATATTTGCTTGATACGAGTGAGAAAAATCTAGTTCTATGTTTTTCTCATTTCCTTTCAATAAAGATTGGTATAAATCAACAAGAAGTTTAGTCGTACGATAGGTACGGGATCAATATCTTTCCATCCTACACCGATAACAAATATTTTCTACTTTTTTGGTATCCTTATTATGTATGTCCTTCCCTATTTCTTGTTTCTCCTTATTATATAAAAAACTTGTTAGAATCTAACAAATTATGGTCATTACAATTACAGTAATTAAACTGTTTTAATTCATGGCCTTTACCCCAACCATGACCATAATTACTATTATATCTCATAGCATTCACTTCAGGGAATGAAATTGAACCAGTCGTTTGTAATTCATGATTTTTCATTAAAAAAAAAATTCAGCCACAAGTAAACATGAAATTAGTTCAGAATATTTCTTAAAGCCTCGTTCTCTTTATTGTTGTTGCATGATCAAATTCGAGGCATGAAAAGTCGATAATGTTTTTTTCTAACATATCCTCATCGGTGACAATGTCTCCATATAATTTCAATTTAGAATTGATACTAAATATTGCAGAATTGTATTCACTTATTGATTTAAAATCTTGCAATCATAAATGTATCTAGTCATAACAAGATTCTAGGAGAATAACTGTTTTTTGATGGTCATATCTTTCTTTCAAATTTTGCTAAAGAATAAGGGGATCTTTGATTGTGAGATTCTCTATTTTCAACTCCTCATGGAGATGATGACGTAAAAAAATCATGGCTTATGTCTTTTTTTAACTGGATGCTTCATACCATCTATAATGGTCTGACATTCCGGTGAATTTTGGCATCAAGAATTCATAATAAATATATATAATAACAATATAAAGAAATTCATGAAAAAATACAATGATAAAACAAAACTTGGTAATATCAAATTATCAATCAAAAAAATGGTATGTGATGTTGTTATACCTCAACCTAAAAGTGTATTCACCTTATTTTGGAATAATAGCTCGCAAGCCGGAGGTTTCTAGCTTTAATACCAAATTTATAAACACAATAGAATTTCTGATGTGAATGAAACATGCAAGTCCAATGAGGACAACATCCTTTAATAAACACAGAGCATACTTATGATTTGCAAAAATATAATTACAAAATTTAAATAATAATAAATATACTAATGGATAAAATCTGAAGAACTCTTACTTATATTTATATTGAAATGAGTATAGGAGATAAACTTACATTTTACTTCTTATGAACAAATCAAATATGTTCATATGCTTCAAGATAAAAGCAAGGAGCAATTCGTGCTGATAACGTTTTATGAAACGATAAGTTTAGAAGCATACAATATACTCAATAAAAAGTTAATAGAATAAACAATAATAACAAAAATTGGAGGAATGGAGAGAGAATACTCTTATTTCATATAACTTTGTTATTACATATATGTGTTCTTTCTTCTCTAAATAATACAATTATTTGTAAGCACATGTACATAAATACTTGTAAGCTCCAGGAACATAAGAATATACAGATTTAAATGAACTAGAAAATAATAAATAAATGTAATAGGAGAAAGATGTATAAAAAACAATACATCCACGTTTTATAGCAAAAGAGTTTTTTTTATGGGTCAGATACTCATAAGTTTTTCTTGTCAGCTATTAATTTGTTTGATGGATCCTAGCTATGGAATTTATGTTTGTTGTCTTGCAGCATGTGATGATTGTATTGAAGGGATCAATTCCAATTTCATAAGGAGGAACTGAGGAGCCAGCAGCTTATGGGGAGTTGGTATCTATCGGTGGCCTTAGCCCTGATGTGAACAAGTCTCTGAGCTCTGTAGTTGCATCAACTCTGGAGAAGAAGTTGTCAGTACCCAAGTCACGGCTCTTCCTTAAATTCTATGATTCTCAGGCAAGCCATCTCAACTCTTAATTGTTATAAAGAACATGGATAATTCCAGTTTACATTTTTCTTCATATTGTGTTCTCTCTGTTTGTTTGTTTAGGCCCTTCATAAGCCAAGAATATGCATAATGTTTGCATGCTGGATATCTGCATCAAATCCTGTAAATGAATCTTTCTTTTTCTTTGAACTGTGAGCATGGTTATTAAGTTAAATCAAACGTGCCTTAGGGTTCAACCAGTTCTTATTTCTCAGATTGTGTCCTCATCCGCAGTCGTTTTGTGTGGTTCTTGCTGCCACCGTCAATGATACTGGTATTTGCAGGGCTCCCACTTTGGCTGGAGTGCTAAATTCATGACTATGTAGTGAGTGTCGTCATCAACCAAGTTTGCATATCCAAGTAGTTTCATTGTAAGTAATGCTTATCCAAGTAATATGTGAATTCAAAATAAAAAATCTACTTCAATAAATAGTTTTTTTTTATCACAAGTAATTGGTTTTATTCTCAAGTTGGCTAATCAATTACTACTTGCATGCATCATCACTCGCGGGTAGATTTCATAAATCTTGCTTGACAATAGTTTTAGTATATTGCAAGATTCAAAAAATAGAATATATAAAAAAAAAAGAATTATAAAATGTGAGTAAGGTTAGTGTAGATTAAAAAAATAAAGAAAAAAGAAAAAGAAAAGGAGAGATACACAACATACAAATATACTAAAATGCATGGGAATGTCATTGTGACCATAGATTCAATATTCTATTCACTACAATAATGGAGTGATGTCTATGCTCTTGACAAAAATATTATTTGTGTTTTCATTAAGAGGTGTTTTGGTATTTGTTTTACAAGCCATTCATAATTATTGATTTTTATGAGAATATATTTGTGTATATAATATTTTCTTAACAGTAAAATTAAAAAAATACCCCTAAAATTACAAAAAAAAAATCAATTGTTTTGGGTATATAGGTATTTTTGTTTTTTATATATATAATTAAATTATAAATTTAACATTGGATCCAAAAACTTTAATGGATTAGAGTTAGGGTCATTAAAGTCTTTTGCTTTATTTTGTTAATTGTTTGTTTGCTCGAGGGTAGTGTTATAATTTACAATTAAAATAAGATTTTTTTCTTAAGAAAATCTATTGGCATGTGACATGAAGCGCTAGTGAATGTTGTGTCTTTTGAGCGTTACATACAGCGTCTTCTGGTAATAAAAAATAGGATATAAGAAGTAGTTGTAGTCATTATACCCCTACTATCGTCTATGATATTCCCCCCTTCACCACCCTTGTTTGCAATTTATTTTTATATTATAAAACATTTACTGTTTAGTTTATATTAGTTGTTTTATGTTATTTAATGCCATTGATATATACATTTGCAACATCAAATTAATCCCATATAATTTATATTTTTCTGCTAAAATAACGCTAACACCACAATTACATAAATACATACATATACATATATATATATATACATACATATACATATATATATATACATACATACATACATACATATATATATATATATATGTATATATATATTAAGAAAAAGGAAGGATGACTTTCTATGCAGGCTAGAGTAGCAGACAATGTTTGTGTTACAACTCATCTTTTTATACAGAACAAGGTAGCAGCTAATTAAAGGAATTAATAATAACATGATTTAAGGAATATATATACAGAATCAGAGGGATATTGACATAGAGGAAATCATGGCTGATTGACGAAGAGGAAATCATGGCTGATTGAAGAGGAATCGAAAAGCCGAATCTGAACAGAAAAAAAGGAAGGATGACTTTCTATGCAGGCTAGAGTAGCAGACAATGAGTACGAAGAAAAATGGGTCTGACTGGGGTGTTTTCCATTTTCTTGCCCTAACAACAAGCATGACAATATTTTTTAGGGTGAGAGAAAGAGAAGGAAGAGTGTGTTTTGCATTTTCTTGCCCTCACAACCATCTGGGGCCGTCATTAAAAGCCTCTGCAGCAATAGGGACAGTTGTATAAGCATTACGCAAGTGATTTGGTAAAATGATATATGTTTGTGTTACAACTCATCTTTTTATACAGCACAAGGTAGCAGCTAATTAAAGGAATTAATAATAACATGATTTAAGGAATCAGAGGGATCTTGACATAGATCGAGGAAATCATGGCTGATTGACGAAGAGGAAATCAGCCAAATTTAAGGAATCAGAGGGATCTTGACATAGATCGAGGAAATCATGGCTGATTGACGAAGAGGAAATCATGGCTGATTTCCGTGGGTTCCCTTATAAGTTGATCACATTAAAAAAGTGCCTGATTCCACAAATTCAAGTGCAAAATTTGTCAAGCTAACAACAAAACTATATAAAAAGTAAGATAATCCAAAGGCATGTGAAGCTAAAAATGCATTATTGAATTATTTTTGAAAGCTTTCTCTGCAACTTCCATAAGAATTATAAAAACGATAAAATAAAATAAAATTGTTTCTTCAGTTTTGGCAATGAATGCAACATTAGTCTTGGTGTTATTATGAAACCCCTTCATCATCCTATTTTTTGATCAATTCATAAATGATATTTTACGTTGATTTGGTCAAATTATTCAGTATATGGACAATCAATCCCTTGATCCATTCCATTGTTTACAACACCAAAATCCGGAATGAAATTAGTTGATCAAAATTGAAACCTTTTTTTTTCTTCACAAAAGAAACTTTGTTACTATTTATTATTTTCAGACACACACTCTCTACTCTCTTCATTCTGACAAATATAAATTGTACTTTAACATTGGATATATATTATTCTGATAGCACTGTATATGTTTGTAGCATCTAAACCATTTTGTTTTAAAGGAAGTGTTTGGTAAGCACTCCAAAAGTGATTTTTAAAAACATTTGAATTTGATTTTTTGCTTTAAATGAATTTTTTTGTTTTTTTAGATCATATTGATGTGTTAATATCAAAAATTAGTTTTAAAAATAAAAAAAATATCTTAATGCATTTCTAAGTGAAAAACACTCTGAAAAACAACTACAACTACACTCTCAAGCACCCTCAAAGTCTTCAACCCATCTTCCACGTTTATCTTATTCATTGTCTCTCTCTGTATCTGTTATTAGCCATTAGAATGATAGGATGATTGCGGTGGTAATAGGTACCTTCCAAGTAAGGTAAACGCTCAATCCAACTTGGCTGACAGACCATGTCACAAGTTCGTGATGTAGGCCAATTTCATAGAAACAGATGCATCACCATTTTTGCCTTCCTCAACTCTCCAGTCTCTGCACAACAAATTACTGAATTCAAATTTTGCACAGCAAAAGTGAAGCTCAACCAGAGCAGCAGCAGAGCGAGAAAAATAAAATAAAAATGGAAGCGATCGAAGAGTTGTTTTAGTTATCGAAGTCGATGAAGCAAGCAACGGCGTTGCTTCTGATAAGAATGTTGATGAAAATCCGAGTTCAAATTCAAGATGGAGTTCATCTTTTCTTAACGTTGTTGCTCTTGGCTATGTAGGTGCAGATTGATAATAAATCATCATCATCAAGCAGATTGACAATGAAATTGAAGATCTGTTTCACAATGCAAATGAACTGTTATTTCGCGACCATCAACAACCCTTCCATCTTACCTTGAGAAGCCTTGGGTCATCACCTTCTCTCCTGAGTTCAGAAACTCTTCGCTCCAGTGTTGTCTGCGTTGTTCACCGTCGCCGCCACAGGAAGACCCAGCGCTATATGAAACTGGTGTGCACAATCAGGTTAGAGACGTGTGATTTTGTGATTTTTATTGTGGTATTGTGGTGTCATTTTGTGCGTAACAAATGTGCGTTTTGATTAGTAAAAAAAGAATTCAAATTTTGTCCCCTCTTCCCTCTCATCCGTCTCATCCCTTTTGTCCCTCTCTCTCTCAAATTCGTACATAGACAAATGAGATTCAAATCAAGAAATAGACAAATGAAAATTCTTCCCTCTATTCTCTCTCTTCTCTGCCATCTGAACATTCTTTTACTTCTTCTTCAATCTCTCAATTTATCAATGTCTTAAATCTCTCAATCAAATTCAAATTCATCTTTCTTTCCTTTCGATTTTCCCTTCTCTTTCTCTTATCCAAACTGATTTCTGTAAAAAAAAAAAAAGGAGTAAGTACTCATATGTTTCGTATTAATTGTTGCAATCTCTTATCATGTAAAATCATCGCTAGCAAGCAACAATAAGATGGTACAGGTATAATTAAATTTTGTATGAGGCAAGACAAGTGCAGCAATCCTAGTAGGAACATCAGTCAGGCCAAGGTTCAAGGTTTGATTGAGTAAAACACAAATGATATAGCAATATGAAATGCCTACTTTATGGAAATCCCGAAACAAAGAACACAAAAGAAAACAATAAGAAATATGTGACATCTGTTTCCATATCTCGAAACAGAGCTGATCCTGTTTTCAAATCGATCATGCAACCAAAGCAAAGACGTGAACACGAAGGAAATTAACCATGACTCTACGAACATCAGTCAGGCCAAGGTTTGATAGAGCAAAACACAAATGATATACAAACAAAATTGCAATATGAAATGCCTAATTTATGGAAATCCCGAAACAGAGAACACAAAAGAAAACAATAAGAATATGTGACATCTGTTTCCATATCTCGAAACAGAGCTGTTCCTGTTTTCATATCTAACTCATTCATAATTGATCACGCAGCCAAAGAAAAGACGTGAACACGAAGGAGGGAAATTATTTTATAAACGAACTCTACATTCTAAACTTGCTTATACAAACTGATGAATTTTAAATTTTGGAAACAATTTAATATAAATTTTATCGGTGTTAAAAACAGCGTAAAGTATATAGCTGAAGACTACGATTGCTTTTCAGTCATGCAACAAATCATTCTGCAAAATTAGTAGGATATGTTTTCAAGTGTGAAGACTTTAAAATATTGCGTAATATCTTTCGATCATGGCAATGAATGTAAGATCTTGGTGTTATTATGAAGTTCATTCATCATATTATTTTCATTTCAATTGCCCTCTAGGAAAAGTAAACTATTTAGTATCAGAGTGATCCATTCCTTGACCCCATTATTTAGTTCACTAGTTGATGAAAATTAAACTCTTTTTTTTTTTAGCCCTTTACGAAGGGGATTTGATAAGTATTCATTATTTGCAGCCACACATTCCCTGCACTCCGAAAAATCTAAACAGATACATTAACATTGTTTTCAATCAAATCCTGTTTGCTTCCTAAGAAGTTACTTGTGATGGTAATGCTTCTAAACCGTTCTGTTTAAAGTCTTCGACCCATCTCCCACGTTAATCTTAATCACTGTCTCTTGGATAAAAAGATTGTGATGCTAATAGACGTCTTCAGAGCTGGCCAATCGACTTTGGGAATCGCAGTGGAAAATTCTATAGAGTTAGAACTATTTATGGGATAATATTAGATATAAAAGTTTGGATTTTTATATATGAGGAATAGTAAAACCTTTACGAAAGGGATTTCAGAAATATTCATTATTTGCAGCCACACACTCCCTGCACTCCGAAAAATGTAAACAGATACATTAACATTGTTTTCAATCAAATTCTGTTTGCTTCCTACGAAATTACTTGGAATGCTTCTAAACCGTTTATCTTAATCATTGTCTCTTGTTAGTGATTAGAGGGATAGAGGGAGAAAGAGATTGTGATGGTAATAGACGTCGACTGTGGGAATCGCAGTGGAAAATTCTATAGAGTTTTAGAACTATTTATGGGATAATATTCGATATAAAAGTTTGGATTCTTATAGATGAGGAATAGTAAACCCTTACTTGTCTTTAGATTCATGGAATAAGAAATGAAAACTTCATTCTTCTTTTTTTTGGAAACAAAGAGTAATAAAAGGGATTCTAATTCTACATGGTTGAATAAAATAAAATAAAAAACTATTGATTATTTAATATGTTATGCTTTGCGTGTGACTTGTTGGTTTTTAATAAGTCCCCTAGTGATGATAGTCGTGTCAATTTAGTCTTGACGAGCGATATGCCCGCGCGATGCGCTGGTTTTTTTTTTTTTATCTATATAGAAAATTAATTGATTTTATATGTGTTGTATATTGTTATTTTAAAATTTAATTAGCAAAATTATAATTGATAAAATCTATTAGAAACAGATTTTTTTTTCCGATTAAAAGTGATTGAATGTTGCTCCAAAATGTTTTTAATAAAATCTGTTAATTTTTTTTTTTTTGTATGTAGAAAACTGATTGTAAAATTTATTGTCCATATTATTACATTTACAATATTTCAGAATAATAGTAAAAAGATCATTTATATCTATATATATCTATATATATATATATATATATATATATGAAGGTGCTGATATTAAATAAATATCAAAATATATAATTAGTTTTACATATTGATAAGTGAAAAAATATTACAAATAATAATAATTATTATTTTGGATGTATCATCTATAATAATAAGAATATTTCAGACCTAATAATATTAATAGAAAAGCAACTAAAAAACTAAATAAATGACAAAATAAAAAGTATTATTAGATTTTAAGAAATTTTTTGAACTAAGAAATAAAAACAAATAAAATCATTTTTGAGATGATCACGAACAGAAATCAAAATGTAAATATGAAAAACAAATAACATTAAAAACAATGGAAATAATACAAATTTGTGAGATCATAAGAATTGTTAGAGAAAAAAATTCAATATTTTTTTAACTTTTATATTATTACAGTAAAAGTATTCAAGAACAATGATTTTTTTTTTCAAAAATACTTAGGTTATTTATATATATTAAAGCTCTAATATTAAATCAATACAAAAATATATAATTCGTTGGATATATTTAAAAGAAAATAAAACTCACAAATTTGGACAGAAATTACTTTTACAAAATTCAATACCTAACTATATTAACAGAAAATAAATATTATTATATGTAAAGAAATTATTTAACTTGAAGAATAAAAAAAGAGAACTAATAACAAACATTATTTCGTGAAAATTTGGACATTAAATAGAGAAACTTAATAACATTGGAAATAAAGGAAAATTGGGGAAAAAAACGAAGAGCATATACATATAAACATGGACAGAAATAGGAACTATGTAAGAAATATGTATAAAAAATAAAGGAACTAAAATAAAATCTAAGATTAAAATTATAAGGGATGAAATAAAAAAAAAAAACACATATGTAATAAATTTAATTTAAAAGACAAAATTGAAAGAAATCTAAATATTGAAATTAAATAATTTAAAACAAAACCGGAAATTAAAAGAATTAGGACCGAAATGAAACTGAAATTAGTTATTTGAATATTAAATTTAATTGTAGATAACATAGGTAAATTTGTCAACATTTTTTTGTGAGTTGTTTTTTCCCCTAGTAATATTAGATCTGAAATATTATAAATAAAAATATTGTTAATTTTTTAAAAGAAATAAACTTAAACAAAAGAGCATAGAATTAAAATTTGAAGCCAAAATGTTTTTAATTTTATAAGATTTATTCATCATATTATTATATTAAATGTATTTAAGAATATATTTTTTTAAAAAAAAAAATCCTAGGTCTTTTTTTTTCTCTCTATATATATTTTTAGACAATAATATTCAATAAATATCAAAACATATAATTAGCCCCACATACTTTAATTCGTTGAATATATATATATATATATATATATATATATATATAATTAACTCGACATATTGTTAATAATATCTTTAATTTAAAGGACAAAATTGAAGTAAATCCAAACATTGAAATTAAATAATTTAACACAAAACCGGAAATTAAAAGATTTGGGACCAAAATGAAACTGAAATCCATAATTAACTTGCATAGAAGGAAAAAATTGAAAGCAATCAAACTTTGATACCGAAAATATTAAGGATTTATAATAAATTTGCATGGAAGGATGAAATTGAAATCAATGAAAACTTTGATACCAAAAATATTAAGGATTCCAGCCCAATCCGCAAAATTTAAAGACTGAGGACCGAATTGAAACTACAATATATAATCAATTTTAATTTAAGGACGAAATTGAAACAAATCAAAACCTATATAATAGCAATAAGGGCCAGAAAAACAAATTACAACGTTCAGGGACTGAAATGAATTTGTCAAAAAACAGCTGCGCTGACGTCAGCCTGCGCAGGAGGAGAGAGAAATGGGGGGTGAAATTGCAAACGACCATTGACACGTCTACGGACACCGTATAAGAACACGCGCCGCACCATGTGGAAGATCACAGGCCTGAAAATCATTCTAGACGCCGGTTTGGCATTTTTGGATGCCGTAGGAAACCGCACGCACCGTCCGAAAGACGCGTGGTAGCGGAAACGGATGACGCGTACGGAGACACGCCAACAGTACACCGCCGATTAAAAAAATAAAAAAATGGCTAATTACCGGACCGCCCCTCCCTGCAACGCCTGTTTTTTGTCCTTTTCGAGGGACAAAATGGTTATTGCACTGTGCAAGTAATTATAAAAAAATAAAAAAACCGGCCTGGCAAACCGGGCCGGACCGAAAATGGTCAATTACCGCTGAGGCTCTGAAACAGGCGGCGTTTTTTGTCTTTTTCGAGGGGTGTTTTCGTTAATACACTGTTCATTAACCAAAAAAAAAAGTTGGACATGCGCCCGCGAAGCACCGAGTCAGATGGCTAATGAATAGTGTGCATGAGTAGTGTGCATGAGTCACGGTGAACAGTAAATCAACAGTGAAAGACCGGTGCGTTTTAGATTCTTTGTTAATATAACAAAATAATTTAGTCTTGATTATTATATTATTTGATTCTAAATTTTAAGTGATCTACTCATAATAAACACAGACTTGTTATAACATTAAAAAAACATTATCTAAAAATAGACTAGAACTATAAATAGAAACAATTATCTATAAATAGACGAAAACTAAAAATAGAAACAATTATCTATAAATTTCTATGTAGAAATAGGAAACATAATTATCTATGAATTTCTATGTAGAAATAGGAATTTGACGTTTCGATTCCTTTGAAATGTTTTTTAATATAGAAGTTTCTCTCCCCGTTTCTTCATTTTTGGCAGTGAAACTATGAAATTATATTATTTTTAAATCAATTTCTTGACAATATTGTACTTTAATCCCATCCAATTATTTCACACATTGCATTGTTTTTTAGAAATTAGGTGATCAAAACTGAACTTTTTCTTTACAAAAGAAAATGAAGGGTTTTTTTTTTTATTTTTTCACATAGGCCTTAATAGCTCTTCATTATTTGCAGCCACACATTCTTTGCCCATTGGAAAATCTAAAAAGATTTCAATCAAATCGAAGAAGACTTCCCGTAGAGCTCCCAAGTATTCGGGTAATAGCACTTACTTTGTTTACTTCTCCAGGAGACTGAATCTATTTTTTTTTTCTATATAAACTGCTCTATTTCTCTTATTTGTTTATTAAAACAGATAAAAGTTTCTTTACTAGAAAAATATGCCATCATCTGTGCGTTTCTTAACTGTACGGATGTTTTCGCTCCTTCTGCTCTTGTTTTTTCATCTTAGAGCTTGTCACTCTTCTCCCTCCATGCACCCGCTATGCCATGATGAGGAGAGTCATGCCTTGTTGCAGTTCAAGCAAAGCCTTGCCATTAATGAGTCCGCTTCTTCTGATCCCTCTGCTGCTTATCCCAAGGTTGCATCATGGAAAGTTGATGGAGAAAGCCGTGATTGCTGTTCATGGGATGGTGTTGAATGCGACAGGGACTCCGGTCATGCGATTGGCCTTGACCTCAGTAGCAGCTTCCTTTATGGCTCCATCGACTCTAATAGCACCCTCTTCCACCTTGTTCACCTCAGAAGGCTGAATCTTGCTGGCAACAACTTCAACAACTCTGAAATCCCTTCTGAAATACGAAATCTCCCGAGGCTGTTTGATCTAAATCTCTCAATGTCTCTCTTTTCGGGTCAAATACCAGCAGAGATCTTAGAGCTTTCCAAGCTTGTTTCCCTTGATCTGGGAGCAAATTCTTTGAAGCTCCAAAAGCCTGGTCTGCAACATTTAGTTGAAGCATTAACCAACTTGGAGGTGCTCCATCTCAGAGGAGTAGACATATCAGCCAAGGTACCTAAAATCATGGCAAATTTATCCTCTTTGTCATCTCTATCTCTCAGGGATTGTGGATTGCAGGGAGAGTTCCCCATGGGAATATTCCAGTTACCCAACCTTCGCTTTCTCAGTATCCGGTTTAATCCACATCTCACTGGATATTTGCCGGAATTTCAGTCAGGCAGCCAACTTGAATTATTGTTTCTTGAGGGAACAAGTTTCTCCGGTCAGCTACCTGAGTCCATTGGAAACCTCAAATCATTGAAAGAATTTGATGTGGCAGAATGTTATTTTTCAGGGGCGATACCATCCTCACTTGGTAACCTTGCAAAACTGAACTTTCTAGACCTTTCTTCTAACAAATTACACGGTCCGATTCCAGGTTCTATTTACAGGCTTCAAAATCTAGAATTCCTTAGCCTATCTTCTAATTTCTTTAACGGAACTTTGGATTTAAACCTTTTTCTTAAGTTCGGAAAACTTGTTAGCCTTCAATTATCTGGCAAAAATTTATCTCTGCTTGACAGCCAAAATGCTACCTTTCCTCAGCCAAAACTTAAACTCTTGACTTTAAATGGATGAAATTTAGGTGCGTTTCCCAGTTTATTGCGTGATCAAAACCATTTGAAGATCTTAGAACTTGAACAAAACAAACTTGAGGGACACATACCAAAATGGTTTATGAACAAGAGTACCATTACACTCGAGTATCTATCCCTTGCTGGCAACTTTCTGACTGGATTTGAGCAATCCAATGAGGTTCTTCCATGGAATAAGCTACGTTCACTGAATCTTCATTCGAACAAGCTCCATGGATCCCTTCCAACTCCACCTCCAGCAATCTTTTATTATAATGTCTCGAACAACAAATTCACCGGAGAAATCCCAAAAGTTTTTTGCAACCTGGCTTCACTTTCTGTCCTTGAATTGTCAAATAACAATTTGAGCGGCAAACTTCCGCCATGCTTGGGCAATAAAAGCAGCACTATTTCAGTTCTGAACCTGGGCAACAATAGTTTCAGTGGTGATATTCCAGAAACATTTACGAGTGGCTGCTCATTGAGGGTCATCGATTTCAGTCAAAACAAATTGGAGGGGAAGATACCAAGATCATTAGCCAATTGCATCAAGCTAGAGATTCTCAATCTTGAACAAAATAAGATAAATGGTGTCTTTCCTTCTTGGTTGGGTATTCTTCCTGATTTGAGGGTTCTGATTTTGAGATCTAACAGGCTCCACGGAGTGATTGGGAAACCCAAACACAATGTTGAGTTTCCCAGGGTACAGATTGTTGACCTCTCCAACAACAGTTTTAAGGGTAATTTGCCACTTGAATATTTCCGAAATTGGACTGCCATGAAAAATGTCCACGGTGAGCACTTTCTTCATTACATGCAAGTGAACACAAGTGTCCAAATCTGGCATTATAGAAGGACCAATGAGTATAAGTACTCAATGACAATGACAAACAAAGGTGTGATGATATTATATGAGAATATCCAAGATAGTCTCACTGCTATCGATCTCTCAAGTAATGATTTTGAAGGAGAAATTCCAGTGATCCTTGGAGATCTGAAAGCACTTCATTTGCTCAACCTCTCCAACAAATTTCTCAATGGTGGCATCCCTCCATCCTTGTCCAACTTGAAAGAGCTTGAATCTTTGGACCTTTCTCAGAACAAACTCTCAGGAAATATTCCTGTTCAGCTTTCACAGCTCAACTTCCTCGAGGTCTTTAATGTGTCTCACAATTCTCTCTCAGGTCCAATACCACAAGGAAACCAGTTCCATACATTTGACAACACTTCATTTGATGCGAATTCAGGATTATGTGGAGAGCCTTTGTCAGGAAAATGTAGAGATGGTGAGGACTCGTTGCCGGCTACTAAAGAAGATGAAGGCTCGGAATCTCCTCTTGAATTTGGTTGGAAGGCGGTGGCGATAGGTTACGCAGCTGGATTGGTAATAGGAGTGATTCTTGGATGCGTTATGGACACAAGGAAGTATGAATGGCTCGTGAATAATTATATTGTGAGGTTGCAACGTATAGGTCAAAATTTGAAGACTCGTCTGCATAGAATTTGATTTCTAATTATCAAAAAGTTTCCAGTTTATTAATTATAATTAGATTGTACGTCTTCTCTAGAATTTCCCTTTGCTTCTCTTTTCCTTCTTAATTGGCACTTGCAAGGATAAGAGTGTATTTCTCTTGGATCAACGGTGTAGTTCTTGTCCTTAAAATAGTTTGATTATCATTTTCTTTTTCTCACGGCAATGAGAGCCGTGGAATATTAATTAATACAAGCAACAAAATAATAAAGATATATATTACAATTAAAAAAATAGTTAGAGTTAACAACTTCAACAAAGAAAGTAGGGAATCAACCTATTTTCTAGATGAATTTTTAATTATGCTATTCTCACGATAACGACAACTTGTGATTGATGAGTTTGGAAGTATAAAAGGCCAATAAAGGGACTGATAATTGATCTTTTGCCCAGAAACTAATTGATAATCTAAGGGAAATAAATAGTTTCCGATGTAAATTATTGTCCAGTCCCTCAAATAATTGTTCCAATACACTAATACCCCTAACCTATAAAAATCATTTTAGTGGCCGTTTGGTATTGCGGTCCAAACTGTATTTTAAGAAATACGCAGTTTGCACTTGTTTGGTAATTGATAAATTGCAATTTTAATTGTTATGGGACTAATCAAAAACACAATTGAACCATCGTTTACAAGAAGCAGGATTTTGAAGTTTTTGTTGCGTTCATGAGACTCGGTCTCTACCTGCGTTTCATTTGTGTGTGCGGTGCAAAAACAATAATATAGAGAGAGGAAGAAGATGATGGTTGTGTGTAAAAAATATGTAGCATAACCACCAACCACCCTGCCATCCTTTGCGCTGGTAAGACCATCGGCAACTGTCTCTCTTTCTCAATCACAGGTTTCTCTCACTAGAAACAGCCAACTTTTTAAATAAACTTTACTAAATAATTTTATATTAGTTTTTAATACATACTTGAAGATTGTCATTGCTAAACATTTAACTCATGACCATTTAGTAGTTAATACTTCACTCTACGAATATAAATTATTAAGAAAAGTCCAGTAAATTATTTTATATTATTTTTGAATTATAAATTTTATCAATTAAATCTTTGGTATTTCCTACATTGAAAAGGATTTTTTTTAATTTATCATGCACAAACACACGTGTTTTTTTTATAAAAATGTTCGGTTTAATATGTATAGCATTAAAACGACATCCATTTGACAAAAATAAAGAAAAAGTCTATAAATAGAATTTAATAGGTTTAAGACTGTGGTAACTTCTATTTTTTAAAATGTTTTATTTAAAAACATTATAAATTAATACTTTATAGGTAATTTTCAATGATTTTAATGTGTTAATATCAAAAATAAAAATAAAACTAAAAAGATTAATTTTAATATATTTTAATTTAAAAAATATTTTTGGAAAACAATTTGCATCATATTGCCAAACACACAATAAAAAATAAAAATAAGTATATAGGTAAAAAGATTAATTTTAATATATTTTAATTTAAAAAAATATTTTTGAAAAACAATTTGCTTCATGTTGCCAAATACACAATAAAAAATAAAAATAAGTATATAGGTAATGCAATAAATCATGATCTCCCCATATGGTTTAGACAAATTAGAGTGTTTATAGTTGAGGTCAAACCCCCTTTTTTGTTTTAAATTAATTTATTTTTATTATTTTCAACTTGTTTAGATATACTGTATTAAAAATAAAAAAAATATATAGCTATTATATCGCACCTTACTCTACCCAACTAAACTCAAAAAATTTTAAAGTACAAAAAATATGGTTAATTATATTTAAAAACGTTTATTCAGACTACCTATAAAAACGCATTCTTAAAACATATATTTTATATTAATGAAAACATTAAAAGAAACTAAAAATAATTGGTGTTTTTATTATGCAAAATTATATTGTATTTAAGACTCAATACTATATTAAAAAACATATTTTAATCTAAGAATATAAATTATTAAGAATACTATAGAATGCACAAGTGTGGTGACGGTTTTTTCTTCTTATCTGGAGGAGGGTTTTTGTGCAGGCAAGAGAACAAGAGCTCGGTGGAAACAATCGACAGAGAAAATGCCTTGCTTGAACATTTCGACGAACGTTAATCTTGATGGCGTTGACACATCTGCCATCCTCTCTGAAGCATCCTCTCAAGTCGCCAAAATCATCAAAAAACCCGAGTCTGTAAGATTTTTCCCTTTTGCCTCAGATTCTTTTAAGTTTTTTTGATTGCTGAAATGCTTAAAATTTATGGACTGTTACGACTTTGTTTGTGAGTTACTCTGTACAAGAAAAGATTTTGTATTATTGAAACAATTAGTCTGTTGAATGTTCTAAAGTGGGTTTTTACTGATTTGGTTAATGTGTATTCTAGCTGGTATTAAAATGGGTTCACTGTATTTGTATTTTCTTGATGCTCAAAAGTTATGAAATATTTATTTTTGTAATGATTAAGTGGGTTATTGTTGATGTTAAATGTGATTGCCTCAAGTGTATTTACATGCTTGAGTTCTTGAGGGTTCCATGGCAGCTTGGGTTTGTTTATGGTTCTAAACTCGCTTGATATGATTGGTTCAGGTGTCCTTTGATTTTGACCTGGATAAGTTAAGGTTTTGAGTATCTAGTTGTGCTTTTGTCTGCAATGGTTGTTTTTTAACTTTCTGGGAGGTGTCTCTTTTGAAGAGTTTCGTTTACAGCTTAACTCCAATACTCAAAGAGTGATTTGGCTGAATTGATTCTTGTAGCTTGTAATGTAGTTAATTCGGATATCACTTGTTTAGCCATGAAAGATAAAATGGATATTGTCACTGCCTGAATGTTGTTTGCTAGTTTATCTTTATAGTGGACGACTATTATGTTATGTATACCTGCACCTGCAAAACTCAAAGTCTCATAATTTAATTCTTTTTCTGCTATTATGTTTTCCATTTTCCAGCTCTTGCAAACCTAAAAGGAAGTTGCATGTTTGCATTGTTTGGTACCAAAGTTGCCCACTGGATATGCCCTTTAACCGTTATGTGTGTGCAACCATGCAGTATGTGATGATTGTGTTGAAGGGCTCTGTTCCAATTTCATTCGGATGAACCGAGCAGCCAGCAGCTTATGGTGAACTGGTATCTATTGGTGGCCTTAGCGGTGATGTGAACAAGAAACTGAGTTCTGCAATTGCAACTATTCTTGAGTCAAAGCTGTCGGTGCCCAAGTCACGGTTCTTCCTCAAATTTTTTGATGTCAAGGCAAGCAATCTCAACTTCTAATTGTCAAGAAGATGATCATTGCCATTTTTATATTTCTTATTATTGCATTCTTGCTGTTTGTTTAGGCCCATCAAAGCCAAGAATATGCAGAGTGTTTGCATGCTTTACACCAGTACTGGATCATGTAAATAAATCCTTACTGTTTCAAACTGTGAAAATAGTTACTGCATTCCCATAGAATTCAACTTGTTTTCTGATTATGTTTATATTGACTGCCATTTTATAGTTTTTTGCTTCCACTACTACTGGTTTGATGCTTGCTTTATTTTGCAGGGTTCCTACTTTGGTTGGAATGGTTCCACTTTCTAAAGCCAGCTTCTCGCCTGCGATATGTCCGTTTCTGTCAAGGGTTATGGCATGTAGAACGTAAATGCTTTAAACTGTGCCTCTTTTAAGGGAAAACTATGTTTTTGCATGAAATCAAGCAGCCGTTTAGCCATTAGTGGATGTTCTTTGACATGCTCAGGTTTGTATTTTTAGACTTTGTATCCTCATGATCTTAAACTCAGGCAGCATGGGAGTATTCAAACCATCTACATAAAAGATACTCTGGTATCATCTCTTCTGTGTTGCTAGCTGCTAGCCCTGCAAATTGTTTGGATCTGGCTTTTTGGGTCTATAAGAACAGTCAATTCATGAATCCTAATTTTGACTGCGATTCTCGTGGTCCTCGAAGCTGACCACCCGGTTAGAGCATGTAGTGATATTTTAGGTTCATTGGCTACAGGATCATCCTCATCTACATTGCTGCAATTAAAGCAGAGGCCTTGAGCTTGCCTTTTTCGTTTTTCATCCCAAGTACGGCGTCGCATAGTGTGCAATTGCACCCTTCTTCTCTTGTTTGAAGCTGTCGCCGAACTTTGTTGTGCATCATAAATAGTAAAAAAAAAGAAAGAAAGTGTTCGATCTTTTTCTGTTGTTAAAGTTGGTCATTCCTGTTTCAATCGATAAAACTGAACCTAAACACACAAAACCAAGGATTAATTCAAAAGGGGGTGACTGTTTGAAAGGTTGGGGGATGAGGTTTGTCAAAAAAAAAAAAAACTCAATATCTCCAACCATTTCTTTTTTATTTTTATCTTTTTTATGCCTTACAATTAGTTTTATTTCTCTTGTATATTATTTTGCATTATCTTATATTATTAAGGGCATGGTGATATTATTAAAAATAAAAATACTAAAAAAGAGCAATAACAACCCTTTGATAGACAAAAATAAATTGATGATAATTGCTTTTTTTTCAAGAGCTCGTACACATCAAGACAAAATTTTAACCATGAATACCTCTAATTTTTTTTAAAAAGCAATTAAAATAATGAGTATCAACATTAAAATACAAAATAAATTTTATATTGATTGAAGTGTGAAATTGAAAAGAAACCAATTTAGAAAAAGGACTAAAAATCACAAGAAAAAAATAATCAAAAGAATGAAGATCAAAATTGAATAAAAAATAAAAATAATTTTTTGATTGATGGGTGAAATTCAAAAGATTAATAAATAGTACAAAAATGTTAAGAAAAAATAAATAAGAATAAAATTGAAATACATAGTATCTTCAATTATGGATTAAATTAAAATCAATTAAACATTTACAAAAAAAAAAGTCAAGAAAAATTAAAAATAAGGAACAAGTCATTAATTAAATACTAGAGATGAATTTGCTATAAGATTGGAAAAAAGATTTAAACCATTCGGTACTTATGTATATAAAAATGATACTTCATTGTATTTTTATTTTAATTCTCTTAATATATAATAAAAAAATATTTCAGTTGGTGTTTATCAACTACAATGACATATTTAGGTAGAAAACTTATTGACGAAAATGTTTCATCGTGTGAGCATTTAAGGACATGGTGATATAAAAATTATTAAAAAATATTATTTTATTTTAGACTATATTATTCTAATCTACATATATTTGTAAGAATTCCATAAAGCTCAAATAATCAAGACCATATATTTGATAATTGATATACAATTCAAAAATAAATGTAATGTTCATATAAATATAAATATTTAATTTTGTCATAAATTCAATGCATAATTATATGTAAATAATTAACCATAAACTCGACAACATATTTATTTTAAATTTCAATCTAATTTTATCCTGAAAAGTAATAACTCTTGCACTTCTACGTACAGTACACCCGAGCATGGCCACAAGGGTCCTTCAGTCATTTCACCAATTTATACTTCCGGAACAATCCATCGAAGCCAACGTGGTGAGGCTTCTTATATGGAGGAGGGTTTATTAGTGTGCAGGAAAGAGAACAAGAGCGTGGTCTAAACAATCGACACAGAAAATGCCTTGCTTGAACATTTCGACGAACGTTAATCTTGATGGCGTCAACACATCTTCCATCCTCTCTGAGGTCACCTCTAAGGTCGCTAAAATCCTCAAGACACCCGAGTCTGTAAGATTTTTTTCCCTTCCTTTTGCCTTAGATTCTTTAAAGTTTCTTTTTATTTCATTTTATTTTGTGGATTTAGTGTTAAGGAACCATCTCACCTAAAAGTTTAAGCTTGTAAGTGAGGTCCCATAATATGATTTATATTATTCTCTAACACCCCCCTCAAGTGAAAGCCCTTTGGGCTTGAAACTTGCACAGGCCCACATCACCTTGTGCTTTGTTTTTTTTATCAAATAGAATGGGGGTGGTGAGATTCGAACTCGTGACCGCTGAGTCAACAAGGCTCTGATACCATATTAAGGAACCATCTCATCTAAAAGCTTAAACTTGTAAGTGAGGTCCCATAATATGATTTATATTATTCTCTAACATTTAGGGTGTTTACTTTAGCATCCTCATTTCGGTATTACCCTTTTGTTAATACAAGTATTTTATAACTGATTTCTGAAATATGATAAAATGATAAACATTTATGGTCTGTTACAACTTCTTTGTGGGTTCCTCAGTGCAAGAAAAAAGATTCTGTGTTATTGAAACAATTAGTCTGTTAAATTTTCTAAAGTGGGTTTTCAATGATTTGGTTAATGTATGTTTATATTTTCTTGATGCTCAAGAGTCTTGGAAATATTTGTTTTTGTAATGATTAAGTGGGTTATTATTGATGTTAAATGGGATTGCCTTGAGTGTATGTATATTCTTGTTTACAATCTTCTTTCCTAGATACTTGAGCTCTTGGCACGGTGATCATATCAGCTTTTGACTATCACTTGTTTCTTGGGGGTGTCTCATTTGAAGAGTTTTGTTGAGAATTCCAATGCTCAAAGTGCGATTGGCCGAAGCGATTCGTGTAGCTTATAATATAGTTAGTCCTACTATCACTAGTTTTAATAAGAAAGATGAAATGGATTTTAGCGCTGGCTGCATGTTCTTATCTTTATAGTGGACAAAAATTATGTTCTGTACACCTACACCTGTAATACACTCTCTTTGTTTTTGCTTTTATGATTTTGTTAGTTTTCAGTTCTTACAATCTGGAAGAGAGTTTCATGTTTGCATTGATTGATATCTTAGTTTGCCCACTAGATGTGTCTTTCAACTATTTTATGCGTGCAATCCTGTAGTATGTGATGATTGTGTTGAAGGGCTCGGTTCCAATTTCATTTGGAGGAACTATTATGATTGTGTCTAAATATGGGAAGTAAAGATTGTATTCTATTATAACTGTATCCCTAAACATACGGGATTTAGCATGATCTTAGGAGTTGATATTGTACATGAATACTATTTAAACTAATAGAACAAAGGCAGCAACCAAGGGTTTTTGTGGACTGTCATCTTCCCTCACACAATTGTGTTATCATACAATTGTTTTGTCATGGTATCAGAGCCACCATAAAACATTCAAAACAGAAACACATTCACAACCAGAAATCATGGCAGCCGAGAAGACAGAAACCATGGCTGTCAACAAGACCACTGCTGGTGAGACGCGAAAGACGATTTCACCATACGACATCACATCCCTTGATAATCCTGGGCTCACAATCACTCAGGTTCAATTGAAGGGAGACAACTATGACGAATGGGCATGTTCGTTCCGAACTGCTTTGCGAGCCCGAAAGAAATTTGGGTTCATCGACGGAACCATTACTCAACCCAATGAAGAATCAACAGATTGGGAAGACTGGTGGACAATCAACTCGTTGTTGGTGTCCTGGATTCGGAACACAATTGAACCGACACTCCGATCCACCATATCCCATGAAGAAGTTGCACGGGAATTGTGGAATGACATCAAAGACAGGTTTAGCATCACGAATGGACCGAGAATACAACAATTGAGATCAAAATTGGCCTATTGCAAACAAAAAGGGATGACAATTATGGACTACTACGGGAAGCTCAAGAAAATTTGGGATGAATTGGGCAATTTTGATCAATTGCCCGTGTGCAAGTGTGGAAAATGCACATGCAATCTCAGCAGCCAATTGGAAAAGAAACGAGAGGAAGAGAAGGTGCACCTGTTTCTTATGGGTTTTGATGAGCAGCAATTCGGCACAACCCGATCCAACATTCTAGCTCAAGACCCGTTGCCAGGGCTGCACAAGGTGTATTCAATCCTTACCCAAGAAGAATAGGTGAAAAGTATGTCTCGGGTTAGAGAAGAACAAGGAGAGATAATGGCGTTTGTGACTCGGACTCGACCCGACGGGCGAGAGAAGGGAAGCGTGACATGCTCCCACTGTCACAGGCCGGGGCATGAAGAAGACACATGCTTTGCCCTAAAAGGGTACCTAGAGTGGTGGGGTGATAGACCCAGGGGAGATGAAAGGAGAGGGGCTGACCGTGGAATCAGCCGTGGACTTGGCCGTGGAAGAGGATATCCTGGCGGCAGGGGAGGAGGATGCGGACACAGGGGAGGTCACCGAGCCAACACTGCGCAACTCACGAACACCCTCGGGTCGACCAGGTCTGATGATTTCACAGCCGGAGATGGAAGCTCGCCGCTGCCGGGACTAAGTGATGAGCAGTGGCAGAAATTGCAATTGATATTAGGGGAACCGAATGTAAAGATGGACAAAATGACCGGTAAGCTCAAGTCTTTGTATGGGACTGTGACCGGGTCAGTTTGGATATTAGACACTGGGGCCTCTAATCACATGACCGGGTCAATTGAGGAACTGGAGGACTTAAAAATAATAAGTCAATGTCCTGTGGTATTACCAGATGGGAGCAGTGCACTGGCAACCAAAGAGGGCACAACTACCCTCAAGGGAGATTTATGTCTTGAAAATGCCCTTTATGTGCCAGGACTTACTTGGAATTTAATTTCAATGACGCAATTAATTGATCAGTATGATTGCTTTGTCCTATTCACTAAAAAATTATGTGTTATACAAGGCCACACTTCGAGGATGCTGATTGGTGCAGGTGAGAGATGAGATGGACTCTATTATTTTAAAGGGATACCGCGGATTCATGCAATGAAGATCAATGATACAGCGTCGCTTCACCTTTGGCATCAACGATTGGGTCATCCTTCTCTGCGAATAACGAAGTTAGTTCCCGAAGTTAATTCTAGTAATTGCGAAAGTAGTTTGAATAATATTTGTGATGTTTGTCAAAGAGCAAAACAAAGAAGAGATAAGTTTTCTGTCAGTGACAATAAGACTTCGGGTATTTTTGAACTGGTTCATTGTGATTTATGGGGACCATATAGAACAGTTTCCTCATGTGGTGCCTCATATTTTTTGACCACTGTTGATGATTTTTCACGTGCTGTTTGGATTTATTTACTTGCTGACAAGAAAGAGGTCTCTATTATGCTTAAACGATTTTTTCCATGGTTGAGAGACAGTTTGCTCAACAAGTCAAAATTTTTCGAAGTGATAACGGGACTGAATTTACATGTATGAAATCCTATTTTTTCGACAAACGGATTATTTTTCAGACCTCTTGTACAAGTACTCCACAACAAAATGGGCGTGTGGAACGAAAACATCAACACATTTTGAATGTAGCTCGGGCGCTGCGATTTCAAGGCTCTCTCCCTATTAAATTTTGGGGTGAATGTGTATTGACAGCTGGGTATTTAATAAATCGGACTCCATCCTTGATCTTACATGGACAGAAGCCATACCACGTCCTACATGGGGTAGAACCATCTTATAATCACCTACGCGTCTTGGGTTCTTTATGTTATGCACATGAGAGTACAGGGGATAAAATGGCAAGCAGAAGTCGTCGGTGTGTTTTTGTTGGGTATCCTTATGGGAAAAAGGGATGGCGCTTATATGACTTGGAAAAACAGGAATTCCTGGCTTCTCGTGATGTTGCGTTCTCAGAAGATGTTTTCCCATTTGCTCAAAATCATGGGCCCTTTAATACAGAGGAGGATCCCATCACTTATGAAGAGTCACAAATTGGTGTACCCGAAGATTTGCCAGAGTTAGCTCATTCAACATATGGGGTAGATGCCGATATTGTATCATCCAGTTCTGCTCATCCAGAAGAAGCGGAGGTAGCTATATTGGGAAGAGGACATCGTCAGCGGTATCCCTCCACATGGCTTCATGACTATGTTACCAACACTATCCAAAATTTGAGTCCATCTCTCTCGCCATCTGTGCCACGGCATTCCTCAGGTACACCCTATCCTCTAGCACATTATGTGAATTGCGATAAATTTTCTATGCCACACAGACACTTTCTTGCAGCCATAACAGCTGAATGGGAACCTTTATCCTATTCGAAGGCAGTCAGGAACCAAGGTTGGAGAGAAGCCATGCAGAAAGAAATTTCTGTACTTGAAAATAATAAAACCTGGGATGTTCAGACCCTGCCAGCTGGGAAGAAAGCTTTAGGATGCAAATGGGTGTACAAGATCAAATATAATTCTGACGGCACTATTGAGCGATTGAAGGCTCGCCTGGTCATTCTGGGTAATCATCAGACTGAAGGCCTTGATTATATAGAAACATTTGCTCCGGTCGCCAAAATGGTTACCGTACGGGTGTTTCTTGCTGTATCCGCTGCGAAGGGTTGGGCGGTACATCAGATGGATGTTCATAATGCATTTCTGCATGGTGATCTTCAGGAGGAAGTCTACATGAAATTTCCACCCGGATTTCGGGTTGGGACAACCGGGGCAGTATGCAAACTTCGTAAGTCTCTGTATGGGTTGAAACAGGCTCCCCGTTGCTGGTTTGCTAAACTCTCGACTGCCTTGATCGACTATGGTTTTCAGCAATCTTATTCTGATTATTCATTATTCACCTATCTCCGGGGGGAGAATAAGCTCAGCGTTCTTGTGTATGTTGAAGATCTTATCATTGCTGGGAATAATCAAACTGACATACAGACATTCAAAGATTATCTCAGTGCTTGTTTTCACATGAAAGATCTTGGGTGTCTGAAATATTTTTTGGGGATAGAAGTGGCACGAAATTCAACTGGTTTTGTTCTATGTCAACGCAAATATGCGCTTGACATTATTTCGGAGGCCGGGTTATTAGGAGCACAACCGACTGCTATTCCCATGGAACAAAATCATCATCTTGCTTTATCCACGAGTGCAGAACTGGGCGATCCGGAAAAATATCGCCGTTTGGTCGGACGATTGATTTATCTCTGCTTCACGCGACCCGAATTATCTTATAGCATTCATATTTTGTCCCAATTTATGCAACATCCACGGGAAGAACACTGGGAGGCCACTTTACGGGTAGTACGGTATCTTAAGGGTAATCTGGGTCAAGGGATTTTTCTCAGGAGTGACAGTGATCTACAATTACACGGGTGGTGTGATGCTGATTGGGCTGGTTGTCCTCTCACTCGGCGGTCTCTTACAGGTTGGATAGTTTTTCTTGGTAATTCACCAGTTTCATGGAAAACCAAGAAACAAAATATTGTCTCACGCTCTTCAGCCGAAGCAGAATACCGATCTATGGCCATGACTACGTGTGAGTTGACTTGGCTTAAAGCTCTTTTGTCCAGTTTTGGAGTCCCTCATACGACTCCTATGTCGCTTCACTGTGATAGTCAATCGACTCTTCATATTTCTCAAAATCCCGTCTTCCATGAGCGCACTAAACATATTGAAGTTGATTGTCACTTTATCCGCGATGCCATAACTACTGGGAATATTCTGACTAAGTTTGTTTCGTCGTCATCACAACTTGCTGATATATTCACGAAGGCCTTGGGAAAACAGCAATATGAATTACTTTTGCGCAAGTTGGGCATCCGAGATCTGCATGCTCCAACTTGAGGGGGGGTATTATGATTGTATCTAAATATGGGAAGTAAAGATTGTATTCTATTATAACTGTATCCCTAAACATACAGGATTTAGCATGATCTTAGGAGTTGATATTGTACATGAATACTATTTAAACTAATAGAACAAAGGCAGCAGCCAAGGGTTTTTGCGGACTGTCATCTTCCCTCACATAATTGTGTTATCATACAATTGTTTTGTCAGGAACTGAAGAGCCAGCAGCTTATGGTGAATTGGTATCTATTGGTGGCCTTAGCAATGATGTGAACAAGAAACTGAGCTCTGCAATTTCAACAATTCTTTTGTCAAAGTTGTCGGTGCTCAAGTCCCGGTTCTTCCTCAAGTTTTATGATGTCCAGGCAAGCCATCTCAACATCTAATTGCCAGAAGATGATCATTTTCATCAGCATTTTTGCTATCATTGCATTCTTCGTGTGTTTTAGGCCCATCAAAGCCAAGAATATGCAGAGTGTTTGCATGCTTTACACCAATACCAGATCATGTAATTAAATCCTTACTGCTTTTAAATTGTGAGAACAGTTGCTGAATTCCCTTAGGATACAACTTATTTTCTGAATTTGATCATATTGACTGCTATTTTACGGTTTTTCCGGCCACTACTAAGGATTTGATGCTTGCATTATTTTGCAGTGCTCCCACTTTGGCTGGAATGGTTCCACCTTCTAAATCCAGCTTCTTGCCGGAGTTGCTATCAGACTTGACACCACGCATTCAGACAGATGCGTCTTTGGTACTCTGCGGCTGTAGAAACCTCATCTATGTAGGATATTTCTATTTCTGTCTAGGGCTATGGCATGTAGAACATCCTCATATGATCTTTGACATGCATATTTAGACTATGCATCCTCATATGATCTCAAACATTTATGTTCAGCTCAAATCTTGTTAACCCTGCAACAAAGAGAACCCAGACATTGTTCAAACCATGCATCTCCAGAAAAGACACTCGTATCATTTTCTTCCGGGTTGCTAGCTACCAGCGCTACAAAATTATTTGAATCTGGCGCATGATACAGTTTCTTTCTTGCAAAATATCAATTCGCTGCTCATTTGATGCCCATTCACTCTCAATTCCATGAATCTTTCTGTCATTCCTCCCCCACATCCCTTGCTTCCAGATGGTAAAAGACTTGTCAAATGGAGCTAGAGAAGTCAGCATATAGTAAAGATGAATGATCTGAGTATATTCTAACTCTTGGATCTGATCGCATGATGGTAGTCTGATACTGGTTGTGTAATTTCACCCTTCTTCTCTTGTTCGAAGCTATAGAACTAGAAAATAAAACAACGGTATTTGAAAAAAAAAAGTCTGCCCCTTGACTTAATCCAATTAACTATGAACAGACGTCATCATGAGTGAGATCACAGTGACGTGACTCTATTTTACTTGAGGGGTGTTTGATGATTTAAAAAAAAAATGTTTAAATTATTTTTTTTATTAGTTAATATTAAAAATAATTTTTTAAAATAAAAAACATTATCTTCGTGTATTTCTAAGAAGTTCTCTAGAAAAGTCTCGTATCCCTCAGTATTGTCGTCTTGGAAAGTTGCAAGATGAATTGTAAACGACTACCTCTATGGGAACCAATAATATCTCTATTAGGGAATGTATTCTTATATAGGAAATATTTGTATAGACTTATCTTGTGTAATAGGGTACACCATAACACATATACATATACCCTACTTATATAAATACATGAGGAGCAGCCGTATTAGGCATTACGCTCAATACATTCAGCCCAAACTACTTGTCTCAACTTGGTATCAGAGCATACTCGGTTCCTCTCCTCTTTGCGCCGTCTGTTCAATTATTTTCCGCTTGCGCCGTTCCACTTGGCTGCCTCTGTTTTCCGTTCAACAATTATTAAAAAGACGAGTTGTTCATTATTTTCCGCTTGCGCCGTTCCACTTGGCTGCCTTTGTTTTTGATCAATTATTTTCCGCTTGCGCCGTTCCACTTGGCTGCCTCTGTTTCGACTCGGTTTCACGTCCTTCTCCACTGTAACGTGACAATTTTTTGACTTGATTATTTCTTTGTGGAAAGTCTGTTGTTTACTATCAAGTACGTGAGGCCAAGCGCTGTTTATTTGATTTTCTGGTTCGTTGCGGAAAGTCTGCTGTCTTCTACTGAAATTGCGTGCGTTCTTTCTCTCCTCTACTGCACAACGTTAGCATATTTCTCTGCTTATCATGGCTCAATCAAACAGCACAAATACTGGAATCAATACCAGTCCCTCCTCTCCAAAATCTGCTGCACCCGACGCAGCCATAGCCTCTTCAACCGCAGCTCCTGCTCTTGTTCCTCTCTCCAATACACAGCAGGTTATCAGTCTTAAACTTACCAACAACAACTATTTGTTTTGGCGTATACAGATGAAGCCGTATTTAATCCGTCAAGGAGTCTTTTCTTTTGTTGATGGATCCACACAATGTCCTTCTCCCTATGCTTCGGACAGTTCTTGCTCCCTAACGTTGGCCTGGAAACAACAAGACCAACTAATCCTAAGTGCCTTGCTATCCTCTCTCTCGGTTGAAGTTCTCCATCTGGTGGTTGATTGTCCCACCTCTGCTAGTGTGTGGAGCACCCTTGAACGTGCTCTTGCTTCCCCATCTAATTCCAGAATTATGCAACTACATGGCTCTCTACAGGATTTGCGCCAAGGTGATGATACTGTCACTCTTTATCTGCAGCGCGCAAAGGGATTGTTTGATGAATTGGCTGCAGCTGGCAGACCAATCTCCCTTACTGATTTTAATTTATATGTATTTCAGGGTTTGCGTGGTGATTTCCGTGACTTTGTTACCACTTTGTCAACCAAAGCCGAACCATTATCTTATTCTGAACTTCACAGCCACCTATCTACACATGAATTCATCCATAGGAATGTTGTGCCTGCTACACCTCTTCTCCCCACACCAGCGCAGCTCCCATCGGTGTATGTTGCTCAGCGTGGATACTCGGGTGGACAAAGCAATGGTTTTAGGGGACGACGTGGTGGATGGAAAACTCATTCACGTGGAAATTATAATCAGCAAAATGGGCAGTCTTTTAGAAGTGGACAGTGGCAGCAGCCCCGACAGTGGCAAGGCAATTCAAACCGATTCACATCACAAAATCAATGGCCTCGTCAACAGGTAAAATGTCAGCTTTGTTATGCATATGGCCATTCTGCCCAGCAGTGTTCACAACTTGCCCATCATGGAACTCAAGCCTCGACAAATTTCTCATTCCGTAATGGTTCAGCCGAGGATCCAGCCATGAAAGAGTCGGCTGACTGGTTTCCCGACACAGGTGCGAATCACCATGTTACTCCGGACATTAATGGTATGACTTCCGTAAATCCCTATCTTGGTAATGATCAATTACATGTTGGTGATGGTAAAGGACTTGTTATCTCTAATATTGCTCATAATCTCTTGCATACCCCAAAAAGAGTTTTCACCTTGTCGAACATATTACATGTCCCTAATATTAAAAAGAAATTGTTATCCGTTCAACAATTTTGCCGTGAAAATCATGTCTTCTTTGAGTTTCACTCTTTTTTGTTTTATGTTAAGGATCTCATCACCAAGGAAGTCCTTCTTTCCGGTCCGAGTAAAGATGGCCTCTCCGTCGGTCTCTCCTTCCCGGGCACTGTCTCCCTCTGATTTTTAGCCTATGAGCTTTAAGGAGGCTGACCGTTTTGAGTGTTGGCATTCTGCAATGACGGATGAAATTTCTGCCTTACATGCTAATAACACTTGGTCCTTGGTACCGTTTGACCCTTCCATGAATGTTGTTGGTTGCCGATGGGTCTATAAAATAAAACGCCGAGCGAATGGGGAAGTTGATCGCTACAAAGCCCGTTTGGTTGCGCGGGGGTTCACTCAACAGGAAGGTATAGATTATTCTGAAACTTTCAGTCCTGTTGTCAAACCAACTACTAATGTATTCTTATATAGGAAATATTTGTATAGACTTATCTTGTGTAATAGGGTACACCATAACATATATACATATACCCTACTTATATAAATACACGAGGAGCAGCCGTATTAGGCATTACGCTCAATACATTCAGCCCAAACTACTTGTCTCAACTATCTCAGCTAACCGTCCCCTTTGACCATGCACCTCTACATAAATATAACAAAACCAAGAAAAAGCAGGAAACTCGGTCTGCCTTTGATCCGCCATTTTCAAGCAGGATGTGATGATTGTATTGAGGGGATATCCGTATCCATTTCACTAGGAGGGTCTCAGGAGCCAGCAGCTTTTGGTGAGCTGGTATCCATTGTTGGTCTTAGCCCTCAAGTGAACAAGAACCTTCCAAGAAATTCTGGAGACAAAGTTGTGCATCCCCAAGTCACGAATCTTCCTTAAATTCTATGACTCTAAGGCAAGCCATCTCAACTTTTAATTGCCAAGAATTAAAGAATAATATAAATTATATTCTAGGGCTTCACCTAAAAGTTTAAGTTTTTAGATAAGATAGTTCCTTGATATATCTTTAACTTGATATCATAAAATATTGTTGACCCAGCGGTCACGAGTTTGAATCTCATCATTCTTATTCTAGTTGATTAAAATCAAGTACAAGTTAGTGTGAGTTTGTGCAAGTTTCAAGCTTAAAGAGCTTTTGCTTGAGGGGATGTGTTAGAAAATAATAAAAATTATATTCTAGGGTCTCAGCTAATACTTTAAGCTTTTAGATAAGATGTTTTCTTAATATGGTATTAGAGCTTTATTGACCCAGCAGTCACGAGTTCGAATCTCACCATTTCTATTCTATTTGATAAAAATCAAGCACAAGATAGTATGAGTTTGTACAAGTTTCAAGTTCAAAGAACATTCACTGCAGAGAATGTGTTAAAAAATAATATAAATTATATTATAGAGCCTCGTACTAATAATGTAAACTTTTAGAGGAGATATTCTTAAAACCAATAACATGGATTAATGCCATGCAGATCATCAGTTTGTCTGGGCTCATCATGGCCAAAAGTATGCAGAACATGAATTAGCAGCCATTGATTTTATATGATTCTTTCTGCCACCATCGACGGTGCTGATATGCTCTCTATTCTGCAGGGCACCCACTTTGGATGGAATGGTTCCACCTTGTAAATCCACCATTCTTGCCCCCGAGCTTGAAGTCCTGCATTATTCAGTAAGACGTGTCTAGGTTTTCTCCGATTGTAGAAACTTGGCCATGTTACAACAGATTTTATTATATTTTCACGTGGGAGTCCCTTTTTTTTAGGGGGAAATCTCACGTTGGCGTGACATTTAGTTATTAGTATTGTTGTACTATGGTGTCTATGGCACATGATTTGGTTTTGGGAGTGAAATATATATATATATATATATATATATATATATATATATATATATATATATATATATATATATATATATATATATATTATTGTTGGATTATTTTCTGATTATTATTATTATTATTATTATTATTACTACGTGATGTTCTTTGAGGTGAACCCAATCCAATTATGGGTTAACTCGGTTTTTTAATTGGGTTATAATTGTTATATAATGAAAATTAATAATATATTATTTTAAAAAAACAAAATAAAAGAAAGAAAATGTATGTTCACAGTGAAGAAGTGAAGAAAATTCAAGTGAAGAAGCCTTTGCTGCAGGGTTTAAGGGAAGATCAAAACCTCAGAATTCCCAGGTGTTCTTCAAGAACCCAGAAACAAGAACAAATTCTGGGAAACAGTGGCAGAGTAAAAATTGGCAGAATAATCAAAATTATGCCAACAACTTCAATGCAAGAGGAAAGGAAAAGAGAGAACAATTTCCCACCTGCAAATACTGTCAAAAAACAAACCATCTTGAGTCATGATGTTGGCTCAAGAATGCTCAATGTCGAAAATGCAAACAATTTGGACATATTCAGAAATTTTGCAAGAACAACACCTCAACTAGAAAGCAAGCACATGTTGCAGAGGTCTTGGAACCTAAAGATGAACAATTGTTCAATGCTATGATTGATCACAATTGCAACAAAACTGAGGTTAGTAATCAAAATTGGTTAATTGATAGTGGATGTTCAAATCATATGTCTGCAGAATTGTGTATTTGTGAAAACCTTGATTTAAATTACAAATCAAAAGTTAAGGTAGCTAATGGACAGTATGTTAGTGTTGAGGGCAGAGGGGAAGTTGAAATTGAAACCTTAGCTGGTACACGAAATTTTGAGAATGTCTTGTATGTACCAGAAATTGATCAAAACCTTGTTAGTGTTGTTCAATTGCTTGAAGATGGATATTCATTGTTCTTTATAAATGGTATTTGCATAATTAAAGATTATCAAGGGACACCTTTATTCACTGCTAAGATGATTAATAGATGCTTTAGTATTGAAGAACAATTATCACATATAAGCATGATCATCAATGCAACTGAAAATTCAGTGCTATGGCATAAAAGATTGGACATTTTAATTATGCTACTTTGAAGAAAATGGCAGACTTGCATGTGGTAGAGGGATTACCTGTGATTCATGAGCTAAATGAAGTATGTGAAGCATGCCAATTAGGAAAACAATCAAGGATTAAATTCAACAAAAGTACACCTAGAACAACAACTAAGTTGCAGCTTGTACACACAGATGTGTGTGGCCCTATGCACAATGAATCCTTGAATGGTGCAAGGTATTTTTTGTTGTTTATAGATGACTTTAGCAGGTTTTGTTAGGTTTATTTCCTTAAAACCAAGAGTGAAGTATTTGAGGTGTTTTTGAGATTCAAGGGTGTAGTTGAGAAGGAATCAAGCTGCACCTTGAAAGTTTTGAGGTCTGATAATGGGGGGGAATTTACCTCCCATAAATTTGAAGAATACCTATTAAGCATCAATTGACAATCCCCTACACTCCACAATAAAATGGTGTGAGTGAGAGAAGGAATAGGACTTTAATGGAGATGGCAAGATGCCTTCTCTATGAAAAGAAAATGCCCTTGAAATTCTGGGCAGAGGTTGTGAGCACAGCCTCTTATCTCTTGAATAGGATGATTTCGAGATCATTAGGAGACAAAACACCTTTTGAAGAATGGTATGGCTACAAACCTAGCTTAGATTATTTGAAAGTATTTGGTAGTCCATGCTATGTATTACAGCCTGAAATTAAGAGAAGAAAGCTGGACCAGAAATCTGAGGTGGGAATTTTGATTGGTTATAGTTCAAAGTCAAATGGCTATAAGGTTTTTGATTTAAAAACAAACCAAGCAGTAATTGCAAGGAATGTAAAGGTGGCTGAGAGTCAAATATGGAATTGGGAAGATGATAAAATTAAAGAAACAAGTGATGAACTTGTAGCCGAAATAAATGATCAAACATAAATTGATGAAGAGGACTTACTTGTGAGGGGAACTAGGCTGCTAAGTGACATCTATAACAGATGTAACTTGGCTGAAATTGAACCAAATAATGTTGGAGAAGCTTTGGATTCTCAAGTATAGGTGGCAGCAATGAAGGAGGAGCTAATGATGATTGAGAAGAATGATACATGGTAACTAGTTGACAGACCAAGGCATAGAAAAGTCATTGGGGTTAAGTGGATTTATAAGACAAAACTAAATGCTGATGGTAGTATCAATAAAACCAAGGCAAGACTTGTGGTTAAAGGTTACTCACAAGAACAAGGGATTGATTACCATGATACTTTTGCTCTTGTTTCAAGAATGGACACAATCAAGTTGCTGCTCATGTTGGTTGCTCAAAAAGGGTGGTTAGTTTGGCAAATGGATGTCAAATCTACATTTTTGAATGGAGCATTAAGTGAAGAGATATATGTAGAACAACCTGAGGGATTTGAAATTGAATCCAATTTGAACAAAGTTTATTTGCTAAAGAAAGCATTGTATGGTTTGAAACAAGGCCCTAGAGCTTGGTATAGCAAACTGGATGAATATTTGTCAAGCTTGGGATTTGAGAAAAGCTTGAATGAAGCCACTCTATATGTGAAAAAGGTTGATGATCACATTTTGATAATTTCAGTTTATGTGGATGATTTGTTAATTACAGGTGATAATGAGCAATTTGTTGATGAATTTAAGATGAACATGAAGAACAAGTTTGAGATGAATGAACTTGGATTATTAGCATACTTTCTTGGAATGGAAATAACACAATCAAAGGAAGGATGCTTTGTATGTCAAAAACAATTCACAACAAAGATGCTTAACAAGTTTGCAATGGAAAATTGCAAACCTATTAGCACACCAATGGTGCTGGGAATGAAATTGACAAAAATAGATGGTGCCCCCTGTGCAGATGGAAGAATTTATAGGAGTTTAATTGGAAGTTTGTTGTATTTATCTTCCACTCGACCTGACATTGTGTTCACTATCAGCTACCTCTCAAGATTCATGCAAAATCCCAGTCAAATACACTACATTGCAGCCAAAAAGGTGCTGAGATACTTAAGAGGAACACTGAATTTTGGCATGTATTTTGGCAAGATGAACACTGTCAAATTGAAAGGATTTTGTGACAGTGATTGGGCTGGGAGTGATGAAGAGATGATGAGCACTTCGGGGTATTGTTTTTCAATGGGGGAATGCATCTTCTGTTGAAATTCAAAGAAGCAATCAGTAGTTGCACATTCAACTGCTGAAGCAGAATATATTTCTGCATTTATGGTTGCGAACCACTTAGTTTGGTTGAGAAAAATTCTAAAGGATCTAAATTGTGATCAAGTGGAACCTACTGAGCTATTCTGTGATAACATGTCTGCAATTTCCATTTCCAAAAATTATGTGTTTCTTGATAGAACAAAGCACATGAAAATCAAGTTTCATGCAATTCGGCAATTCCAGCAAGAAGGTGAATTAGAGATGAAGTACTGTTGTTCTAAAGAACAATTGGCTGATTTATTTACAAAGTCTCTAGCAAAGGAAAGGTTTGAAGAACTAAGAAGAATGGTGGGGATGCGCAGCCCAGGAATCAAGGAGGAGTGTTGAAATCTGGAATTGTGATTCCAGGCCTGCAAAGCTGACAGGATGAAGAAGCTGAAGAATTGAAGATTATGAATCAAGCTTTATTGTTTTCTGTTTAAATTCACATTGTATTCGGGATGATTAACATCCTTTAGTCAATAAGTCAACATTTTAGTTAATTTCAGTTAAAAGTCAATTAGTGGATAAGCTACAATTGTAACCAAATTTGAATTTTCAATTGTTGTAACGTTTTTTATTCCTATAAATAAAGATAATGGGATGGCAGTAACCATATGAAAAATTCTGCCCATGT
The DNA here is from genome assembly GCA_029030765.1 of Salix suchowensis. Lineage (NCBI taxonomy): Eukaryota > Viridiplantae > Streptophyta > Magnoliopsida > Malpighiales > Salicaceae > Salix > Salix suchowensis. The sequence goes on from CM054995.1 coordinate 19,139,996, forward strand.
TCACGTTCTTTTAGTTCAAATTACAGAGTTTAAAAGTTCTTCAATTCTGGAAAATTTCCCATTCCCAGTTCTTGATCGCTACAGTAGCGGTTCTCAGGATTGTGAACAGTGTTTTTGATCTTGATTTGAACAGTACCTGTTCTTTACGAAATTTTCAGTTTTTATCAAATTTCAACATGGTTGTCCCTTTGGGTATTTCTCGTATATCTGTATCCTCTTGAAACTGAAGTGCGTCGGCAACACCAGCTCTGCATTTATCAACTCCGCTTCCATCTTCTTCTTCTCCTTCTTCTATATCTATAATGCAAAAATACCACTCAATTCAATGATTTATCCCTTAAATCTCAAATTCAAAAGAATAGAAACTAGATAAAAACGAGTAAAAATTTAAAGAAAAGAAACATAATCTAAAATTATAAATACAAAAAATTGAAAAACAAAACAAGGAAATTCATCCGAAACCCAAAAAAAAGAAAGGGCAAACGAACCTCTCAGTTCAGAATCTCATAATGCTCGAACTGGGCACAACAGCAAAACGGACAGTGATCTCTGGTTTATAGTTTCATAGAAAATCTCAATTTAGTCACCAGATATGAACTGGTCTTCTATTTAGATACCATACTGGAGAGGAGAAGGGCAAAGTTCGAGGAGTATAACCTGGGCTCCAAACATAATTTCTCAGAATCGGATAGATTTTATAGTATGTTTTATTCATTGAATTATCTTTAAGAGTTTCTCTGCTGGTTTCATAAGGAATTATCGAAATGATGTTATTATGCAATCCATTTACTATATTATTCTTAAATCAATTGCTTGATAATAGAGGGGTCTCCTTATTTTCAACAAAAGATTTCTTCATTTTTTTGGCTTCGGTTACAATAGGAAAATTAGTTTTTTTTCATCACAGAGGCGTTAAAATAAGTTTCTCTGGTCAGCTGCCAGAGTCTATTGAAAGAGTTTGATGTACCATCTTCACTTGGTAATCGTCAACGTACTTACCTGTCGCTTCAACAATTTCAGATCTTGTACACAAAACCAATTCATATGGTATATTCCATCCTCTGGATGCTTAATGGAAATAAATTAACTGGTCAAATTCCATCTGGGATAGGAAACCATGACCCATTGATTGCACTATACCTTGGTGAAAACAAACTGCACGGTCTGATTCCCGAGTCTGTTTATAGGCTTCAAAAATCTTGAAGAACTTGGCCTAGGTTTTAAGTTTTTTAGTTCAGAAACCTTGCTTTCCTCCGGTTATCGTATATCTGTCTCTGCTAAATATATAGGCACAATGCTACCATTCCTCAGCAAAAAATTGAAGTCTCGGATTTATCTGGATGCAATTTAGGTGAGTTTCCCAGTTTCTTGCGTGATCAAACCATCTATTGCTTTTAAAACTTTCACATAACAGACTTGAGGGACACATACCCAAATCTACTATTTTTTTTTAAAAAAAAATATGCTCAAAAATTTTTAGGATTCGACCATATGCATGAAAAAAAAACACAATTTTTATATTTTTCAAATAAGATTTTTTTTGGAAATTTTAGAGAAAAATCATATTTTTATATCAAGTTTGTATACTGAAATGTAGATCTACGAACTAATATTGAACAAAAATGGATAAAAAGACATACCATAAAATCACAAAAATCATGACAAGCATGCAGTATTTTGAAAAGAAATAACAAAAAAATAATAAATTAATTATACACCCATGGACCCAGCAATAACCACGAAAAATTGGTGATGAAAGTGCGACAATACCCCCGACTCCAGACCTTCCTTTTTTTGTCTTTTTAGGGGGTATTCGTAATTTCATTGTACATGAATTTGTGAAAAACTGAAAATACCCCCTATTATTCCGCGTCTTTTTGTCAACTCCTAGAGATAAAATAGTAGTTTTACTATGCAAAGAGATCAAAAATACCATCATGTCCTATGAAAATGTCAAATTTGTCCCTGGTTCTGAGGGTGAAATATTTCAACCCTAGAATAAAATTATAATTTTAATGTCATAATCTGCAGTAATCTATCTATGTATATAGTAAAAATACTACAGGAAAAGGGGCACGCCCTTTTATATTCCTTTTATATTTTAGTTAATATATATATTAGGAAGAGGAAGGATGAATTTCTAGGCAGGCTAGAGTGGCAGCCAATGAGCTCAAAGAAAAAGGGGTCCGACTGGGGTGCTTTCCATTTTCTTGCCCTAAAAACAAGCATGGCATTATTTGTCAAGCTAACAACAAAACTATAAGAAGTAAGATAATCCAAAGGCATGTTAGTTGAATTGAAAATAAAGATTATAAACCAGCCGTGAAGCTAAATTGACTTAAAAAAATCATTTTTTTCTTGCAATTAAGCCCTCAATAAATTTAAATAAACCTTGAAAAATTTTAATTGAATCCTTAGACATCTAATTTTGATTTTTTTTCTCAAAACAATTTTTTTCTTACAATAGAGTTTTCACCAGTTGAAAATACATTGTCATACTTTCTAATCTAGTATATTTTGATCTTACTCAACCAGCCTTCGATAATTTCCTAAGTGCTGTCGTATAATCTTCTCATTGATATATTATTTTTGAATTTTTCCAGCATTTTTGTTTATATGGCCCGTAAAATGGGTAATAAACAAGGCTCAAATCTTTACAAGTGATTTTATAAGAAGTATTCTATAAGACAACATTACATTGTTGAACAGACCTTAAATATTTCATAATCATGTTGTACGCATTGATGCTTCCAATGTGGCATTTTTTATATGTTTTATTGGATTCGATGTTTTATTTCATTTTTTTATCTGCTTTATACTACTGGACATAATAATAGGCATGTACAAGGCTGCATTAAAAATGGAGTCTACTCACTTTTAGGGTTAAGATTAAACAAATATAATTTTATAAAATCTTAAACAAGCCCTAAAATTGTAAAGAGAGTAATCACAAATCTATGAATATTTTTAACAACCAATTTTATAGAAATAAGCAAAGGAGACAACCTAGGAACAAACAGTGCAACATTATGTGTTTTGCATTCACTTGTCCATTCCACACGCTACTCTGGAATTCACCGAAACAAGACAATGAAAAAGACTTCCACCGGAGCCAAAGTCTACAAGAAGACTACTTTGTTTAACTTTTCCACCGGAGCAAGGCAAGACGATGACTTAGACTGAATGTTTTTGTCGATAGAAACTGCTTTATTATCCCACTTCTTTGCTAATTATGAAAAATAAAGATTATATACTAAAAACTATGCCACGATGATTATATACTAAAAATAAAGATCTTTAGGATTAAGTGTATTACCCATTTCATCAACAAATTTATATAGCTTGAGGATCTCATCAATCTTTCTCATATTTATTTTATCAAGAAGGACTTTTTAAGGTGCATAATTAAGTATTGGTTTTGGGTTTACCAAACAAAATGTATTAGGCTAAGAAATGTGTTGGAGGGTTTTTTGGGGTCTTGGATCACTTTTTCTCATGTCTTTATGAGATCATTTCTTATTCATATTTGATCATGACACATTGTTTTACATCAAAAGAGCCCTCCATGATAATTAAGGATGCTTTACTTTCTCATATCGAGTTCTTAACCTAGAAAACCAGGGTTTGTTCCAATTATTAAATTGATACTAAATTAAAATATTTAACTCTATTAAATTAGAATTATAAATTAATTTGGGCCAATATATTAGGAATCTAATGGGTCACACACATTAAATTATTAGTCAAAAAATAAAGTAGAATGATTTAATTAAGTATGATTTTATTAAAATATATTTTAGAAAGTAAATATTAGAATATTATTAATATAAAAATTATATTTTTATACCTAGAAAAAACCAAGGACTTGATTAAGTTAATTTCTAAAATTATCCTGAATTAATATATAAATATTATTCAAAAGGGAAAATTAATAATTAATTTATAGGTTTTTTGAATTTTCCTATAAAGTGTAAGTTATGTCTCTTATTTTTTTTAATATGTATGTATGTATGTATGTATATATGTATGCATGTATGTATGTTAGACAGAAAAACAATATAAAACACAAAATAAAGAGTTAGTACTATAGATTTAGCAATCCTCTCTCCTAAATACAGATTTAAGAGATTTTTCATTGGTGACTCCTGTCGCGACGGCGATTTTTTTGACGCGCTTCGCGCCCCGTCATCACCCCTGGATTAGGGGAGGACAACGGCGCGCGGTGAGATAGAGGTGTTATTTATAGTCGTAAAATTTACGACTATAATTATTGGGAGTCGCCACCTAGTATTAAGGTCACTAGGAACCTATTGGTCTGCAAGAGCCTTGAGTAAGTGGACTTGTTGTGCAAGGAGAAGATGAATCACCCCCAGTGCACCCTACCTAAGATAAGCTGCATTGTTGTTTGATTATTTTTTTCTAAATCATTTTTTTATTGGACTTTTTCAAAATTCGACGTAGATTTCTCTCCGTGAGAGAATCTCTACCTCATTGCGAGTTAAAACTAACCAAAATAAATTTTGCACTACATTTTGAAAATCTCATTTTTAACTATCCACGAATGTACATTACAGTGTAATTTTACACCGCGATCAATAAAACAAAATAATTATTAAAATATTTTGACATTTTGGCCGAATGCCAAAGGATAATTGTAAACCGGTTACAATATCCAATTTTCGCTTTAAAAATATGACAAAAGATGCAACATATTTTTTTTACAAAAAAAACAATGAGAAAAGTTTTGGAATCCGGCCGTATGCACGAAAACACATTTTTTGTTCCTTTTTCCTTTGTTTTCTTTTTGAAATGCAATTTTTATGTGTTTTTTTTTTGCAACTCACACACCTGTTCCCTTTTTTCATTATATTTTTTTGGGTACATTTTACAATTACATAACATTTACAAGAAAGATAAATAACAATAGTTTAGAACAAACACATAAACATAAAAAAAAAACAAAATAACTTCCCGGAAACATGGTTGACAACCAAATCAGTGCAGGAACACCAGCGGCGCGTCCACCCACGCGCCGCCACCACTGGCGGCGCGTGGTTCCACGCGCCGCCGCCGATGAAGATCCAAGGCAGGGGTGTAGATCAGCTTTTCCTTTTTCTTCTCTCGCCGGTAACAGCCTTCAAGGTGACCTGCAACAGAGACAAAAACACAACACAACAACACGCAAAGCTCCGGCCAGATCTGCCCTTTCTTCAACAGATTTTAGATCTGCTCTTCCCTTTCTTCAGGTGGCTGGTGGTGCCGTGGACAGGGCTGCTTGTGCAGCTGGAGATGGGTTGTTGTGGGGTACCACCATGGACAGTGGAGAGAGGAAGAAGAAATGATATTGTGGGCGGTTTTCCATGGCCGATCGGAGTACTGGGCTGCCTTCGGTGGTTCGGAGGAATATCTGTCAGGTGGGCTGATTCGGTGGCCATGGAAAGGGAGGTCGTCGGTGTAGAGGAGCTGGCCACCGACGGCTACAGAGGAGAGATGACGGGAAAGGGAAAGTAGCTGCCGGAGAAGGAGAGCTGAGGGCTGCTGTGATTAGTGTTTTATTGGTGAAGAGAGAGGAAGTCGTCGGCGCAGAGAAGCTGGCCACCGATGGCTGGAGAGGAGAGCGTGGGTGCTGCCATGGAAGGTGATGTCAGAGAGAGAGGACCACCGTGGGCGACCGCTGGGTGTCCGATCGGTGTTGCTGTGGTGGCTGTCAGGTCAGTTCACCGGAGAAGGAGAGAAAACGATGGCTGAGACCGTGGGGGAAGAGAGGAAAGGAAAGTGATGAGGGAAATGGTTGTGGCTGGCCGGAGAGGGAAGAGAATGAACAAGGGAGAAAGGGAAGATGGAAAGGGGGCCTCGCCGGTATGGGGCTGGAGAGTGGTCGGTCGGCCAAAGAGAAAAAAAAAGGAGTGGGGGAGGGGCTGCAGCCGCCTCAGAAAGTGGGTCAGGGCTGCAGCCCCAAAAAGAGAGGATTTTAGGGTTTTTTTGTGGGGTTTTAGGGTTTTTAATTTTTTTGATCTTTTTGAATTTCGGGGTTCATTTTCTGGTCCCTTTTTTAGGGCAATTCTCTCTCTATTTATAGAGAGAAATTTGCCCACACTTTTCACTTTGGTCCTTGGTTCCGAATTTGTGCAATTTGATCCCTAATTTCGTGCAATTGGATTGGAAAAATGTAATTCGGTCTTTGAAAACTCCAAACTTCTCAATTGAACCCAAATTAAGTTCAAGAATTTGTTTTTTTATCGATTAAGCCCTTAATTAATTTGATGAGACTAATTTAAAGTATAATTAAGTCCTTGCACTTAATTAAATCCTTCAATTGGACTCTAAATTAATTCCCAAACATAATTATATTTTTAAATTGACCGATGATTAAATCAAATTGGCTTATAAAAATATAATTATATTTATTGACTTAATTTTACACAGATTTATCCAATAATAAATTATTTTTGCCTTAAATCTGTATTTTTCTCTATTTTGGGGACAAAAGAGATACGATCGGACTTGCGAAAAGAACCAAAATTTTCACATTGATTTTTCTACCAATGCTGACCTTTTTATTTTATTTTTGTTATTTTCTTGGTATATTTTGGGGAGTCACCCAAAAATTGGGTGATGACAGTTGCCCCCCTCTTTACAACGCTTACGACTAAAGTTTTGTAAAAGACTTGAATAGTAAGCGTTGTAAAGAAAAAGAAAAGTGGATGTATCAGACCAAGAAATAGTTGATCCATCCAAAAATGAGAATGGGAGCTATAAAGCGCACTCAGAAAGGAATGGTAAGATAGGGCTAGAAAGCGCACTACCTAAGAATTGGGGCCTAAGGAGGACACTCAAAAAAAGGATGGGTGACCTACCAAGGTGAAAATGGTGACGATGGTCTCATTGTTATGGGTGACCTACCTACATGATAGTGATGGAGATGGTCTCATTGTAATGGGTGACAGACCTACCTAGGGTGAAAGTGATAGAGAGGGTCTCATTGTAACAGGTGACCTACCCGGGTGAAAGTGATGAAGGTGATCTCATTGTATCGGGTGACCTACCCGGGAAATGTAATAAAGACAGTCTCGTTGTAATGGTGACCTACCCAGGTGAAAATGGTAAAAATGATCTCATTGTAATGGGTGAACTGTCCAGGTTTAAAGATGGTGAAGAAGAATTCATGGGATGGAAGATAGAGCTAAAAAACGCACTATCTTAATTGATGATCGAGGGTTGGAAAATACTGGAAGATGAAGGGAAAAATAGGGCTGAAAAGCACACTATTTTAATTAGTGGTCGAGGGTCTAAAAACGCACTCGAAGATAAGGGGAAAATAGGGCTGGAAAGCACACTATTTTAATTGATGATCGAGGGTTGGAAAACGCAGTCGATGATGAAGGGAAAAATAGGGCTGAAAAGCACACTATTTTAATTAGTGGTCGAGGGTCTAAAAACGCACTCGAAGATAAGGGGAAAATAGAGCTGGAAAGCACACTATTTTAATTAGTGGTCGAGGGTCTAAAAACACACTCGAAGATAAGGGGAAAATAGGGCTGGATAGCACACTATTTTAATTGATGATCGAGGGTTGGAAAACGCAGTCGATGATGAAGAGGAAAATAAGTCTGGAAAACGCGCTATTTTAATTGCTGGTCGAGAGTTGGAAAATGCACTCGAAGATGAAGGGAAAATAGGGCTGGAGCACACTATTTTAATTAGTGGTCGAGGGTTTGAAAACGCACTCGAATGAGAGGAAAGGAATGGCTAAGAAGCGCATGATCCTAATTGATGGTTGAGGGTTGGAAAACACACTCAAGACAGGAAAGGAATGACTAAGAAGCGCACGATCCTAATTAATGGTTGAGGGTTGGAAAACTCACTCAAATGAGAGGAAAGGAATGGCTAAGAAGCGCACGATCTTAATGTATGGTTGAGGGTTGGAAAACTCACTCAAATGAGAGGAGAGGAATGGCTAAGAAGCGAACGATCCTAATAGATGGTTGAGGGTTGGAAAACTCACTCAAATGAGAGGAAAGGAATGGCTAAGAAGCGCACGATCCTAATTGATGGTTGAGGGTCGGAAAACTCACTCAAATGAGGAAAGAAAAATAGGGTTGGAAAACACCATATCTATTCTGAGAAAAGGCTCGCAAGCGCTCGAGGAAGTGAAAGTGGTAAGGGCTCAAAGGCGCACACAAAATGATGAGTGGAGGTTTGTAAGTTACAATCCCTCCAAAGCATTTCTTGGATTCCTAATGGGAGAATGCAATGCATGATGACACCCAGAATCAAGAAACAGATAAAGTTTAAAATCATGCTCAAGGAAATGAATGCGGTGAAAGCTTGAAAGCGCACACAAAATGATGAATGAAGGTTCGTAGATTACGATCTCTCCAAAATATTTTTAGATCCTCCATGGGGATGCAATGCACGATGACACCGAAAATTAGAAAAGAGATAAAGCTGAAAAGCATACTCAAGGAAATGCAAGGGGTGAGAGCTTGAAAGCATGCATACAAAATGAATGAAGGTTCGTAAATTACGATCCCTCCAAAATATTTTTGGATTTTCAATGAGGATGTAATGCATGATGATGCATGTGTACTTACCTGAGAGATATAGGTCCCCTTTCTTCCTCCAGGCCTTCTTTTCCGGGATTTGGACCTCTAGATTTTATGGCTTCTCGCTTCTGTTTACTCAAGCCACAACTTATGATTTTGACCACTGGAGATGATAGATTTTCCGTATCAACATTCCCCCCGAGTTTGATCCAGATTCTTTGGAAATGAATTATGGAGTCAACTTCGTGATTTGACGGCTTCTTGCTTCTGCTTACTCAAGCCACAACTTGTGATTTTGACCACTGGAGATGATAGATTTTCCGTATCAACATTCCCCCGAGTTTGATCCAGATTCTTTGAAAAGGAATTATGGAGTCAACTTCGTGATTTGACGGCTTCTTGCTTCTGCTTACTCAAACCACAACTTGTGATTTTGACCACTGGAGATGATAGATTTTCCGTATCAACATTCCCCCGAGTTTGATCCAGATTCTTTGAAAAGGAATGATGGAGTCAACTTCATGATTTGATGGCTTCTCGCTTCAGCATACTTAGGCCGCAACTTGTGATTTTGACCACTCGAGATGAGATGCCCCCTTGAGTTTGATCCAGATTCTTTGAAAAGAAACGATGGAGCCAACTTCAATTGCATTTTAGATTGCACCCTTGTTTGGTCATACCCTAAAAGTGTTTTGGGCTTCAGGTGTTTGCAGGAAAGGGTTGGTTATTTGCAAAGATGATGTTTTCATATGGGATTTTTGGAATTTCAAAGTCATTCCAAGCACAAAAACTATTTTGATTGCCCAAGTCGGGTCATGTCACACTAGTGTTTTAGGCTACGAGTGTTTGCAGGAATGGGATGGCTATTCAAAAAATACTTTCATGCAAAACTTTTGGAATTTCAAAGTCATTCCAAGCACAAAAACCATTTTGATGTTTGTTTAACAAACTTGTTCTCGAAAGAATTCAAGTGATCTCATTGTCAGGTTTTTTGTTGACTTTGACAAGAATGTGAAATGATATTTGCAAGTCTCGTATGTCAGGAAGGTTTCGATCAGGCCGTGTGAAACATTTGTAAGGTTCGTTTCAAAAGGAAAAGCATTGCTTATCGATCCAGATAACTCGTATTTGATCAGAAAGGGCTTTATTAGGCTTGTAACGTAGGCTTAGGTTACTGGCTACGAAAAAAAATATTTGTAGGCTCAAAAAGTGTTTAAGGGTTTTTTTTAGACTAAGGATCACTTAGTGCATACTCTTAGAACTTCATTTAGCCCTCATGCTTGATTTCCATAGTGACCTAGCATGCCCCAAGTGTTTGTTTGGGCTTTGACCTTGACATGCCCCCCGGTATTTGTTTGGGCTTTTTCATGGTTTTTGGCACTAACATCGTGCTGACTTGACATGCCCCCCAAGTATTTTGTTTTGGCTTTTTCATGGTTTTTGGCACTAACATCGTGCTAACTTGACATGCCCCCCAAGTATTTTGTTTGGGCTTTTTATTGGTTTTTGGCACTAACGTTGTGCTGACTTGACATGCCCCCTAGGCTTTGACCTTGACATGCCCCCCGGTATTTATTTGGGCTTTTTCATTGGTATTTGGCACTAACATTGTGCTGACTTGACATGCCCCCCAAGTATTTTGTTTGGGCTTTTTCATGGTTTTTGGCACTAACATCGTGCTGACTTGACATGCCCCCCAAGTATTTTGTTTGGGCTTTTTCATGGTTTTTGGCACTAACATCGTGCGGACTTGACATGCCCCCCAAGTATTTTGTTTGGGCTTTTTATTGGTTTTTGGCACTAACGTTGTGCTGACTTGACATGCCCCCCAAGTATTTTGTTTGGGCTTTTTATTGGTTTTTGGCACTAACATCGTGCTGACTTGACATGCCCCCCAAGTATTTTGTTTAGGCTTCTTCATGGTTTTTGAAACTAACATCGCTGACTTGACATGCCCCCCAAGTATTTTGTTTGGGCTTTTTTCATGGTTTTGGCACTAACGTTGTGCTGACTTGACATGCCCCCCAAGTATTCTGTTTGGGCTTTCTATGTTGGGCTCTTAGTACTACCAAAATGTTGAAGTAATTTGTTATTGTGTACTAAAACCCTTTTTATGTTTATGCCCCCCAACTTTGTTCGGGCGTCACTTGTTATTGAGGACTGTTTTGTAATTTGCACTTGCCTCCCAGTGTAGGGTGTGATCCTTGTCAGGGTTAATTATCAAGAAAATAAAATTATTAGGCTCAAATAGGGACTGCAAAGGATATTTGAGACTTTGTGAAGGCATATCAAAGATGGCCTTTCCTCATTTCAAAAACATGCAATCTGAATCAATAAGCTTTGCTTTTCCATGCGAAACAAGTTTTTTGATTTTTTTAGATTATTTGTTTGGCTAAGAGATTAGCTTTATTATGTGGGTTTTGGTGGTATGAGATCACCTTTCAAAGAAATCCTTTGAATTCCCAGAACACATTTGTTAAACAAAAATCAAATTGGCATTTATTTTCGTACTAGAATTTGATTTGCCAAAAATCTTGATGAAATCATGAGATCATGTATAATTTGGATGAAAGGGTATATGGAGTGCTTGTGTTATTTAGATAGAAAAACAAAAACACATCATAAACACAAAAAATACATAATCATTGAAAAGAAAGGTTTGCTTGACAACAAAAAGGTATTTGTGGTATTTACATGCAAAATTGTCGACAAGCCAAAACAGGTTGAAACCGAGATATGACATGTGGACATGACCAAACAAAGAGCAATTATGGAAGCAGGAACTCTGGTGCATTTCTTTCTCAAAGACTCTTGCAGAGATCATCTCAGTGCTTGCTTGAGTACGCCGTTAAGTCACCCTAGCTTTCAGACAAACTAGTTTTCTCGGAAGTGGACATTGTGGTGAGCACATTCTTCTGTGTCCATAGTTCTTCGACATAGCTGAGTGTTATGGATAGAAGTTCTTCAGGGACCTATGTTTCTGCCTGCTGATGATATGTTATGCAGTGATGAGTGCATATGAATGCAAATGTATGTACATACATAACAAGTGAATTATCAGGATTGGTGTACCCAAAAGCAAGTTCTAAGCCATTACATGAAGGGTAAGTTTTCTATCTGGTCTCAAAAAGGTCTATGAACTGCCCAGTGACCGCCTCACGTGAAGGTGGTATAGGGGTTTACAAGAAATGGTTGGGGCATAGTATGATCGCCATTATCAGGTAAACACTTAGTTCATAGTTGGATGTTTCACGAATCTAAACCCCGACTAAAAGTCATGAGGCAGACCGCTAATCCCCACCTAACCTAGAATTGGGTTTATTCAGAAAATTAAAATGCATGATGACATTAATTTAAATTTAATGTTATGCACGAGTTGAAAGTAAAATGCATGCTTAAACAGTAAAAATGCATGCTAAAGCAGTAAAAATGCATGTTAAAGCAGTTAAAATGAGTGCAAAAACAAATTGAGAAATAAAAAATCAAACAATCAAAGCTCAGTCCCTAAGTCCCCAGCGGAGTCGCCATCTGTCGCGACGGCGATTTTTTTGACGCGCTTCGCGCCCCGTCATCACCCCTGGATTAGGGGAGGACAACGGCGCGCGGTGAGATAGAGGTGTTATTTATAGTCGTAAAATTTACGACTATAATTATTGGGAGTCGCCACCTAGTATTAAGGTCACTAGGAACCTATTGGTCTGCAAGAGCCTTGAGTAAGTGGACTTGTTGTGCAAGGAGAAGATGAATCACCCCCAGTGCACCCTACCTAAGATAAGCTGCATTGTTGTTTGATTATTTTTTTCTAAATCATTTTTTTATTGGACTTTTTCAAAATTCGACGTAGATTTCTCTCCGTGAGAGAATCTCTACCTCATTGCGAGTTAAAACTAACCAAAATAAATTTTGCACTACATTTTGAAAATCTCATTTTTAACTATCCACGAATGTACATTACAGTGTAATTTTACACCGCGATCAATAAAACAAAATAATTATTAAAATATTTTGACATTTTGGCCGAATGCCAAAGGATAATTGTAAACCGGTTACAATATCCAATTTTCGCTTTAAAAATATGACAAAAGATGCAACATATTTTTTTACAAAAAAAACAATGAGAAAAGTTTTGGAATCCGGCCGTATGCACGAAAAACACATTTTTTGTTCCTTTTTTCCTTTGTTTTCTTTTTTGAAATGCAATTTTTATGTGTGTTTTTTTTTGCAACTCACACACCCGTTCCCTTTTTTTCATTATATTTTTTTTGGGTACATTTTACAATTACATAACATTTACAAGAAAGATAAATAACAATAGTTTAGAACAAACACATAAACATAAAAAAAAAACAAAATAACTTCCCGGAAACATGGTTGACAACCAAATCAGTGCAGGAACACCAGCGGCGCGTCCACCCACGCGCCGCCACCACTGGCGGCGCGTGGTTCCACGCGCCACGCGCCGCCGCCGATGAAGATCCAAGGCAGGGGTGTAGATCAGCTTTTCCCTTTTTCTTCTCTCGCCGGTAACATGCCTTCAAGGTGACTCGCAACAGAGACAAAAACACAACACAACAACACGCAAAGCTCCGGCGGATCCGCCCCTTTCTTCAACAGATTTTAGATCCGCTCTTCCCTTTCTTCGGTGGGTCTGGTGGTGCCGTGGGACGAGGCTGCTTGTGCAGTCTGGAGATGGGTTGTTGTGGGGTACCACCATGGGACAGTGGAGAGAGGAAGAAGAAATGATATTGTGGGCGGTTTTCCATGGCCGATCGAGATCTTGGGCTGCCTTCGGTGGTTCGGGAGGAATATCTGTCAGGTGGGCTGATTCGGTGGCCATGGAAAGGGAGGTCGTCGGTGTAGAGGAGCTGGCCACCGACGGCTACAGAGGAGAGATGACGGGAAAGGGAAAGTAGCTGCCGGAGAAGGAGAGCTGAGGGCTGCTGTGATTAGTGTTTTATTGGTGAAGAGAGAGGAAGTCGTCGGCGCAGAGAAGCTGGCCACCGATGGCTGGAGAGGAGAGCGTGGGTGCTGCCATGGAAGGTGATGTCAGAGAGAGAGGACCACCGTGGGCGACCGCTGGGTGTCCGATCGGTGTTGCTGTGGTGGCTGTCAGGTCAGTTCACCGGAGAAGGAGAGAAAACGATGGCTGAGACCGTGGGGGAAGAGAGGAAAGGAAAGTGATGAGGGAAATGGTTGTGGCTGGCCGGAGAGGGAAGAGAATGAACAAGGGAGAAAGGGAAGATGGAAAGGGGGCCTCGCCGGTATGGGGCTGGAGAGTGGTCGGTCGGCCAAAGAGAAAAAAAAAGGAGTGGGGAGGGGCTGCAGCCGCCTCAAAGGGGCTGGCGGCTGCAGCCCCAAAAGAGAGGATTTTAGGGTTTTTTGTGGGGTTTTAGGGTTTTTAATTTTTTTGATCTTTTTGAATTTCGGGGTTCATTTTCTGGTCCCTTTTTTAGGGCAATTCTCTCTCTATTTATAGAGAGAAATTTGCCCACACTTTTCACTTTGGTCCTTGGTTCCGAATTTGTGCAATTTGATCCCTAATTTCGTGCAATTGGATTGGAAAAATGTAATTCGGTCTTCGAAAACTCCAAACTTCTCAATTGAACCCAAATTAAGTTCAAGAATTTGTTTTTTTATCGATTAAGCCCTTAATTAATTTGATGAGACTAATTTAAAGTATAATTAAGTCCTTGCACTTAATTAAATCCTTCAATTGGACTCTAAATTAATTCCCAAACATAATTATATTTTTAAATTGACCGATGATTAAATCAAATTGGCTTATAAAAATATAATTATATTTATTGACTTAATTTTACACAGATTTATCCAATAATAAATTATTTTTGCCTTAAATCTGTATTTTTCTCTATTTTGGGGACAAAAGAGATACGATCGGACTTGCGAAAAGAACCAAAATTTTCACATTGATTTTTCTACCAATGCTGACCTTTTTATTTTATTTTTGTTATTTTCTTGGTATATTTTGGGGAGTCACCCAAAAATTGGGTGATGACAAAACGGGAGAAGAGCCCCGTCGCTGCTCTTTCTCTCTCCCATTCGCGTCTCTCTCTCTCTAAAAACTGCAGCCCCTCCCCACTCCTTTTTTTTTCTCTTTGGCCGACCGACCACTCTCCAGCCCCATACCGGCGAGGCCCCCTTTCCATCTTCCCTTTCTCCCTTGTTCATTCTCTTCCCTCTCCGGCCAGCCACAACCATTTCCCTCATCACTTTCCTTTCCTCTCTTCCCCCACGGTCTCAGCCATCGTTTTCTCTCCTTCTCCGGTGAACTGACCTGACAGCCACCACAGCAACACCGATCGGACACCCAGCGGTCGCCCACGGTGGTCCTCTCTCTCTGACATCACCTTCCATGGCAGCACCCACGCTCTCCTCTCCAGCCATCGGTGGCCAGCTTCTCTGCGCCGACGACTTCCTCTCTCTTCACCAATAAAACACTAATCACAGCAGCCCTCAGCTCTCCTTCTCCGGCAGCTACTTTCCCTTTCCCGTCATCTCTCCTCTGTAGCCGTCGGTGGCCAGCTCCTCTACACCGACGACCTCCCTTTCCATGGCCACCGAATCAGCCCACCTGACAGATATTCCTCCGAACCACCGAAGGCAGCCCAGTACTCCGATCGGCCATGGAAAACCGCCCACAATATCATTTCTTCTTCCTCTCTCCACTGTCCATGGTGGTACCCCACAACAACCCATCTCCAGCTGCACAAGCAGCCCTGTCCACGGCACCACCAGCCACCTGAAGAAAGGGAAGAGCAGATCTAAAATCTGTTGAAGAAAGGGCAGATCTGGCCGGAGCTTTGCGTGTTGTTGTGTTGTGTTTTTGTCTCTGTTGCAGGTCACCTTGAAGGCTGTTACCGGCGAGAGAAGAAAAAGGAAAAGCTGATCTACACCCCTGCCTTGGATCTTCATCGGCGGCGGCGCGTGGGTGGACGCGCCGCTGGTGTTCCTGCACTGATTTGGTTGTCAACCATGTTTCCGGGAAGTTATTTTGTTTTTTTTTTATGTTTATGTGTTTGTTCTAAACTATTGTTATTTATCTTTCTTGTAAATGTTATGTAATTGTAAAATGTACCCAAAAAAATATAATGAAAAAAGGGAACGGGTGTGTGAGTTGCAAAAAAAAAACACACATAAAAATTGCATTTCAAAAAGAAAACAAAGGAAAAAGGAACAAAAAATGTGTTTTCGTGCATACGGCCGGATTCCAAAACTTTTCTCATTGTTTTTTTTGTAAAAAAAATATGTTGCATCTTTTGTCATATTTTTAAAGCGAAAATTGGATATTGTAACCGGTTTACAATTATCCTTTGGCATTCGGCCAAAATGTCAAAATATTTTAATAATTATTTTGTTTTATTGATCGCGGTGTAAAATTACACTGTAATGTACATTCGTGGATAGTTAAAAATGAGATTTTCAAAATGTAGTGCAAAATTTATTTTGGTTAGTTTTAACTCGCAATGAGGTAGAGATTCTCTCACGGAGAGAAATCTACGTCGAATTTTGAAAAAGTCCAATAAAAAAATGATTTAGAAAAAAATAATCAAACAACAATGCAGCTTATCTTAGGTAGGGTGCACTGGGGGTGATTCATCTTCTCCTTGCACAACAAGTCCACTTACTCAAGGCTCTTGCAGACCAATAGGTTCCTAGTGACCTTAATACTAGGTGGCGACTCCCAATAATTATAGTCGTAAATTTTACGACTATAAATAACACCTCTATCTCACCGCGCGCCGTTGTCCTCCCCTAATCCAGGGGTGATGACGGGGCGCGAAGCGCGTCAAAAAAATCGCCGTCGCGACAACTCCTATAATTACCATTGAAGACAGAGCAATTGAATAACTTGTAATTTATGACAATCCAATTTTAGAAAAATTATTTGAAGCTAAAGAATATCATATTTTTATATAATACATTCTTAAATAACCATAGAGCTATCTAAATTAATCATCAGACTTTCAAATAATTTTATTTTATTATTTATGTTGTATATATGATATTTGTGAAACCCACCACATATGTCATGTTAGTTAGTGACATCGTGGAATGAACCGACACAAGATAATGACCTTGACTTCCTTTAGCGCCCAAGTCAGTCTTCGTATATGAAAGAAATTTAAGGGTCTTTTTTTTAATCATATATTACTTAATAGCTCTTCATTATTTGCAGCCACACATTCTTTGCACATTGGAAAATCTAAAAAGACTTCAATCAAATCGATGAACACTTCCTGTAGAGCTCCCACATATGAAGACTAATAGAATTATATTAGGCTGAAAGTGGTGCCTAACACCGCTTTTGCCAATAGAATTATATTAGATCATTAGCGGGTCTAATCAGTTCTTTTCATAAGTAAAAAGAATATTCGGTACTCTTAATGTATCTTTCAGTGTATAAAAATTAAATCATAATATGATTTGACGTGTTGCGATTTATTTATTATATTTAAAAATAATTGAAAATATAACTTGATTAAAAAAACCAATATAATTTATTTTTAAATTAATAAAATGATAATATATTATATGTGTCGCACCCTCCGGCGATTGAGATGTCGCGGTGACCCTCCCCGAAGCAGCGATTTATGTCTAGAGTTCTTTTGCTTGTGAATAGGGAGTTGTCATCTTCTCTTATATTATGGTTACTAAAAAATTTAATTGATTTTTTTTTTAAGATTTAAGATAAGAAGCTAGTTGTATAAATGGAAGGTTTTAATATGTTCTATCTAAGATAAGTTATTTGATGTTTTGATTTGTCTTATGATTGTTGTGGTATTTGGTGTTTATATAGTTATTTTTTTCTACGATATGTTTGCTATGATGAATAGATTTGGATTCAAACTCTAAAAAAAATATCATTGGCGAAATAGATCATACCTCTATGCATGGAGCAAAAGCGGTGTTAGGCACCAACATATGAAGACTACTTTGTTTACTTCTCTACTGACTGAATATATTAGTAAAAGAGCTAAATGACATTGCTCATTTAGTGTTCTCTCGCTGCTCAGCTACACTCATCTCTACTGTGGACTGGAATATTCTATCGGCTGCTTCAACATGCATTGAATTGTAATGACGCGGAGAAATTCACGACTTTATTCGTCCCTCTCCCCTTCTATAAATATCAACTGTTAATTTTAATATAGACACACACATATATATTATTCAAAATTATTTTTTTTCTCTGTTAATTTTAAAAATGTATCACTTTTTTATGAGAAAAGTGATTTAGCTGACTTGTCAAAAAATTGGTAAAGTGTAGTGGAAGACTTGGACTTTTAAAATGATGCACTAAAAACAAATTTATTATTATTATTATTATTATTATTATTATTATTATTATTATTATTATTATTTATCTTGGGGTATGAGACAATGTATTCATTTGTTTCAGTCAATTTTTTTATTCTTAAAAAAATTATACAATAATGATGATTTAATTATATTTATTTTTAATTATATCCATTCATGTCATGCTGGCATGATTTTAAATTAGAAAAGAGAAAGAAAAAAAAGAGTTTGGTCAGCAAGAATAACAAAATGAACAGACCTTAGTGTAAATTAATTTATCTTGCAAGGGAGAGGTTAAAATAAATATTGATTTATTACGGAAATGTTGGTTTCTTAGTCACAAGTCAGTATGACAATGCTTTCTTTGTAGAATTTAAAAAATCTACAATATTTTTAAATCACAAGTTTATTTTAGTTACCATCTTTATTCTTGATTTATAGAAAATGGTTTTTTGAAAATTATTTTTCAAAATTTTTATTATTGGTGAAGTTCAGTCAGTAAAACATGTCATAAATAAATTACTTGTTAAAAGTTCAAGATATTTAATTATTGATTATTGATTATTGATGGGAACTTAAACCCAATACATATTCCCAACCTCCTCTAAACATACATATTGTATGTCGTGGTGGATAACTTGGAACATATACTGCAAAACCAAATATTTTTAAATGAAAAAAACAATTGTACTGGATGTAAGAAAACAATTGTAATTTGGAGAATTTATGAAATGATGTTGGCTAGTACCTATGAGTGTTACTGCATGTAATATAACATGTCCTTAAATACAGACAAGAAGCTTAGTTCTCATGATTTAGAAAGGCCATTATGTGTATTAACATGGGCAACATGATTTTCAATGTTTATCCCAAGTGACATACAATAATCATCAAATGCTTGGGATGTAAATTCATCAACATTGTCAAAACGAATAGTCTTGACTGTGTGGTTGGAAATTGTGCTTCTAATCTAATAATTTAAGTAAGTATATCTTGCAAATGTCATGTTGTGAGTTGATAATAAACACACATGTGACATCTTGTAGATGCATCTACTAAAACCATAAAATATTTAAATGATCCATATGGTGGGTGCATGGGCCCACAAATATCACCTTAAATGCATAATAGAAATTTTTGGGATTCAATCCCAACTTCAATCGATGATGGTCTAATGACCATTTTTTCTTGATAATTAACAGCATATAAGAATTCCTTAAATTGAAGAATCTTTTTGTTTTTTAATAGATGACCATGTAAATTCTCAATAGTTTTTCGTATCATTATTAATCTAGAATGACCTAATAGTTCATATGCCAAATAATAAAATTATTTGACTTATTGATTTTTTGGTTCATTATTGTATTGACTTTAATTATATTAATACTTAGTAGTACAATCATGCAGATAAAACAAGTAATTTTTCAATTTTTTTTTTCTTATAGAGTCATTTGATATGATGTAAGGATATTTAATATCATTGGCATTGACAATCTTAATATAACCTTCAATTAAGTTTGTTGAACTTGATATTGTATTCATTTTTGCTTTCATAATTCTTAGATTTGAGAAATATTGATTATGTCTAGGAAAGGTATATGTTGTACTCTTCACCATTAATATTGGGTTTATGGTGCAAATCCATATTTTCTTGATATGAGTGAGAAAAATCTATTTCTATGTTTTTCTCATTTCCTTTCAATAAAAACTAGTATAAATCAACAAGGTGTTTAGTCGTACGATAGGTACGGGATCAATATCTTTTCATCCCACACCGATATCAAATATTTTCTACTTTTTTGGTATCCTTATTATGTATGTCCTTCCCTCTTTCTTGTTTCTCCTTATTTTATAAAAAAAAAAACTTGTTAGAATCTGACAAATTATGGTCATTATAATTATGGTAATTAAATTGTTTTAATTCATGGAATGGAGTTGAACCAATCGTTTGTAATTCATATTTTTTTATTAAAAAATACATCAACACATTTTGATGGTTGAGGTTACTTTTGAAAGTGTTTTTTGTTCAGAAATACATCAAAGGATATTTTTTTAATTTTTTAAAAATCATGACACCAACACATCCAAATTATCTAGAAACACCAAATTTTATAATTTAAAATTAAAAAAAAAATTGATACTCCCATATAGGCACGACACGTGGTGGAGATGGACGGTAAAAGGTGAATTGAACTGCCAACAAATTTTTTTCATTTAAATAACATTTATTATATATGTGTTTTTCATTTTGGTCCTTATACTTTTAATTTTAGATTTTATTTTAATTCTTTTATTTTTTTTATATATATTTCTTAAATGGTTCCTATTTTTATCTATGTTTATATATACATGCTCTTAGTTTTTGTTTCTTACTTTTATTATTTCCACTGCTATTAAGGTATGGCATATATATTATTATCCTATCAAAATCATAATTATATCATTTTGAGACCAACCAAATCATTTTAGATAATACGTAAGATATGGCATATATATTATTATCCTATCAACCTCGTCAGGAGGTATACTCCTCTCTCATACTGAGCAGGGGAAAGAAAGCTTCAATTTTTCTTCTCTCTCACATCTATGATAATGTTATTAGTGTTGTCAATAATGTCGTAACTTAATTTTTTATTGCTACGAGTGGATTGGATTGTCATCGTGATTGTGGTTTCCTGTTGATGGCTTTATTGCTTGGATGTTGGGGTTAACCTATGACTTGACCAAAATTAATGGGTGTTTTGCACAGCGTTTCAAAAATAGTTTTGAAAAAATTTAAAACTTTTTATTTTTATTTTTTAATTTAAATTAATTTTTTTTATGTTTTTAGATTATTTTCATGTGCTGATGTCAAAAATAATTTAAAAATAAATAAACAACATCAAGTTGATGTATTTCTGAACGAAAAGCACTTTCAAAAGCAACCTCAACCACACTCCCAAACAGACACTTAATTAGAGGAGATTCGACTAGGTTAAACTAGAAAATATATAAACTATTTTTTTCTCTCAAAATAGACCTCTAAAAGTCCTGTATAAATTAATGAAAAGGTAAAAAGTATATATTCATTTTTTTATTTAAAAAGAATTTCAGTGTAAATGAATACAATAGAACACATAAAACAATAGAACACATAAAACACTGACAATGTCCTCTTCCTTTTTCTTCTTAAAGAATCAAAATTAACTAAAAATTAAGTTAATCATACATTGTAACAATAGGATTAAAAGCCAATGAAATCATGTTATTGATGAAATAAACACTAGATTATTTGTTAATTATACATAAGGAAGGGTTATATAAGGAAGGGTTAAGGTAATTAACTAAAATAAAATAAGTCAAAATCATATAGGTAAAACAATATTCTTGAGAAGAACATGATGAACAAATGAAGAAAATTCAACTTGAACCAACCACATGACTCTCAAATAAGACCAAAAATGGAGAAATTGAAGGCATATACTAGGATTAAAAACCATTAAAACGTGTTATTGATGTAAATAAACACTAGATTATTGGTTAATCATGCATAAGGAGGTCTATGTGCAAAGAAATGGACGAAAATTGGGCTAAGTTAATGTTCATCCCATGACCATAAAGGACGTACCTAAAAAACCTAGCCATTACCTAGAAATGGGAGCCACAACCAAGACCAAAAATGAACATTTGTGGCCTCCAAACATGTTTTTTTATCCCAACAAGTCATATAACATACACAAACATATTTAAATAAAAATAACTAAAAAAAAATCAAAACATCAAAATCAAGCATGAGATATCAAATCCAGTTGTAACTCTTTCTTTAATAGAGGCAGAATATGTTGCAGTAGCAACATGTGCTTGTGAGAGTATTTGGATGAAGAGATTGTTCAATCATCTGAACTCTTCTCAAAGTAAGTGTATTATTGTGTTTTGTGATAACTCATATGCTATTAAGTTGTCTGAAAACCTAAATTTACATGGGAGGAGCAAATATATAAATGTAAGGTTCTATTTTCTATGTAATCTCACGAGGGATGGAGTGGTAGAGTTAAGTATTGTGGTACCAGTGAGCACCTTCTAGACATTATGACCAAGCCTCTCAAGCTGGAGACTTTTGTGAAGCTTCGAGAGTTGTTGGGAATGAAGTTTTTGGCTGAGATAAACTGATTGTTTTTGGCAATTTCAGTTTAGGAGAGGAAATGTTAAAGACATTTTTTTAAGTTTAAGATAACTAGAGTTTATAATGTGTTAGGTCTCTTGTTTGAATATGCTAATAACTCCTAATATTTAGGAACTAGTTTTGTTTTTCAGATTAGTGTTTGATTGCTTCCTAGTTGTTTACCATGATCTTGGGATTGTTAAAGACGTGGGCTGTTATTTAGCAATTCAATTATTTGTAAGGACTTTATAAGACAATTCCCTTTCATTCAATAGACACTCGAGAGTCTATCTGTTCTGTTAAGAAACCATCTCACCTAAAAATTTAAGCTTGTAAGTGAGGCCCTATAATATGATTTATATTATTCTCTAACACACCCCCTCAAGTGAAAGCCCTTTGGGCTTGAAACTTGCACAGGTCCACATCACCTTGTGCTTGGTTTTTATCAAATAGAATGGAGGTGGTGAGATTTGAACTCGTGACCGCTGGGTCAACAAGGCTCTGATACCATGTTAAGGAACCATCTCACCTAAAAACTTAAGCTTGTAAGTGAGGCCCTATAATATGATTTATATTATTCTCCAACATGTTCCAACAGACTTCCTGTAGCTCCCAAGTATTTGGGTAATAGCAATACTTTGTTACTTCTTTTTATTCTTTATTATTTTTTTTGTTTCTATTTTTATTACAAAGATTGATGAAAGAAATCATTAAATCCAATTGAGATATGAATCGGGTTGTATGTTTAACAAGTTCATTTGCATCATTCAAGCTATTATCTGTTTTTCTTTTTCTTTTTTTATTACATTTTTATCCCTCAATTTTTTAAAAAAATATAAGTCTACCATTTGCTATCTACGAACTACTTTTTTTTATTTAACTCAAAACTAAAAAAAGAAAAATCACAATTTCACACTTTGTTATCAATAATTATTTTTGTTATCTTAGTTACATGTGTCTGTCGTAAGTTTCCTTTCAAAAAACATGTTTCAAACAAAAAAGTTATCATGTATTTTATCATCGTATTAAATGAAAAATAATCTTTGATATAAAACATTTATTAAATCTGATGACATCCATGACCTTCATCATGAGTTTGTTTGTTTGACTTGAATTTACTTACCTTTTTTTTTAAGGGCTATATTTTTATCTATTTTATTCGTTAACATTGAATTAATTGGAAATTGAACTTTCCACCTTGTTTTATTCAAAACTATCCCTGCTACTTTTACATGTTAGCCTAAGTTAACTTAATATGTTTATATCATAATATTAGATAAAAATATCATTATTAAAATCTTTTTTTCAAGGGACAAGTTACCAATACCTAGGTATTTCATTTTGTTGTGTTTAAATGTTTTTTTCTCCAACCTGGGGCATTACATGGGCAATAGACTAGTAATCTCTAAGTGTGATTTTTATGTTTTGAATACTTCTACTAGTATAAACAAACCGTAGATTAAGTCCGAGCCTCTCTATTTCTTGATAGTAATCACCAAGAAAATGATATAGCAATATGAAATGCCTAATTTGTGGAAATCCCGAAACAAAGAACACAAAAGAAAACAATAAGAAATATGTGACATATGTTTTCATATCTAACTCATTCATAATTGATCATGCAACCAAAGCAAGGACCAAAGGAAATTAACCATGACAAGGAGGGAAATTATTTTGTAAACGAGCTCTACATTCTAAACTTGCATACAAACTGATGGATTTTAAATTTTGGAAACAATTTAATATAAATTTTATTCGTAAATAATCACTGTGTTAAAAACAGCTGATTATGAAGTTCCATCTTGGTGTTATTATGGCGATGAATATAATATCTTTCGATGATGGCAATGAATTTAAGATCTTGGTGTTACTATGAAGTTCATTCGTCATATTATTTTCATTTCAATTGCCCTCTAGGAAAAGTAAACTATTTAGTATCAGAGTGATCAATTCCTTGACCTCCGAATTATTTACGAAGGAGATTTGATAACTATTCATTATTTGCAGCCACACATTCCCGCACTCCGAAAAATCTAAACAGATACATTAAAGTCTTCGACCCATCTCCCACGTTTTCAATCAAATTTTGTTTGCTTCCTAAGAAGTTACTTGGAATGCTTCTAAACCGTTCTGTTTAAAGTCTTCGACCAATCTCCTACGTTTATCTTAATCACTGTCTCTTGTTAGTAAACCCTTACTTGTCTTTAGATTCATAGAATAAGAAATGAAAACTTCATTCTTTTTTTTCTTGGAAAACAAAGAATAATGAAAGGATTCTAATTCTACCTGGTTGAATAAAATAAAATAAAAAACTATTGATTATTTAATATGTTATGCATTGTGTGTGACTCGTTGGTTTTTCAAAGGTAAAAGAAAAATACTTGTTGGTTTTTAATAAGTCCCCTAGTGATGATAGTCGTGTCAATTTAGTCTTCATATAACAAAATAATTTAGTCTTGATTATTATATTATTTGATTCTAAATTTTAAGTGATCTATTCATAATAAATACAGACTTGTAATAACATTAAAAAACATTATCTAAAAATAGAAATAATTATCTATAAATTTAGAATTCTCTATGAATTTCTATGTAGAAATAGGATACATAATTATGTATATAAAAAATAAAAATATAGAAATTTGTAAGCTAATAAATAGATTAGGTGAAATATCAATATCAATGTATTATTCAGATGTATATAGGAATTTGACGTTTTCATTCCTTTGAAATATTTTTTAATATGGAAGGTATTCACGAAAGTTTGTCAACCGAAAACCAATTGTTTCGTCATAAACTGAATTTCTCAAAATTGAATAAATTTTATAGTATGTTTTCTTTGCTGAATTATTTTTCAAAGTTTCTCTCCCCGTTTCTTCATTTTTGGCAGTGAAACTATGAAATTATATTATTTTTAAATCAATTTCTTGACAATTTTGTACATTAATCCCATTCAATTATTTCACACATTCCATTGTTTATAAGATATTAGGTGATCAAAACTGAACCTTTTCTTTTCAAAAGAAATTGAAGGGTTTTTTTTTCCACATAGGCCTTAATACCTCTTCATTATTTCCAGCCACACATTCTTTGCCCATTGGAAAATCTAAAAAGACTTCAATCAAATCGACGAAGACTTCCCGTAGAGCTCCCAAGTCTTCGGGTAATATTTGCAGCCACACATTCTTTGCCCGTTGCACTACTTTGTTTACTTCTCCACCAAAACTGAATCTATTTTTTTTCTATGAAAGTAATGAGGTCCGAGCCTCTCTGTTTCTTGAAAGTAAGCACCAAGAAAATGAGGGTAAGCATATACCAGAATTGGATTAGATCATCTTTATCGTGTAAAATCATCGCTAGCAAGCAACAATAAGATGGTACAGGTATAATTAAATTTCGTACGAGGCAAGACAAGTGCAGCAATCCTATTAGGGAAGATGACTATAGGAACATCTGTCAGGCCCATGAATTTTAAACTTGCTTACAAGCTGATGGATTTTAAATTTTGGAAACAATTTAATATAAATTTTATTCGTACATAATCACAATGTTAGAAACAGCGTAAAGTATATAGCTGAAGACTTAACTATAGAAGTTATGTCCTGTAATTGAATGTATCCCTAATTGTATGGGATTTACGTTACTTGCCGTTTGGGTTATTTTGGCAAGTGTCTCTCTATAAGAGAAAGAGTCTGTAACAATTAAAAGGAATGAAATATGTGGGATTCTCTGAATTATCATGGTATCAGAGCAAAGTTCCATTCCTTGTTTCTTAAAAATCTGACAGACGACTTGAAGGGAAAATAGAGCATGGAAACACCAACGGACGTGATAGAACAAGAACAGCTGAATACTGCTGTAACTCTTGACGATCTCACGACGAGAATGGCTCAAATTGTGACTCAAAACCAGACCCAAACCCAGACCCCATCAGTGATCTATGACACTGTGGCTGTACCGATTGGTATCAAGCTTGATGGTACCAATTATGCGTTATGGTCCCAAATTGTTGAGATGTATATCTCAGGAAAAGACAAGTTGGGATACATAAACGGTGACCTTCCTCAAACAGAACCGACCGATCCCCATTTCAGGAGATGGAGAACAGAAAATTTCAATTGTGAAAGGATGGCTAATTAATTCAATGGAGCCATCTCTCATAGGCAACTTTATCCGATTCTCCACAGCCAAACAGGTATGGGACTCGATCGCCACTACTTATTTTGATGGATCCGATACTTCACAGGTATACGATTTGAAGCAACGAGTTACGAGAATAAAACAATCAGGAGATTCCATCAAAACCTACTACAATTGTCTTCAAGGTTTATGGAGGGAAATTGATTTCCGTAGACCAAATCCTATGGAATGTGTTGTTGATATACAAAGGTATAATGCTCTACTTCAAGGAGATAGAGTGTACACTTTTCTGGATGGACTGGATGATAGGTTGGACAACATACGTAGCGATGTACTCCAATTGAAACCCTTCCCAACAGTCGAACAAGCCTATGGCTATGTCTGGAGGGAAGCAATCAGGCAGACAGTTATGCTTTCAAATAATGGGAACTCCACGGCTGCAACAATGGTTTCTAAGGGAGGGAAAGCCTATGTACCACGACAGCAGACACTCTAAATAACCAGACCAGGGGTGTCATCATCAGGAGGGCGTCACACATATCACACAGCAAAGCCTAAAGGACAGATGGAGAATGAAGGTAGCGGCTGTTCTCATTGTGGAAATATGAAGCATACACGGTGCCATTCTGTCGCACCCCAAAAATGGTTGCGGCACACGGGAAACTTGCTTCAAATTGCATGGTTATCTAGAATGGTGGAGCGAATTGAAGATGCGAAAGCAGAGAACAAACACTGGAGACATGGGTCACGCTTCATTGGCAGATACCAAGCCCCAACTGTCACTAGCTCCACTGGTAGAGTCCAGAGAAGTCGCCCCTATTTTGTCTAAAGAACAAGGTAATACAGGATCTGAAACCGATTGGATAGTGGACTCTGGTGCAACAGACCACATGACATTTTGTCCAGATGATTTTGCGAGTACCACAGAACCAAGGAGAACTGGTATAACCAACGCTAATGGGGTTGTCTACCCTGTTACAGGAGCTGGAACTGTGCATATATCACCCTCTTTATCACTAACCAACATGTTATTAGTGCCTTCTCTTTCAAATAAATTGTTATCTGTGAGCCAAGTCACCGAAGAGCTAAATTGTGTAGCACTAATGTATCCAAGATTTTGCCTTTTTCAGGATATTCTCACGAAGGAAATCATTGGGCGTGGTACTAAGAGAGAGGGGTTATACTACATGGATGACTTCAATCCCGGCAGAGTCAACACCGTGAGACGATCATTACTAACAAAAGAAAATCAAATTTGGCTATGGCATTATCGGTTGGGACATCCTTCCTTTAGTTATATGAAGTATTTGTTTCCAGAATTGTTTTTGAATTTGAATTATTCAAACTTTAAATGTGAAAGTTGCATACTTGCCAAGAGTCATCGTGTATCCTTTTCGATCAGCTTGAATAAAAGTGATACTCCTTTTGCCTTGGTTCACTTCGATGTTTAGGGACCGTCACCTATTACCACTATATCTGGCATACGCTGGTTTGTCACATTTATGGATGATTGTACTAGGATGACATGGCTATATTTACTAAAGCGTAAAGATGAAGTCTTTGATGTGTTTCGTATGTTTGATGCTATGGTTCATAATCAGTTTTCGGCATAAATCCAGATTCTTCGATCGGATAATGGGGGAGAGTATGTGAATCATAATTTCTCAGAATATTTTCAAAAGTACGGGATTTTGCATGAATTATCTTGTAGTCAGACTCCACAACGAAATGGTGTGGCAGAACAGAAAAATCGACATATTCTAGAAACTGCACGGGCATTATTATTTGGAGCACAGGTGCCCGGTAGACATTGGGATGACAACATTACTACTGCTGTCTATTTATTGAATAGAATGCCTTCAAAAACCTTGGACTTAAAGACCCCACTACAGGCTTTGTCACAGCATGTTAGTCTACAATTCATACTGCTACTTCCACCATGGGTATTTGGATGTGTAGCGTTTGTCCATATACATAAACATCTACGAACCAAACTTGAACCATATGCGGTTCGTTGTGTGTTTCTGGGCTATGGCTCGAATAAGAAGGGATTTCGCTGCTATGATCCTAAAAATAAACGACTCTATACCACAATGGACGTTACTTTTCTAGAGTCAGAATATTTTTACTCATCCACGACATCCGCTTCTCCTATCCAGGGGGAGACGTGGAATGAAGAGAAGAAGTGGTGGACTACTGAAGTTGCAGAGATTGTAACCATGGCTCCTACTGGAAATATTGAAGTTATGGTTTCTACTGGGGCCACAATTTCTATTGAAGCTACTGAACCTATAGGTACTGAAATTCCATGTAATGTGAACATGATCACTAAAGAAGGTGCAGGAACAGAGGACACGAATGGTGCAGGAACAAAGAGCATTGCACCTGACAGTATGAGTAAAACCCTTTCTCTCCATGTACTCGACAATGACAATCCTTTACATGAGGATATCCCTGAGGTAATTTCTCATACACCATCCACCAATAATATTTTGGATTCTCCAGTTAGCTATCACTTACCTTTGAGGCAAAATAGAGGCAAGCCTCCTGCTCGGTATTCACCAGACACGGCAGGGAGAAAGGAAAAATATCCAGTCTCTAATTATGTCTCCACACAAAAGCTATCAACGCCTCTCAAAGCTTTTGCATACAAGTTGTCCTCCTGCCATATTCCATTTGGAGTTCACGAAGCAGTAGCAGACCCGGAATGGTCCCAAGCAATCCAAGAAGAAATGACAGCCCTAAAGAAGAACCACACTTGGGAAATTGTCACATTACCACAAGGGAAGAAAACTGTAGGGTGTAAGTATGTATTTTCCATTAAATACAAAGCAGATGGATCCATTGAGCGACACAAAGCAAGATTGGTAGCAAAAGGGTACACACAGACGTATGGGATAGATTATCAGGAGACATTTTCTCCAGTGGCAAAATTGAACACAGTCAGAATTTTGTTATCCTTGGCTGCAAATTTAGATTGGCCATTGCACCAATTTGATGTGAAAAACGCTTTTCTTCATGGAGACCTTGAGGAGGAAGTATATATGGATATCCCACCAGGATATAGTTCAAACACACCTGGAACTGTGTGCAGATTACAGCGGGCTTTATATGGGTTAAAACAATCACCACGTGCATGGTTTGGTCTATTTAGCATAGCTATGAGGAAGTATGGGTTTCGACAAAGCAACTCAGATCATACCCTCTTCCTTAAGCAGCAACAAGGAAGAGTAACTACCCTGATAATTTATGTAGATGATATGATCATTACAAGGAATGATGACGAAGAAATCAAAAGATTACAAGGGCAGCTATCTACCGAATTTGAAATGAAGAACTTAGGTGGACTTAAGTACTTCTTAGGGATCGAAGTGGCTAGATCAAATCGGGGAATTTTTCTCTCCCAAAGAAAATATGTGCTGGACTTACTAACTGAGGTGGGAATGCTTGATTGCAAGCCGACAGACACTCCAACAGTTCAGAATCAAAAACTTGGGGTATATCCTGATCAAGAACCAGCTGACAAAGAAAGGTATCAACGATTGGTAGGGAAATTGATTTACTTATCCCATACTCGTCTAGATATTTCTTACGTTGTCAGCCTAGTTAGCCAATTCATGCATTGTCCTAGCAAGGATCACATGGATGCAGTTGGTCGAATACTACAGTACCTCAAATCCGCTCCAGGAAGAGGACTTATGTTCTCCAAAAATGGTCATTTGAATGTTGAAGGGTACACAGATGCTGATTGGGCAGGAAATGTGTTTGATAGAAAATCTACATCCTGATATTTCACTTTTGTTGGAGGGAATTTGGTTACTTGGAGTAGTAAAAAACAGAAGGTAGTTGCTTTGTCAAGTGCTGAGGCAGAGTTCAGAGGAATGGCTAAGGGTCTTTACGAACTTCTTTGGATTAGAAGATTACTCTCTAAAATTGGCTTCACTCCCACGTTAGGGATGAACCTATACTGCGACAATAAATCCGCAATCGCAATTTCTCAAAATCCAATTCAACATGACCGAACGAAGCATATTGAAATAGACCGACATTTCATAAAACAGAATCTTGAAGAGGGAGTAATTTGCTTTCCTTTTGTTAGATCAGACGCTCAACTTGCTGACGTGCTCACAAAGGCCGTCTCCAACAAAAAATTTCATGACTCACTTAGCAAGTTGGGCGTCAAAGATATCTTTGCACCAACTTGAGGGGGAGTGTTAGCATGAGCTGTACAGATTAGGAATTAATGTTAGCCTTAACTGTAGAATTAAATATAGAAGTTATGTCCTGTAATTGAATGTATCCCTAATTGTATGGGATTTACGTTACTTGCCGTTTTGGTTATGTTGGCAAGTGTCTCTCTATAAGAGAAAGAGTCTGTAACAATTTAAAGGAATGAAATCTGTGGGATTCTCTGAATTATCAATTTATGGGATAATATTAGATATAAAAGATTCGATTTTTATAGATGATGAATAGTAAACCCTTACTTGTCCTTAGATTCATAGAATAAGAAATGAAAACTTCATTCTTTTTTTTTTGGAAAACATAGAATAATGAAAGGATTCTAATTCTACATTTTTCTTAATAAAAAAAATAAAAAAAAAACTATTGATTATTTAATATGCTATGCTTTGTGTGTGACTCGTTGGTTTTTCAAAGTAAAAAAAGAAGAAAAGACTTGTTGGTTTTTAATAAGTCACCTAGTGATGACAGTCATGTCAATTTAGTCTTGATTATTATATTATTTGATTTCTAAATTTTAAGTGATCTATTCATAATAAATATTAAAAAAATAATTATGTAAAAATAGAAATCATTATCTATAAATTAAGAATTCTCTATGAATTTCTATGTAGGAATAGGATACATAATTATCTATATAAAACAAAATATAGAAATTTGTAAGCTAATAAATAGATTAGGTGAAATATCAATATCAATATAATATTCAGATGTATATAGGAATTTGATGTTTTAATTCCTTTGAAATGTTTTGAAGGTATTCACGAAAGTTTGTCAACCGAAAACCAATTGTTTCGTCATAAACTGAATTTCTCAAAATTGAATAAATTTTATCGTATGTTTTCTTTGCTGAATTATTTTTCAAAGTTTCTCAAAACTGAATTTCAAAGTTTCTTCATTTTTGGCAGTGAAACTATGAAATTATATTATTATTTTTAAATCAGTTTCTTGTCAATTTTGTACATTAATCCCATTCGATTATTTCACACATTCCATTGTTTATAAGAAATTAGGTGATCAAAACTGAACTTTTTCTTTTCAAAAGAAATTGAAGGGGGTTTTTTTCCACATTGGCCTTAATAGCTCTTGATTATTTGCAGCCACACATTCTTTGCCCATTGGAAAATCTAAAAAGATTTCAATCAAATCGATGAAGACTTCCCGTAGAGCTCCCAAGTCTTCGGGTAATAGCACTACTTTGTTTACTTCTCCACCAGACTGAATCTATTTTTTTTTTCTATATAAGCTGCTCTATTTCTCTTATTTTCGTTATTAAAACAGATAAAAGTTTCTTTACTAGAAAAATAAGCCATCGTCTGTGCGCTTCTTAACTGTACGGATGTTTTCTCTCCTTCTGCTCTTGTTTATTCAACTTAGAGCTTGTCACTCTTCTCCCTCCATCCACCCGCTATGCCATGATAAGGAGAGTCATGCCTTGTTGCAGTTCAAGCAAAGCCTCGCCATTGATGAGTCCGCTTCATATGATCCCTCTGCTTATCCTAAGGTTGCATCATGGAAAGTTGATGGAGAAAGCCGTGATTGCTGTTCATGGGATGGTGTTGAATGCGACAGGGACTCCGGTCATGTGATTGGCCTTGACCTCAGTAGCAGCTGTCTTTTTGGCTCCATCGACTCTAATAGCAGCCTCTTCCACCTTGTTCACCTCAGAAGGCTGAATCTTGCCGATAACGATTTCAACAACTCTGAAATCCCTTCTGAAATACGAAATCTCCCGAGGCTGTTTGATCTAAATCTCTCGTTCTCTGCCTTTTCTGGTCAAATACCAGCAGAGATCTTAGAGCTTTCCAAGTTGGTTTCCATTGATCTGGGATTGAATTCTTTGAAGCTCCAAAAGCCTGGTCTGCAACATTTAGTGGAATCATTAACCAACTTGGAGGTGCTCCATCTCTCGGAAGTGAACATATCAGCCAAGGTACCTCAAATCATGGCAAATTTATCCTCTTTGTCATCTCTATTTCTCAGGTATTGTGGATTGCAGGGAGAGTTCCCCATGGGAATATTCCAGTTACCCAACCTTCGCTCTCTCAGTATCCGGTATAATCCATATCTCACTGGATATTTGCCGGAATTTCACCGGGACAGCCACCTTGAATTATTGTTGCTTGCGGGAACAAATTTTACCGGTCAGCTACCTGAGTCAGTTGGAAACCTTAAATCATTGAAAGAATTTGATGTGGCAGAATGTAATTTTTCAGGGGCGATACCATCTTCACTTATTTGCAGCCACACATTCTTTGCCCATTGGAAAATCTAAAAAGATTTCAATCAAATCGATGAAGACTTCCCGTAGAGCTCCCAAGTATTCTTTGCCCATTGGAAAATCTAAAAAGACTTCAATCAAATCGATGAAGACTTCCTGTAGAGCTCCCAAGTCTTTGCATATGAAGACTACTTTGTTTACTTCTCCACCAACTCAATATATATATTTTTTTCTATATAAGCTGCTTTATTTCTCTTATTTGTTCATTAAAAAAGATACAAGTTTCTCTTATGAATTAGTATAAAGGGACTAATTAATAGTTAGAGTTAACAACTTCAACAAAGAAAGTAGTAAGTAATTAAGGGAATCAACCTATTTTCTAGATGAATTTCTGATTATGCTAAGTATAAAGGGACTGATAATTGATCTTTGGCCCAGAAGCTCGCTAATTGATACTGCCCTCCAACTAGTGAATAGTGAGTGGAGGGCACGTACAGTCCCCCAAATAATTGTTCCAATACAATACTACCCTTAACCTATCAAAATCATTTTAATTTTAACAATTCATTATTTTAAATGTTGAAGAGCTCATTATTATCACATTCCCTATTTTTATCACGAACGGGGTTTTAAGGAAGAGGCTTTGGAAATTATTGTTTTTTTATATAATTTTTGGTATACCTCCCTCTAGCAATAATAATAATAACAATAACCTATGAGATAGTAAGTTTTGTAGTTTTTTTCTTTCCTTCTTTTTTATTTGTTGTTCGCCATTTTAAACAAATGATGACAATTGTGTTAAGATAATACTCGACACAACGCATGCATACTGAAAGTATATGAGATTTTTTCACTTGATAACTTTTTAATGAAAGCACAACAAAATTAAAGGAAAAACTTTGAAATTTGAGCAATTGTAGAAAATAAAAATCAACAATGAATCCCTAAATAAAATATATGCAGAAAATAAAGAAATAGATCAATTTTATATTTGTTGTTGGTATCTGATTTTTTACTCTGTTTTATGGAATATTTAAAAAAAAACAAATATTTGGACAAAAAATCAAAATTGAAAAGGAAGAACACAAGGGACTAAAATAAAAAATTACTTCTCTGGTTAAAAAAATTCAGTTCATCATTTTAGACAAATGATGGTAATTGTGTTAATATAATACTTGAAATAACACCTATTAGTCATTTATTGAAAATTTCTTTAAAAAAGTAGACATAAAAAATATAAAATTTATGAAATATGAAAAGTGATAAAAATATATTTAACAATTATTTCTTTATTTTAATTATATTATTTAATTTTTTAAAATGAACATGGAACTAACTAAAAAATAACAATAATCAATCAATAAATAAATATAGTTAGAAAATCAAGAATTGGATAACTTTTATACTTGTATTTTCGTAACATGAGTAAACTAGGTTTATTCTACCATTCAAATCATATATTATGATTAACGTATTTATTTTCAGTATTTAAATGATTAAACAAAATTTTGAAGTATTTAACCCAATTTCACGTTTATTTTAGCCACTTTCCAGTACATGATTACGGTGCTGAAAGCTCCTGACAATAGTTGAAATAATCATTAGAGCATTGAAACAAAGCTAAATTGATCTGCACGGAAGCGTGATGCTTGTCCAAACATTGGCAAGTGTAGTGGAAGACTTGGACTTTGAAATTGGAAGTGGCTCCCTGTATGCGCACTATTTTCTAGATGAAATCAATTTCTACACTAGCTACCAAACCTTGTACATTTGTTTGATAACTTCAAACATGTTACAGCAATTTTAAATTTATAATTATGCTATATATTGATTTAATAACCGGTAGAGCAACATCTTGGTGCTCTAATTTTACACCAACATTATTTATATATAGATAGATAGATATATAGATAGATTTTTTTTTAATACAAAGGAGATTTTCATATTGATTTATAGCTTCATAAGAACTAAGTTTTGAGATTTTTTATGTCATAGTTAATGGCAGTATTATGAATGCCAGTGCAGGAAAAGACTAGTAGTATGAAAGTTTTTTATTTTATTTTTTGTGTTTTGAATTTGATAAATCCAATGATACTTTGGATTTTTAATTATGAGATTTTCATGGTAACACACCTTATGATTGATTGTCAGGGTCAGTGTGATGGCATAGGGTGTTATTACCTGGTCATTTGGTTAATGCTAGAAAACTTGAATATTTTAATCTTTTCAGATGTTCGAAGAGAAAGAGGCTAATAGTGGTTAGGGAAGGTGTTAGTACCCCTAACACGCTTTCCCTATGGTAAACTACTTTGGAGTGGCTCTATATGGTTTATAGATTTAATGGTTCACTATTATATGTTTTTTGTTTGGAATGGGTTAGCTCCTCTTTTCAAAATTTTACATGTAAATTGTTGATATTTGAATGACAACCTACCAACATGTCCAATTTCTTATCAACATTTTTACCCATTTTGCTTATGAAATAAAGAGTGATTGATTACAAAAAACTCTCCATTAAAATTAATGAATATTTAAGGATAATTTTAAGAATGTTTTTTTAAGTAAATTATTGATATTTTAAATACCAACCTACTAATAGATCTAGTATTTTATCAGGAAATTTACTCAGTTTCTTATCACAAATTAAAGGAAGATTGGTATTTTTTGAAATATTGGTCAGATTCTTATGAATTTATTAAAATCATGAGATCTATACAAAAACCCCAAAAAATAAAATTATTTTAACTAAAAAAATACATGTTATCTTCAACATATTTAGCAATAGGCAACACACAAACATATTTTATTGTTTATTTTTATGATTTTTTCTGTAAAGTTGCAAACGGTAAAAAAAGAGTTTCTAAATGTTGTGTAAAATTTTACAAATTTTATAACGATCAGGTTTTCGACTTCCAACAAGGTAGAAACTCCCTCACGAAAAGACATCTACTTCAAGCCTTTGAAAAGACCAATGAATAAAAAAATCTGACTTAGAAAAAATAATCCAACAACAGTGCAGTTTATCTTAAATAGGGCGCACTGTAGGTGATGCATCTTCTTTTTGTACAATAGGTCCTTTTACCCAAACTCTTGTAGATCAATAGATTTCATAGTGATTGTCGCGACGGTGATTTTTTACGCGATTCGCGCCCCGCCGTCTCCCCTGGATTCGGGGGAGACAACGGCGCGCGGTGAAAATGTGGTTGTTTATAGCCTTAAAATTTATGACTATAATTATTAGGAGTCGCCACCTAGTATTACGGTCACTAGGAAACCTATTGGTCTGCGAGAGTCTTGGGTAAGGGGACTTGTGTGCAAGGGGAAGACGCATCACCCCCAATGCACCCTACCTAAGGTAAGTTGCATTGTTGTTTGATTATTTTTCTAAGTTAAAATTTTTACACTGCATTTTCCAAAAAAACATTTTTTTTTGTCTATGGGTGTACTTTACAATGTAATTTTACACCGCCGTTGAAAATCTTTTTTCTTATCTACAGATGTACTTTACAATATAACTTTACACCGTAGTTAAAATCTTTTTTAATCTACGGATGTATTATACAATGTAATTTTACACCGTAGTAAAAATATTTTTTATCTGCGGGTGTACTTTACAATGTAAATTTACACCGTGAAAGCTAAAACAAAATAATTGTTAAATTATTTTTGACATTTTGTCCGACTTCGAACGGATAATTGTAAAATGGTTAAGATATCCAAATTTTCGTTTTAAAATATGAGCAAGATGCAACATATTTTTTACGAAAAATATGATGGGAAAAATCATGGAATTTGGCCGTATGCACAAAAAACAAATACATTTTTTATATTTTTGAATTTTTTGTAATTATAGTAGTAAAAAATAAAAATACTTTTTTTGTCAATTTATATATATATATATATATATATATATATATATATATATTTATTTACAAAATTTGGGTCAATGTCGACCACGAGTGATGACTGACCCACCCTTAGTAGTCGGGCTTCCACCCCGTGAGGGGTGGAAGCCCAGAAGGGTGTGGCTGGGCTTCCAGCCAGCACCGGTGGAAGCCCAAGGGTCTTCTGGGCTGGGCTTCCAGCCATCATGGCTGCTGGAAGCCCAAAGGGTTTTGGACTGGGCTTCCAGTCCTCACGGGCTGGAAGCCCAAAGTTTTGAAAACGTGGGTCGGGCATGAGGCTCGACCTGCTTACTCTGCCTTGGCCCGCACGAACAGGGGACGCAAATTGCGTCCCGCTGTTGCATGCGGACCCGAGGAAGATGATAAATAGTGTTTTTTCAAGTGTGAGGAAATGCATACCTGATAGTACCGTTGGGTAGAGGATGCCGAGGTGATGATTTCTGTGGTGGTGGCGTCCTCAACGGTGGCCTGTGGTGGCCAGAGGAAGCGTTGGAAGCCGCCGGTCAGTTGCTGCTGTGCTCTCTGATCACTGCTGGAGCTCTCGCTGGAGCTGGAGAAGAAGGCCTAGCTCGATGTTGGGGAGGTCACAGGGAACTGTACGGAGGAGAAAAGGGCTGCTTAATGTGGTGGTTTTTAAAGAGAGAGAGGCAACGTCAGGGAGAGAGAGAGAGAGAGGCAACGTCGGGGAGAGAGAGAGCGAGAGAGCACTGCAACAGCTTTTAACCGAGAGAGAGGGAGATGGCTGCTGCGTGCTCTGTCGGAGATTGAGAAGACGAGCTGAGGGAGACGAAGGGGTGGCTGTCGTGTGCAAGTGTTTTTGGTCACGGTGC
The DNA here is from genome assembly GCA_029030765.1 of Salix suchowensis. Taxonomy (NCBI): domain Eukaryota; kingdom Viridiplantae; phylum Streptophyta; class Magnoliopsida; order Malpighiales; family Salicaceae; genus Salix; species Salix suchowensis. The sequence goes on from CM054995.1 coordinate 19,177,339, forward strand.
CTGAATTTTTGCTTCGTTTCTCCTCTGACAATCTCCTTTGTTTTTCTACGTTTTTTGCTCTCGCTCCTCTCATTTTTCTTTGCTCTCATTCACGTAACTCCGTCTTCTCTGCTCGTCGTTTTCTTTTTTTTTTTCCCTTCCCCCTTCCCTCCTGCGTAAGACCCCTCTCTATTTATAGGGCAGCCTGAGGGTGACTCTGCAAATTCGTGGCATAGGCAAATTCGTTGCGAGGCTGCAGCCTCTGCAAATTTGTTGCAGAGGCTGCCTCTGCAAATTCATTGCAGAGGTTGCAGCCCTACAAATTTGTTGCAGAGGTTGCTGCCTGTGCAAATTCGTTGCAGAGGCTGCCTCTGCAAAGAATTTGCAGAGAGGCTGTGGGTTGCCATGGCTGTATTGTTTTTACAATTTGGTTCTTCAATGTTTGATTGATTCAATTACACTCCCAATTAGTTTTAAACTTTTAATTTTATGCAATTGTAACCCCATCAAAATTTCAACAGCATCCTTAGCTTTGTGCGCCTTTTTATTTTGGTCCCTGGTTTCCGATTTGCGCGATTTAACCCTTAAGTGACCGTTAGACTCTCAATTCGTTCAATATGGCCCCTGATTCCGCATAATTGACTTAAAAGTTCAAATCGGTCTCCGAAAATTCCATTCTCATCAATTAAGCCCGAATTAAATTTAAGAAATTGATTTCTCATTGACTAAGCCCTTAATAAAATTAATTTGACCAATTTAAAGTATAATTAAGTCCTTGCACTTAATTAAATCCTTCAATTGGACCTTAAATTAATTCCCGATCATAATTAAACTTTAAATTTGTTGACGATTAAATCGAATCAAACCATAAAAAATATAATTATGTCGTTTAACTTAGTTTTTACACAGATTCATCCAACGATAAATTATTTTTGCCTTAAATCTGTATTTTCTCTATTTTTGGAACCAAAGGGATACGATTGGACTCGGGAAAACAACCAAAATTTCCACATTGATTTTTCTATCCACGCCGGCTCTTTTTATTTTATTTTTGTCATTTTATTTTATTTTGGGGAGTAACCCAAAAATTAGGTTACGACAGTGATATTAATACTAGATGAAGATTCTTAAGATTTATAGTTGTATATTATTCATGACTATGAACCCCCCTTTTACCGTGCGTCATCTCCCTCTCTTTGGGGATAGTAGAGAGCGTGAAGCGTGAAAAATAAGAATGTCATCACAACAACCCCCACATCTTTTCCTTTTATAATTAAGTCCACCTCTCAATTTATTATATATCAATTTTTATTTTGCTTTTAATTCATTTATTGAATTTAAATCTAACCCCAATTAATTATGAGTTAAGAACTACGTTGTCTCGAATATTTCATCTGAATGTTATATCTGAAATTCTTGAATTCTCATTGTATTTAAATTTGTACGTGAATTCCTCCACTCTTATTTTCTTCATTTATTTAGTTTATAATGTACACCTCCATTTAATACCTGGGGTTTACAACTTTACACCTTCTTCTTCAAAGTCCAACACCAATCTTATACTCATTCTTTTTTTTTTTGCCTTACTCTTGCAGATCATTTTCCCTTTATAAGACCAATTAGGGTTTTAGTAGGCTAAAAACTTACTGTTTTCTATAAAACTTATAGTTTTGGATTCAAATGGTTTTGTAGAAAATTTTAAGGATAAAGGAATCAGTTATAAGCATTTTGATCTTGAGGTAATGATTTATAAATTTTGATAAGAACCCTCTAGACCAATTTTAAGTGTGAACATGAGAAATAGTTAGGTGGTTTTGTGCGATGGGTGTTCAAGTTAAAGTTGACTAGGTTTGTCACTTTTGTGACTTTGCTAGAGCAATTCTTGTGTCATCATAACTAAAGACCACTTAGGTTTGATATAAAAGGTACATACCTCTATATTGGATTATCTCTTGCTTGATTTGGATGTCTGTAGCTCAACATTTAATTGCTTGAAATTGTTAACCCAATCAATTTTTTTCTTGAACACTCAGTGAAAGTTGATCAGGAAAAAGATGTAAAGGTAATAAATGGTGAATTTGGGACATATTCATTTGATTTCAAGATCATAGGGTTGTATAGGAGGCAATGTTCAGAAGTCAAATAGTGGTGATTTCAACCTTTAAGGAAATTAGAAACGTTGCATTTAATCGCCTAAAGGTGCCTCTTTAATCAACCAAAATTAGCCACAAAGGTGCACAATACTTATGGAACGACATTGTTATGTTCATTGCTTAAAATTATAGCGTTTTGGTTTTAGAATTTTCTATTTTAATTATTATAGATATTAAAATTACAAGTTTGATCCATGACCTCAAATTTTTATTTCTTAGATGTGGACCTAATTAAATTTATTGATTTTGAGCCCAAATTAAATTAAAAACACAAATTCAAATATATTTTATAGATCTTACTTTAATATCCTTCAGGATAAGGATATTTTAAGTAATTTCCATATTGATTTTTCTCAAATATCCTTTAGTTAAAGGACATTTGAGGCAAATTAGCACTTAACTTGTATATAAATAGGCAACAAAGTCATCATCAAAAGAGTCTGTACCAACAAAAAAAAGAATAGAAAAAGAACAACAAGCTGAGATTAAATACCAATTACAAATACTTGGGATGTTCTCTTAAAGGGATTCAAGCCTATCAAGGAAAAAAGGGATCAAAGTCTTAATCTTCATTAAATCAAGCTAGGGAAACAAAGTAGCAAAGTCCTTTCCTTCATGATATCAAATCAAATCAAGATATCACACGATTAAAACTTTTGAGCTCATGTGAATAATCTTTACCAATTCAATTTAAGTTTTTCTTCAAATCAAATCAAGTCAAGATCTCACACGATTAAAGTTTTTTGATCCGTGTGATTATCTCTCCATTCAAAACAAGAACAAGATTTAGATCTAACCATTAATCATAGGGTTTGTGCACGTGAAGAACACTTCAATAGAGTTTCCACTTTTCTTTTAATCTAATTTATTAATGTAATTTTGGCATCATATTTTCTTGCGTATTTATTCGATCCACGAGAATTTTGTGTGTATAATTATATATATTGTTTATTTATTATTTTTTTAAAAAAATTGTAATAACAAATACCTTCTTTTTACAATGCTTACTAAACATAAATTAATTCAAAGTTTTGCGTAGTAGGCTTATAAAGAAGTGTTTGCCAGATTTGTTAATTGATCCACCCATTAAAGGTTTTGCTTTCTAAAAGAAAATGGCCATATTATACTAGTTGACATGTCTGTTTTGAAAATCAAAATTTTCTCTATTTTCTCAAGGTAACCTTCCCATCAAAACAAATGTTGGTTTATTTTTCAGGTGACTTGTTCATCAAAGAAAATTTTATTTTATTTTATTGGATGGCCTGCTTATCAAATCAAATTATAGTCTATTTTATCAGACAACTTGCCCATTAAAAAAATTAGTCTATTTTCTCCATTTACCTTCCTATTAAAACAAATTTTGGCCTATTTTCTAAAGCGACCTACCCATCAAATCAAATTCACATCTTCTTCTTTAATGATTTTTGTTCTTGGAGACCAAGATTATTGTTGGTTTTTTCCACAGTTTAATTCCATGCAAACATATATCCTTAGATATCAGCTATTGTTAAGCTTGATTCAAAGGTATTAAAACAATTTTTGGTCTATGTTCTCTAGCGACTTGCCCATCAAAACAAATATTAGTCTATTTTCTTGGGTTACTTGCTTATCAAAACAAAATTTGTTTATATGCAAAGCTTTTTAAAATATAGGACCCTAAATCTACATCTTCTTCTTTAATGATTTTTGTTCTTGGAGACCAAGATTATTGTTGGTTTTTTGCCTAGTTTACTCTAGCAATTCCATGCAAATATATTGCCTTAGATATCAGTTGTTGTTGAACTTGATTCAAAACCTTTTTATGGATAAACAAGTCAATGAAGAATATTATCTTCATTGAAAAGGTTCTAAAGTACCTATAGTCCTATGGAGTTACAACATGTTTTGTTAATGTTCCATGGTATATGTTTTGGTTTTGGGAGGACGCTGCTTTTGATAAGAGATTTTGACTTCATCTTTTTAGAACTCGGGAATACTTAATATTATGTAATTAATAAAGTCTCCTTGGTATCTCATAAGTGTTTTGTGCAAAAGAAAATGTATCATAGTTCCCATGAACAAATTTATAAATTACGGATCTCATTAATCTTTCTCATATTTATTTTATCAAGGACTTTTTAAGGTGCATAATTAAGTCTTGGTTTTGGGGTTACCAAAGAAAATGTATTAGGCTAGAAAATGTGTTTGAGGGTTTTTTAAGGTCTTGGATCATTGTTCCTCATATGTCTTTATGAGATCATTTTTTATTCATATTTGATCATGACACATTGTTTTTTTAGCAATAACCCCTTATTTTGCTTGTGGTAATTATGGCAAAAAAACTTTTCCTTGGGTTTACATATAAGGTTTTTTAGTGGTCATAATATGTGGTGACTCTTGTTCTTTCAGTTTCATTAATAAAAAAAAATTGCATTCTTTTCACCCGTAGCTTCTTACATCAAAAGAACCCTCCATGATAATTAAAGATATTTTACTTTCTCGTATCGTGTTCTTAACCTAGAAAACCAAGGTTTTGTTGTAATTATTGAATTGATATTAAATTAAAATATTTAACTCTATTAAATTAGAATTATAACTTAAATTTTGGTCAACATATTAGGAACCTAATGGGTCACATACATTAAGAATCATTTGTCAAAAATTAAGGTAGAATGATTTAATTAAGTATGATTTTATTAAAATATATTTTAGAAAGTAAATTCTAGAATATTATTAACTTATAGGGTTTTTCAAATTTTTCTATAAATTGTAAGCTGTCTCTTATATATATATATATATATATATATGTGTATATATATATATATATAATAAAAAGTTAGTACTCTAGACATAACAATCTCTCTCTCCTAAATAAGGATTCAAGAGATTTTTCACTGGGACTTGTTAATTACCATTGAAGACAGAACAATTAAACAATTTGTTATTTATGACAATTTAGCCTTTAAAGAATTATTCAAAGCTAAAGGATATTAGTTTTTTATATAATAAATTCTTAAATAACTCTAGATCTATTTAACATAATCATAAAAACTTTTAAATAGTTTTATTTTATTATTTATGTTGTGTATATGATATTCGTGAAACGCAGCACATATGTCTTGTTAGAGTGTGTTTGACATTGCTTTTGCTTTTGCGATTGAGGTTGAAAAAAAGAAGTTCAAAAAAAGTGCTTTTACTGTGGTTCAAAATAAGTAGTAAAGTGTTTGGTTAAAACTGTGGTTGAGTTGGAGGTTAAAAAAAGCAGTTTTGGGTGTTTGGTTACCAAGCTTCTCATACTTTTAACTTGTGAAATTACTTTAAAGGGTATATATATATATATATATAATTTTTTTAAATATTGTAAATTTAATACTTATAATAATATAATGTAATTAAGAATTCATGAGAAAACAAATATTATTTTTTATTCTCCCATCAAACTACTTGCAATTTCATCACAAACTAAATCGATACGTGAATGCCTCTACGATCCCTTGCTATTTGATCAAGGAACAACATATGGTAACAATATCATTACTAACAACATTTGTGACCCAGTTGTGTCGCACCTCAAAAAATGATGAGCGCGGCATCGTGACGACTCTTCCCCGTGAGCGGGGGTTCAATGGTGTCAGGGGGATTATCTATTTTTCATAAAAAGGGGAGTCGCCACCTAGTATTAATGGTTACTAGGAAACCTAAAACTGGTCTTTCAAAGATTCTAGGGTAAGGGACTGGTTGCGTAAAGGGAAGGTTTTAGCACCCGTAGTACGCCCTACCTAAGGTAAGCTGCTTGATGTTTGGCTTGTTTATGACTTGATCTGTCAAAACAATATGTAAAATAAATGGCAAATGGGATATCATTCCCATCGAATATTTTGGATATTAATTCCTTAGGATTTATTTACCCAAATACCAACAGTGAATAATAGCATATCATTCCCGTCGAATATTTTGGATATTAACCCCTTAGGATTTATTTACCCAAATACCAATAGTGAATAACAGCATATCATTCCCGTCGAATATTTTGGATATTAACCCCTTAGGATTTATTTACCCAAATACCAACAGTGAATAATAGCATATCATTCAGGATTTATATACCCAAATAACAACAGTGAATAATAACATATCATTCCCGTCGAATATTTTGGATATTAATCCCTTAGGATTTATTTACCCAAATACCGACAGTGAATAATAGTATATCATTCCCGTCGAATATTTTGGATATTAACTCCTTTAGGATTTATTTACCCAAATACCAACAGTGAATAACAACATATCATTCCTGTCGAATATTTTGGATATTAACCCCTTTAGGATTTATTTACCCAAATACCGACAATGAATAATAAATTCCCAAAAAAAAAGATTTTTATATTTTTGAATATTGGCCAATACCCTTTGGATTTTACAAACTTGTTGTAAAATCTCAAAATGCAAGAAATGATTTTTTTCTTTGTGAAATCCATGCTAGAACTCCATTTTCTCTTCAAAACCCAAGATAAATATATATTTTTGAAAGAAAAATAATTTTTTAAAATATGCTAGTGTATTGGCCTTATGCAAGAAAACAACACATTTTTTTTAATAAAAATATTTTTTGGAAAATTTGTATTTTTTATATTTTTTATATATTATTTTACATATATATAGGGGTGAGTCTAGTCGCCACGACCTATGAGATTTGGTCTGCCCGACCCCACTGCTGCAGCTGAGGGCTGGCCTTGCGAGCCAAAAAGGGCCGAGGCTCGCCTCTCCTCTAGGCCGGGCTTCCGGCCTCAACAGGCCAAAGCCCAACCTTCAATGATCAAGCCGGCTACAAAACACGGCCCGACCCGACCCGGTGGGGAGTGAATCAATTCACTCCCCGCATGCAAAAACAGAGAAGATGAACGGTCATGCACCAAATTTTCGAGTGTGATGAAAGGCTTACCTGTTAACACCTTTGGGTAGAGGATTCTGAGGTGGTTCTTTTGGTCATTGTGGCGTCGGAAATGGTGGCCTGTGGTGGCCGGAATGGGCGTTGGAACGGCGACTGGTCACGTTGCTAGGCTGCTGCTGCTTCGGCTATCTTCGTCTCTTCCTTCGTCTGAGATGGTGGAGGAGTTGCTGGGGGTTGAGGAGTGACTTATGGTGATGAGAAAAAGCAAGAATGGTTGTCTGAGTGGTTATCGGAGATGTTAACCGAGAGGGAGAGAGAAAAAGAGGTCTGGTTCTAGTGAGAGAGAGGCAGAGTGTAAATGAAAAATGATGGGGATTTCTTACGTAAAATCTCCTCTCTTATTCTCTTTTTTTTTCTTTTCTTTCTCTGTTCTTTTTTTCACTGTGCATTGCTATTTATAGCAAAGAAGACCAACGCCGAGGAAGGTAATTAGAGGAGAATTAAAGAGAAAGGGAGGAGAATCGGGAAGAGATCACGATGGAGACAATTTGGGAAGAAAATCACGATTGACTTAGGGACAAATTTGATCTGCCTTGCTGTGATGGAGATGAAACGGGAAGAGAATCAATACGGATATGGGAAGAAATTTTGATTGATCTGCTGTGATCAATATCTTGCCTGAAAACGCGATGCACGCCGGAACAGTGATGCTATTTTTTTAATGCAGATTTCCAAAAATCAAAAGAAGGTAAAAATATGATTTGGTCCTTTAAAAATCTCTAATTGCACCCAATTGGATTTAAAACTTGATTTTATGCAATTAGATCCCATCAAAAATTCAATCTCAACCTTAGCTCTGCGCGATCTCATTAATCTGGACCTTGGCTCCTGTTTTCCGCGATTTAACCCTCAATCGACCAATAAACTCTCAATTTTCTCAATTTTGCCCTTGAACAAAAAATCTATTTTTTTATCTTTTTTTCAGAAAAATAAAGAGTCAAAAATTGGGTAGCAACAGATGCCCCCTCTTTACAATGCTTACGACTAAAGTCTTGTAAAAGACTTTAAATAGTAAGTGTTGTAAAGAAAAGAAAAAAAACAGAATGGTGGATATGGGGTCTCGTTGTGACGGGTGACCTACCCAGATAAAAAGGATATAAAGGAGGGTCTCGATAGTGACGGATGACCTATCCGGGTCTGATTATGACGGGTGACCTGCCCGGGTTAGTAGAATCTCGATAGTGACGGATGACTTACCCGGGTCTGATTATGACGGGTGACCTGCCCGGGTTAGAGGAGTCTCGATAGTGACGGATGACTTACCCGGGTCTGATTATGACGGGTGACCTGCCCGGGTTAGAGGAGTCTCGATAGTGACAGATGACTTACCCAGGTCTGATTATGACGGGTGACTCCGCCCGGGTTAGTAGAGTCTCGATAGTGACGGATGACTTACCCGGGTCCCGATTATGACGGGTGACTCGCCCGGGTTAGTAGAGTCTCGATAGTGACGGATGACTTACCCGGATCCGATTATGACGGGTGACCCTGCCGGGTTAGAAGAGTCTCGATAGTGACGGATGACTTACCCGGGTCTGATTATGACGGGTGACCTGCCCGGGTTAGTAGAGTCTCGATAGTGACGATGACTTACCCGGGTCTGATTATGACGGGTGACCTGCCCGGGTTAGAAGAGTCTCGATAGTGACGGATGACTTACCCGGGTCTGATTATGACGGGTGACCTGCCCGGTTTAGTAGAGTCTCGATAGTGACGGATGACTTACCCAGGTCAGATTATGACGGGTGACCTGCCCGGGTTAGTAGAGTCTTGATAGTGACGGATGACTTACCCGGGTCTAATTATGACGGGTGACCTGCCCGGGTTAGTAGAGTCTCGATAGTGACGGATGACTTAACCGGGTCTGATTATGACGGGTGACCTGCCCGGGTTGTAATGAGTGACTTACCTGTCTTGAGGACAAAGCAACACTAACCCTCAATTCATAATCTCTTCTGTGGTTTCGTTCACTTGAGATTCTGCTTCTCCATATTTCAAAATTTGGGGACGACATGCTTTCATGAAACCTTTCCTGTCAGGTTAGTGTTATGACAATACAACATGCATGTTTTTGTTACCTCTTTTGGAAACATAGGCCCCCCCGGTTCATTGTAGTCTTCCTTCATAGGATGTGTTTCTCGTGCTATACTTTCACGCTTGATGGAGAGACTTTTCTGTTCCACATATGGCCCTTTCTAGCTCCATTGAAGTTTCCTTTTTAATATATCTTTACCGATGTCTAAAAACTCAAACCGATATATACTTTAAAGAAATATTCAAAACATGGTTTTGTTTGATGCAAAATGACACTTTTAATGCAAAATCACATTTTTGTGATTTTTTTCTCTTTGCCCCCGGTGTGGTGCACAAAAAATATGTCAAACGATAAAACATAAATAAATATTATAAAATCATGTGCTTTGAAAAAAAAAAAAACTTGTAACGAGAATTCATGGCCGAATTTTATCTTATTGAGGAAGGTTACAAAATATCAGGCATAATATTTCTTTACAGAGTCGGAATTCACAGGCCTGACTAGATCTTCTCCATCCATTCTAGATAATAGCAAAGCTCCACCCGAGAACGACTTCTTCACCACATAAGGGCCTTCATAGTTCGGGGCCCATTTACTCTGATCTTGCCCTGGTACAAACAATATCTTCTTCAATACCAAATCGCCTTCTTGGAATTTTCGAGGTCGGACTTTCTTATCATATGATTTGGCCATCCTTCTTTGGTATAATTGATGATGATAAATTGCAGCTAACCTCTTTTCGCTGATCAAATTCAAACTGTTCATATCTGACCTTTGCCCATTCTGCTTCATCTAGTTCAGAGTCTATCAATACTCTTAATGATGGGATTTCTACCTCTAAAGGCATTATTGCCTCCATTCCATACACCAACATGTACGGAGTGGCTCCTGTTGAGGTCCGAACTGCGGTACGATATGCATGAAGGGCAAACGGCAACATTTCATGCCAATCCTTATAGGTGACTACCATTTTCTGAACAATCTTCTTGACATTCTTGTTAGCAGCTTCTACAGCACCATTCATCTTTGGTCTATAAGGAGAGGAATTCGAATGCTTGATCTTCCATTTAGCACAGAGTTCTATTATTAACTTCCCATTGAAGTTACGTGCATTATCGGTTATAATGTTTTACGGTGGTCCCGTACTCAGACATATCAAATCTCTCTCAACAAACTTCTTCACCACTTTTTGCGTTACATGAGCAAATGATCCGGCCTCTACCCATTTTGTAAACTAGTCGATTGCCACAAGAATGAACCTATGACCATTGCTGGCTTTTGGGTTGATAGGTCCAATCACATCGATTCCCCACATCGCAAAAGGCAATGGAGATAACAAGTTAAATAGAGGGGTCGGAGGGGCATTCATTTTGTCACCGTAGATCTGACACTTATGACACTTGCGGACATAGTCAATGCAATCCTTCTCTAATGTCATCCAGAAGTAACCAAATCTTTGTATCTTTCTAGCCATCATATGTCCACTAGCGTGGGTTGAGCAGATCCCTTCATGGACTTCTCGCAACGCGTTTCTTGCTTCAACTCCATCTAGGCATCTTAGCAAAGCCCGTCAGATGACCTCTTATACAAAACTTCTCCATCAAGATAAAAATCCATTGCCAGTCTCCTCAAAGTCTTCTTTTCGATGTTGGATGCCCCCATGGGATAAGCCTGATTTTGGATAAAGTTCTTGATATCGTAGTACCAAGGGTTTCCATCTATTTCTCCTTCAACTGAGCAACAATGAGCTGGGTTATTTCTGATGTCAATGTGTATCGGCTGCAAGTTTTGCCCGAAGTCTATTCTAGCCATAGAAGCTAGTGTAGCCAAGGTATCTGCAAACTGATTTCCTTCCCTTCCTAGATGTGTGAACTCTATTTCCTCAAATTCTTCAGCTAGTTTAGACAGGTATTCTTGGTAGGGTATTAGCTTTTCTTCTTTGGTTTGCCATTCCCCTTTTACCTGACAAATAATTAGCATTGAGTCCCCATACACATCTATTTTCTTTACGTTCAACTCCAATGCAGTCTCCAAACCAAGAATGCAGGCCTCATATTCGGCTGTGTTGTTAGTGCAACCAAATCGCAATTTAGTTGAAACTGGATATTGTTTCTTGTCAGGAGATATTATCACCGCCCTGGCTCCGTTACCACATACATTCATAGCACCATCAAAGTACATAGTCCACCATCCTAGTTTTCCTTCCTCAACTGAAAACACATCTTCATCAGGAAAATCAAAATCTAACGGCTCATAATCTTCCATAGCATGGTCTGCCAGGTGATCAGCAATAACACTCCCTTTTAACAGCTTTCCTTGTCATGTACACTATGTCATACTCGGATAGCAGAACTTGCCACCTAGCAATTTGGCTGGATAAGTAGGGCTTTTCACAGATGTACTTCAACGGGTCTAATTTGGAAATTAACCATGTGATATGGTACAACATATACTGTCGCAACCTTTTTGCAGCCCATGCTAGTGCGCAACACAACTTCTCAATCATAGTATACCTAGACTCACACTCCATGAACCTCTTGCTTAGGTAATAAATGGTCCTTTCCTTCCTCCCGGATTCATCCTGTTGTCCAAGCACACATCCCATCGCTGTTCCCGTCACTGTTAAGTATAAAATCAACGACCTTTTTGGTACAGGAGGGACAAGTAGAGGTGGTTTTAGCAAGTACTGCTTGATTTTTTCAAAAGCCTCTTCACATTCCGCGTTCCAAATCCCAGGATTCTTCTTTCTTAACAAACGAAAGATTGGGTCACAGGTTGTGGTTAATTGGTATATGAATCGAGCAATGTAATTTAACCTTCCTAAAAACCCTCTCACTTCTCTTTCAGTTTTTGGAGCTGGCATGGCTTGAATAGCCTTTACTTTTTCAGGATCCACTTCTATTCCTTTGTCACTCACCATGAATCCTAACAACTTCCCAGATTTCACCCCAAACAAACACTTTGCAGGGTTAAGCCTCAACTTATATTTCCTTAACCTTTCAAATAATTTCCTCAATACTTGGACATGATTCTCTCCTTCTCCGGATTTAGCGATCATGTCATCCACGTATACTTCAATCTCCTTGTGCATCATATCGTGAAATAAAGTCACCATAGCCCTTTGGTAAGTGGCACCAGCATTCTTTAACCCAAATGGCATGACTTTATAGCAGAACGTCCCCCATGGTGTTACAAATATCGTCTTCTCCTTATCTTCTTGCGCCATTTTTATCTGATTATAGCCTGAGAAACCATCCATAAAGGAATATATGGAGCTACGAGCTGCATTGTCAACTAACATGTCTATATGTGGTAGAGGAAAATTATATTTAGGGTTAGCACGATTTAAATCCCTAAAGTCCACACAGACTCGAATTTTGCCGTCCTTTTTGGGTACCACTACAATGTTGGACACCCACTGCGGATACTTGACCACCTCTAGGAAACCAGCGTTCCATTGTTTTTCAATTTCCGCCTTTACTTTGATCAAAACTTCTGGATGCATTCTTCTTAGCTTTTGCTTAATCGGTCTGCAACCTTCTTCCAATGGTACCCTATGTACTACGATATTCGTATCTAAACCAGGCATATCCTCATAAGACCAAGCAAAAACATCCACATAATCTTGAAAGCAGTGCAATCAAGTCTTCTCTTACCTTCTGTGTGACCAAAGTTCCTATCTTGAGCTCTCTCTGGCTTTCTTCAGTACCCACATTTATGGTTTCAATTTCCTCCTTAGCGGGCTTCCAAACCTGTTCGTATTGTTCTATTAATCTCGTGAATTCCCTAATGCTATTTTCATCCCCTTCTTCCTCTTCTACAGCTATTATGTGTTCTTTAAAATTCGACCATTCATTCTCAGTGCAAAGTGCAAGTGGTGTTGTGGAAGTTCCGCTTTCAGGGTTCCTGAAAGCGGAAAAATGAGTGTAAATGCACAAAATAGAAATAAAAAAGAGAGAATGAACTCAAAATGCATGATCTCATAAAAAAAATTCGGTTCACAACAAAAACAAAGATAAAATTCGATCGACCAGTTGAGCCTTAAAACAAAACAAAACAAAACAAAAACAAACATACATCGTTCATTATATTCTGAAAACCAATGGAGCTTCTTAGGTCACCCAATTCTGGAACTTCTCTCCCTTGGCTAGCTTCCGAATACAGGCAGAGGTCGTAGCTTCCTCCAGAGCATAGATGCCTAACTACGGCAGCTCTTCCTCCCTTTTTTCAGATTGAATCCTCCCGGTAATGCCAACGGCTTCCTCCTTTTCCATCATGTTTATGCTCATGGATGAGAGCTTCTAAAGAGAGCTTTCATGTCTTGAGTCAGGTTGTATTACATATGCAGTTTTTGGAACGAGATCCTGATCGGAGGAATAACTAACTTTTCTTCTTCAGGCTTCCTTCCTTCAATCCTTTCCATTCTCTTCTCCCTTCTTGCCACAGCAGCCCGCTAGTAATCCTCCTTTCTAGGCTTATACCCCAGACCAAACCTTTGTTTTGTAGCCTTCAACTTTGTTATACCAATCCACTCGACCTTCCTTTTTCTTGCGTCAAATCGGGCAGGAATCTTGTGCTTTAAAAGGCTTTTAGCAGCCATTTTAGTAGCCTCTGAGATCCCTGGTTTCCTTCTTATAGTATTCTCAGGCACCCACTCAGTATTCACAACCTTGAACGCATGCAGGTTTCCGTCCACACAATCTTCAGCTTCAATGAAAGGGACCGCCACATTTTTCATCATCGATATAGTTTCTTCGGCCTTAACGGTAACCAGGACACCGTCGGCAATGTACTTCAAACATTGATGCAGTGAGGAAGTAACCGCTCCTGCGGCATGTATCCATGGTCTTCGTAATAACATGCTATAGGAAGGATGGATGTCCATCACCTGAAGGGTTACCAAAAAAACTTTTGGACCTATAGCTAGTTCAACTTCGATCGACCCTAACACTTGCCTTGGTGAACCATCATATGCTCTAGCCATTATCACACTTGGCTGCATATGGGAAGGATCTACTGGCATTTCATTCAACATATGTCTTGGCAACACATTAAGAGCTGAGCCATTGTCAATGAGAACTTTACCAATGAGGCAATCCTTGCATCGGACTGTGATATACAGAGGTTTGTTGTGGCCTGTTCCTTCAGCGTCAAGTTCATCCTCAGTGAAATACAGGTAGTTTGAAGCGTGAATCCTCCCTACTAGATGCTGCATAGTCCTTTGCTCGATATCTTGAGGTACATAAGCCTCATTCAATACCTTTTGTAAAGCATTGCGATGGGGCTCAGAACTGAGTATTAAAGACATGATGGAGATCTTGGCAGGAGTTTTCTTTAACTGGTCCACCACACAGTACTCACTATGCTTCATCAGCTTCAAGAACTCGTTCGTTTCCTCCTCCGACATAGGTTTATTTACCTCCAACTCTTTTTCAAAGCCCACTACCTCTTTACCCTTAGCCTTTCTTTGTTTTTCCAACTCCTCGGGCGTGAAACAACGACCGCTCCGGGTCAAACCACCTATCTCGGTTTGGAGAAAAGGAGTTTCGATATTTGCGGCGGAAACATAATTGCCTGGCATTGCCCTATAGTCTGCCTCATTTGCATATGTGGGCTTATATAATACCAACTTTGAGGGCCCACTAGCTGTTGATTGTATCCTACACTTCTCTACCCCTGCTATCTCTCCATTACCTTCCATATTCTCGATCCTTAGCTCTCCCAGAGTCAACATCCTCGTGACCTTTTGATGAAACTCGGTACATTCATCAATGTGATGCCCTTTCTCGTCATGGAATGGGCAAAAGTCATTTTTGCCCATGTCGTGCTTGGTTGACCCCATTAAATGTCCAGATTGCACCAACATATCGTATAATCTGGTCATGGTCACCTTTAAAGTCGCTTCTTTCCTATCAACTTCCACCACATTTACACCACTACTTCCCGCAGCATGCTTGGGCAAGGGATTCAGATTAACATTGGGTGGATCCTCAAAAGTGACCCATCCGATCTTGATCAACTGCAATACTTTTCTCTTAAAAGCTACACAAGTTTCAATGCTATGACCTGCATTACTGGCATGGTATTCACAAGTCAAATTGGGGTTGTGCCAGGCAGGGAAAGGTGGGCGTGTAGGTGGTACTGGTAGGGGAGCAATATGTCCAATGTTTAGCAACTGCGCATATAACTCTTTTAAGGTCATGGGCAAAGGTGGTAGTTGTTCCTCCGGTTATTGATAATCTCTCCTTTGGAAATTATTTTGGTTATGTGCGGGGAATTTTGGGTAAAAAGGCTGGTTTGGAGTGGTGGGTTTGGAAAAGTTGACGCTGGTGGTTTGGGGTGTAGGTGTTTGGTAGCTTTTGTAATTTTTGTCTTTCCCCTTGTACTTGTCCTCCAGATTATTTACCTCAACTTCCTTTCTTTTTCCAACAAAACCCCTCTTCTCTACGGGTTCCATAATTTTCCCGCTTCGGATTCTTTGCTCAATCCTCTCAGCGATTCATACCGCATCATAAAAATGCTGGGCGGAGCTTCCCATCAGGTGCTCGTAGTACGGGGCCCTAAATGTATTGGCAAATAGGGTCACCATTTCTGTCTCTATTAATGGAGGTTGTACATTGACAGCTTGGTCCCGCCATCTTTGAGCATAAGTCCTTACGGACTCCTGAGCTCCTTTCTCCATGGTCATCAAGCTGGTCCTATCAGGAACAATCTCCATATTAAACTTGTATTGCTTTAAAAAGCATCTGCCAAGTCTGCCCACTTTCTAATCCTGATGTTATCTAACCTCATATACCAGCCAAGGGCCGACCCCGTCAAGCTATCCTGAAAGAAATATATCAACAATTTATCATCGTGTATGACCTCCGCCATCTTGTTATAGTAGGAACGAAGATGAGTTTTTGGGCATTCTATCCCAGTATACTTGATAAATTCTGGAACCCTGAACTTCCGCGGTATCACGATGTTAGGCAGCAAGCATGCTTCGGCTGCCCTAATTGGGTCAGATAGATCATTCCCTTCAACTGCTCTTATCCTTTCTTCTAGTGCGGATCACTTGTCATATCCTGCATGGTTAGAGAATCTAGCGTCTTGTGGTTCCTCATCTGTCAAATCCAATGTAATAGGGATTTGGATGGGCCGAGTGGATTCGGGCTGCTTCTTTGGTGAGCTTGTCCTTAAAATGTGAGGTGCCCCCGGGCTTTGAACTGCCGGTGGTGCTTCATCTGTCTGAGCTGACGTTCCCTCTCCATCTCTTGTTCTTAACGCCTTCTCGAGCATGTTGGCTAAACGTGCCACATCGTTTCGGACAGCTTCGAGCTCTTTTTGGTATGGAGATTCTGGCTCGGCCCTTTCTTCATTTTCCATTCTTCTTCTTAATCGAGTGTTGTGGACTTTCGTAGGAGGACCTATGTTTCGTAGTTGAGCTGTTTGCATGAATGTATAAGAGAATGTAAAATGTATGTGGTATGATGAATATGCTTGTATGAATGTATATGCAATGCAATGGATTTATCTTGTGGACAATTAATGGACAAACACTTGATAGAATATGGGTTTCTTGTCACATTGCCGCTAGGAGTACTGCTTTTTGGGTCGATGCTTGAGTCATATTCACCAAGAGATAGAATTTGCATAAGAGATGGGTCAACGCCCTTTTTACTGAATGGATAAGCTTGCTACATTTTTGAAAACACAAAGAGGAAAAGCAAATTAAAATCCTTCTTCTGACACATCTTTAGCCAAGGGTAGGAAAGCGGACCCGCGATTCTCGATTGTCTCCAAGAAAGCATCGGTCTCAGCTAGACTTTGCTGATAACGGATGATGTCTCTCCCCACATTTCTCGCATTGGCTCTAACGACCCGAGCGTGCGCAACAGCTTCATCCATTTGTTCATCCATCATAGACATTTTTTCAATAAGCAACATGTTGGTTCTGTTCAACGAAGTATTATTAGCATCGATTTGATCCTTGTGTTTTTCTATCAATGCTAGTTTCTCGTCCAGACGCTTCACCTTTTCTCTCTCCTTATCGAGCTTCGTCCTCAGAGTTCTTATTTCACTTTCCTTGATTGCCAATTCTGCTTCCACAACTTCATCTTCCATGGATTCCGCCAAACGACTTTCCGACATTACATACTTCTTATGCAATTCTTCATACTTTTCAATTCTATCCATCAGCTCACACTGAACTTCTGCAAATTTCTCCTGGTAATATTCTATGCTATCTTGGCATTCATTATGTTCAGTCTTCAATGCGCCGAGTTCAGAGCAACTTTGCATCCACTTCAGATTCATCTCTGTTAATTCTCTCTCAACTCCCAACCTAGCATTCTCCTCCTCAGCCATCTTCAGCTAGAGCTTGGTTATTCTTGCATCTCTAGACTGTACTTGCTCATCTAAAAATGCTCTTCTTTTATCACCTTCCAACACCATTTCTTCCATCATCAACTTGTCTCTTCGGGTCTTGTTCAACTCCATCTGAAGCTTCTCAATTTGTCTCCTCAATTCCTCTTCACTGTCAACTCTTTTCCTCTTAACAGACTTTTCTTCAGTTTGGGGAGACTTGACTTCTTCATTGGCCGCGGCTGAGGCAACTAAATCTCTCCATTTTGCATACCCTTCACTTGCACTGGGATCTCCCAAACCTGTTATTTCCAACAAAACTAGATGTTTCCAATCTTGTTTGATGGCTCTCACGACTTCTTGTGCAACAGGATCCTTAAGCAAACCAAAGAATTGAGCAATTCCTTTGGTCCTTGGAACGAATTGCATGCCCCCATGTTGTCTTATCACGAGAGCAGGAACATAACTCACATAGCCGGTAATCCCTACCAATGGAACCCAGCATCTTTGCCCGCAACTCATTAAGACATTCACTGCTTTAGCCCAAAGGGCTCTCCATTTGAAACCACCACTAGGTATAGCTTTTAGCTTTTCTACCCAACTCTGGTTGTCTAGATCTCTCCATTCTTCTTCCTCCACTATCCTCAATGGTTTTTGGTTGAACCACCAAAAATTATTAAAGACTGGTTTTTTGGTTTCAATGTGACTAACCATCCAGATATATAGCAGCTGCGTGCAACATCTCACTGCTCCTTTCCCGGCTCTTCAACAATGATTAAGTGTTATGATGGTTTCGGCCAACACAGAGGCCACAGGATTGATTTGTGTATTCTCATATTCCACATAAGCAGCAACAGCTTCTAAACTTACTATACTTGTCCGGCTTGGGAATAACACAAGGCCAAATATGCCTAATGCAATCAATCTTTCTTTCTCTGACCCAGACTTCTGTTCTAGTTCCAACTCCAGCATCTTCCATCTTAGGCCAGCAGCCTTCTTTTCTAATGACCTTTCCAAGTTGGGGATCTTGAGCAGCTTTGATAGTTCAGGAATGACCTTGTCGGATTTCAAAGGGAAATAAATTCTGTATAGGTCATTCGGAAACTCAGTCAACATCCAATATTCCTCCATAGTAGGACATAGATCTATGCTCCCAAAAGAAAAACAACGGTAGTCAGGGTCCCAGAAATGAACTAGAGCTCGCACCGCTGGCTTAAAACGTTCACCTTTGCAATCTCCATCAAGCGTCCGTATTTTCTGAAAAATGCGTCCTTATCCACATCCTGAAAATGAGTCGTTAACTTGTTCACCTCATTTATAACGCAATCCAGATTCTTGATTAGTGACAGCCTCATAGCATCGCCTTTAAGGCAGTCTCCTTCAGTCAATTGTGACAGTTCAGAACTTCTCCTATATTCCATGACGGAAAGTTTAGTGGTTGTGGCCATTTCGTTCACAAGACCTGTAAAGCAAAGATGCTTTTTAGGTTTTTTCCATTTTATGTGAAAGATATTACGGAGCATACATCCTAACGATAGGTTCTAGTTCCTTTATGTGAGATATAGGGTAGGTTTACTACTTGGTCTCTAAAGAGGGTCTCTTGCTGTCCCAGTGATCACCCTCGTAAAGGCGATATGGGGGTTCAGCAGATAGTGGGATGACACATATACCAATCACTACCAGTCTAAACACTCAGCAAAGAGTTGGGGTTTACACAAACTTCAACCTTGACTCAAGTCATAGGTAAGTTGCTAGTCCCCCACTTAACTTAAAGTTTAGTGTGTGCTCTCAAAATATTAATAAAAGTGATGCATGATGACAGGATGTAAAGATGCATGCTAAAGCTTATAAATAATACATAGCAACATGAAAATAAATAAATAAATAAATAAAACAAATCATAAAAAAATAAAAAATAAAAACTGTCAAGCTTAGCCCAATTCCCCAGTGGAGTCGCCATTCTGTCGCACCTCAAAAAATGATGAGCGCGGCATCGTGATGACTCTTCCCCGTGAGCGGGGGTTCAATGGTGTCGGGGGGATTATCTATTTTTCGTAAAAAGAGGAGTCGCCACCTAGTATTATTGGTTACTAGGAAACCTAAAACTGGTCTTTCAGAGATTCTAGGGTAAGGGACTGGTTGCGTAAAGGGAAGGTTTTAGCACCCCTAGTACGCCCTACCTAAGGTAAGCTGCTTGATGTTTGGCTTGTTTATGACTTGATCCGTCAAAACAATATGTAAAATAAATGGCAAATGGGATATCATTCCCGTCGAATATTTTGGATATTAATTCCTTAGGATTTATTTACCCAAATACCAACAGTGAATAATAGCATATCATTCCCGTCGAATATTTTGGATATTAACCCCTTAGGATTTATTTACCCAAATACCAACAATGAATAATAGCATATAATTTTCGTCGAATATTTTGGATATTAACCCCTTAGGATTTATTTACCCAAATACCGATAGTGAATAATAACATATCATTCCCGTCGAATATTTTGGATAGTGAATAATAACATATCATTCCCGTCGAATATTTTGGATATTAACCCCTTAGGATTTATTTACCCAAATACCAACAGTGAATAACAACATATCATTCCCGTCGAATATTTTGGATATTAACCCCTTTAGGATTTATTTACCCAAATACCGACAGTGAATAATAAATTCCCAAAAAAAAAGATTTTTATATTTTTGAATATTGGCCAATACCCTTTGGATTTTACAAACTTGTTGTAAAATCTCAAAATGCAAGAAATGATTTTTTTCTTTGTGAAATCCAAGCTAAAACTCCATTTTCTCTTCAAAACCCAAGATAAATATATATTTTTGAAAGAAAAATAATTTTTTAAAATATGCTAGTGTATTGGCCTTATGCAAGAAAACAACACATTTTTTTTTAATAAAAATATTTTTTGGAAAATTTGTATTTTTTATATTTTTTATATATTATTTTACATATATATAGGGGTGGGCTGGGCTGCCACAGCCTATGGGGCTGGGCTGCCAGCCCACCTGCGCGGCTGGGCTGGCCTTGCGAGCCAAAAAGGGCCGAGGCTCGCCTCTCCTCTAGGCCGGGCTTCCGGCCTCAACAGGCCAAAGCCCAACCTTCAATGATCAAGCCGGCTACAAAACACGGCCCGACCCGACCCGGTGGGGAGTGAATCAATTCACTCCCCGCATGCAAAAACAGAGAAGATGAACGGTCATGCACCAAATTTTCGAGTGTGATGAAAGGCTTACCTGTTAACACCTTTGGGTAGAGGATTCTGAGGTGGTTCTTTTGGTCGTTGTGGTCACGTTGCCAGGTTGCTACTGCTTCGGCTATCTTCGTCTCTTCCTTCGTCTGAGATGGTGGAGGAGTTGCTGGGGGTTGAGGGGTGACTTATGGTGATGAGAAAAAGCAAGAATGGTTGTCTGAGTGGTTATCGGAGATGTTAACCGAGAGGGAGAGAGAAACAGAAGTCTGGTTCTAGTGAGAGAGAGGTAGAGTGTAAACGAAAAATGATGGGGATGTCTTAAGTAAAATCTCCTCTCTTGTTCTCTTTTTTTTCTTTTCTTTCTCTGTTCTTTTTTTCACCGTTCATTGCTATTTATAGCAGAGAAGACCAATGCCGAGGAAGGTAATTAGAGGAGAATTAAAGAGAAAGGGAGGAGAATCGGGAAGAGATCACGATGGAGACAATTTGGGAAGAAAATCACGATTGACTCAGGGACAAATTTGATCTGCCTTGCTATGATGGAGATGAAACGGGAAGAGAATCAATACGGATATGGGAAGAAATTTTGATTGATCTGCTATGATCAATATCTTGCCTGAAAACGCGATGCACGCCGGAACAGTGATGCTATTTTTTTAATGCAGATTTCCAAAAATCAAAAGAAGGTAAGAATATGATTTGGTCCTTTAAAAATCTCTAATTGCACCCAATTGGATTTAAAACTTGATTTTATGCAATTAAATCCCATAAAAAATTCAATCTCAACCTTAGCTCTGCGCAATCTCGTTGATCTGGACCTTGGCTCCTGATTTCCGCGATTTAACCCTCAATCGACCAATAAACTCTCAATTTGCTCAATTTTGCCCTTGAACAAAAAATCTATTTTTTTTATCTTTTTTTAAGAAAAATAAAGAGTTAAAAATTGGGTAGCAACAAGTTGTAGGGATATAATTCTAATGCCAAATCCAGTTGCAAGTTTTTAATTCATAATCAATCAAAAAATAACAGGGTTGTGGAGTGCAACGAAGTTACGTGTTATTTTGTTTTCATTAGAAAAATACATTTTTTTGTTATTTTTAAAATATATATTTTTAAAAAAATTCGGACTGGACCTCACCCAGCTAAATGGGTCGGCCCAGCTTAGCTGGACTTGGGCTGGGCCGAGAGCAGCCCAGCCCCAGCTAACACGCAGAAGAAGAGTGAAACGGTGCGCTGCACTGTTCACGTCTTCTTCAAGTGAACAGTGTAGTGTCACTGTTCACCGACCACGACGAGAGCTTCAACGGCCGATGTCGATGGGTAGAGGAGGACGAGGTGGTTCTTCCTGTGGTGGCGTTGGAAATAGTGGCCTGTGGTGGCCGCGAGGAGCATCGGAAGCTTCCTCTGTAGAGAGAGAGAGCACTGTGGAGAGAGAGAGAGACAGTTGCCGCCGTGGAGAGAGAGCTGTGTCGTCGTCGTCTTGTGCCTGTCGTCGTGGACAGGAGAGAGAGTTGTTGTGGTCGTCATCGTCGTCTCCTACGACGAGAGCTTGATCAGCTCAGAGCTTGATGCAGCTCTCTGCATGCATGATCAACACACCCAACGATCCGTTTCTCATGTTGGCAAAAAAAAGCAGTCAATCGCAGGATAAGCAGCCAAAAAAAATGGGAAGCAATCACAGGAAAAAACATGTATTTTCTGCTTCTCGTGGATCGTGGTTTGGATCGTTTTTTTGTGGGTCCCATGTCAATTAATTTGCGTTTTGTACATTACCAAACATGAGAAACCAACTTATTGTGGGATCGCGTTGCCAAACACCCTCTTAGTTAGTGACATTGGCCGATTAACTTCCCAATTCAACATCTTGGAATCAACCGAAACATGATAATGACCTTGACTTCCTTTATCGCCCAACATCTTGGACTACTTTGTTTACTTCTCCACTGAATTGAATATTTTTTTTCTATATAAGCTCCTTTATTTCTCTTATTTGTTTATTAAAAAAGATAAAAGTTTCTTTGCTAGAAAAATATGCCATCGTCTGTGCATTTCTTAATTGTGCGGATGTTTTTGCTTCTTCTGCTCTTGTTTTTTGATCTTAGAGCTTGTCTCTCTTCTCCCTCCATGCACCCGCTATGCCATGATGAGGAGAGTCATGCCTTGTTGCAGTTCAAGCAAAGCCTTGTCATTGATAAGTCCGCTTCTTCGGATCCCTCTTCTTATCCCAAGGTTGCATCATGGAAAGTTGATGGAGAAAGCCGTGATTGCTGTTCATGGGATGGTGTTGAATACGACAGGGACTCCGGTCATGTGATCGACCTTGACCTCAGTAGCAGCTGTCTTTATGGCTCCATCGACTCTAATAGCACCCTCTTCCACCTTGTTCACCTCAGAAGGCCGAATCTTGCCGACAACGACTTCAACAACTCTGAAATAAGAAATCTCCTGAGGCTGTTTGATCTAAATCTCTCAATGTCTGTCTTTTCGGGGTCAAATTCCAGCAGAGAACTTAGAGCTTTCCAAGTTGGCTTCCATTGATCTGGGATTGAATTCTTTGAAGCTCCAAAATCCTGGTTTGCAACATTTAGTTGAAGCATTAACCATTTTGGAGGTCATCCATCTCTCGGACGTGGACATATCAGCCAAGGTACCTCAAATCATGGCAAATTTATCCTCTTTGTCATCTCTATTTCTTGTTGGAAAATTGGAAAAGCTCTAAAATCTGAAATTGATAGAAATTGAAGAACAAAAATAAAATCATAAATATTGGAATGAATCACATTCATTCATTCCATAAAATCATAAATATTGGAATGAAGTACATCCATCCATTCATTCAATTTATTCAATTGAAACTTTGCCTATTTATAGGCTTACAAAAACTAGAAATTGAAATAAACTAGAACTCTCAATAGACTAGGAGAGGTTATTGGATAAGGATAGGATTTATGATAAATCCTATTAGAAATGGTAATCAAAACTAATTAGAACTCTATAACTAAAAAAAAGAGCTAATCTCTTTAGAATCCTACAACTAAAACTTCTTATCTTCTTATCTTCAAAGCTAATCTCATTAAAATTTAACACTCCTCCTTGAGATTTGCTTTGGATATCCCCAACTTCATCTTTAGGAACTCCAATCTTGCTAGAGGAAGTGTCATGGTCATCACATCAAGCTGAGTTGGATTTTCATCAACTTTGTTTTGTCCCAAATCAAAATCAGCATAAACTTCAAATTTTGCTCCTCCTGTTTTCGTGTACCATTTCACACGGTCAACAGTACAAATATGAGTTTGAGCTTCAAATTTCTTTGGCAAAGAAACCATCATTTTCTCTACCACCTTTTGATCTTCAATCACCTTTCCAAGCAACCTCATTTGATTCATAACATCCATTAATCTGCGAGAATAATCCTTGAATCCCACAGTCCCGTAAGAAAACCAGGCTCTGATACCAATTGTTGGAAAATTGGAAAAGCTCTAAAATCTGAAATTGATAGAAATTGAAGAACAAAAATAAAATCATAAATATTGGAATGAATCACATTCATTCATTCTATAAAATCATAAATATTGGAATGAAGTACATCCATCCATTCATTCATTCAATTTATTCAATTGAAACTTTGCCTATTTATAGGCTTACAAAAACTAGAAATTGAAATAAACTAGAACTCTCAATAGACTAGGAGAGGTTATTGGATAAGGATAGGATTTATGATAAATCCTATTAGAAATGGTAATCAAAACTAATTAGAACTCTATAGCTAAAAAAAGAGCTAATCTCTTTAGAATCCTACAACTAAAACTTCTTATCTTCTTATCTTCAAAGCTAATCTCATTAAAATTTAACATTTCACAGGGACTGTGGATTGCAGGGAGAGTTCCCCAAGGGAATATTCCAGTTACCCAACCTTCGCTTTCTCGGTATCCGGTATAATCCATATCTCACTGGATATTTGCCGGAATTTCAGTCAGGCAGCAACCTTGAATTATTGTTGCTAGGGGGAACAAGTTTCTCCGGTCAGCTACCTGAGTCCATTGGAAACCTCAAATCATTGAAAGAATTTCATGTGGCACGATGTTATTTTTTAGGGGCGATACCATCTTCACTTGGTAACCTTACAAAACTGAACTCTCTAGACCTTTCTTTCAACAATTTCACACCTGGTACCCTAGATTGGCTTTGTAATCTAACCAAACTCAATCTTTTAAGCTTGACACAAACCAATTCATATGGTAACATTCCATCATCTATTAGAAACTTCACTCAACTCACTTACTTGTACCTTGAAGACAACGAACTAACTGGTCAAATTCCATCTTGGATAGGAAACCGTACTCAATTAATCAAACTCTACCTTGGTGGAAACAAACTTCACGGTCCGATTCCTGATTCTATTTATAGGCTTCAAAATCTAGAAGAACTTGACCTAGCTCTTAATTTCTTTAGTGGTAATTTGGAATTGAACTTTCTTCTTTAATTCAGAAACCTTGTTACCCTCCAATTATCTGGCAACAATTTATCTCTGCTTAACAGCCAAAATGCTACCATTCCTCTTCCAAAATTTGAACTCTTGACTTTGGGTGAATGCAATTTAGGTGAATTTCCCAGTTTCTTGCGTTATCAGAACCATTTAGAGATTTTAGATCTTGTCAATAACAAACTTGAGGGACACATACCAAAATGGTTTATGGACATGAGTACCATGACACTTGAATCTTTATCTCTGGCTGGCAACTTTCTGACTGCATTTGAGCAATCCTTTGATATTCTTCCATGGAATAAGCTACGCTCACTGCATCTTTATTCGAACAAATTCCAAGGATCCCTTCCAGTCCCACCACAAGCAATCTTTGAATATAAAGTATGGAACAACAAGCTAACCGGAGAAATACCAGTAGTTATTTGCAATCTGCCTTCACTTTCTGTCCTTGAATTGTCAAATAACAATTTGAGCGGCAAACTTCCTCCATGCTTGGGCAATAAAAGCAGCACGATTTCAGTTCTGAACCTGGGCGACAATAGCTTCAGTGGTGATATTCCAGAAACATTCACAAGTGGCTGCTCATTGAGGGTCATTAATTTCAGTCAAAACAAATTGGAGGGCAAGATACCAAGGTCATTAGCCAGTTGCACCAGGCTAGAGATTCTCAATCTTGAACAAAATAAGATAAATGAGGTCTTTCCTTCTTGGTTGGGTATTCTTCCTGATTTGAGGGTTCTGATTTTGAGGTCTAACAGGCTCCACGGAGTGATTGAGAAACCTAAAAACAATGTTGAGTTTCCCAGGGTACAGATTGTTGACCTCTCCAACAACAGTTTTAAGGGTAATTTGCCACTTGAATATTTCCGAAATTGGACTGCCATGAAAAATGTCCACGGTGAGCACTTAACTTACATGCAAGCGAACACAAGTTTCCAAATCATGCATCATGCAATCAGCCAGCAGTATGAGTACTCAATGACAATGACAAGCAAAGGTGTGATGATATTATTTGAGTTGATCCAAGATAGTCTCACTGCTATCGATCTCTCATGTAATGATTTTGAAGGAGAAATTCCAGTGGTCCTTGGAGATCTGAAAGCACTTCATTTGCTCAACCTCTCCAACAACTTTCTCAGTGGAGGCATCCCTCCTTCCTTGTCCAACTTGAAAAGGATTGAAGCTTTGGACCTTTCTCATAACAAACTCTCTGGAGAGATTCATGTCCAACTTACACAGCTCACCTTCCTTGAGGTCTTTAATTTGTCTCACAATTTTCTCTCAGGTCCGATACCACAAGGAAACCAATTCGCGACATTTGACAGCACATCATTTGATGCGAATCCAGGATTGTGTGGAAAGCCTTTGTCAAGAAAATGTGGAAATGGTGAGGACTTGTTGCCGGCTGCTAAAAGTGATGAGGGCTCGGCGGCATATCCACTTGAATTTGGTTGGAAGGTGGTGGTGATAGGTTATGCAAGTGGATTGGTAATAGGAGTGATTCTTGGATGCGTTATGGACACAAGGAAGTATGATGCAAATCAGGAGCTGATGATTGACACAAGCCAGGAGACAAGCCCGCAACAAGATCAGGAGGCAGGGCAAGAGAAATTGGAGCAAGAGCACGGGACAACTAACGTGCCAGACATGGAGACAATTGAGACATTACCATAATCAAACACTCTACCGTTTCAAGAGATCATATATGGAAAGTACAACTTCAACACAACTGCTGGAGTCATGGAATTTCACCGTTGCAAGGAGTCTGATTCTTAGCTAATTTTATTAATTATTGGATTGTTTTTTTATTTACCTGCATTTATTTAATTTCCTAATTTGTTGCTTTCCTAGTTAAAGTTTGGGTTATCATACCTATTTAAGATGAAGATTGTAAGGGAAAAACATTCAGCTTTTATTATCTTTTGATTGAATACAATTCAATTGATTTTTGGAGAGATTCCAATACAATTCGCAAAGAGATTTTGCACCAGCCTAATTGCATTTTCTTTGAGACTTAGAACCTGCAATACAAGGCACCAAAGTATGAATGGCTTGTGAAGAACTATTTTGCGAGGTGGCAACGCTAAATTTAAAATTCTAAAACTCGCATGTGTAGAACTTATTTCTAGTTATATTGTATTTTCTTGTATTTTCTTTCCCTTTTCTTTTCTTTCTTAATTTTCCCTTGTGCTATTCCATGATTTGTGTTATATGGTAAGAGTGAAATTCTCTTGGATTGCCTATTCCATGTGCTATAAATAACATGATGTCTTTCAAACTAAGTACAAATTTTAGGACAAAATATGATATAGTTCTTGAAATACAATTCTTTTTTTAATGAACTATAATAAAAATAACACAAAGCCAATGCTTATTTCATTTACAAGAATTCTTGAATTCATAAAGTAAGAAATATTATCGGAATAATATATATATTATTCATAATTATAATTTTTTTTTGGTTAATTTTAAAAATGTATCACTTTTTTATGAGAAAAATGATTTAGCTGACGTGTCAAAAAATTGGCAAGTGTAGTGGAAGACTTGGACTTTGAAAATGGATGCGCTAAAAACAATTTATTATTATTATTATTATTATTATTATTATTATTATTATTATTATTATTATTATTATTATTATTATTATTTTATCTTGGGGTATGAGACAATGTATTATTTGTTTCAGTCAATTTTTTTGTTCTTTAAAAAATTATACAGTAATGATGATTTAATTATATTTATTTTTAATTATATTCATTCATGTCATGATGGTATGATTTTAAATTAAAAAAGAGAAAGAAAGAAAAAACAGTATGGTCAGCAAGAATAACAAAATGAACAGACCTTAATGTCAATTAATTTATCTTACAAAGGAGAGGTTCAAATAAATATTGATTTATTATGGAAGTCTTGGTTTCTTAGTCACAAGTCATCATGACAAACTTTCTTTCTAGAATCCAAAAAATCATATAGTATTTTTAAGTCATTAATTTATTTTAGTTACCATCTTTATTTTTCAATTTTTTTTATTATTGATGAAATTTAGAAAAGGTGGTTTCTCCTCTAAAGATGGTATATAGCCTCATAAAAACGATAGTCACCAAAACATGTCATAAATGAATTACTTATTAAAAGTTCAAGATATTTAATTATTGATGGGAACTTAAACCCAATACATATTCCCAACCTCCTCTAAAGATACATATTTGTATGTTGTGGTGGATAAATTGAAGCATACTTATGATGTGCAATAATATAATTACAAAATTTAAATAATAATAAATACACTAATGGATAAAATTTGAAGAAATCTTACTTAAATTTATATTGAAATGAGTGTAGGAGATAAACATACATTTTACTTCTTTTGAACAAATCAAATATGATTATCTGCTTCAAGATAAAAGCGAGAAGTAATTCGTGCTGATAACGTTTTATGAAACTAAATATTTAGAAGCATACAATATACTCAATAAAAAGTTAATAGAATAAATAAGAATAACAGAAATTGGAGGAATGGAGAGAGATCACTCTTATTTCATATAACTTTATTATTACATATATGTGTTCTTTCTTCTCTAAATGATACAATTATCTGTAAGCACATGTACGTAAATACTTGTAAGCTCCAAGAACATAAGAATATACAGATTTAAATGAACTAGAAAATAATAAATAAATGTAATAGGAGAAAGATGTATAAAAAACAATACATTCACGTTTTATAACAAAAGAGTTTTTTTTATTAGTATTTTTTTCTCTTCTTTTATTTTTTCTTACTTTGAAATCTAAACTCAAAATTATTCAGACAAGTTGCGAATGTTGTGGTCCCTGCCCAGCAATATCAAATTGACCAAAAAGCATAGCCTCTTTTTCTATTTTTTTTAATACAAGCCATTGTAAACAATACCGGGGACAGATACTCATAAGTTTTTCTTGTCAGCTATTAATTTGTTTGATGGATCCTAGCTATGGAATTTATGTTTGTTGTCTTGCAGCATGTGATGATTGTATTGAAGGGATCAATTCCAATTTCATAAGGAGGAACTGAGGAGCCAGCAGATTTTGGTGGTTGGAATTGGAATTGTTTGTGTCTTGGTTTAGTGGGTTTGGGGTGTTCGGGTTGTGGCTGGTACGACTGGAATTGGTCAGTGTTTGGTGGTTTGGGTTGGGGGGATTGTTTCTGCTTTGGGTGGTAGCCATGGCGTAAGAAGTTCCACTTCTTGTTGCTGGCATGAAGGGAAGCTCAATGCTACAAGTGCAAGGGACATGGGCATTATGCGGTAGTGTGCCCAACACGAGATAAGAAATTGGCCTTCATATGTGAAAAAGAATTATTGGCTATGGAAGGAACCGAAGACGCTGGAGAAGAGGACTTCAATGATGATGCTCACGGTGATGAGGAGCACGTTGGCGCGTCTGATTTACCTAGCTGGGTGATTAATAGGGTATTAACAGGAACAAGAAAAGAAGTGCAGGCCAATCCTGAGTGGCTACGAACCAACATCTTCCATACCCGAATGGAGCATAAGGATCGTGCTTTAAACGTCATAATTGACAATGGGAGTGGCATGAACGTGATATCCGAGACAGCTGTTAGTAGATTGGGATTAAAGGCGGAGAAGCACCCCAGCCCCTACCGGATTAATTGGGTAAATGATGCTAACTCGATTCTTGTTAAACATCGTTGTTTAATTAATTTCTCATTGGGGAAGACATATGTTGATGAGGCTTGGTGCGATGTCATCCCTATGACTGTATGCCACATGCTGTTAGGACGACCATGGCTTTACAATCGTAAAGTGTTGTATGATGGGTATACGAACACATATTCGTTCAGTTTTAAAGGAAAGAAATTTGTTCTTGACCCATTGCAAATTTCAGAATTTGAGACGAAACAGGAAGCATGGCCAATATTGACAATGCGTCAATTTACTCGAGTCATGCATGAGGATAACATGGTGCTCATGTTGGTTACTCGGGAAGAAAAACAGGGGGATAGCAAGGCACCCATTGAATTAGCCGAACTGCTGGCTGAATTTCAAGATATGATGCCGGCTGAAATACCAAGTCAGCTCCCACCAATGAGAGACATTCAGCACGCTATTGATTTGATTCCAGGTTCTTCTTTACCTAACATCCCACACTACAGGATGAGCCCCACGGAGAATGAGGAACTTGGTAGGCAAATTCAGGAGTTACTAAACAAGGGATTTATCCGGGAATGTTTCAGCCCCTGCGCCGTTCCAGTTTTATTGACGCCAAAGAAAGATGGCAGCTGGAGAATGTGTGTGGATAGCCGCGCAATTAACAAGATAACGGTGAAGTACCGATTCCCAATCCCACGACTTGACGATATGCTGGATGTATTAAATGGTTCCGCTGTTTTCACCAAGATCGATCTTCGCAGCGGGTATCACCAAATTCGGATTCGTTTGGGCGATGAGTGGAAGACGGCATTCAAAACAAAAGATGGTTTGTTCGAATGGTTGGTTATGCCTTTCGGATTAACTAACGCACCCAGCACTTTCATGTGCGTTATGACCCAGGTACTCAAACCATTTTTGGGCAAATTTGTTGTTGTATACTTTGACGATATTCTGATTTTCAGCCGAAGTGTGCAGGACCATATTAGCCATATTGAGCAGGTGTTGACCGTGTTAAGGGCAGAGAAGCTTTTCATCAATAAAGAAAAGTGTTCATTTATGAAGGAGAGTGTCAATTTCTTGGGATTTATCATTTCCAACCGAGGTGTCAAAGCTGATCCTATGAAGGTCCAAGCGGTTCAATCATGGCCTACGCCCACAAGTGTGTCGGAAGTCAGGAGCTTCCATGGTTTGGCTACCTTCTATCGGCGATTCATAAGGCATTTCAGTACCATCATGGCTCCGATCACTGAATGCCTCAAGGGCAAAAGTTTTATATGGGGTAATGCAGCTGACAAAGTCTTTCGGGAAATCAAGAAGAAAATGGGTGAAGCACCAGTACTAAGGTTACCAGATTTTTCGAAAGTTTTTGAGGTAGCATGTGATGCATCCCATGTGGGAATTGGAGGCGTCTTTAGCCAAGAAGGTCACCCCATTGCTTTTTTTAGTGAGAAGCTTAATGAGACGCGCCGACGATATTCGGCCTACGACATGGAGTTCTATGCACTAATGCAAACATTGAAGCATTGGAGGTCGTACCTAATCCATACAGAATTCATTCTCTACACTGACCATGACTCTCTAAAGCACCTCAACTCGCAGTCTAAGATGAATTCAAGGCATGCTCATTGGATGGACTACGTGCAACAATTCGATTTCCTGATCAAACACAACGCAGGAACCGAAAACAAAGTGGCGAACGCCTTGAGCAGGAGGCCTCACCTGCTGCACATTTCCTCAGTTACGGTGACTGAGTTTGACAGCGTGAAGAGTGCTTATCCGGAGGATGAAGATTTTGGCAGGTTGTGGAAGGAATTATCAAGTCCAGACGCACAACAACAGGAAGATTACATGCTGCGTGATGGGTTCCTGTTTTTCAAATCACGCCTCTGCATTCCACGTGGATCATTTCGGGAATTTTTGATTTCTGAATTACATGGTGGAGGCCTAGCTGGACATTTCGGGTACGACAAGACTTTTGCAATTGTGGCTGATCGGTTTTATTGGCCAAAGTTAAGAAGGGATGTGCACACCGTAATTGACAGGAGAAGGATTTGTCAAGTTAACAAAGGCACTAAGCAACCAGCAGGGCTGGACACACCCCTACCCACCCCCGACAAACCATGGCAGCAAGTTAGCATGGATTTTGTACTTGGGCTACCAAAGACTAGTCGACAGAATGATTCAGTCATGGTAGTAGTGGATCGTTTTTCCAAGATGGCGCATTTTATCCCCTGCCACAAAACGTTTGATGCATCCAAAGTGGCAACTCTATTTGTTCGCGAAGTAGTCCGTTTGCATGGCATCCTAATGTCAATAGTTTCAGACCGCGATGTCAAGTTCGTCAGCTATTTTTGGAAGACCTTGTGGGCTAAAATGGGAACGAAGTTGATGTTCTCTAGTGCTATCCACCCGCAAACGGATGGCCAAACCGAGGTGACCAACCGAAGCCTAGGGAACTTGCTACGCTGCCTTGTAGCAGATCATGTCACCAGTTGGGATCTTGTACTTCCCCATGCTGAATTCTCTTTTAACAACTCTGTTAACCGATCCACAGGATGCACTCCATTCGAATTAGTGTATGGCTGTCGGCCAAACACCCCATTGGACGTCAACACTCTGCCACTACCAACAAGGCCGAGTGAGGCTGCCTTGGACTTCTCCAGTTATATGTAGCACATTCACGAAGAATGCAAGCGTCGCCTAACGCTCAGTTCAAATTCCTATACAGCTACAGCAAACGCCAAACGGAAAGATCGTCAATTTAATGAAGGTGATATGATTCTTGTCCGTTTACGACCAGAACGTTTTCCTCCAGGGTGTGTTTCAAAGCTTCATGCTCGCAGAGCAGGTCCCTTCAAGATTATAAAAAAAAATGGGCAGTAATGCATATGTGATTGAGCTCCCTTCTGAGTTTGGGATCAGCCCCGTGTTCAATGTTGAAGATATTAATGCATTCAAGGGCGACACATCTAGCCCACCAGTCCCAACCACTTCAGCAGACGGGCAGTTTCTAACAAATACAACACCTCGGGATGAAATTGCCGCAATCCTTGATCATCAATTTGTATCAACTCGACGGGGAGGCTATTACAAGTTCCTAGTCCAGTGGAAAAATCGCCCAAATTTGGAATCAGTTTGGCTACAAGCATCAGAATTACAACGATTGCACCCCCACCTCTTCACTACCTACCTTCAGTATAACTTGCCGGAGTCAAGTTCTTTGGGAGAGACGGCAATTGATGCAAATCAGGAGCTGATGATTGACACAAGCCAGGAGACAAGCCCGCAACAAGATCAGGAGGCAGGGCAAGAGAAATTATAGCAAGAGCACGGGACAACTAACGTGCCAGACATGGAGACAATTGAGACATTACCATAATCAAACACTCTACCGTTTCAAGAGATCATATATGGAAAGTACAACTTCAACACAGCTGCTGGAGTCATGGAATTTCACCGTTGCAAGGAGTCTGATTCTTAGCTAATTTTATTAACTATTGGATTGCTTTTATATTTACCTGCATTTATTTAATTTCCTAATTTGTTGCTTTCCTAGTTAAAGTTTGGGTTATTATACCTATTTAAGATGAAGATTGTAAGGGAAAAACATTCAGCTTTTATTATCTTTTGATTGAATACAATTCAATTGATTTTTGGAGAGATTCCAATACAATTCGAAAAGAGATTTTGCACCAGCCTAATTGCATTTTCTTTGAGACTTAGAACCTGCAATACAAGGCACCAAAGTATGAAAGGCTTGTGAAGAACTATTTTGCGAGGTGGCAACGCTAAATTTAAAATTCTAAAACTCGCATGTGTAGAACTTATTTCTAGTTATATTGTATTTTCTTGTATTTTCTTTCCCTTTTCTTTTCTTTCTTAATTTTCCCTTGTGCTATTCCATGATTTGTGTTATATGGTAAGAGTGAAATTCTCTTGGATTGCCTATTCCATGTGCTATAAATAAGATGATGTCTTTCAAACTAAGTACAAATTTTAGGACAAAATATGATATAGTTCTTGAAATACAATTCTTTTTTTAATGAACTATAATAAAAATAACACAAAGCCAATGCTTATTTCATTTAAAGAAACAATTAAATATCTTCAATACTATTGTTACAAGAATTCTTGAATTCATAAAGTAAGAAATATTATCGGAATAATATATATATTATTCATAATTATAATTTTTTCTTGGTTAATTTTAAAAATGTATCACTTTTTTATGAGAAAAATTATTTAGCTGACGTGTCAAAAAATTGGCAAGTGTAGTGGAAGACTTGGACTTTGAAAATGGATGCGCTAAAAACAATTTATTATTATTATTATTATTATTATTATTATTATTATTATTATTTTATCTTGGGGCATGAGACAATGCATTATTTGTTTCAGTCAATTTTTTTGTTCTTTAAAAAATTATACAGTAATGATGATTTAATTATATTTATTTTTAATTATATTCATTCATGTCATGCTGGCATGATTTTAAATTAAAAAAGAGAAAGAAAGAAAAAACAGTATGGTCAGCAAGAATAACAAAATGAACAGACCTTAGTGTCAATTAATTTATCTTACAAAGGAGAGGTTCAAATAAATATTGATTTATTATGGAAGTCTTGGTTTCTTAGTCACAAGTCATCATGACAAACTTTCTTTCTAGAATCCAAAAAATCATACAGTATTTTTAAGTCATTAATTTATTTTAGTTACCATCTTTATTTTTCAATTTTTTTTATTATTGATGAAATTTAGAAAAGGTGGTTTCTCCTCTAAAGATGGTATATAGCCTCATAAAAACGATAGTCACCAAAACATGTCATAAATGAATTACTTATTAAAAGTTGAAGATATTTAATTATTGATGGGAACTTACACCCAATACATATTCCCAACCTCCTCTAAAGATACATATTTGTATGTTGTGGTGGATAAATTGAAGCATACTTATGATTTGCAATAATATAATTACAAAATTTAAATAATAATAAATACACTAATGGATAAAATTTGAAGAAATCTTACTTAAATTTATATTGAAATGAGTGTAGGAGATAAACATACATTTTACTTCTTTTGAACAAATCAAATATGATTATCTGCTTCAAGATAAAAGCGAGAAGCAATTCGTGCTGATAACGTTTTATGAAACTAAATATTTAGAAGCATACAATATACTCAATAAAAAGTTAATAGAATAAATAAGAATAACAGAAATTGGAGGAATGGAGAGAGATCACTCTTATTTCATATAACTTTATTATTACATATATGTGTTCTTTCTTCTCTAAATGATACAATTATTTGTAAGCACATGTACGTAAATACTTGTAAGCTCCAAGAACATAAGAATATACAGATTTAAATGAACTAGAAAATAATAAATAAATGTAATAGGAGAAAGATGTATAAAAAACAATACATTCACGTTTTATAACAAAAGAGTTTTTTTTATTAGTATTTTTTTCTCTTCTTTTATTTTTTCTTACTTTGAAATCTAAACTCAAAATTATTCGGACAAGTTGCGAATGCTGTGGTCCCTGCCCAGCAATATCAAATTGACCAAAAAGCATAGCCTCTTTTTCTATTTTTTTTAATACAAGCCATTGTAAACAATACCTGGGTCAGATACTCATAAGTTTTTCTTGTCAGCTATTAATTTGTTTGATGGATCCTAGCTATGGAATTTATGTTTGTTGTCTTGCAGCATGTGATGATTGTATTGAAGGGATCAATTCCAATTTCATAAGGAGGAACTGAGGAGCCAGCAGCTTATGGGGAGTTGGTATCTATCGGTGGCCTTAGCCCTGATGTGAACAAGTCTCTGAGCTCTGTAGTTGCATCAACTCTGGAGAAGAA
The DNA here is from genome assembly GCA_029030765.1 of Salix suchowensis. NCBI lineage: Eukaryota > Viridiplantae > Streptophyta > Magnoliopsida > Malpighiales > Salicaceae > Salix > Salix suchowensis. Next base: position 19,212,991 of record CM054995.1, read on the forward strand.
GTTGTCAGTACCCAAGTCACGGCTCTTCCTTAAACTCTATGATTCTCAGGCAAGCCATCTCAACTCTTAATTGTTATAAAGAACATGGATAATTCCAGTTTACATTTTTCTTCATATTGTGTTCTCTCTGTTTGTTTGTTTAGGCCTTTCATAAGCCAAGAATATGCATAATGTTTGCATGCTGGATATCTGCATCAAATCCTGTAAATGAATCTTTCTTTTTCTTTGAACTGTGAGCATGGTTATTAAGTTAAATCAAACGTGCCTTAGGGTTCAACCAGTTCTTATTTCTCAGATTGTGTCCTCATCCGCAGTCGTTTTGTGTGGTTCTTGCTGCCACCGTCAATGATACTGGTATTTGCAGGGCTCCCACTTTGGCTGGAATGCTAAATTCATGACGATGTAGTGAGTGTCGTCATCAACCAAGTTTGCATATCCAAGTAGTTATAAATACAGTATAAAAATACATGTATACATTCTAGAATATATAGGTATGTTCTAGAGTGTGTAGAAGTTTATTAGAGATAAATGTAAAAACTAAAAAGTGTATAAAAGGAACAGTGGCTCACAAGTTTAGTATGTAGAATATCTGAATATACAAACATTTAAAATTTCACTTTCCCTCTCGTTCTCTTCTTCACTGTTCTCTCTCTTCTTCTCTCTCAGCTCCTCTGCAGAATTCCTCTGTTCTTCTTCTTGAATTTATCCAATATATACATGATATTTCAATCTCAACAGTTTTATTCTCAAGTTGGCTCATCAATTACTACTTGCATGCATCATCACTCGCGGGTAGATTTCATAAATCTTGCTTGACAATAGTTTTAGTATATTGCAAGATTCAAAAAATAGAATATATCAAAAAAAAAGAATTAGAAAATGTGAGTAAGGTCAGTGTAGATTAAAAAAATAAAGAAAAAAGAAAAAGAAAAGGAGAGATACACAACATACAAATATACTAAAATGCATGGGAATGTCATTGTGACCATAGATTCACTATTCTATTCACTAGAATAATGGAGTGATGTCTATGGTCTTGACAAAAATATTATTTGTGTTTTTATTACGAGGTGTTTTGGTATTTGTTTACAAGCCATTCATAATTATTGATTTTTATGAGAATATATTTGTGTATATAATATTTTCTTAACAGTAAAATTTAAAAAATACCCCTAAAATTACAAAAAAAATCAATTGTTTTGGGTATATAGGTATTTTTGTTTTATATATATATAATTAAATTATAAATTTAACATTGGATCCAAAAACTTTAATATGCATTAGAGTTAGGGTCATTAAAGTCTTTTTCTTTATTTTGTTAATTGTTTGTTTGCTCGAGGGTAGTGTTATAATTTACAATTAAAACAAGATTTTTTTCTTAAGAAATTCTATTGCCGTGTGACATGTAGCACTAGTGAATGTCGTGTCTTTTGAGCGTTACATACAACATCTTCTGGTAACCAAAAATACCATTCTATCATATACTCAGATTCCCTTCTGTCTTTTTTTTCATCCTAAGTGACTTGTGTAGTCCAAATATTCTTGGTTTTTTTATCATCGGTGACTTTCTCTCTCTTTATTTTTATCTTTTACCCCGATAAATACATTATGTTTATTGGTGTTATTATATTTATATTTATTTATTTATTTGTTAAAGTTTTATGTGTTTTCAATTTAACCCTTAATTCTTTATTTGTATATATAATGAGTTTTGATTCGGTCATTTTTTAATTTTTTATTTTCCCTTCTACTCTTTTAACAAAGTATTTTATGACTTTTATTTTATCTTTTAAATCAAGTTTATGATTTAGGTTTTTTCAATGATATTAATAGTGAATTAGTTTGGTGCTTTTTTAATTCTTTTAGTCTTGATTTTTATATTTTTATTATTTTTTTCTTTTGTTAAAGTTTTATGTGTTTTCAATGTAACCCTTAATTTAAGATTTGTATATATATATATATATATATATATATATATATATATATATATAGAGAGAGAGAGAGAGAGAGAGAGAGAGAGAGAGAGAGATTTTATTTGGTCATTTTTTATTATTATTATTTTCCCCTTTACTCTTTTAACAAAGTTTTTTATGACTTTTATTTTATCTTTCAAATCAAGTTTATGATTTAGGTTTTTTCAATGATTTTTTATATTAATAGTGATTTTAGTTTGGTCCTTTTTCTTTTGATTCCTTATTATTTTTTTAGTTTTTTTGTCAAAGTTTTTATAGTTTATAATTATTTCCTTAAAATCAAGTTCATGATTTTTAATTTTTAAATAATAATAATAATAATAGTTATTATAAGGAAAGTAATTCAGTCTCCACGAATTACTCATCCTACAGCATCAGCTCCTCCACAAAATCCTCATTCAGCAGATTCAAATCCTTATGTTTAAATTTGAATATTGTACAACTTATTGTCAGTTATAGAATAGCAGAAATCAAGGCTTAACTCAAGCTTGTAAATCCTGTATTTATACCTGCAAATGTAATTGAGAAAGTGTGTGAAATAATTATAATAATCTGTTGTTCATCTTTCTCTTTATGGTATCAGAGCTTTCCCTGCTCCAACGAGTTATTTTTTGATCCTTCCTTATTTTTTTCTCTTTTCTTCTTCTTATCTGCATATAAAATGGCCCCCTCAATTCCTTCCCCTGTTGCTATTAATGCTATCCAGCAGATCACTACCCGACTCACACCAACCAATTATCCCTCATGGCATGCCCAGTTTGAGTCCCTCCTTCTCGGTTATAACCTATATGGTTATGTTGATGGCACACTCACATGCCCCTCATCTACAGACCCTGATGCAGCACCTACTGCTGCATTTGTCAACTGGTTTCGCCAAGACAAATTAATCTTGAATGCTATTCTTACTTCGGTATCTGATTCTGTGATACCCTTTATAGCTGCTTCCAAAACATCCTCCCAAGCCTGGAACAAACTGACCAAGCTTTATGCAGTCATTCTAGAACAAGAGTTATGCAACTCAAAGAGGATCTCACCCTTATTCAGCGTGGAACATGCACTGTCACAGAATTTCTCTATTCTGTCAAGGCTATTGCAAATGAGCTTGCTCTCATTGATGCACCACTCTCTGCTGATGACATCACTCTCTATGTTCTCAATGGTTTAGGACCTGAGTATAGAGAAATAATAGCCCCCGTTCGTACCCGTAAAACTTCTTTATCTTTTGAAGAACTTCATGATCTTCTCATTGGTCATGAGTCCTATCTCAAACGCCTGGACATTAATCCTCCCTCTCTGGTTGTTACTGCACACAGCACACAATGCAGAGACCTTTGTTTTCAAAGGAAACAACCATGTCCATCACAGCATACAACCCATACAGCCCCACACAAATATGACACCAAATCTCAGCCTCAAAATTTCAGGCCACAACGATACACCCCAAAATGCCAATATTGTGATCAACTTGGTCATGTTGCCAAATACTGCCCTCAGTTACAAATCAAGAAAGCTACAGCCAACTGCACCACTACCTCTCCAAGTTCATACCAACGTTGGCTCATAGACTCTGCGGCTTCCCATAACATCACCTCTCAAGTATCCAATCTACACTTGCACTCTGAATATGATGGCACAGATGAAGTGCTAATTGGAGATGGTTCAGGTTTGAAAATCACTCTTTCAGGTTCTCTTACTCTTCCTTTTCCTAAACGCTCATTCCAACTTCAAGATACTCTATGTGTTCCCTCCATAAATCAAAACTTGATTTCAGTCCATCATTTTACAAAACACAATAATGTGTTTATTGAACTTCACCCTTCTTGTTTTATTGTCAAGGATCAGAGGACAAGAGAGACTCTTCTTCAAGGACCGTGTGAGAATGGTGTTTACCCTCTACCTCAGCTTCATGCCATCAACCCCATTGCTATGGTTCATGAACGCACATCAATAAATGGATGGCATCAGCGTTTGGGTCATCCTTCCCCGAAAGTCGTAGCCAGAATGATCACTTCCTTGACACTCCCTGTTTCCAGCAATTCCCCTATATCTCATGTGTGTGATTCTTGTTCTATCAATAAATCCCATCGTCTGCCTTTTCATAAACACGGCATCCATAGCTCTGCACCTTTTGATTTAATATACACTGATGTCTGGGGACCATCACCTCACACCAGCATTCAAGGGCATAAATATTATGTGATCTTCATTGATCACTTCACAAAATATGTCTGGTTCTTTCCACTACACAACAAATCTGATGTCAAAGTCATTTTTCCTCAATTTCATAAAATGTTTCAAACTCGGTTTAACACTAATATCAAAGGCCTATACTCTGATAATGGTGGAGAATTTGTTGCACTTCAATCATTTCTTACCCTTCACGGCATCAGCCATTATACCACAGCCCCACATACTCCTCAGCAGAATGGTGTTTCAGAGCGTCACCATAGACACATAGTTGAAATAGGCAACACACTACTCACTCACGCCCATCTTCCTTCCCAGTTTTGGTCCTATGCATTTGCCATGGCAACTTATCTCATTAATCGGTTGCCCTCACAAATTCTTCATCACAATTCCCCTTTTCAAACACTGTTTAAAGAAACACCAAATTACCTCAAACTCAGATCATTTGGCTGCCTGTGTTTTCCTTGGTTAAAACCTTACAACACACACAAATTCCAACCAAAATTTGTTCCCTATGTGTTTCTTGGATACTCTACTACACAAAGTGCTTATCTTTGCTTCCACTTACCCACTCAACGTTTATATGTCTCACGACATGTTACGTTTGATGAAACTGTCTACCCTCTGAAGGATAATACCTACCAGTCCCTTTCTGTTTCCCCCATACCTTCTGCTCCCATTATCTCTGCACCACTGCTGCAGATTGACCCACCAGACAGCCAAGCTCCCTCTACACCAGTCTCCACTGTCCCTCAAGAAGAGCTCTCTCTCCTTACATCCAGTTCAAACACTACACCACCAGTCTCCACGGTTCAGGTAAATATTCCAGCCCCTGTTGTTTATCAAAGACAACACAGTATGACCACTCGGTCAATGAACAATATCTTTGTTCCCAAGCAATTTCACACCACCATCACACACCCATTACCTAATTCAGCTGAACCAACATGTGTACGTCAAGCACTTAAACATCCACTTTGGCGTAAAGCCATGACTGAAGAAATCACTGCACTGCTTAATCATGGAACTTGGGAACTTGTCCCCCCTGCAGCCCATCAAAACCTTATAGGCTGCAAGTTTGTTTTTCGAACAAAAAGAAACTCTGATGGAACAATTAGCAGGTACAAAGCTTGTCTTCGTCGCTAAAGGTTTCCACCAGCGACCAGGCATTGATTACTCCCAGACTTTCAGTCCAGTTGTCAAACCGACAACGATTTGCTGAATTCTCTCTATTGCTATCATGAAAGGCTGGCCACTTCGGTAACTTGACATCAATAATGCTTTTCTTCATGGTAATCTTGAAGAGACAATGTTTATGCATCAACCTCCAGGTTTTAAAGATCCTTCCAAGCCAGACTATGTTTGTAAACTGAAGAGAAGTATTTATGGACTAAAACAGGCACCACGCCAGTGGTACAAAGCTCTCCGGGATGCCCTCTTACACTTTGGATTTGTTCACTCAGCTACGGATACCTCTCTATTTATCTATGCCACTGACAGTGCTCTATGTTATTGCCTTGTTTATGTTGATGACATTATAATTACAGGTAATGTCTCAACCTTTGTAGCTGATGTAGTCCACAAACTCAGTCACACCTTCTCTGTCAAAGACATGGGCGAGCTTATTTTTTTCTTGGCATTGAAGTTGTTCCAATAGCCAAGGGCCTTTTTCTCTCACAACATCAGTACATACGAGATTTACTCTCTAAGCACTCTATGGACATGGCCAAAGAAGTTCACGCTCCATCCTTGTCCAACTTGAAAGAGCTTGAAGCTTTGGATCTTTCTCAGAACAAACTCTCTGGAGAGATTCCTGTCAAACTTGCACAGCTCACTTTCCTCGCAGTCTTTAATGTTTCTCACAATGTTCTATCAGGCCCAATACCACGAGGAAACCAATTCGATACATTTGACAACACTTCATTTGATGTGAATCCAGGATTGTGTGGAAAGCCTTGTCAGGAAAATGTGGAAATGGTGAGGACTCGTTGCCGGCTACTAAAAGAGATGAGGGCTCCGCGGCATATCCACTTGAATTTGGTTGGAAGGTGGTGGTGATAGGTTATGCGAGTGGATTGGTAATAGGAGTGATTCTTGGATGCGTTATGGACACAAGGAAGTATGAATGGCTTGTGAAGAATTATTTTGCGAGGTGGCAACGCTAAAACTCGCATGTGTAGAACTTATTTCTAGTTATATTGTATTTTCTTGTATTTCCTTTCCATTTTCTTTTCTTTCTTAATTTTCCCTTGTGCTATTCCATGGTTTGTGTTATATGGTAAGAGTGATAATAAAAAATATCATAAAGCCAATGCTTATTTCAATTAAAATCCTGAAAAGGTAAGGGTCTAAACTTCATTTAAAGAAACAATCAAATATCTTCAATACTATTGTTACAAGAATTCTTGAATTCATAAAGGAAGAAATATTATCGGAATAATATTATTAAGAATTATAATTTTTTCTTGGTTAATTTTAAAAATGTATCACTTTTTTATGAGAAAAATGATATAGCTGACTTGTCCAAAAATTGGCAAAGAGTACTGGAAGACTTGGACTTTGAAAATGGATGCGCTAAAAACAATTTTTATTGTTATTATTATTTAATCTTGGGGTATGAGACAATGTATTCATTTGTTTCAGTCAATTTTTTGGTTCTTTAAAAAATTATACAATAATGATGATTTAATTATATTTATTTTTAATTATATTCATTCATGTCATGCTGGCATGATTTTCAATTAAAAAAGAGAAAGAAAGAAAAAACAGTATGGTCAGCAAGAATAACAAAATGAACAGACCTTAGTGTCAATTAATTTATCTTACAAAGGAGAGGTTCAAATAAATATTGATTTATTACGGAAGTCTTGGTTTCTTAGTCACAAGTCATTATGACAAACTTTCTTTCTAGAATCTAAAAAATCATACAATATTTTTAAATCATAAGTTTATTTTAGTTACCATCTTTATTCTTGACTCATAAAAAAATGTTTTTTAAAAATTATTTTTCAATTTTTTTATTATTGGTCAAATTTAGAAAAGGTGGTTTCTCCTCTAAAGATGTTATATAGCCTCATAAAAACGACAGTCACCAAAACATGTCATAAATGAATTACTTATTAAAAGTTCAAGATATTTAATTATTAATGAGAACTTAAATCCAATACATATTCCCAACCTCCTCTAAAGATATATATTTGTAAGTTGTGGTGGATAAATTGGAACTTATACCGCAAAATAAAATATTCTTAGATGAAAAATGTTTGGCTCATGACCAAAAAAACAATTGTAATTTAGAGAATTTATGATATGATGTTGGCCTAATACTTATGAGTGTCATCTTTCTCTTTAGTTATATCAATAATAATAATAATAATAATAATAATAATAATAATAATAATAATAATGGTGGTGGTGGTGCTGCTGCTGCTGCTGAAAATAAAAATAGTAATGAAAATAATAATATTATTAATGATAAAAATATTAAAAATAAGCAAACATTTATTATCTTGTATTGATTTAACTTTGATTATCATGGTAAGCTTTTATATTATTTTTAAAACTTGTTTTATAAATATATATATATAATAAAAACATGTTAATTTTTGGTTTTTTGTATGAAATAAAGATCTGTCTTTTTTCCCAAAAAACATGCTGCGAGTTTTTGCTCTTATTTTCTTATTCATTATTTCAGCTGTGGAAAACAATATTTGAGATGTACAGGCTTGATTTCTTGGAGAGTTATGGAATTCGGGGTTTATTTATGATTTTAATTAAAATCACTTGGTCATGAAGAATCCATATTGTATATTGGGAAAATTGTGTTTTTCCTTTCTGCAATTTTCATGTTGTCATATTTCGGAAACTCAATCTGCCTTTGATCAGCCATTTTCAAGCAGGATGTGATGATTGTATTGAGGGGATATCCGTATCCATTTCACTAGGAGGGTCTTAGGAGCCAGCAGCTTTTGGTGAGCTGGTATCCATTGGCGGTCTTAGCCCTGAAGTGAACAAGAACCTCAGTAACCCCACTTTACTATGAAAAGTTTGATAACCAAGCACACAAAGCTACTTTTCATTAAACCTTAAACTCAACCACAGTTTTAACCAAACACTTCAATTTTGTTAGTTATTAAACTTATTTATGAAGAGTCGCATCTATTAGTATTGAAGTGTCGCAACTATTAGTATTGAAGAGTAGCATTTATTAGTATTGAAGAGTCGCAACTATTAATGTCTATATATATTGTATGAATCTCATAATGACAAAGTGTGAGAGTACTATTTTCATATGTATTGTATTCTACCAAATTAGAGAGTGTGCAGCCTAAACCTTTTTCTTTTCTATTCTCTATTTCTGCCAAATTTCCAACAAAACTGGTATCAGAGCCCGAGAGACAACATGACTTCCAACAACAACAATTCCCAATTTCATATTCCCCGCCTAACCAAACAAAACTATGATTTGTGGTGCATCCAATACAAAGCACTACTTAGATCACAAGAGTTATGGGAGCTGGTTGAAGATGGTTATACTGAACCAAAAGAAGATACTGTGATAAGCAATGCAGAGAGACAAGCACTGAGAGAATCAAGAAAGAAAGACAACAAGGCGTTATTCACAATTTATCAAGGGCTTGATGAAGCAACCCTTGAGATGGTGGCACCAGCAAAGACATCAAAAGAAGCATGGGAAATGCTTAGCAAAACTTATAGTGGAGTTGAAAAAACAAAAAGAGTTCGGCTACAATCTCAGAGAGGAGATTTTGAGAAGCTGAACAAAGAAGGCAATGAGACAATCTCAGATTACTTTACAAAAGTAATCACTTTGGTTCACTAGATGAGAAGGAATGGTGAAAATATTGATGATGTTCGTGTGATGGAGAAAATTTTGAGATCACTGGATTCAAAGTTTGACCATGTGGTTGTAGCAATTCAAGAATCAAAAGATTTAGAAGAATTGACAGTAGAAGAGTTAATGGGATCACTGCAAGCCCATGAGCAGAAAATTGACAGAAGAGAGAAGGAAGAAAACTTGAACATGTTTTGCAGACACAGCTAACTTTGAAGAATTCCAATGAATCCAACAGAGGAGCATTCCAGAGAGGCAGATTTTTGCATAGAAGAGGAAGAGGAGGAAGATCATATAGAAATCAAGAATTTCATGGTACACGAAATCAGAATTTCAATGGAAGAGGCAGAGGCAGATTCAGAGGAAGAAGTCATGGAGGATACTCAAACTGGAGAAATAACAATGCAGGCGTGCAATGTTATAATTGCAAGGAATATGGTCATTTCGCCTCTGACTGTTCACAATACAGATTTAAAGACAAAGTTGTTAATTTTGCTGAGAAGGTAAGTGATTCAGAAGAACACACTTGCTGCTGTCGGCATGTGAAAAATTTGATGATAGCGGATCTAGTACACAGTATCTAGACACAGGGAGCATCAAATCATATGTGTGGCATGAAGGAAGCATTTGCAGATATTGATGAAAGCTACAAAGGAAAAATCACTTTTGGAGATCTTTCTCAAATACCTGTTGAAGGAAGAGGCCGAATTCTTATACAACTCAAGAATGGTGAGCAGAAATTCATAACAGAAGTATTTTACGTTCCAGACATGAAGAGTAACATCTTAAGTCTGGGACAGTTTCTGGAGCAAGATTTTGAAGTGCGGATGAAGAATAAGAACTTGAAGATTTTTGATGAATCTGGAGCTTTAATTGCCTCAGTCAAGATCACCAAAAACAGGATGTTTCCTCATGACTTAAATGTGTGTATGTCAAACTGTTTCAAGGCATAAAGTTCAAATCTAACGAACTTGTGGCATTTGCGATATGGACATCTGAATTGTGGATCATCAATGATGATGGAGAAACACAGGATGGTTCTGGGAATACCACAGCTCGAACACACAAACGATTTGTGTGAAGTGTGTGCGATGGGAAAGCAGCACCAAAAATCCATCCCAAAGAAGAGTTCTAGAGCATCTCAGCCTCTGGAATTGGTGTATTCAGATGTGTGTGGGCCAATTACACCTACAACAATAGGAGGAAACAGGTATTTCCTTACATTCACTGATGATTTTAGTGGAAAAACATGGGTATATGTGTTGAAAGAAAAAAAAGAAGTGCTGAGCAAGTTTAAGAAATTTCAAAATCTGGTAGAAAAGCAAAGTGAATGTAAGCTGAAAAATCTGAGAACTGATAGGGGAGGAGAGTATGTGTCTCATGCTTTTGATTATTATTGTAAAGAGAATGGTATAGCACATCAGCTCACAATGCCACAGACTCCACAACATAATGGAGTATCGGAGAGGAAAAATAGGACTATTATGAACATGGTTAGATGTATGTTAAAAGAAAAGAATTGTCCTAAAGAGTTTTGGGGAGATGCAGTTGTGTGTGCTGTGTATTTGTTGAACAGATTTACAACAAAGAGGTTGCATATGCTTACACCAGAAGAAGCCTGGAGCATGAGGAAACCGAGAGTTGATCACTTGAGGATTTTTGCCAGCATAGCTTATGCCAAAATTCAAGATGAAAAACGAACCAAGCTTGAAGATAAAAGTCAGAAATGAATACTGCTAGGATATGGAGAAAATTCGTATGGTTATAAATTGTTCAATCCAGTAACAAAAAAGGTGATCATGTCAAGAGATGTGAGATTTGATGAAGAGCAAGAATGGAACTAGAGTACTGAGGAACAACTGCAGAAATTGGTTGTAGAAGAAGAACAAATACAGAATGATGAAGAAGAAATCATAATCAATCCAGCCCCATCAACTAGCATCCCTGCTAGTCCTTCAAGTTCAGCAAGAAAAACAAAGAGCATACAAGAAATCTATGACGCGACAGAGAGAATGAACCTTGATGATGTTAACATGTTGTGTTTGTTTTCAGAAAATGATCCCATAACATTTAAAGAAGCATATCAGGAAGACAAGTGGAAGAAAGCAATGAAGGAGGAGATCAATTTCATTCAGAAGAACAATACATGGGAACTGACAACACTTCCTGAAGGTCACAATGCAATCGATGTAAAATGGATCTTCAAGACAAAGAAGAATGCTGAAGGAGAAATTGAAAAACATAAAGCCATATTAGTTGCAAAAGGGTACAAGCAATGATATGGAGTAGATTATGAAGATGTTTTTGCTCCAGTAGCAAGAATGGAAACCGTGAGATTGGTGATTTCATTGGCTGCTCAGAAACACAGTGAAGCCACAAGAATTTTTGTTGATAACAAGTCTGCTATAGCTCTTGCAAAGAATCCAGTGCATTATGAACGTTCAAAGCATATTGATACTCGATTTCATTTTATTAGAGAGCACATAAAAGAAGGCGATGTGGAGTTAGTTCATGTCAACACTCATGAACAGATTGCTGATATTTTTACAAAGCCATTGAAGACTTAAGTTTTTTGTTATCTGCAGAAGAAGCTTGGAATCGTGAAGAATGATGAAACAAGTTTAAGAGGGGTGAATGTTAGTTATTAAACTTATTTATCAAGAGTTGCATCTATTAGTATTGAAGAGTCGCAACTATTAGTATTGAAGAGTCGCAACTATTAGTATTGAAGAGTCGCAACTATTAATGTCTATATATATTGTATGAATCTCATAATGACAAAGTGTGAGAGTACCATTTTCATATGTATTGTATTCTACCAAATTAGAGAGTGTGCAGCCTAAACCTTTTTCTTTTCTATTCTCTATTTCTACCAAATTTCCAACAAATTTCAGTTATGAATCGCAACTAAAAGTGCTTTTCATGAATTGTTTTTTTAAACCTCAACCACAACAGCAACTGTAATACCAAACACACCCTTAATCTCAACATTATGAGATCAATCCATTATTTTAAATGTTGAAGTTGCTTATTATTATCACATTCACTAATTTTATCATGAACGGGGTTTTAAGGAAGAGGCTTTGGTAATTATAGTGTTTTTTTATAATAAAAAAATTTGTATACCACCATCTAGCGATAATAATGATAACAATAATAAAAATAACCTATTTAAAAATAAAACCTTTTACTCATTAAGTAAGATATCATGATGATGTTGAAGATAGCAAGTTTTGTATTTTTCTTTCATTCTTTTTTAATTTTTATTTACAGTTCACCATTTTAAACAAATGATGACAATTGTGTTAAGATAGTACTTGACACAACGCATACTGAAAGTATATGAGATTTTTTCACTTGATAACTTTGAAAAGAAAACACAACAAAATTAAAGGGAAAACTATGAAATTTGAGAAATTGTAGAATTTTAGTTTGGTCCTTTTTCTTTTGATTTCTTATTGTATTTTTTAGTTTTTTTTGTCAAAATTTTTATAGTTTATAATTATTTCCTTCAAATCAAGTTCATGATTTTTAATTTTTAAATAATAATAATAATAATAATAATAATAATAATAATACTAATAATAATGACAATGATAATAATAGTGATAGTGATGATGCTAGTAATAATAATAACAGCAATATTTTTTGTTCTAATAATAATGGTAATGGTAATGAAAATAATAATATTATTGATAATAATAATAATTCTAGTGATAATAATAATTCTAGTAGTAATACTAATAATAGTTATATCAATATCAATAATAATAATAATAATGGTGAGGTGGTGGTGAAAATAAATAGTAATGAAAATAATAATATTATTAATGATAAATATTAAAAATAAGCAAACATTTATTATCATGTATTGATTTAACTTTAATTATCATGGTAAGCTTTTATATTATTTTTAACATTTGTTTATATATATATATATATATATATATATATATATAAACAATAAAAGGCGTCGATGTTTTACTATGTATATAAACACAGATTATTGTGGATTGCGACAGTAAATTTACCATTTTACCTCTCAGTCCGAAAAGTTTAACCCACGGAACTGGAGGCATTTTGGACATTTCCAGGGACATGTATGGTATTTTCAAATTGTTTGGGGTTTTCTGATATTTTCCTTTTTAAATTTCATATTGAAACTAGTATTTTACCCTTGGAATCTGACAAAAAGAACAGAAACAGTTGGGGGTGTTTTTGGTTTGTCACATATTAGTGCATAGTAAAACTACGCAAATACCCTTAAAAAGACAAAATCAAATCCCTGGAGCTGGGGGCATTATGGTACTTTTATCCCCAGTTTTTTTCGTGATTATCGCTAGGTCCAGGGATGTATAATTTATAATTATTTTATTTTTTCTTTTTAGAAACACTAAAGGCGTATGTACGGACGCGCCAACAGTGTTTCACGCGCACGCGCATTTCAGGCGGCGCGTGCGGAGTCAGTTGGTAGTGGAATTGCCCATCCGTCGTGTCACCTGGTGCCCCGCCATGTCTTCTGCCTCCCGGTGCGGCGCGTGTCGGTGTCTAATGATCGTTGAATCGCTAGCGGACAATTTTCATGTTTTCCCTCTTTCTCTCTCCTGTCGTCGGCGAAATACTTGTTAGTCCTTCATGTTGGTGTTTGTTTTATTTTAGTCCCTGTTCTTTTAGTTTTGCTTTTATCCCTGATTTCTTCGATGAAAATCTTGATTGATTTCAATTGTGTCATTCAATTAAATCTGATTATATATGTTGGTTCTCATTTCCGTCCTTAGTCTTTTGGTTTTTGGTTTTTTTTTTTGTTCTTTTAATTTTTTTTGGTCTGCAAGTTTTAATTTGTTTTAATTTTGTCCTCCAATTGAAATTTGTTATATATACTACTTTTCATTTCGGTCCTTATTCTTTTATTTTTTTAGCAAAATTACACTGCAATTGTTTTTTAAAACTCCCTTTATTTGTTTTTTCCCAAAGTTTTTATTTGTGTCAATTTTGTCCTTCTATTGAATTTAATTATATATTTTATTGTTCATTTCGGCCCTTATTCTTTGAATTTTATATTTGGTATTAATTCATTTGGTTTTTTCGGTCCTTCTTGAACAATGTTTATTTTTTACCCGTATTTATGCATCTATGCTTTTATTTATTTATTTTTATTTTTTTGTTCATCCCTGAAGTTTTAATTTATATGGGTGATTATTTTAAAATTAATATTTATTTTTTTCCCTTTGTTCTTTTTTTTTACTGTTTTCTGTTATTCTTATCTGTTTTTTAGATCAAAATATTTATGGTTTCATTGTTTGCACAATAATAATGATAATTTTAGTGATTTTTTTTTATTTTTTAATAAAAAATTTTGCTTTTTTTATTTGGTGTAATTTAATGATTTTAATTGTTTATTTTTATTATTTGGTTATTGTAGGTGTTTTCACAATTTATATTTTGTTTGCTGTGTTTAATTTAAATTATTTTATTAAATGAATTAATCCTAATATAGTGAATTTGATAATTCAAGTATCAGAATCTTCTTACTTTTTAATGATGATGATAATTTTATCCGAAACCTATGAAACATATAAATTTATATTGATTTAAAATTCATATATTTTATAAGAAACTTGTATTTCACTAGAATTGTGCACAAATTTATTATTTTATTCAAATTTATATTATAATAAAAAAATTATATAATTAATTTCTTTTTACATTGAAAAAATATAATTCTGATCAAGATACAGTTAAGTGGCTAGTATATAAATAAATAATGAAGCCCAACGCGGGAGGCAAGCTAGTGATATGAATATAAGCCGAAGAAGTTCTCTAGAAAAGTCTCGTATCCCTCAGTGTTGCCGTCTTGGAAAGTTGCAAGACGAATTGTAAATCTAAACGACTACCTCTATAGGAACCAATAATATCTCAGCTAACGATCCCCTTTGACCAAACAAGGTTTGACCATGCACCTCTATATAAAATGGTGGATGCAGAATAACAAAACCAAGATAAAGCAGGAAACTCGATCTGCCTTTGATCAGCCATTTTCAAGCAGGATGTGATGATTGTATTGAGGGGATCCGTATCCATTTCACTAGGAGGGTCTCAGGAGCCAGCAGCTTTTGGTGAGCTGGTATCCATTGGCGGTCCTAGCCCTGAAGTGAACAAGAACCTCAGTGCTGCCATTACAGAAATTCTGGAGACAGAGTTGTGCATCCCCAAGTCACGAATCTTCCTTAAATTCTACGACTCTAAGGCAAGCCATCTCAACTTTTAATTGTCAAGAATTAGAAAATAATATAAATTATATTCTAGGGCTTCACCTAATAGTTTAAGTTTTTAGATAAGATAATTCCTTGATATATCTTTAACTTGGTATCATAAAATATTTTACCTTACTCTACCCAACTAAACTCGAAAAATAAAATACTTTTAGTATTATATTATAATAGTATATTTTAAAGTACAAAAATTATGGTTAATTATATTTAAAAACGTTTATTCAGACTACCCATAAATTCTTAAAACATATATTTCATATGAATGAAAACATTAAAAGAAACTAAAATAATTGGTGTTTTTATTATGCAAAACTGTATTGTAGTTAAGACTCAGTACTATATTAAAAAACATATTTTAATATAAGAATATAAATTATTAAGTAATGTTAAATAAATGGTTTTATATTGTTTTTAAATTATATATTTTATTACAGCTTTTATTTCCATCAACCTTTTTGGATCCAGCTTGATGGGGAGAATATTGGAAGCTGTCAAATGGTTTATTAGCGTGTGTCCTTGGATATTGCTGTTCTCATTGTGTATTACAGCTCTCTGCATTGTTGCTCCTTGGATATTGCTGCTCTCCCCGTATACAGCAGCTATCTGCATTGTTGCTCCTTGGATATTGCTTTTCTTCCTGGATAATAGTCTTCCTTCCTATGCTGTAATTAGAATCCCTGTGTATATTACGAAGAGCTAGTCCTCGTTATTGTAAGTTTTTCAATTGAGCTTCTATTTCTTGTAGAAATCTTCAATTGATTGTTTGGTTTTAATCTGCAGGTGTTCTGCTTTAATTTTGAAAGAAAGGAAGGATACGACAAGAGCTTTGGGAAGAGATGGTTCTACTGAGCAGATGAGTATTTTTCAATGTATATTGCAGTTAATTTGTTTGATGAATTTCCTGCTTATATACTGCAGAAAAACCCATGCATTACACATGTTTGTATCCATCTGTAACAAAGTTACAACTAACTAGAGAAGTCAAGTTGATCTTCTCTTCTTACAATTGAGTTAGTTACAACTGAAAAATGCACGACAACAGAATCTATGCTTGTCAACTCTGCTCCTGCCTTTTCTACTTCTGTTGATGAGTTTGATATCCACGTAAGCAGCTTAAACATCAACAGTTATATAATCCTCTGCTGTACTGTAATGAAAACACCACAGAAAAATACAACATCAACTCTTGTAATATTCAACAGAAACCTAGTACATTTGTTTCATAACTTCAAGGCACTGAGGAATTTTCAGTGGACGACATGGAGTTGGAGGATGCTTCTGTTCTCGTATGAGAGGAACGCTCTGATACCATAAAAGAATTACACAAGTGATTTGGTAAATAATTTGCGTATTTGCATTACAGTGTTCATCTCTTTATATAGTACAAGACAGTAGCTAATTAAGGAATGTTAACAGTGACACCAGAATCAGAGGGATATTGACAGAGAGGATCATGGCTGATTGACAGAAAGTAAATCATGGTGGTGCATTATTTACGTGGGTTCCCTTATAGAGTTAAAGTATTATGGTAGAGCAGCTTGTAGACATTATGACCAAGCCTCTGAAGATGGAGAGTTTTGTGAAGCTTCAAGAGCTGCTGGGAATGAAGTTTCTGGTTGAGATAAACTGATTGTTTTTGGCAATATCATTTTAGTAGAGGAAATGTTAGAGACATTTTTTAAGTTTAAGATAACTAGAGTTTATAGTGTGTTAGGTCTCTAGTTTGAATCTGCCAATAACTCCTAATATTGAGGAGCTAGTTTTAGTGTTTGATTGCTTCCTAGTTGTTTACCATGATATTTATGATTGTTAAGCCAATTCCCTTCCATTCAATTTTGTTGTGTTTAAATGTTTTTTCTCCAACCTAACATGGGCAATAGACTAGTGATCTCCAAGTGTGATTTTTATGTTTTGAATGCTTCTACCAGTATAAACAAACCGTAGAAAGGAAGATCAAATATGCTAAGCATGAGTGACCTCCATTTCTATGCATTCTCAAAACAGAATGAAGCCCGAGCCTCTCTGTTTCTTGAAAGTAATCACCAAGAAAATGAGGGTAAGCGTATACCAAATTTGGATTAGACCATTTCTTATTGTGTAAAATCATCGCTAGCAAGCAACAATAAGATGGTACAGGTATAATTAAATTTCGTACGAGGCAAGACAAATGCAGCAATCCTATTAGGGAAGATGACAGTAGGAACATCAGTCAGGCCAAGGTTTGATAGAGCAAAATACAA
The DNA here is from genome assembly GCA_029030765.1 of Salix suchowensis. Lineage (NCBI taxonomy): Eukaryota > Viridiplantae > Streptophyta > Magnoliopsida > Malpighiales > Salicaceae > Salix > Salix suchowensis. The sequence continues at coordinate 19,230,515 of CM054995.1, forward strand.
AAGATATACAAACAAAATTGCAATATGAAATGCCTAATATATGGAAATCTCTAAACAAAGTACACAAAAGAAAACAATAAGAAATATGTGACATCTGTTTCCATATCTCGAAACAGAGCTGTTCCTGTTTTCAAATCTAACTCATTCATAATCGATCATGCAGCCAAAGAAAAGACGTGAACACGAAGGAAATTAACCATGACAAGGAGGGAAATTATTTTGTAAACGAGCTCTACATTCTAAACTTGCATACAAACTGATGGATTTTAAATTTTGGAAACAATTTAATATAAATTTTATCTGTAATAATCACTGTGTTAAAAACAGCGTAAAGTATATAGCTGAAGACTACGATTGCAACAAATCATTCTACAAAATTAGTAGCATATGTTTTCAAGTGCGAAGACTTTAAAATATTGCGTAATATCTTTCGATCATGGCAATGAATGTAAGATCTTGGTGTTACTATGAAGTTCATTCATCATATTATTTTCATTTCAATTGCCCTCTAGGAACAGTAAACTATTTAGTATCAGAGTGATCAATTCCTTGACCCCATTATTGTTGAAGTTTTGATTCTTTGTTTGATTGTGTTTATTTGATGATTTGCAGGTTGCTTGTTGATTTGGGAGAGAAAGAGAAGAACTTTGTACTGAGAACAGAGAAAAAAATGCAGAAGAAGGTAAGTGTTCTTGTATATATTTTTCACAAATGAACTGTTTGACAAAAGTCACTTTTATACACTTTGGGGAAGAGCACACGTTTTGTGTGTGATCTTGACAGCCTGTAACCACAAAATATCTAGAAGAGTATTCAATTGTTCTTTTCTCTTCTTAGTTACAAATACACCAGAATTGAACACAAGACTTGCATGCTTCATAACAGAATGTAACTGCCTCTTCTTCTTCTTCTTCTTCTTCAGTGCACTTGTTAACTCTTCTGCATTTGTCTTCTCTGTTAATCCAGCTCAGCAACTTACTTTCCAACAATTATTTAGTTCACTAGCTGATGAAAATTGAACCTCTTTTTTTTTTAGCCCTTTACGAAGGGGATTTGATAACTATTCAATATTTGCAGCCACACATTCCCTGCACTCCGAAAAATCTAAACAGAAACATTAACATTGTTTTCAATCAAACACATGGTAATGCTTCTAAACCGTTCTGTTTAAAGTCTTCGACCCATCTCCCACGTTTATCTTAATCACTGTCTCTTGTTAGTAAACCCTTACTTGTCTTTAGATTCATAGAATAAGAAATGAAAACTTCATTCTTTTTTTTTTTTGGAAAACAAAGAATAATGAAAGGATTCTAATTCTACATGGTTGAATAAAATAAAATAAAAAACTATTGATTATTTAATATGTTATGCTTTGTGTGTGACTCGTTGGTTTTTCAAAGGTAAAAAAAAAATACTTGGTGGTTTTTAATAAGTCCCCTAGTGATGATAGTCGTGTCAATTTAGTCTTGATATAACAAAATAATTTAGTCTTGATTATTATATTATTTGTCTAAATTTTAAGTGATCTACTCATAATAAAAACAGGCTAATTGTTATAACATTAAAAAAACATTATCTAAAAATAGACTAGAACTAAAAACAGAAACAATTATCTACAAATTTCTATATAGAGATAGGAAACATAATTATCTATGAATTTCTATGTAGAAATAGGAATTTGACGTTTCGATTCCTTTCAAATGTTTTTTAATATAGAAGTTTCTCTCCCCGTTTCTTCATTTTTGACCGTGATATCAAGGAAATAAATGAAAGAGTTCAATCGGCTAATTTCCACACAGCCGTTACCAAGAATCATGCTTCATTACTTCATAATATATCTTTTATTAGCTGCATATATTTCATTAAATGTGATTGTAATTAGCTGTTAGTGAATCCTTTTGTATACCTAAGGTTAGGCTAGCCGTTATTGCCTTTGTAAGCTCATCTTTGTGTATAAATTGTAATGATTGTTGATCAGTAAAATACAAGACATTTTTACAACAATTATTCAGCTTCTATATGGTATCAGAGCATCTTACACTCTAACGAGTAATATCCTTCCATACCTCTGCCATGGCTGCATCATCTTCCTCCACCACCGACTCACAAATCATCACACTCAATTCCACAACCACAATCAACGAGAAACTCACCCCTTCCACTTTCCCACAATGGAGAGCCCAATTTGAGGCACTACTCATTGGCTACGATCTCATCGACTTTGTAAATGGTGAAAAAAAATGTCCTGCAATTGATTCCACAACTGCACACTCCCACTGGGTGCGCCAAGACAAATTAATCCTTCACACTATCCTTGCATCCACATCCACTACAATTACCCCACTGCTAGCCGCTTGCAAGACCTCTCATGAGGCATGGACATCCCTGCATCGCCTTTATGCAGGAAAATCACGAACACGAGCGATGCAACTCAAGGAAGATCTGACCTTGTGCACTCGTGGAAACCGAACTGTAACTGAGTTCCTTCAAGCCGTGAAAATGATTGCTGATGAACTTGCAATCATCGACCACTCAGTCACTGATGATGACTTAACACTCTATATTCTGAATGGACTGGGTCTAGAGTTTAGAGAAATTGCTGCCCCCATCCGTGCCCGCGAAACCTCTCTGAAATTTGAAGAACTCCACGATTTGCTTGTTGGACATGAGAGCTATCTCCGCAGGCTGAACAATCACCAACCCACGAGCTTTATTCCCACTGCAAACTACACCCATCGACAAGGAGGAGCTTCTGGTCACCAACATCACAGCTCGCACTCGGGAAATTATCCCAATCGCCAACCACGGTCTTCCAGCCAGTACAAACACAGTCCTCGACCAAATTTCACCAGAACCAGAAATGCAAATGGGTATCAAAGAAATGGCTACTCAAGCACGGGGCCAAGTTACTCAAATGCTGGGCCACATGGGCCTTCAAATTCGGGCCACCGAAAATTTCAGCCTAAATGCCAACTATGTGACCAAATGGGCCATACGGCCAAATTTTGCCCAAAGATGACTTCTGGAGATTTTTCGGCAAATTGTACAGCCTCTCAAGACAAAAACCATCAGTGGCTTGTTGACACTGCGGCATCTCATAATATAATTCCCAATTTCTCAAAACTATCAATTCACTCTGAATATGATGGTACCGATGAAGTGGTAATCGGTGATGGAACAGGTTTGCCCGTATCTCATGTTGGATCCTTATCCTTACCATCGCAAAACCGTACTTTTCATTTACAAAATACTCTTTGTGTTCCCACTATTCAAAAAAATCTTATTTCCGTTCATCACTTTACCAAAAATAATGGAGTTTATCTAATATTTCATCCTGATTATTTTTTGGTGAAGGATCGGATCACGGGGGCGACACTTCTCAAAGGCGCATGTGAAGATGGTGTGTACCCATTTCCGGAAAATTCCTCATTATCGTCCAAAAAGGTGGTGGCCTATGTTCACAATCGTACTACTTTCGATGGGTGACACAAACGACTTGGACATCCATCGTCCAAATTAGTCACTCATTTAATCCATACCTTCTCCTTACCAACAAATAAAAATGATCATGTATCCCCTTGTATTTCTTGCTCCTAAAATAAAGCTCACCGCCAACCCTTCAATAACCATGGTCTCACTAGCACTGCTCCCATTGAATTAATTTATACCGATGTTTGGGGTCCATCTCATGAAACTGGAATTGAAGGGTCAAAATACTATTTCATTTTCATTGATCACTTTACCAAATACATTTGGTTATACCCCATGACACACAAATCCAATGTCCATAAAATTTTTCCACAATTTCGAAATCTTGTTGAAAATCAATTTAGCACCAAAATTAAGAGTCTTTACTCTGATAATGGTGGAGAATACATTGGTCTAAAACCCTATCTCTTTGTTCATGGAATCAGTCACTATACCACAGCCCCCCATACCCCACAACAAAACGGTATGTCCGAAAGACATCATAGGCATCTTGTTGAAACCGGTCTCACTCTACTCACTGATGCCCATATGCCTTTGTCATTTTGGCCATATGCGTTTCAAACCGCAGCCTACCTTATTAATAGGATGCCCACTGCAACTTTACAAAACCAGTCTCCAATTCAAAAATTATTTAATCGTCCGCCGAATTACCTCAAACTCAAGCAATTCGGCTGTCTTTGCTTCCCTTTTACCAAACCTTATAATCACCATAAACTTGAGCCCAAAGCCCAACCATGCACATTTGTGGGCTACTCTCTTTCTCAAAATGCCTACCTATGCCTTGAGCCCAACTCCAACCGAATTTTTCACTCCAGACATGTGCTATTCCATGAAACCCATTACCCATTTCAGAAATCCCAATTCGGCAGCCCAATCCCTAAATTCCCCTCTCCAGACAACGCCACCTCCTCCGTTCCAATCCTGCTTCCCCGTGTCATACCAGCTCCGCCGGACACCTCCTCTCTGGAATCGGGTACTACCATCTCTCCATCACCTGCGGCTACGTCATCTCCGGAACCATCTTCTCACCAGGTAAGTAATCTCCATCCTTCGTCTTTACCTTCATCATCACCCACTATACCTGCAACTTCGCATGCTGCCCCAAACCGAATGATCACTAGGTCCATGAATAACATTTACAAACCCAAGAAATCATTTGTAGTTACCAAACATCCAGTTCCCTCTTCCCTGGAACCAACATGTGTGACGGCTGCCATCACTGATTATCGATGGCGTGATGCTATGTCATCTGAGTTAACTGCCTTGATGAGTCATAATACATGGCAATTAGTCCCTCCTCCAGATAATTGTAATATTGTGGGTTGTAAATGGGTATATAGAGTCAAAAGGCATGCCGATGGTTCTGTTGATAGGTTCAAAGCCAGACTTGTGGCCAAAGGCTTTAATCAACGCCCGGGTCTAGATTACACAGAGACGTTTAGTCCTGTTGTTAAACCTGTTACCATCCGAATTGTTCTAACTCTGGCTGTTATGAATGGGTGGTCACTAAGGCAATTAGATGTTAATAATGCCTTCCTTCATGGGCATCTTAGTGAGAAAGTCTATATGCAACAACCTCCTGGGTTCAGAAGCTTAGAATACCCAAATCATGTGTGCTGCCTTACCAAAGCCATTTATGGCCTAAAACAAGCCCCTCGGGCTTAATTCTCTGCTCTCAAACAAGCACTGCTTGCATTCGGCTTCTTGAATGCTAAGTCCGACACTTCATTATTTATATTTCAGAATGGAGACATAACTGCTTATTGTCTTGTGTATGTTGACGATTTAATTTTGACAGGAAATAATGCAGATTTTGTTGCTAGTATTATTACTAAACTTGGACACAAATTTTCAATCAAGGATTTGGGGTCTTTGCATTTTTTCCTTGGTATGGAAGTCATCCCCACACCTGAAGGGCTGTTTCTCACTCAGCATAAGTACATCCGAGAGCTATTAGCTAAAGCTAATATGGAAGGTGCCAAGGATGTCACCACCCCACTCTCCACCTCGACACCTCTTCATCTAGCTGATGGCTCTGCATCTGTCAATCCCACTGAATATCGCAGCATGATAGGAGCCCTTCAATACCTGTCATTCACCAGACCTGACATCAGTTTTGCAGTCAACAAACTCTCCCAGTTCATGCACAGTCCTACTCAAAATCATTGGACAGCCACCAAGCGCCTGCTACGGTACCTCAAGAACACCATTTTCCATGGAATCACCATTCACAAAGCATCCACACCAGCCCTCACTTGCTTCTCGGATGCTGACTGGGCTGGGAATCTAGACGACAGGAAGTCCACCTCAGCCTATCTCATCTTCCTTGGCAGAACACCCATATCATGGAGCTCCAAAAAGCAGCGTGCTACAGCTAGATCGTCAACTGAGGCTGAGTACAGGGCCCTTGTTACAGCTGCCTCCGAATCAATGTGGCTGCTATCTCTTCTTCAAGAACTGAATGTCAACCTGTCACAGTCACCACTACTACTATGTGACAACTTGGGAGCCACACACTTAAGCTTCAATCCGGTCCAACACTCACGGATGAAGCATATTCAACTTGATGTGCATTTTGTGCGTGACTTGGTTGCGAAGAAGCTGCTTAATGTTCGACATGTTCACACACATGATCAGCTTGCTGATTTGCTTACCAAGCCCCTGTCAAAGCAAAGGACATCTGAACTATGCACCAAGATCGGCCTATCCGATGGTAGCCCGTTCTTGCGGGGGCGTATCAAGGAAATAAATGAAAGAGTTCAATCGGCTAATTTCCACACAGCCGTTACCAAGAATCATGCTTCCATTACTTCATAATATATCTTTTATTAGCTGCATATATTTCATTAAATGTGATTGTAATTAGCTGTTAGTGAATCCTTTTGTATACCTAAGGTTAGGCTAGCCGTTATTGCCTTTGTAAGCTCATCTCTGTGTATAAATTGTAATGACTGTTGATCAGTAAAATACAAGACATTTTTTCAACAATTATTCAGCTTCTATACGTGAAACTATGAAATTATATTATTTTTAAATCAATTTCTTGACAATATTCTACATTAATCCCATTCAATTATTTCACACATTCCTGAACTTTTTCTGTTTATAAGAAATTAGGTGATCAAAACTGAACTTTTTCTTTACAAAAGAAATTGAAGGGTTTTTTTCTCTTTCTTTTTCACTATTTGCAGCCACACATTCTTTGCCCATTGGAAAATCTAAAAAGATTTCAATCAAATCGATGAAGACTTCCCGTAGAGCTCCCCAGTATTTTCGGGTAATAGCACTACTTTGTTTCCTTCTCCACCAGACTCAATATATTTTTTTTCTATATAAGCTGCTTTATTTCTCTTATTTGTTTATTAAAAAAGATAAAAGTTTCTTTGCTAGAAAAATATGCCATCTTCTGTGCGTTTCTTAACTGTGCGGATGTTTTCACTCCTTCTGCTCTTGTTTTTTCATCTTAGAGCTTGTCACTCTTCTCCCTCCATGCACCCGCTATGCCATGATGAGGAGAGTCATGCCTTGTTGCAGTTCAAGCAAAGCCTTGTCATTAATGAGTCCGCTTCTTCTGATCCCTCTGCTTATCCCAAGGTTGCATCATGGAAAGTTGATGGAGAAAGCCGTGATTGCTGTTCATGGGATGGTGTTGAATGCGACAGGGACTCCGGTCATGTGATTGACCTTGACCTCAGTAGCAGCTTCCTTTATGGCTCCATTGACTCTAATAGCACCCTCTTCCACCTTGTTCACCTCAGAAGGCTGAATCTTGCTGGCAACGACTTCAACAACTCTGAAATCCCTTCTGAGATTCGAAATCTCTCGAGGATGTTTGATCTAAATCTCTCACTTTCTTCCTTTTCTGGTCAAATTCCAGCAGAGATCTTAGAGCTTTCCAAGTTGGTTTCCATTGATCTGAGATTGAATTCGTTGAAGCTCCAAAAGCCTGGTCTGCAACATCTAGTGGAAGCACTAACCAACTTGGAGGTGCTCCATCTCTCGGAAGTGAACATATCAGCCAAGGTACCTCAAATCATGGCAAATTTATCCTCTTTGTCATCTCTATTTCTCAGGGATTGTGGATTGCAGGGAGAGTTCCCCATGGGAATATTCCAGTTACCCAACCTTCGCTTTCTCAGTATCCGGTATAATCCATATCTCACTGGATATTTGCCTGAATTTCAGTCAGGCAGCCAACTTGAAACTTTAATGCTTAGAGAAACAAATTTCTCCGGTCAGTTACCTGAGTCCATTGGAAACCTCAAGTCATTGAAAGAATTTGATGTGGCAGGATGTTATTTTTCAGGGGCGATACTATCTTCACTTGGTAACCTTACAAAACTGAACTCTCTACACCTTTCTTATAACAATTTCACACCTGGTACCTTAGATTGGCTTGGCAGTCTAACCGAACTCAATAGTTTAAGCTTGGCAAAAACCAACTCATATGGTAATATTCCATATTCCATCATCTATTAGAAACTTCACTCACCTCACCTTCTTAGAACTTTCTCAAAATAAATTAACTGGTCAAATTCCATCTTGGATAGGAAATCATACCCAATTAATTTCACTAAACCTTGGAGGCAACAAGTTACACGGTCCGATTCCAGATTCTATTTACAGGCTTCAAAATCTAAAAGACCTTGGCCTATCTTCTAATTTGTTTAACGGAACTTTGGATTTAAACCTTCTTCTTAAGTTTAGAAACCTTGTTACCCTCCAATTATCTTGGAACAATTTATCTCTGCTTAACAGCCAAAATGCTACCATTCCTCTGCCAAAAATTGAACTCTTGACTTTGGGTGAATGCAATTTAGGTGAATTTCCGAGTTTCTTGCGATATCAGACCATTTAGAGCTTTTAGATCTTCACGATAACAAACTTGAGGGACACATACCAAAATGGTTTATGAACATGAGTACCATGACACTTGAACTTTTATCTCTGGCTGACAACTTTCTAACTGGATTTGAGCAATCCTTTGATATTCTTCCATGGAATAAGCTACGCTCACTGGATCTTCATTCGAACAATCTCCATGGATCCCTTCCAACTCCACCTCCATCAATCTTTGAATATAAAGTCTCGAACAACAAATTCACCGGAGAAATCCCAAAAGTTTTTTGCAGCCTGGCTTCACTTTCTGTCCTTGAATTGTCAAATAACAATTTGAGCGGCAAACTTCCGTCATGCTTGGGCAATAGAAGGAGCGCTAATATTTCAGTTCTGAACCTGGGCGACAATAGTTTCAGTGGTGATATTCCTGAAACATTCACAAGTGGCTGCTCATTGAGGGTCGTCGATTTCAGTCAAAACAAATTGGAGGGGAAGATACCAAGATCATTAGCCAATTGCACCAAGCTAGAGATTCTCAATCTTGAACAAAATAAGATAAACGATGTCTTTCCTTCTTGGTTGGGTATTCTTCCTGGTTTGAGGGTTCTGGTTTTGAGATCTAACAGGCTCCACGGAGTGATTGGGAAACCTAAAAACAATGTTTAGTTTCCCAGGGTACAGATTGTTGACCTCTCCAACAACAGTTTTAAGGGTAATTTGCCACTTGAATATTTCCGAAATTGGACTTCCATGAAAAATGTCCACGGTGAGCACTTTCTTCATTACATGCAAGCGAACACAAGTTTCCAAATCTCGCATTTTAGAATGACCAATGAGTATGATTACTCAATGACCATGACAAACAAAGGTGTGATGATGTTATATGAGAAGATCCAGGATAGTCTCACTGCTATCGATATCTCATGTAATGATTTTGAAGGAGAAATTCCCGTGGTCCTTGGAGATCTGAAAGCACTTCATTTGCTCAACCTCTCCAACAACTTTCTCAGTGGTGGCATCCCTCCATCCTTGTCCAGCTTGAAAGAGCTTGAAGCTTTGGATCTTTCTCAGAACAAACTCTCAGGAAATATTCCTGTCCAGCTTGCACAGCTCAATTTCCTCGAGGTCCTTAATTTGTCTCACAATGTCCTATCAGGCCCAATACCACGAGGAAGCCAGTTCGATACATTTGACAACACTACATTTTATGCAAATCCAGGATTGTGTGGTAAGCCTTTATCAAGAAAATGTGGAAATGGTGAGGACTCGTTGCCGGCTGCTAAAAGAGATGAGGGCTCGGCAGCTTATCCACTAGAGTTTGGTTGGAAGGTGGTGGTGACAGGTTATGCAAGTGGATTGGTAATTGGTGTGATTCTTGGATGCGTTATGGACACAAGGAAGTATGAATGGCTCGTGAATAATTATACTGTGAGGTTGCAACGTATAGGTCAAAATTTGAAGACTCGTCTGCATAGAAGTTGATTCCTAATTATCAAACTGTTTCCGGTTTATTAATTATAATTAGATTGTACGTATTTGAAAACTCTAGAATTTCACTTTGCTTCTCTTTTCTTTCTTAATTTGCACTTGGAAGGATAAGAGTGAATCTCTCTTGGATCAATGGTGTAGTTCTTGTCCTTGAAATAGTTTGATTATCATTTTTTTTCGCTCACGGCAATGAATATTAATTAATACGATTAAAAAAATAGTTAGAGTTAACAACTTCAACAAAGAAAGTAGTAAGTAATTAAGGGAATCAACCTATTTTCTAGATGAATTTCTGATTATGCTAAGTATAAAGGGACTGATAATTGATCTTTGGCCCAGAAGCTCGCTAATTGATACTGCCCTCCAACTAGTGAATAGTGAGTGGAGGGCACGTACAGTCCCCCAAATAATTGTTCCAATACAATACTACCCTTAACCTATCAAAATCATTTTAATTTTAACAATTCATTATTTTAAATGTTGAAGAGCTCATTATTATCACATTCCCTATTTTTATCACGAACGGGGTTTTAAGGAAGAGGCTTTGGAAATTATTGTTTTTTTATATAATTTTTGGTATACCTCCCTCTAGCAATAATAATAATAACAATAACCTATGAGATAGTAAGTTTTGTAGTTTTTTTCTTTCCTTCTTTTTTATTTGTTGTTCGCCATTTTAAACAAATGATGACAATTGTGTTAAGATAATACTCGACACAACGCATGCATACTGAAAGTATATGAGATTTTTTTCACTTGATAACTTTTTAATGAAAGCACAACAAAATTAAAGGAAAAACTTTGAAATTTGAGCAATTGTAGAAAATAAAAATCAACAATGAATCCCTAAATAAAATATATGCAGAAAATAAAGAAATAGATCAATTTTATATTTGTTGTTGGTATCTGATTTTTTACTCTGTTTTATGGAATATTTAAAAAAAAAACAAATATTTGGACAAAAAATCAAAATTGAAAAGGAAGAACACAAGGGACTAAAATAAAAAAATTACTTCTCTTTGTTTAAAATATTAAGCTCGTCATTTTAGACAAATGATGGTAATTGTGTTAATATAATACCTGAAATAACACCTATTAGTTATTTATTGAAAATTTCTTTAAAAAAGTGATAAAAATATATGAAAAGGAAGAACACTACGAAACCTTGTACATTTGTTTGATAACTTCAAACATGTTAAAGCAATTTTAAATCACAATTATGCTATATATTTGTTTAATAACCGGGAGAGTTGAATCAACAACACAACTAAATGAAGAAAAGATGGATTCGTGCAGCTACCATTACGGCTTACTTACGTTGAGCTCATCCTAAACTAAAGGATGTATTTTTTGGATCGTATTTCGTACCAGCCATGTCAATTAACTAAATTCATTTTCGGTTCATGGAAACTAAAGGTTTGTAACGCCAGCAGTTGGAATTTTGGAAACTTTGGTGTTTTCGTTTATAGATTTATTAGGTGGCTCTACTCTTGCCCAGAGTCACCAAAGATATTAGGTGCAACTGGAGAGGAGAAGGGCAAAGTTCGAGGAGTATAACCTGGGCTCCAAACCAAGCCCGAAAAATCTCCAAATTAAAAATAAAGTTAGCCCAAGGACAAGGCCCAATAAAACAAACGAGCCCACGACAATAAAGCTTATATTCTACATACGAGTAGGTCTATACACTATACTCTCCATGGTAGGAACTCATGAGATTCGAGGATATATAAATACGAAAGGATCATCAAGCATAGAAAGACCTATATTCATTTGGAACTTTCTCGAGTTCTTTGTATCTTTGTAAAGTAAAGGCCCACTTAAGAAGAGTTTGAGAGTGTTTAATAATGTTAATGTATTAAAATAATATATATTTTTAATATTAATAAATTAAAATGATTTGAAAACATATAAAAATTAATTTAACATAATGCCATTGATGGATGATTTGTAATCCATGTTTGGTTCACGCTTTCAGGCACTCAAACAGATAGTCAAACATTAAAAGTTGAATGGATATAAATTAAATAATTTAAATTAATTTATTTTTATCTTTTTCATAACCCAATTTTGCGTGGCTAGTTTCATCATAAACATAATTTCTCAGAATCGGATAGATTTTATAGTATGTTTTATTCATTGAATTATCTTTAAGAGTTTCTCTCCTGGTTTCATAAGGAATTATCGAAACGATGTGGCAGAGTCTATTGGGAAACTCAAATCAATGAAAGAGTTTTGATGTGGCAGGATGTTATTTTTTCAGGGGTGATACGTACCATCTTCACTTGGTAATCTTACGAAACTGAATTATCTAGGCCTTTCTCATTACAGTTTCTTTAGGAAATTTCCTTCTACAAATGGCAACATTCTTCAACGTACTTACCAGTCGCTTCAACAATTTCAGATCTTGTACCAAACTCAATTTTGCAGACTTGACACAAACCAATTCATATGGTAATATTCCATCCTCTTTTAGAAACTTGACTCAGCGCACCGTCTTGATGCTAAATGGAAACCCATTGACTGCACTATACCTTGGTGAAAACAAACTGCACGGTCTGATTCCCGAGTCTGTTTATAGGTTTTAAGTTTCTTTGTTCAGAAACCTTGCTTTCCTCAATGTCTAGCTTTTCCGGTCATATTCCGGCAGAGATTTTTGAGCTTTCCCTTGATCTGGGCTGGAATTCTTTGAAGATTCAAAAACATGTTGATCAAGGATTTCTACATTAATAAAGATTTCTCTTTTAACGAGATAATAATCGTAATATTATATATGAAGTTCTTCTAACAATATTAAAATTCTTATAAATTCTAAATTTTAGTAACCTAAATCTTGATTGAAATTATAAATCCTATTAACCTAATTGATATTCAACTTGACCTAGGTTTTAAGTGTTTTAGTTCAGAAACCTTGCTTTCCTCCGGTTATCGTATATCTATTTGTCTCTGCTAAATATATAGGCACAATGCTACCATTCCTCAGCTAAACCTTGAAGTCTCGGCTTTATCTGGATGCAATTTCGGTGAGTTTCCCAGTTTCTTGCGTGATCAAACCATCTAGTGCTTTTAAAACTTTCACATAACAGACTTGAGGGACACATACCCAAATCTACTATTTAAAAAAAATATATATATGCTCAAAATTTTTTAGGATTCGACTGTATTATGAAAAGAAAACACATTTTTTATAATTTTCAAATAAGATTTTTTTGGAAATTTTAGAGAAAAATCATATTTTTATATCAAGTCTGTATACTTCAATGTAGATATACGGACTAATATTGAACAAAAATGGATAGAAAAGCATACCATAAAATCACAAAAATCATGACAAGTGTGTGGTATTCTGAAAAGAAATAACAAAAAAATGGTAAATTAACTATACACCCACGGACCCGGTAATAACCATGAAAAAATAGTGATGAAAGTATGACAATACCCCTGACTCCAGGCCTTCTTTTTTTTTTTTTTTTGTCTTTTTAGGGGGTATTCATAGTTTCATTGTACATAAATTTATGAAAAACCGAAAACACCCACTATTATTTTTGTCAGCACCTAGAGATAAAATAGTTGTTTTATTGTGCAAAGAGATCGAAAATACCATTCATGTCCTCTGAAAATGTCAAAATTGTCCCTAATTCCGGGGGTGAAATTTTTCAGCCCTAGTGTAAAATGATAATTTTAATGTCGTAATCCAAGTAATCTATCTATGTATATAGTAAAAATACTACAGGAAGAGGGGCACACCCTTTTATATTTTAGTTAATTAGTAAATGAGCTAAAAGAGCTCGCCCACCAACTGTTCACCAAGACTCATTGCCACTGTGGACTGACAATTTGTTCCAGTGCTTCGCGCGCGCATTTGTATTTTTTTTTCTTTTTTTTTAACATTCCTTCTTTTTGTAATTTGTGTGGCAGAAATGACAAATAAGTGGCTGTGGCCGAGTGGTGGTCTCTGCGTTGGCATGTAAGGCGCGTGAGGGTTCGAGATGCTCTGGCAGCAGAACTGATTTTGGCCTTTTTTTTCTCTTTCTTCTCTCTCTCTTTCCTTTAAACATGGTGTTTGTTTTTTTAAACCGGTTTCTTTTTAAAAATGGGGTTTTCTAAAAAAAAAATTGGTTTTTTTTTAATAACCGAGGTGTCCGGTGCACTTACGCGCACCACGACTAATCTCTGGATCAACTTTTTTTGAAATTTTTTATTCCCTTTTTTTTCCCACTTATACATTTTTTGTTGTTGTTCTTTTTATAACCAAAGTGTCGGTTTTTTTTTAGAACAGGGTTTTTTTTTTAAGTTTTGGTTTTTTTTTTAATAACCGAGGTGTCCGGGCCAACTTACGCGAACCACGACTAATCTCCGGATCCTCTTTTTTAATGTTTTATTCCCTTTTTTCCTTTAAACCGGGTGTTTGTTTTTCTAAACTGGTTTCTTTTTAAAAATGGGGTTTTCTAAAAAAAATTGCTTTTTTTTTTATAACCGAGGTGTTCGGTGCACCTTACGCGCACCACGACTAATCTCCGGATCAACTTTTTTTGAATTTTTTATTCCATTTTTTTTCCACTTATAATTTTTTGTTGTTGTTCTTTCTATAACCAAAGTGTCATTTTTTTTAGACCAGGATTGTTTTTTAAAGTTTTGGTTTTTTTTAATAACCGAGGTGTCAGGGCCAACTTCCGCGAACCACGACTAATCTCTGGATCCATTTTTTTTTTTTATTCCCTTTTTTTCCTTTAAATTGGGTGTTTGTTTTTTTAAATTGGTTTCTTTTTAAAAATGGGGTTTTCTAAAAAAAATTGGTTTTTTTTAATAACCGAGGTGTCCGGTGCACCTTACGCACACCACGACTAATCTCCGGATCAACTTTTTTTGAAATTTTTTATTCCCTTTTTTTTTGCAACTTATATATTTTTTGTTGTTGTTCTTTTTATAACCAAGGTGTCGTTTCTTTTTTAGACCAGATTTTTTTTAAAGTTTTTTTTTTTTTTTAATAACCGAGGTGTCCGGGCTAACTTGCGCGAACCACAATTAATCTCCAAATCCACTTTTTTTATGTTTTATTCCCTTTTTTTTCTTTAGACCGGGTTTTTGTTTTTTTAAACCGGATTCTTTTACAAACGGGGTTTTCTAAAAAAAAATGTTTTTTTTTATAACCGAGGTGTCTGGTGCACCTTACGCGCAGCACGACTAATCTCCGGATCAACTTTTTTTGAAATTTTTTATTCCCTTTTTTTTTTGCCACTTATACATTTTTTGTTGTTGTTCTATTTATAACCAAAGTGTCGTATTTTTTTTTAGACCATGGTTTTTTTTTTAAGTTTTGGTTTTTTTTTAATAACCGAGGTGTTCGGGGTAACTTACGCGCACCACGACTAATCTCCAGATCCACTTTTTTTTATATTTTATTCCCTTTTTTCTTTTGCCACTTATACATTTTCTTTTTCTTTTTATGACCACGGTGTCCGGGTTAGCTTACGCGGACCGCGATTTTTCCTTCCCAAGTATATATTTTTTTACCCCGGGCCAGCCTAGCGCGCCACGAATAATCCGTTCACTTATTTTTCTAACATTTTTTCCTGTTTTTTTCCCCACTTATATATTTTTTTAAAAATAAATAGAGTGTCTGCACCAACTTACACGCACCATGACTATTATTATTTTATTAGTGTTATTAGTAAAAGAGCTTAAACAACTCGATTTATTGTTGTTCACGCATACCCAGATTACATTACCTAATAGCTAAAACAGCTCGGGCTGTTACTATAGCGACACTGTTCACCAAGACTCATTTCTACTGTGGACAGGACATTTGCTCCGGTGAGTCGCGCCTACGTGAGCTCGGTTTTTTTTTTTTTTAGACAAGGCTTCTTTTTTTTTTTATTTGTTGAGTAGAAATGACAAAGGAATAATTGTGGTCGAGTGGTTCGCTTCGCGCTGGAAAATTCAGTTCGCAGGGGTTCGAACCCCTCAGCCAACAAATTTGATTTTGGTTTGTTTTGTTTTTTTTTTCTTCCTTAAAATCCGTGTTTTTGATTTTTCCTTCTACAATGCTGATTTTGAAAATGACTGTCTGGAAAAGTTGCTTTCCCTTTTTTTTTTTTTAAATTAGGGTATCAATGACAGTTTACGCGTATCACGACTAATCTCCGGATCTATTTTTTTTCCCTTTTTTTGTTTCCACTTATACATTTTTTTTCCCTTTTTTTGTTTCGGCTTATTTTTTTTCCATGACCGAGGTGTCCAGGTTAACTTATGTGCACCATGATTTTTTTTCTCATTACTGTTTAAAAAGGTGTTTTCCCCTTGCACTTTTTTTTTTATAACCGTGCTTCTTTTTTTTTTAATAATAATTTTCATTATTCAATACTGTTTGAAAAATTGTTTTCTGATTTTTTATTTTAACCGGGCGTTTTATTTGTTTTTTTTAAACCGAAATATCCGTTGCAGCTTATGCGCACCGACTAATCTCTGGATTCATTTTTTTATTATTATTATTTTCCCTATTTTTTATTACCACTTATACATTTTTTTTTCATGACCAGATGTCCGGATTAGTTTACGCGCACCATGATTTTTTTTTCTCATTACTGTTTAAAAATATGCTTTCCCCTTGCACTTTTTTTATAACCGGATATTTTTTGTTTATTTTTTAAATAAATGGGGATCTCTTTTAAGAAAAAAATATTTTTTTTATAACTAGGGTGTCCAGGTCATTTTTTTTTAATCGGGCTTCTTTTGTTGTGTTTTTTTTAACCAGAGTATCTGTGGCAGCTTATATGCACCACGACAAATATCCGGATCTACTTTTTTTATATATTTTTCCTGTTTTTTTTCCACTTATATATTTTTTTCCAATAATCGGGGTGTCCTTATCAATTTACGCGCACCACAATTTTTTTTTCATTGTTGTTTGAAAAAGTGATTTCTTTTTTTTAAATTAGGCTTCTGTTTTTTTATAACGAGGTGTCCGGGCTAGCTTACACGCACCACAATTAATTTCTGGACCCACTTTTTTCATACTTTTTTCCCTGTTTTTTTTCCACTTATATATTTTTTTGATTTTTTTTATAATCGAAGTGTCCAGGCCAGCTTACGAGTACCACCATTTTTTCCCACATATATTTTTTTAATCTCTGGATCCATGTTTTATTTTACATTTTTTTTCCTGCTTTTTTTCTCATTTATATATTTTTTTATTTTTTTATAATTGTCGTGTTCGAGTCAGCTTACGTGCACCACGATTTGTTTTCCACGTATATATTTTTTTTATAACTGGGGTGTCCAGGATAGCCTACGCACACCATGAATAATCCCTAGAACCACTTTTTTTTAAAAAAAAATTCTGTTTTTTTTTTTCACTTTTAATTTTTTCTTTTATAACTGGGGTGCACGGATAAGCTTACAAGCACCACGACTATTATTTTATAGACTGGCTAAAGAAGAGCACAATTTCAAACAGTAATTAACAGTTATCTCAACTGTGATTTTCACTTTTCATTACTCTTTGAAAAAAAAAATTCTTTTTTTATATATTGTTTACATAATTCTAATCTCTGTCCATGTTTATATGTACATTCTCTTAATTTTTTTCCTTTTTTTTTTAATTCCACTATTATTAAGATTTTTTTAATATGTAAATTTTAATTTGTGTTGGTCATCATTTAAAAAATAATGTTTGTTATTTTTATTTTTATTTTTCAAGTTAAATAATTTATTTAAATATAATAATATTTATTTATTTTTGATATTGTTAGGTATTGAATTTTCTAATTATTATAGATAAACATTCAAAATAATAATTATCATTATTTTTAAGTTTTATTTTCTTTTAAATATATCATAACAATTATATATTTTGATATTTATTTATTATTAGAGCTTTAATATATATTATCAATTTTTATTGGGAAAAAAACCCATTTTTAGCAAATTTTATCAATTATAATTTTACTAATTAAATATTAAAATAACAAAATATAACACATATAAAATCAATCATTTTCTAATATAGATAAAAAAACTCAGCGCATCGCGCGGACAAATTCGCTCGTATATATCTATTAGGAAAAGGAAGGATGAATTTCTAGGCAGGCTAGAGTGGCAGACAATGAGCTCTAAGGAAAAGGGGTCCGACTGGGTTGCTTTCCATTTTCTTGCCCTAACAACAAGCATGGCATTATTTTCTAGGCTAGAGTGAGAGAAAGAGAAGGAAAGTGTGTTTTCCATTTTCTTTCCCTAACAACTGTCTGGGGTCGTCATTAAAAGCCTAAGCAGCAGTAGATCTAGACTGGTGATCACATTAAAAAAAGTGCCTGATTCCACAAATTCAATTGCAAAATTTGTCAAGCTAACAACAAAATTATAAAAAGTAAGATAATCCAAAGGCATGTTCGTTGAAATGAAAATATAGATTACAAACCAGCCGTGAAGCTAAATTGACTTAAAAAAATCATTTTTTCTTGCAATTAAGCCCTCAATAAATTTAAATAAACCTTGAAAAAGTCTAATTGAATCCTTAAACATCTAATTTTGATTTTTTTCTCAAATCAATTTTTTTCTTACAATAGAGTCTTCGCCAGTTGAAAATTGTCAGACTTTCTAATCTGGTATATTTTGATCTTACTCAACCAGCCTTCGCTAATTTCCTAATTGCTCTCGTATAATCTTCTCATTGATATATTTTTTTTGAATTTTTTCCAGCATTTTTGTTTATATGGCCCGTAAAATGGGTAATAAACAAGGCTCAAATCCTTACAAGTGATTTTATAAGAAGTATTCTATAAGACAACATTACATTGTTGAACAGACCTTAAATATTTCATAATCATGTTGTAAGCATTGATGCTTCCAATGTGGCATTTTTTATATGTTTTATTGGATTCGATGTTTTAATTCATTTTTTTTTTTATCTGCTTTATACTACTGGACATAATAATAGGCATGCACAAGGCTGCATTAATTATGAGTCTACTCACTTTTAGGGTTAAGATTAAACATATATAATTTTATAAAATCTGAAACAAACCCTAAAATTGTAAAGATAGTAATCACAAATCTATGAATATTTTTAAAAACCAATTTTATAGAAATAAGCAAAGGAGACAACCTAGGAACAAACAGTGCAACATTATGTGTTTTGCATTCACTTGTCCATTCCACAAGTTAATTACTCTGGAATTCACCGAAACAAGACAATGAAAAAGACCTCCACCGGAGCCAAAGTCTACAAGAAGACTACTTTGTTTAACTTTTCCACCGGAGCAAGGCAAGACGATGACTTAGACTGAATGTTTTTGTCGATATAAACTGCTTTATTATCCCACTTCTTTGCTAATTATGAAAAATAAAGATTATATACTAAAAACTATGCCACGATGATTATATACTAAAAATAAAGATCTTTAGGATTAAGTGTATTACCCATTTCATCAACAAATTTATATAGCTTGAGGATCTCATCAATCTTTCTCATATATATATATTTTTTTTTATCAAGAAGGACTTTTTGAGGTGCATAATTAAGTATTGGTTTTGGGGTTACCAAACAAAATGTATTAGGCTAAAAAATGAGTTGGAGGGTTTTTTGGGGTCTTGGATCACTTTTTCTCATGTCTTTATGAGATCATTTCTTATTCATATTTGATCATGACACATTGTTTTACATCAAAAGAGCCCTCCATGATAATTAAGGATACTTTACTTTCTCATATCGAGTTCTTAACCTAGAAAACCAGGGTTTGTTCCAATTATTAAATTGATACTAAATTAAAATATTTAACTCTATTAAATTAGAATTATAACTTAATTTGGGCCAATATATTAAGAACCTAATGGGTCACACACATTAAATTATTAGTCAAAATTAAAATAGAATGATTTAATTAAGTATGATTTTATTAAAATATATTTTAGAAAGTAAATATTAGAATATTATTAGTATAAAAATTCTATTTTTATACCTAGAAAAAACCAAGGACTTGATTAAGTTAATTTCTAAAATTATCCTAAATTAATATATAAGTATTATTCAGGGGGGGGAATTAATAATTAATTTATAGGTTTTTTGAATTTTCCTATAAATTGTAAGTTATGTCTCTTATTTTTTTTAATATATATATGTATGTATGTATGTATGTTAGACAAAAAAACCATATAAAACACAAAATAAAGAGTTAGTACTCTAGATTTAGCAATCCCTCTCTCCTAAATACAGATTTAAGAGATTTTTCACTGGTGGCTCCTATAATTACCATTGAAGACAGAGCAATTGAACAACTTGTAATTTACGATAATTCAATTTTTAAAAAATTATTTAAAGCTAAAGAATATCATATTTTTATATAACACATTCTTAAATAAACCTAGAGCTATCTAAATTAATCATAAAACTTTCAAATAATTTTATTTTATTATTTATGTTGTATATATGATATTTGTGAAACCCACCACATATGTCACGTTAGTTAGTAACATCGTGGAATGAACCGCAAGACAATGACCTTGACTTCCGTTATCGCCCAAGTCTTCGTATATGAAAGAAATTCTAAAAAGACTTCAATCAAATCGATGAAGACTTCCTGTAGAGCTCCCAAGTCTTCGCATATGAAGACTACTTTGTTTACTTCTCCACTGACTGAATATATATTACTAAATAAGCTAAAACAGCTCGGCCACCAGTCCACTGTGCACGCAGACTCATGTGCACTGTGGACTGGTCGTTTTTCACTTTTGCTTCGCGAGTGTAGGTGCACCTGTTTTTTTTAGCAAAGGAATGATTTTTATATTTTTTATGGTGGAGATGACTGAAGAATAGATGTGGTTGAGCGGCACGCCCTGCGCGCAGCGCGCAGGGGTTCGAACCCCAGCCATCAAAACTGCATTTGGTTTAACCAATCTGATTTCGTTTTTCTTTTTTCTTTTTCTTTTTTTTAAAAAACTGTTTTCTTTTGTTTTTTACCTGATTTCGTTTTTCTTTATTAAAAAAAAAGTTTTTTTTACCAATCTGATTTCGTTTTTTCTTTTTTTCTTTTTTCTGAAAAAAATCTGTTTTCTTTTGTTTTTTTTAAGAACTGTTTTTGTTTTTTACCAATCTCATTTCGTTTTTCTTTCTTTTTTTTAAAAAAAAAAACTGATTTTTTTTGTTAAAAACAAAGTTTTTTTTTAAAAAAAAAGGTTTTTTTTTATAACTGGTTGTTGTTTTTTCTTTTTACAAATTTGATGTTTTTTTTAAAGGACTGTTTGTTTTTTTAAAAAAAATGTTTTTTTGTTAAAAACAAATATTTTTTTAATTAACGGGTTGTTTTTTTATTTTTTTCCAAAAAATAATATTTTCTGTTTTTAATAACTATTTTTTTTTTTAAAAAAAGGGTTTTTTTGTTTAATTTTTTTTTTTAATAACTGATTGTTGTTTTTTTTTCAAATCTGATTTTTTTTTTAAGAACTTTTTTTTTTAAAAAAAAAAGGTTTTTATGTTAAAAAATTGATTGTTTTTTTACTAGCTGGTTGTTGTTTTTGGTTTTACAAAAAACAAGAATTTTTTTTGATAACTGAGGTGTCCAGGCCAACTTACGTGCACCACAACTAATCTCCGGATTCACTTTTTTTAAAAAAATTTATTCCTATTTTGATTTTCCACTTATATATTTTTTTCCTTAACCGAAGTGTCCGGGTCAGCTTATGCGCACCACGATAATTATTGTTATTTTCTTGAATACCTAAAAGAGATCGCAATTGCAAAAAGTTATGAATATATATATATTTTAAGGTGTTCATATGAAATAAATAGCAAAATATATAATTAGTCTAAAATATTTATCAGAGAAAAAATCACAAATTGTTATTATCATTATTTTAAATGCACTAATATGAAATAAATAGCAAAATCTATAATTAGTGTAACATATTTATAAAGAAAAAAACTTACGAATAATTATTGTCATTATTTTCAATGCCTTAACATCTAATTATATTTTTTCAAAAAACACATTAAAATGAAACATATTTTATTTTTGTGCTCTTTTGTTCAAGTGTATTTCTGAAAAAAAAAAATATGGATTTTTGATATTTAAGATCTAATATTACCCGGAAAAAAATACAACTCAAAAAAACAAAAGGTAAACAAATTTGCCTACATTATATACAATTAAAAAATATATCAGGCACTTTCTGTTTCGACTACACTGTTTTTTTTAGACAGCAAATAAGTAATTATAGCACGCAAAAAATATATATTCCTTTTTTGAAAAATATTACAATGTTTTTATTTATAATGTGTCAGATCTAATATTACTAGGAAGAAAAGGCAACTCATATTGTTTTTTTTTAACAAATTTACCTAGGTTATCTACAATTAAAAATATAAAAATTACTTCCCATTGCGATCACAATATATAATATGTGAGACTAAGTATATGTGTTTAATATTTATTTAATATTATCGCCTAAAAATATATAAAGAGAGAAAAAAAAATGACCTACGATTTCTTGAAAAAAACAATTAATATCGGCATTCTTAAAGATATTGAATATAATAATATGATGAATAAATCTTATAAAAAAAAACTTTCGCTTTGAATTTAAATTTATATTTTAGACCCTTTGTTTGTTTCTTTTAAGAAACGGTGACCTTTTTTCACATGTATTTTTGATTTTTTACTGTCCAACTCAATTGTTCTTTTTTAACCGGGTTTCTTTTGTTATTTTGTTTTTTTAACCAGAGTATCCGTGATAACAAATTTCTTAGAAATCATTTCACCTTCTTAGCAAATTTCCTAAGAAATTTTATCAAAAGTTTTTTAGCAATAACAATATTCAATCACATTTCTGTTGAAAAAAACCATTTTTTGCATATTTTATCAATTACAATTATACTAATTAAATATTAAAATAACAGAATACAACATTTATAAAATCAATTAATTTTCTACATAGATAAAAATGCCCAGCGAAGCGGGCCAATCAGCTCGTTTTTTCTATATAAGCTGCTTTATCTCTCTTATTTGTTCATTAAAAAGGGTAAAAGTGTCTTTACCATAAAAATATGCCATCGTCTGTGCGTTTCTTAACTGTACGGATGTTTTCGCTCCTTCTGCTCTTGTTTATTCATCTTAGAGCTTGTCACTCTTCTCCCTCCATCCACCCGCTATGCCATGATGAGGAGAGTCATGCATTGATGCAGTTCAAGCAAAGCCTTGTCATTGATGAGTCCGCTTCTTCTGATCCCTCTGCTTATCCCAAGGTTGCATCATGGAAAGTTGATGGAGAAAGCCGTGACTGCTGTTCATGGGATGGTGTTGAATGCGACAGGGACTCCGGTCATGTGATTGGCCTTGACCTCAGTAGCAGCTGTCTTTTTGGCTCCATCGACTCTAATAGCAGCCTCTTCCACCTTGTTCACCTCAGAAGGCTGAATCTTGCTGGCAACAACTTCAACAACTCTGAAATCCCTTCTGAAATACGAAATCTCCCGAGGCTGTTAGATCTAAATCTCTCACGTTCTTCCTTTTCTGGTCAAATTCCAGCAGAGATCATAGAGCTTTCCAAGTTGGTTTCCATTGATCTGGGATTCAATTCTTTGAAGCTCCAAAAGCCTGGTCTGCAACATCTAGTAGAAGCATTAACCAACTTGGAGGTGCTCCGTCTCACCGGAGTAGACATATCAGCCAAGGTACCTCAAATCATGGCAAATTTATCCTCTTTGTTATCTCTATCTCTCAGGAATTGTGGATTGCGGGGAGAGTTCCCCATGGGAATATTCCAGTTACCCAACCTTCGCTTTCTCGGTATCCGGTTTAATCCATATCTCATGGGATATTTGCCGGAATTTCAGTCAGGCAGCCAGCTAGAAACTTTGTTGCTTGAGGGAACAAATTTCTCCGGTCAGCTACCTGAGTCCATTGGAAACCTCAAATCATTGAAACAATTTGATGTGGCAGCATGTTATTTTTCAGGGGTGATACCATCTTCACTTGGTAACCTTGCAAAACTGAACTCTCTAGACCTTTCTTATAACAGTTTCTCCGGGAAAATCCCTTCTACTTTTGTCAACCTTCTTCAACTTACTTATCTTTCGCTTTCTTCCAACAATTTCAGTTCTGGAACCTTGCATTGGCTCTGTAATCTAACCAATCTCAATACTATAGGCTTGAACCGAACCAATTCATATGGTGAGATTCCATCCTGTCTCGGAAACTTGACTCAGCTCGCCGTCTTAAAGCTTAATCAAAATAAATTAGCTGGTCAAATTCCATCTTGGATAGGAAACCATACCCTATTTACCTCACTGGTCCTTGGATCCAACAGACTGCACGGTCCAATTCCTGAGTCCATTTTCAGGCTTCCAAATCTTGAAGAACTTGATCTCCGCAATAATCTCTTCCGAGGCACTTTAAATGTCGGCCTTCTTAGGTCAAGAAGCCTTGTTTCCTTCCAATTAAATGGCAATAATTTGTCTGTGATTGGTAACAGCAATGATAGTGTTGCTCTGCCAAAATTTCGAATTTTAGGTTTGGCTGGATGCAATTTATCAGGCGAGTTTCCAAGTTTCTTACACGGTCAAAACCACTTGGAGTTTGTAGATCTCGGTCAAAACAAAATTGAGGGGCACATACCAAAATGGTTTATGAACTTGGGCAATCTACGATCTCTGAGACTTTCTGGGAACAAGCTTGAAGGAGCCCTTCCGATTCCACCACGTTCCACCATTAATTATATGGTCTCAGACAACCGTTTAACTGGAGAAATCCCACAAGCAATCTGCAATCTGCCATCTCTCGTTATCCTCCAATTGTCTAACAACAATTTGAATAGCAAGCTTCCGCAATGTTTAGGAAACAGAAGTAACTCTGCTTCAGTACTCGATCTAAGAAACAACAGCTTCAGCGGTGACATTCCTGATGCTTTCTCAAGTGACTGCACATTGAGGGCAATCGATTTCAGTCAAAACCAATTGGAAGGGAAGATACCAAGATCATTAGCCAATTGTACCCAGCTAGAGATTCTCAATATTGGAAAAAACAAGATAAATGATGTGTTCCCTTCATGGTTGGGTATTTTTCCAAAGTTGAGGGTTCTGATTTTGAGATCCAATAGGCTCCATGGCGTGATTGGAAAACCCAGAGCTACCTTTGAATTCCAGAGGTTGCAGATTGTTGATCTATCTGGTAATTGTTTTCGGGGTAAGTTGCCACATGAATACTTTCGAAATTGGACTGCCATGAAAACTATTTATAAAGAACGCCCGTTGTATACAATGCAATATTATTTTGACTTCTCGATGACAATGACCAATAAAGGTGTGTTGACATCATATGAGAAGATCCAAGACTTTCTCACAGCTATTGATCTCTCAAACAATCGTTTTGAAGGAGGAATTCCAGATGCCCTTGGAGATCTCAAAGAACTTTATTTGCTCAATCTCTCCAACAACTTACTCACCGGTCACATCCCTCCATCCTTGTCCAACTTGAAAGAGCTTGAAGCTTTGGATCTTTCTGAGAACAAACTCTCTGGAGAGATTCCTGTCCAACTTGCACAGCTCACCTTCCTCGCAGTCTTTAATGTGTCTCACAATGTCCTATCAGGCCCAATTCCACGAGGAAACCAATTCGATACATTTGACAACACTTCATTTGATGCTAATCCAAGATTGTGTGGAAAGCCTTTGTCAAGAAAATGTGGAAATGGTGAGGACTCGATGCCGGCTGCTAAAAGAGATGAGGGCTCGACGGCATATCCACTTGAATTTGGTTGGAAGGTGGTGGTGATAGGTTATGCAGCTGGATTGGTAATAGGAGTGATTCTTGGATGCGTTATGGACACAAGGAAGTATGAATGGCTTGTGAAGAAATATTTTGCGAGGTGGCAACGCTAATAACTTATTTCTAGTTATATTGTATTCTCTTGTATTTCCTTTCCCTTTTCTTTTCTTTCTTAATTTTCCATGGTTTGTGTTATATGGTAAGAGTGAAATTCTCTTGGATTGCCTATTCCATATGCTATAAATAAGATAATGTCTTTCAAATTAAGTACAAATTTTAGGACAAAATATGATATAGTTCTTGAAATACAATTCTTTTTTTAATGAACTATAATAAAAATAACATGAAGCCAATGCTTATTTCATTTAAAGAAACAATTAAATATCTTCAATACTATTGTTACAAGAATTCTTGAATTCATAAAGTAAGAAATATTATCGGAATAATACATATATTATTCAGAATTATAATTTTTTCTTGGTTAATTTTAAAAATGTATCACTTTTTTATGAGAAAAATGATTTAGCTGACTTGTCAAAAAATTGGCAAGTGTAGTGGAAGACTTGGACTTTGAAAATGGATGCGCTAAAAACAATTTATTATTATTATTATTATTATTTATTATTATTATTATTATTATTATTATTATTATTATTATTATTATTATTATTATTTTATCTTGGGGTATGAGACAATGTATTATTTGTTTCAGTCAATTTTTTTGTTCTTTAAAAAATTATACAGTAATGAATCTAATGATGATTTAATTATATTTATTTTTAATTATATTCATTCATGTCATGCTGGCATGATTTTAAATTAAAAAAGAGAAAGAAAAAAAAAAGAGTATGGTCAGCAAGAATAACAAAATGAACAGACCTTAGTGTCAATTAATTTATCTTACAAAGGAGAGGTTCAAATAAATATTGATTTATTACGGAAGTCTTGGTTTCTTAGTCACAAGTCATCATGACAAACTTTCTTTCTAGAATCTAAAAAATCATATAATATTTTTAAGTCATAAATTTATTTTAGTTACCATCTTTATTCTTCATTCACAAAAAAAAGGTTTTTAAAAATTATTTTTCAATTTTTTTATTATTGATGAAATTTAGAAAAGGTGTTTCTCCTCTAAAGATGGTATATAGCCTCATAAAAACGACAGTCACCAAAACATGTCATAAATGAATTACTTATTAAAAGTTCAAGATATTTAATTATTGATGGGAACTTAAACCCAATACATATTCCCAACCTCCTCTAAAGATACATATTTGTATGTTGTGGTGGATAAATTGGAGCATACTTATGATTTGCAATAATATAATTACAAAATTTAAATAATAATAAATATACTAATGGATAAAATTTGAAGAAATCTGACTTAAATTTATATTGAAATGAGTATAGGAGATAAACATACATTTTACTTCTTTTGAACAAATCAAATATGATTATCTGCTTCAAGATAAAAGAGAGGAGCAATTCGTGTTGATAACGTTTTATGAAACTAAATATTTAGAAGCATACAATATACTCAATAAAAAGTTATTTTTTTTTTATATGTGTTGGAGGAATGGAGAGAGAACACTTTTATTTCATATAACTTTGTTATTACATATATGTGTTCTTTCTTCTCTAAATGATACAATTATTTATAAGCGCATGTACATAAATACTTGTAAGCTCAGGAACATAAGAATATACAGATGTAAATGAACTAGAAAATAATAAATAAATGTAATACCAGAAAGATGCATAAAAAACAATACATCCACGTTTTATAACAAAAGAGTTTTTTTTATTAGTATTTTTTTCTCTTCTTTTATTTTTTCTTACTTTGAAATCTAAACTCAAAATTATTCGGACAAGTTGCGAATGCTGTGGTCCCTGCCCAGCAATATCAAATTGACCAAAAAGCATAGCCTCTTTTTCTATTTTTTTTAATACAAGCCATTGTAAACAATACCTGGGTCAGATACTCATAAGTTTTTCTTGTCAGCTATTAATTTGTTTGATGGATCCTAGCTATGGAATTTATGTTTGTTGTCTTGCAGTATGTGATGATTGTATTGAAGGGATCAATTCCAATTTCGTAAGGAGGAACTGAGGAGCCAGCAGCTTATGGGGAGTTGGTATCTATTGGTGGCCTTAGCCCTGATGTGAACAAGTCTCTGAGCTCTGTAGTTGCATCAACTCTGGAGAAGAAGTTGTCAGTACCCCAGCCACGACTCTTCCTTAAATTCTATGATTCTCAGGCAAGCCATCTCAACTCTTTGTTGTCATCAAGTACATGGATAATTCCAGTTTACATTTTTCTTCACATTGCGTTCTCTCTGTTTGTTTGTTTGTTTAGGCCTTTCATAAGCCAAGAATATGCATAATGTTTGCATGCTGATATCTGCATCAAATCCTGTAAATGAATCAAACGTGCCTTAGGGTTCAACCAGTTCTTATTTCTCAGATTGTGTCCTCATCCGCAGTCGTTTTGTGTGGTTCTTGCTGCCACCGTCAATGATACTGGTATTTGCAGGGCTCCCACTTTGGCTGGAATGCTAAATTCATGACTATGTAGTGAGTGTCGTCATCAACCAAGTTTGCATATCCAAGTAGTTTCATTGTAAGTAATGCTTATCCAAGTAATATGTGAATTCAAAATAAAAAATCTACTTCAATAAATAGTTTTTTTTTATCACAAGTAATTGGTTTTATTCTCAAGTTGGCTAATCAATTACTCCTTGCATGCATCATCACTCGCGGGTAGATTTCATAAATCTTGCTTGACAATAGTTTTAGTATATTGCAAGATTCAAAAAATAGAATATATAAAAAAAAAAGAATTAGAAAATGTGAGTAAGGTCAGTGTAGATTAAAAAAATAAAGAAAAAAGAAAAAGAAAAGGAGAGATACACAACATACAAATATACTAAAATGCATGGGAATGTCATTGTGACCATAGATTCACTATTCTATTCACTACAATAATGGAGTGATGTCTATGGTCTTGACAAAAATATTATTTGTGTTTTTATTAAGAGGTGTTTTGGTATTTGTTTTACAAGCCATTCATAATTATTAGGGAATGTATTCTTATATAGGAAATATTTGTATAGACTTATCTTGTGTAATAGGGTACACCATAACACATGTACATATACCCTACTTATATAAATACAAGAGGAGCAGCCGTATTAGGTATTGTGCTCAAATACAATATAATCAAATACTTGTTTCAACTTGGTATCAGAGCCTAATCGGTTCCTCTTCTCTTGCGTTACAATTTCTTGCGCCGTCTATTCTTTTCTTCTTGCGTTATAATTTCTTGCGCCGGCTGTCTTCTTCCTTTTTGTGCTCTGCTTCGTCTCTGTTTTTCGTCCCTCTCTACTGCACACGTGAGCAATATTTTGCTGATTTATTATGGCTCAATCGGACAACACTAACACTGGAATCAATACCAGTCCCTCTTCTCTAAAATCTGTCGCAACATCTGCTGCTCTTGTTCCTCTCTCAAATACACAGCAGGTTATCAATCTTAAACTCACAAACAACAACTATTTGTTTTGGCGTATGCAGATGAAACCGTATCTAATCGGTCAAGGAGTGCTTTCTTTCGTTGATGGCTCCTCACAATGCCCCTCTCCTTATGCCACGGACAGCTCTTGCTCTTTGCTGTCGGTCTGGAAACAGCAAGACCAGTTAATTCTAAGTGCATTGTTGTCTTCTCTCTCGGTTGAAGTTCTTCATCTTGTGGTGGATTGTCCCACTTCTGCTAGTGTGTGGAGCACACTTGAACGTGCTCTTTCTTCCCCATCCAATTCCAGAATTATGCAATTACATGGCTCTCTTCACGACTTGCGCCAAGGTGATGACACTGCCACATTATATCTGCAGCGAGCAAAAGGATTATTTGATGAATTGGCTGCAGCTGGCAGACCAATTTCCCTCACTGATTTTAAACTATATGTTTTTCGTGGCTTGAGAAGTGATTTCAGTGACTTGGTTACCACTCTATCAACCAAGGCCGAACCATTGTCTTATTCAGAATTGCACAGTCACCTATCTACACATGAATTTATACATCGTAATGCTGTGACTGCTGCCCCTCTTCTCCCCACACCAGCGCAACTTCCTTCAACTTTTGCTGCCCAACGTGGCTATTCAGGTTCACAAAGTAATGCATTTAGGGGACGACGCAATGGCTGGAAAAATAACTCTCGCGGAAACTACAATCAGTCCAATGGACAATCCTTTAGAAGTGGACAATGGCAGCAGCCCCGACACTACAATGGACAGTGGCAAAACAATTCCAACCGTGGGACATCACAAAATCAATGGCCCCGTCAACAGGTAAAGTGCCAACTTTGTTACACATATGGCCATTCTGCCCAAAATTGCTCTCAGCTTGCTCACCATGGATCTCAAGCCTCGGCCAATCTCTCTTTCCGCAATGGTTCAGCCGAGGATCCAGCCATGAAAGACTCTACTGATTGGTTCCCCGACACAGGTGCGAATCACCATGTTACTACGGATATTAATGGTATGAATTCCGTAAACCCCTATCTTGGTAATGATCAATTACATGTTGGTGATGGTAAAGGACTTGTTATTTCTAATATTGCACATAATCGTTTGCATACCCCAAAAAGAGTTTTCACTTTGTCAAACATACTACATGTGCCTAATATTAAAAAGAAATTGTTATCCATTCAACAATTTTGTCGTGAGAATTATGTCTTCTTTGAGTTTCACTCCTCTTTGTTTTTTGTTAAGGATCTCATCACCAAGGAAATCCTTCTTTCCGGTCAGAGTAAAGATGGTCTCTACGTTCTTTCCGAGTCGTCCGCCACATTCCTGCCACAAGCTTGTTTGTCCACTAGCATGGTCACTTCTGCCGATATTTGGCATCGTCGCCTCGGTCATCCCAGTTCCTGTATTTTAAGCCTCTTAGCGTCAAATAAAAAGGTTGTTTGTACCTCTCGCATTTCCAATTTTCAATGTCAAGCTTGTCCGCTAGGAAAATCCTCGCGTTTGTCATTAGGACCCACGGGTCATAAAACATCAACTCCTCTTGAACTTATTTTTAGTGATGTGTGGGGTCCTGCTCCGATGTTTTCTTCTGATGGTTTTCGGTATTTTGTCATTTTTGTGGATGCTCACACAAAATTTATGTGGTACTATCCCATTGCACTTAAATCTGATGTGTTCAATATTTTTCAACAATTTCAAGTACTTGTTGAACGTCAATTCTCTTGCAAAATTAAAAATGTGCAAACTGATTGGGGTGGTGAATACCGTAAATTAAATTCTTTTTTCAAAACAATTGGTATTCATCATCGACTCATATGTCCACATACTCATGAACAAAATGGTACCGTTGAACGTCGCCATCGTCATATTGTTGAAACTGGTCTCACCATGTTAGGCCAATGTAAGGCTCCTCTAAAATACTGGAATTATGCGTTTGAAACATCGGTCTATCTCATAAATCGTATGCCCACCGCGATTTTACAAAACAAGTCTCCTTTTGAATGTTTGCTTCGTCAAGTACCTGATTATGCTTTCTTACGTATTTTTGGGTGTCTTTGCTTTCCGTTTCTTCGTCCTTACAATGCTCATAAGCTTGATTATCGCTCCACTCCTTGTGTGTTCCTTGGGTATAGTTTGTCTCATCTAGGTTATCGTTGTCTTGATTTGTCGTCTGACCGCATATATATTTCCCGTCATGTCCGTTTTCATGAACATGTTTTTCCTTTTATTGAGTCAAACATAAGGTCAACCAACTCAACCTATACATCCGTGGCTGTCTCCAACCTACCTTCCCTCACCCTATCTCCCTTAAATACCGTCCCAACCCCACCTGTTCATCCCACTAACCAGTCCGTCCCTTCACCATCTCCATCTATGTCTATTGATCATTATGCAGGTACAGGATCAGCGGCTCATGTTCAACCTGCATCTCCTTCATTTTCAGCTGCGCACTCTCCAGCTTTGGCATCCACATTATCTCCATCATCTGGACACTCGGATCAGTCTCTACCCGGTTTGGATCTATGTGTGGATCTTTCCACTTATTCTATTCCACGGCTGCCCTCCTCTACTATGCCGTCTGCTCCACCACTGCATCGGCAACATTCTATGGTGCTGCGTCCTAGGCAGCCAAAGACTGCTAATCTCAGCTCCTTGACCGTCTCCTCTCCGTCGGTCTCTCCTTCCCGGGTACTGTCTCCCTCTGATTTTGAGCCTATGAGTTTTAAGGAGGCTGACCGCTTTGAGTGTTGGCATTCTGCAATGAAGGATGAAATTTCTGCCTTACATGCTAATACCACTTGGTCCTTGGTACCGTTTGATCCTTCTATGAATGCTGTTGGTTGCCGATGGGTCTATAAAATAAAACGCCGAGCAAATGGGGAAGTTGATCGCTACAAAGCCCGTTTGGTTGCGCGGGGGTTCAGCCAACAGGAAGGTATAGATTACTCTGAAACTTTCAGTCCTGTTGTTAAACCAACTACTGTTCGGTTAGTTCTCACAATTGCAGTATCAAAAGTGTGGCAGATTCGGCAACTTGATGTCCATAATGCCTTTCTTAATGGCTCTCTTCATGAGGTTATGTACATGCAACAACCCCCTGGTTTTATTGACACCACTTTATCTACACATGTTTGCCGTCTTCATAAATCTCTATACGGTTTGAAACAAGCACCACGGGCTTGGTACATGCGTCTAAGTGATTTTCTTCTAACTATTGGCTTCCGGGCTTCAAAGGTTGATACTTCCCTATTTATTCTGAGTGGTTCTCATGATATATGCTACTTACTGGTCTATGTTGATGATATTTTGATTGCTGGTAATAACTCTGCACTTATTCATCGTCTTATTACTCTGCTGAGCTCGGAGTTCAAACTTCGTGATTTGGGGCATGCTCGCTATTTTTTGGGGATTGAAGTTGCTCCCACTAGCATGGGTCTTGTGCTTAGTCAACACAAGTATGTTACGGATATTACTGAATCGTGCAGGTATGACATCATGTAAACCAGTTGATACACCCGCTTCTGTTTCCAAACATGATCTGCAGTCTACCGAATTGTTCTCAGACGCTACTCGCTTCCGCCAGGTTGTTGGTGCTCTTCAGTATCTCACATTCACTAGACCTGATATTTGTTATGCTGTGAACAAAGTATGCAATTTATGCATGCTCCTACAGAAGGACACTGGGCCGCAGTAAAGCGTATTCTGCGATATCTCAAAGGTACCGCCTCCTTTGGTCTTCATCTCACTCGAGACACCAATTTGTCTCTTCATGGCTTTACTGATGCCGATTGGGCCGGCAGTATTGAAGACCGAAAATCTACGGGTGGCTATATGGTATTCCTTGGATCTACACCCATTTCATGGAAATCTGGCAAGCAACGCACAGTTGCTCGCTCCTCCACCAAAGCAGAATATAAAGCCTTAGCCGATGGTACTGCTGAGGTCCTTTGGCTTCGCTATCTCTTGTTAGATTTATGCATCTCTCCTAGTTCTGCTACGACTATCTGGTGTGATAACTTGGGTGCCACTTATCTTTCTGCTAATCCGATCTTTCATGCCCGTACAAAACATGTTGAGGTTGACTATCACTTTGTTCGTGATCGTGTGACTAAGAAGGAAATTCAGATTCGCTTCATTCCTTCCAAAGATCAATTAGCAGATATTCTTACAAAACCACTTGCTTCCTCTATTTTTATTTCCTTACGTTCCAAGCTTCATGTGGATAACCCACCCTCAGCTTGAGGGGGAATATTTAGGGAATGTATTCTTATATAGGAAATATTTGTATAGACTTATCTTGTGTAATAGGGTACACCATAACACATGTACATATACCCTACTTATATAAATACAAGAGGAGCAGCCGTATTAGGTATTGTGCTCAAATACAATATAATCAAATACTTGTTTCAACTATAATTATTGATTTTTATGAGAATATATTTGTGTATATAATATTTTCTTAACAGTAAAATTAAAAAATACCCCTAAAATTACAAAAAATCAATTGTTTTGGGTATATAGGTATTTTTGTTTTTTATTTATATAATTAAATTATAAATTTAACATTGGATCCAAAAACTTTAATGCATTAGAGTTAGGGTCATTAAAGTCTTTTGCTTTTTTTTTTGTTGATTGTTTGTTTGCTCGAGGGTAGTGTTATAATTTACAATTAAAATAAGATTTTTTTTCTTAAGAAAATCTATTGGCATGTGACATGAAGCGCTAGTGAATAAAAAATAGGATATAAAAAGTAGTTGTAGTATAGTGTCTTGATTATAGGCACTTCACAATCAGTCAATCAGTGCTTTGAGGGTCGAACTGAAGACAAAGTATGGAGAACAAAAAAAAGTAGTTGAAGGAGATAATGACATACTTTTCTAGTCATTATACCCCTACTATCGTCTATGATATTCCCCCTTTCACCACCCTTGTTTGCAATTTATTTTTATATTATAAAACATTTATTGTTTAATTTATATTAGTTGTTTTATGTTATTTAATGCCATTGTAATTGATTTGTATATACATTTGCAACATCAAATTAATCCCATATAATTTATATTTTTCTGCTAAAATAACGCTAACACCGCAATTACATATATATATTAAGAAAAAGGAAGGATGACTTTCTATGGAGGCTAGAGTAGCAGACAATGAGTACGAAGAAAAATGGGTCCGACTGGGGTGTTTTCCATTTTCTTGCCCCAACAACAAGCATGACAATCAAATTTTCAGCCACACATTCCCTGCACTCCGAAACAGATACATTAACAGTGTTTTCAATCAAATTTTGTGTGCTTCCTAAGAAGTTACTTGGAATGCTTCTAAACCGTTCTGTTTAAAGTCTTGTACCCATCTCCTACGTTTACCTTAATCACTGTCGCTTGTTAGTAAACCCTTACTTGTCTTTGGATTCATAGAATAAGAAATGAAAACTTCATTCATTTATAGAAACAATCAAATATCTTCAATACTATTGAATCAAGAATTCTTGAATTCATAAAGTAAGAAATATTATGTCACGTGCCTAGTCCATTCAGTGTCATTTCTTGCAGGTTGGTCTGATCAAGGCAGTGCAGGATACGAGGCTGGTTGAAGGAATTGTTGGTCCAGTTGAAGATGAACTTAGTTGGTTCAAATAATAAAGTATTTAGTCCAGTCCATTTGCAATTAGTCCAGTCCATTCGTAATTGTCTTTCAGTATTTAATTATTTTATGTTATTTAATTAAGTGTCTGGTCCAATAATTAAGCCGGTTGATTCGGTCAAATAGGTCAGAGTAATTTGGGGAACGTGGGATCAGGGAAGTTGTTAACTTCAGTGTATTTAATTTATGAGATACAAGAGAAATGTACTGAAGAATTTATCTGAATTAAATTGGAGGTTTTGGATTCCTCGAAAATCCACTTTTTTTCTTAAAATTTCTTGTGTGAACATAACTTTTGGTATCAGAGCGGTCGTCCATGGTTGAAGGAACGAGGCATGCGCAGTTGGCTGAATCTTTGGCCTCTGTAAAGCAAAATCAAGATCAGACTCAACAAAATGTTAATGCATTACAACAAATGGTGTTAGAATTGGCACAGAAGCTGGATGTGGTAGCTTCACACGTGGAAGGAATGGTGCAGCAAAAGGCTACCCATAATTTGGGAGAACCCGAGGGGTCCTCAAGGCAGATCACAAATCCTCTCTATGAGAAAAAATGCTGGCATTCAAACCCGGGCTGTGAGACTTGATTTTCCAAGGTTTAATGGAGACAATCCTAATGGGTGGATTTACCGGGCTAACCAGTTCTTTAATTATCACCAAACAAATCCCCATCACAGGATCTTATTAGCCTCATTTCATATGGAGGGCAAGGCATTAATATGGTTCCAGGATTTAGAGGCTGCTGGAGGGTTCGATAGCTGGGAAGGGTTTGTAAGGGCTTTACAAACCAGATTTGGAGGATCCCCATACGATGATCCAATGGAGGCCCTCATTCGACTCAGGCAGACAACTATAGTAGAGGAGTACAAGAGCCAGTTTGAGACTCTTTCAAACCAACTCAGGGGCCTAGCTGAATCTTACAGACTCAGCTGTTTCTTGAGTGGGCTAAGAGAAGATATTAGATTTATGGTCTGCATGCTTAACCCACCCAATCTGCATATGGCATTTGGGCTGGCAAAGATGCAAGAGGAAAATGTAGCAGCCTTGAGAAGGTCTACTAAATCAGGGCCCATGCCCATCAGAAGCACTATTGGGCCCATACCAACCCGGCCCACTGTTGGGCCCATGGACCCACATGAGAAGAGGGCCATTGTTCCTATACAGAGGCTAAGCCAGACACAAATGAAGGAAAGGCGTGACAAGGGCCTTTGTTACAATTGTGATGACAGGTGGGGGCCCGGCCACAAATGCAAGTCAGCCCGTTTGTTCTTAATGGAGAGTGAAGAAACGGAACTTGATGAGTTAATGAAAGCAGGGGTTTATGAAGAAAACATTGGCAGCCACACAGAAGAATTAGCAGTAGAATTGGGAGAACCCGAAATATCAATTCATGCATTGTGTGGCTCACCAAGTCCTAAAACTATGAGATTTGTGGGGTACATTGGAAAAAGGGCAGTGGTGATTCTAGTGGATACAGGCAGTACACACAATTTCATTGACCCATCTGTTGTGCGTGGAGCAAAGTTAGCATACAATGACCAGAATTCACTTCAGGTCAAGGTAGCCAATGGTGAGACAGTCTATGGGGAAGGCAGTATTGAGGCAGTGCCTCTTTTGATGCAAGGTAACATATATTCCATCGATTTTTACATTCTAACATTGGGAGGATGTGATGTTGTTCTAGGTGTCCATTGGTTGAGAACCTTGGGACCAATTTTGTGGGATTTCACAAAACTTCAAATGGAATTTTCACGGTTGGGGATGCAACGAAAATTTCAAGGTATGGTTACTAATGGTATTGCATGCATTAAATTAATTGAAGGACATAATTTTGGCAAAGCATCAAGACAAAATAAAAGAGGACTAGTTCTACAGTTAATTAATCTTGAAAATTCAGAGTTATGGTCCATTGATAGTCCCAAAAATCCAATAATAGACAACCTTCTTGAAAAAATTTCAGAAATATTCTCAGAACCAAAGAGCTTACCTCCAAACAGAGCCCATGATCATCATATTGAATTAAATCCAGCAGCAAAACCTGTGTCTGTAGCTCCATATAGATACCCGTACTTCCAAAAATCTGAAATTGAGAAAATAGTCAACGAAATGCTGCAAACTGGAATTGTTAGACCTAGCCAAAGTCCCTTTTCTTCCCCAGTTTTGTTAGTCAGAAAACAGGATGGTAGTTGGAGGTTATGTGTTGATTACCGAGCCCTTTACAAAGAAACCATCAAAAAGAAGTTCCCTATACCTGTTGTTGATGAATTACTTGATGAATTATATGGTGCTACAATTTTTAGCAAATTAGACTTACGATCCGGTTATCATCAAATTAGGGTACACCCAAAGGATATCCCTAAGACAGCTTTTCGTACACATGAGGGCCAATATGAATTTCTAGTTATGCCTTTCGGCCTAACAAATGCACCAGCCACTTTTCAGAATCTGATGAATGACATATTCAAGCCTTATTTGAGAAAATTCATCCTAGTCTTTTTTGATGATATCCTAGTCTACAGCAAAAATGATTCAGACCACATACAACATTTACATACTGTCCTTGAAATTCTAAAACAGCATCAGTTATTTGCTAAAATGTCTAAATGCTGTTTTGGGTGTTTTGAAATTGATTATTTGGGCATTTAATTTCAAATGAGGGTGTTAAGGCAAATCCAAGCAAGATTGCAGCTATGCTTACTTGGCCCTTTCCAAAAAATCTCAAATCACTAAGGGGATTCCTAGGGTTAACTGGGTATTACAGAAAATTCACCAAGGGATATGGTATTATAGCAGCCCCCCTCACAGCCTTACTAAAGAAAAACTCATTCAAATGGACAGAATTAACAATGAAGGCTTTTCAAGACCTTAAACACGCTGTAACTAATCCTCCTGTCTTGGCTTTACCTGATTTTTCAATTCCTTTCATAATTCAATGTGATGCATCTGGTTTGGGTGTGGGAGCGATGTTAATGCAGCAAGGCAGGCCCTTGGCTTACATGAGCCAGGCCATACAAGGGAAGGCTCTACATCTGTCTACATATGAAAAGGAACTCATGGCTCTAGTCCTAGCAGTTAAAAAGTGGAGACCTTATCTCCTTGGTCATTTTTTCAAGATACAAACAGACCATTAAAGTCTGAAGTACTTGCTAGAGCAAAAGATTGGAACTCCACTTCAACAGAAATGGATCTCCAAACTTTTGGGGTATGAGTTTACAGTGGAGTATAGACAGGGGAAAGAAAATAAGGTAGCTGATGCCTTATCCAGAAAAATGGAGACTACGGGTAAGGGGAAATTTCAGCCATTACAGTACTAGAATCTAGCTGGCTGGAACAGCTAAGGGGTGGTTATGATGCAGACAGTAATATGCAGAAAGTTTTGCAGGAATTAAGGAGTGGTACACTATCATCTAAGCACTTTGAAGAGAGAAATGGCTATGTGTTCTATAAGGGGAGACTAACTATACCTGCAGCTAATGGTCTAAGAGAGCAGGTGTTGAATTTGTTGCATAGTAGCTCACAAGGGGGCCACTCAGGGTTTCACAAAACCCTAAACAGAGCTAAAGCAGAATTCTATTGGGCTGGAATGCGTGAAGATATAAAAAGATTTATCAAGGAGTGTGACATTTGCCAAGTTAACAAGTCTGAAAATGTTTCACCTGCAGGTTTACTCCAACCCTTGCCCATACCTGATAAGGTGTGGACTGATATTTCCTTAGACTTCATTGAAGGTTTACCAAAGTAAGATGGGTATTCTGTGATACTTGTGGTAGTGGATAGACTATCAAAGTATACTCATTTTGTGCCTATTTCACACCCCTATACAGCTGCTAAGATTGCACAGGTATTCCTACATAATATTTTCAAGTTACATGGGTTGCCGAATTCCATTGTTACAAAACAGAGACCCAACTTTTACAAGTTCTTTTTGCAAGGAATTTTTTGCAGGGCACTACATTGAAATTTTCCTCAGCCTACCATCCACAAACAGACGGCCAGAATGAGATTGTCAATAAAATGGTGGAACAGTATTTAAGGTGTTTTTCTGGTGATAGGCCGAAGGGTTGGTCTAAATTTATCCCCTTGGCAGAATGGTGGTATAACACCACAGTACACTCATCTACAAAACTATCCCCATTTGAGGTTGTTTATGGCTACCCTCCCCCTAAACTACTACCATTCATACCAGGAACAACAAAAATTCAAGAGTTGGAGCTTACCTTACAAAACCGAGATGAGATGCTTGAGCTCCTGAAGTCCAATCTCCACCTGGCACAAGATAGGATGAAAAAGTTTGCAGATTTGAATCGCACAGAGAGGGAATTTGAAAAAAGGCAGTGGGTTTACCTTCGTCTTCAACCTTATAGGCAGAAATCGGTGATGTAGAGAGGAAATATGAAGCTGTCACCCCGTTTTTATTGACCATTTCAGATACTTGAGAGGATTGGAAAGGTGGCGTATAAGCTCGATCTACCCACTGAGTCGAAGATTCACCTAGTGTTTCACGTGTCGTGCTTGAAGATGAAGCTGGGTCATCGTCATCGGCAAGTGGTGACGTTACCACCAACTGATAAAGAGGGGTGGGTTCAGCCAGAACCAGAGAGAATTTTGGAGAGGAGAATGTCGAAGAAGAAGAATAGGGCTGTGAGTGAGCTGTTGGTAAAGTGGAAGGGATTGGGTGATGAAGAGACGTCGTGGGTTGAGTACAGGACACTTGTCCGTGAATATCCCAACCTTGTGGACAAGGTTTTTTAAGCAGGGGGCAATGTCACGTGCCTAGTCCATTCAGTGTCATTTCTTGCAGGTTGGTCTGATCAAGGCAGTGCAGGATATGAGGCTGGTTGAAGGAATTATTGGTCTAGTTGAAGATGAACTTAGTTGGTTCAAATAATAAAGTATTTAGTCCAGTCCAGTATTTATTCCAGTCCATTTGCAATTAGTCCAGTCCATTCGTAATTGTCTTTCAGTATTTAATTATTTTATGTTATTTAATTAAGTGTCTGGTCCAATAATTAAGCCGGTTGATTCGGTCAAATAGGTCAGAGTAATTTGGGGAAAGTGGGATCAGGGAAGTTGTTAACTTCAGTGTATTTAATTTATGAGATACAAGAGAAATGTACTTGTCGCACCCCATCACGAGAGCGCGGCGTCGTGACGACCCTCCCCGTGAAGGTAAGCTGCTTGGTGTTTTTGTTTGGTTATGATTTGTTATGATTTTGATTTTTCAAAGAATATGTTGGTTAAATGATGAATGGGATATTACTCCGCCCAATATTTTGGATATTAAAACTCTCAATTTATTCAATTCGGCCTCCAATTTCGCATAATTGGCTCGGACAAATTCAAATTGGTCTCCAAAAATTCCAATCTCATCAATTGAATCCGAATTAAATTCAAGATCTTGATTTCTCATCGATTAAGCCCTTAATAAAATTAATTTGGCCAATTTAAAATATAATCAAGTCCTTGTACTTAATTAAATCTTTCGATTGGACCATAAATTAATTCTCAAACATAATCGTACCTTTAAATTAACCAACGATTAAATCGAATTGGCCCATATAAATATAATTATATCTTTTGACTTAATTTTTACACAGATTTATCCGATAATAAATTTTTTTAGCCTTGAATCTGCGATTTCCTTTATTTTTCGAGTACAAAAGTGGTACGATCGAGCTCTCAAAAAACATCCAAAAATTTCAACTTGATTTTCCTACCGACACCAGCCCCTTTTTATTTTATTTTTTTGTTATTTTCGGGTAGTTTTGGGGAGTGACCCAAAATTGGGTTACGACAGTACTGAAGAATTTATCTGAATTAAATTGGAGGTTTTGGATTCCTTGAAAATCCACTTTTTTTCTTAAAATTTCTTGTGTGAACATAACATATTATCGAAATAATTTATATATATATATATATATATATATATATATATATATATATTCAGAATTATACTTTTTTTCTTGGTTAATTTTAAAAATGTATCCCTTTTTTATGAGAAAAATGATTTAGCTGACTTGTCCAAAAATTGGCAAAGTGTAGTGGAAGACTTGGACTTTGAAAATGGATGCGCTAAAACAATTTTTATTATTAGTAGTAGTAGTATTAGTATTAGTATTAGTATTATTGTTGCTCCTTATGTACGGTTGCTCTCCCGTATACAACAAGCTATCTGCATTGTTGCTCCTTGGATATTGCTTTTCTTCTCGGATAATAGTCTTCCTTCCTATCTTTGTAATTAGAATCCCACGTGTATATTATGAGGATCTAGTCCTTGTTATATAATTCTCTCTTATCTTGTAAAGAAAACACAACAGAAAAATACAATATTAACTCTTGTAATATTCAACAGAAAACTTGTACATTTGTCTATAACTTGTACATATGAATGCCAATGTCGAACAAGACTAGTAGTCTAGGAGTATTTGTGTTTTGAGTTTGATAAATCTGATGAGACTTTTGATTTTTAATTATGATATTTTCATAATAACACACCTTGTGATTGATTGTGAGGGTTAGCGTGATGGCATAGGGTGTTTTAAGGAGTCGTTATCTAGTTATTTGGTTAGGGTTGCTAGAAAAACTAAATATTTTGGTCTTTTTAGATGTTTGAAGGATATGTGTCACGACCCGATTCCCGGATGCTTTT
The DNA here is from genome assembly GCA_029030765.1 of Salix suchowensis. NCBI lineage: Eukaryota > Viridiplantae > Streptophyta > Magnoliopsida > Malpighiales > Salicaceae > Salix > Salix suchowensis. The sequence continues at coordinate 19,271,908 of CM054995.1, forward strand.
GCCTAATCTCCAAAGCTTTGCTGGCTTCTCTGATTAGATGGCTCATAAGTCATTCATCCACTCAACACAAGCGCATTGCTTATTCTATGCTATCTGCGATAATCTTTGCTTTTATCAAATTTGACCATGCCCCCCAAGTGTGGGGTTGCTTGATTCATCGTGAAAGAATATAACAAGTCATCAACTTTTTGGATTCTCTCAATAATAGCTCTTTGTTTTGCTAACAATCATTGCAAGGCTTGCTAATGCTGACCTCATCTTCGGTTGTCGATCAGATGAATTGTATTTCTTCTACCATATGTCATCATCAACCTTGAATTAATGCAACTACGATCATGCAATCTGAAATTCTTCGTTATAGGCTCAATTTCTTCTGAATAAATTCTTCTTAGTCCATGCGAAGAATTATAATGTTGTCATTAACAATGTTATTATTTTTCTTTGCGGTGAATTGAACCTTAAGTCGATGTGCTGTTAAAGTCAATTATCCCCATTAGTCTTGGTGGCACAATACTTTTCAACATTTATCAATAATGCGACTCCTGTGATGACATCTTTCTTTTTATCACTGTATGTAGTGAAGCAGAGCTTGAATCGACAACTTCAAAACATATTATCCCGCATTCAACCTCTATGGCGCACACATTCTTCAACATTTATCAAAATATACTCATGTGACAATATCTTTTTAGAGACAATCAAATCTGCGGGTAAGCTAATATTTCAAAATCTGAAGATGCCCTTCAAATGCAATCTTATTCTCAATCACTGTTGGAGCTTATCAAACCATCACTCTCTATTAAGCAATGTTGCCCTGAGTCAAATCTGTTGGTGTTCATTGATGAATTTCACTAAATCATTATTTGCTTGTGCTTCTTTGCCCCCAAGCATGATGTGAAACTGCTTGCAAGATCCACATTTTTGGCCTCTAATCATAAGCTTCCCAATGATAATGAAGAACTGTCAATGTCAAGGATTATGCAAATCCGACCTATGTTTTCTCTATTTATAAATCTTTCTTGTTCTGACATTAAATCACCAATTTCAAAAGAGCATGTGCATCCAAGGTCTAATTCTTGGAATAAAATAAAAGAGATGTCATTTATTGAAAATCAAATTCATTTGGTCAAATACCCAACACACGATACTCAATGCATGCAGACCTGTAATTATCTTAACAGCAATTGACTCATTGTGAGATTGGAATTGTTTTTTCTATGGGTTTATTTTTGTTTCAATTCTAATCTCTGATTTTGGGGGAATGACTTTTGATGGTACATGATGAAGTGATAATTTGTGGTTTTCAAACAATTAGAGCTGAGTAAAAACTTGAGGTTCAGTTGAAAAATTTGTCTCATTTTTCAGTACTTACCTTATCAATATGCATAATGACTTGCAATTTTTTTCCATGAAATTATAACCCTTATGGAAAAACTCTAGCAAATTTGGAGAGCGCCACTTATCGGTTAAAATTGCTTGCTTGATCAAGAAGGACTTTTACAAGCATGTAATGAGGGTATGGTTCTTGGCTATAAAAGAAAGGGAATTCATAGGCTTAAAAAGTGTTTAAGGGTTTCAAAGACCTAGGATACCATCATCTAGCTGTTAACTCTTTTTCTTTTGTTGTCTTTGTAGAAGAAATGATATGAAAATACATTAATTATCTTAACATGATTGTTATCAATCAACCAATGCTCTAAGAATCTCTACAACCTTGTCATTCCTATCATTGAAATTTCAAACTTAAAAGGGAATACTAAAACTCAAACCATCATTTGTCATCTAATGTTATTTCACCTTTTGTTGCACTCAATGTGGTCTAACAAAATAATTTTGCAGGATCTTCATTTGATGGATAACTTATCTTGGAGACTCGATAATCTTAATAACATTTCTTTCCACATGAGGTTTGACTAAAGATACCAACGGACATGGTATAGTTCAATATTCTCTTCTTTTTTTTCCTTTTTTTTTAAAAAAAAATCATTTTTTTTAACTTGTCCTTAGCATCGACTCTTGGTTTATTCCATGGCCTACCTTAATTTGCTTGTTCTCCAATGTTGCGTTTTCATTGTTAAACATCCTCCCTTTTGATGATTCTAATGTTGTCACTGTATCCTCAAACTAAAAATCTCTTATTTGCCCCCAATGCGTTTGCCCCCAGTGTGAGGGTGTGATCCATGTCGTTTTTTTTTTATCAGGCTCAAATTCAGGCTCAAATTTGGGGATTAACAAGGGATACATGTTTTAATAATAGTGAAGGAGATAAACAAATATGGCCTTTTGTCATTTCAAGCAAAGTTGGTTTTAACTAATAAATTTTGACCTCGATCAGTGTAATGATTTGGACGTGAAAGAGTCATGATGCGTCCAATGACTATTAAAGCCTAGTTCTATGACATGGTTCAAAAGACTCGGTGTATGGGTTCAAAAAATTGTTTGGGTTGCCCTGATATTGCTCGTCATGTCATTTAACTAAAGCTGGGGTAATTCTATAAATAAATAAAAAACTTTAATTTTTAGGAATGATAAACTTTAAATTCTGCATGTTGAAGTTTGATCAAAATGTTTTGTCAAAAATAAGAATGTTAAACATCTCTTGATTTCATAATAAAAAGACAAGGAATACACATGCTTCAATGAAATGATGATTTAGACCCCGAAACAAAGTGATAAGCGCTGAGATTCCGTAAGAAAATTATTGACAATGCGACACTTTTCTCAAACAATCATTTCTGTATTATCGCTGTTCATTGATCTTGCTTATGCTCACGATGATTTATTGCTGACATTGTCAATGATAACATCCTTCACAAAACTTGACTTGCCGATAGTTAACTTTTACGCTTGATTACTGAAATTCTAGCGACTATTCATCTCTCATCTGGATTATGTCGCAAAAGGATTTTTTTTTTTGGCGCTCCACCGCGCTCCTCATTGGACATAAAAAGTGAATCAAGCTTGGAAGCACTCTTGTCAAAACACCGAAGTGTGCAAATCATAAAAAATTTCATCATACAACGAAGAGACTCTTTTTGCGGCAAATTCGCTTCTTCGAGCAATGTAATCTTGCAGTGCACCTGCTTTGACCTCTCAGATACTGGAATAGATTCAACAATCCCATATTATGTTTCTATACTCGGGATATTTTATCTTTTCTCGCAAAATAACATGGTTTAATGTGCGTGGCGGCATAAAACTCCTAAATTTGACTGTGCCGCAAGAACTCCACATGATTAAGAGAGAAATCAATTGATACTTAAATGGGCTGACAACTTTTTTGACTGATGCTCGCTTTCTGAAAATAGACTTGTATATGGACTACCCGCACTCCTTCAAAGAAAACCCGAATTTCCACAATCTTCATTTATGAATGCATTAACACTTTGTAGATGATATCTGGGCATATGTCCCACCTGATTTCACTAGAGAGCAGAGAACTCTGTTGTTGGCTTGTAGAAGAAACATGAATGATGGCTCTGTATCGGTGTCAGTTCTTCTAAGCAATGTAAAATGTCCATGACTCTCGACCTTTCGGACGATGATAGATTGAGGGACCCCTATTTCAAACTATGGGACTGCATGTTGAAATGTATATGTTTTTTTTTTTACGGACTCGACCTTCGAGGAGGGACATGTGATCGTAACAATTGCATGCTAAACTAAAACTATGAGAATGCATGTTTTTTTCTTACGAACTCGATGTGATCGTAACAATTGCATGATAAAAACTGTGGGAATGCATGTTCAAATGCATATGCATGTTCTTTTTTTTTTTTTTGGACAGACTCGCCTCTTGAGAAGTGACAATTGCATGATAAACAACACTGTGGGAATGCATCCTTTTTTTTTGACATTTTTTTTTAGACTCGCCCTTCGAGGGGTGACACGTGATCATAACTATTACAATGAAAATTTCTTAAGTGATGACCACTGTGCTACTCAAAAGTCTTGAATTCAAGATGCTTCGAGAAGAGTTTTTCTTAATGCAAAACAAGATGGAGGGAGCATACACCCTAATGATTGGTTCTAGTTCCTGTACATGAGACACAGGGTAGGTTTACTAATTGGTTTCTAAAGAGGGTCTCTTGCTGTCCCAGTGATCACCTTCGTAAAGGCGATATGGGGGTTTAGCAGATAGCGGGATGGCGCGTATACCAATCACTACCAGTCTAAACACTCAGCAAAGAGTTGGGGTTTACACAAACTTCAACCTTGACTCTCAAGTCATAGGTAAGCTGCTAGTCCCCCACTTAACTTAAAGTTTAGTGTGTGTGCTCTCAAAATAATAAAAGTGATGCATGACAAGGCATATTATGATGACTGGATGTAAAGATGCATGCTAAAGCTTTGAAAAATATAAACCATCCATAGCAACATATCATAAACAAACAAAATTATCAAGCCTAGTCCAAAGTCCCCAGTGGAGTCGCCATCCTGTCGCACCCCATCGCGAGAGCACGGCGTCGTGACGACCCTCCCCATGGGCGGGGATTTTAATGTTTGGGGTATCATCTTATTTCCGTGAAAAAGGAAGTCGCCACCTAGTATTATGGTTATTAGGAAACCTAAAATGGTCTTTCAGAGATTCTAGGGTAAGGGACTGGTTGCGTAAAGGGAACGTTTTAGTACCCCTAGTACACCCTACCTAAGGTAAGCTGCTTGGTGTTTTTGTTTAGTTATGATTTGTTATGATTTTGATTTTTCAAAGAATATGTTGGTTAAATGATGAATGGGATATTACTCCACCCAATATTTTGGATATTAACCCATTAGGATTTATTTATCCAAATACCAAACAGTGAATAATAGCATATCATTCCCGCCGAATATTTTGGATGTTGACCCCTTAGGATTTATTTATCCAAATACCAACAGTGAATAATAGCATGTCATTCCCGTCGAATATTTTGGATACTAACCCCTTTTAGGATTTATTTATCCAAATACCAACTATGAATAATAAATTCCCAAAAATAAGATTTTTATATTTTTTTGAGATATTGGCCAATACCCTTTGGATTTTTACAAACATGTTGTAAAATCTCAAGATGCAAGAAATGATTTTTCTTCTTTGCGGAATCCATGCTAAAACTCATTTTCTCTTAAAAACCCAAGATAATATATATTTTTTGAAAGAATTTTTTTTTAAAAAATATGCTAGTGTATTGGCCGTATGCATAAAACCACATTTTTTATCTTTTTTAATAAATATATTTTTTTTTGCAAATTTTGTATTTTTTATATTTTTATTATTATTTTTATTATTTTTCATTTATGGGTGGCTGGTTGCCCTGACTACGATGGGCAGTTTGCTGCAGCCCCACTCGGCCACTGGGGCTGCAGCCACTCACTGGGCTGTCAGCCCCTCGCCGGGATGGGTTCTTGGCCCACTATCATTAGGCTGGTCTTTCAGCCCAACTTATGCTCTACTGGTTTTGGGCCAGGCACAAAGCCCAACCCGCTTTACTTGGCCTGTATGCACAGTGGGACATGAATCACTTCCAACTGCATGCAGGCGAGATGAAGATGGTGGGTGCACAGTGTTTTTTTTTAGTATGATGAAAGGAGAAACTGTTATTACCTTTGGGTAGAGGAGGTCGATGTGATGACTCCGGTGGTGGTGGCGTCAGAAATGGAGGCCTGTGGTGGCCGGAGTGGGCCTCGGAAGGTGACGGGTTGTGGCTGCTACCGTCGACGCTGCTGCTGCTTGAGTTGCTGTTGGGTTCTTTGCCGTGGAAAGGTGTCTTCTAGTGATGGTGGGGTGATGCAAAATGGTCTGAGTGATGGTGGCTGGATGAGAGAGAGAAGCACCGGCGTACCTGGTCTTAGGGAGAGAAACAGCCGAACGATCGAGAGGGAAGGAAAAAAAAAGAAAAGGAAAGGAAATGGTGATACTAGGGCTCTATTGCAGAAGATTACTGAGCTTTTTTTTACGTAAAATTTGCCTCGTGAATTCCTATTTTCCCCCTCTGTTTCTCTCTACTCTCCCTTTACTCTCTGTATTATTTCTTGCCCCCTCTCTATTATTTCTTCCCTCCTCCCTGATCTTCTGTATCTTCTTCGTTTTCTTTTTCTTTCTCTGTTCTTCGTAAATCTCCTCTTTCTTTCTTTTTTCTCTTCCTCCCTCTTTTCTTTTCTTCTCCTTTCTTCTCCCCCTTGCTCGTCCCTGCCTCTGCATATTTATAGCAGAGGAAACGGCCTATTCGGCTACCCATGGCGTGTAGCCGAGAGGGCACCGCCTGCCTTGCCCAGTAACGGGGTTGTGCAGGCAGCATGCGTGCACTGTTCAGGTGATTGAACAGTGCACGCAAAGATTTGGCAGAGAAAGAAAGGAAAGAAAACGATTCGGTCCCCCTTCTTTATAATTGTTCAAATTGCACCCCGATTAAATTTAAACTTGTGATTTTGTGCAATTACACCCTCGGTCATAATTCCAATACCAGCTTAACTTTGCGCGGCCCTTATTTACTTTGGTCATTGATTCCTGATTTTCAAGATTTAACCCTCAATCGACCATTAAAACTCTCAATTTATTCAATTCGGCCTCCAATTTCGCATAATTGGCTCGGACAAATTCAAATTGGTCTCCAAAAATTCCAATCTCATCAATTGAATCCGAATTAAATTCAAGATCTTGATTTCTCATCGATTAAGCCCTTAATAAAATTAATTTGGCCAATTTAAAATATAATTAAGTCCTTGTACTTAATTAAATATTTCGATTGGACCATAAATTAATTCTCAAACATAATCGTACCTTTAAATTAATCAACGATTAAATCGAATTGGCCCATATAAATATAATTATATCTTTTGACTTAATTTTTACACAGATTTATCCGATAATAAATTTTTTTAGCCTTGAATCTGCGATTTCCTTTATTTTCGGGTACAAAAGAGGTACGATCGAGCTCTCAAAAACATCCAAAATTTCAACTTGATTTTCCTACCGATACCAGCCCCTTTTATTTTATTTTTTGTTATTTTCGGGTAGTTTTGGGGAGTGACCCAAAATTGGGTTACGACAGTACTGAAGAATTTATCTGAATTAAATTGGAGGTTTTGGATTCCTCAAAAATTCACTTTTTTTCTTAAAATTTCTTGTGTGAACATAACATATTATCGAAATAATTTATATATATATTCAGAATTATACTTTTTTTCTTGGTTAATTTTAAAAATGTATCACTTTTTTATGAGAAAAATGATTTAGCTGACTTGTCCAAAAATTGGCAAAGTGTAGTGGAAGACTTGGACTTTGAAAATGGATGCGCTAAAACAATTTTTATTATTATTAGTAGTAGTATTAGTATTAGTATTAGTATTATTGTTGCTCCTTATGTACGGTTGCTCTCCCCGTATACAACAACTGTCTGCATTGTTGCTCCTTGGATATTGCTTTTCTTCCTGGATAATAGTCTTCCTTCCTATGCTGTAATTAGAATCCCTGTGTATATTATGAGGATCTAGTCCTTGTTATATAATTCTCTACTGAACTGTAAAGAAAACTCAACAGAAAAATACAATATTAACTCTTGTAATATTCAACAGAAAACTTGAACATTTGTCTATAACTTGTACATATGAATGCCAATGTCGAACAAGACTAGTAGTCTAGGAGTATTTGTGTTTTGAGTTTGATAAATCTGATGAGACTTTTGATTTTTAATTATGATATTTTCATAATAACACACCTTGTGATTGATTGTGAGGGTTAGCGTGATGGCATAGGGTGTTTTAAGGAGTCGTTATCTAGTTATTTGGTTAGGGTTGCTAGAAAAACTAAATATTTTGGTCTTTTTAGATGTTTGAAGGATAAGTGTCACGACCCGATTCCCGGATCTGCGACTGGCTCATAGATATAGTTTAATTCAAAAATGACTCAAAAGAAGTATAATATCTTTAGTAAACATATCTAAGAGTTCAACTCATAATCCTATGTGTTTTGAATGAAACTATCTATTTCTCGCAAAACCTAAAAACAATGGTTTCTTTCTAAATGTAGTTCAAGATACACAATTCGTAAAATTAATAATAACTCATCAAATAAGCCTTAATTATCCATCAAACCAATCTGAAATACTCAAATTTCACTCCAGGGACCAAACTGCAATTTTCCAAAGTTCAGGGACTAAACTGCAATTTTCACCAAAAGGATTAAAATGAATTTTCGTCATCTTCAACCTCCAGTCCAGAATTTCCAGCAAGGGTTTTTTACCATTTTCTCAATATTTTCTTAAACCAAACACATCAAAATCTTCAAAATCATCTACAATCAAACCTATTAACCATTACCCAAACCATTAAACCCTTAACATCTTAATCCATTCATCCATCAAATTCAAATAAAATCTACAAACCCTAATCACCAATGCAAGCAATTAGCTTAACTATTAAACAATACTTTTACATAATAACACATACACATTACCTTAATATTTATTTCTCCTCCTTCCTTTCTCCCTTCCACTTTTTTTTTTCTTCTCCCTTCTCCTCTTTTTCGGCTCACTCTCAATTTTTCAGATTTGCTTCTCTTCTTCTTTTTCTATTTATATTTTACAAGTTACTACTATATCCTTAATTCATTTATACCTAATCTTAAGTCATTAAGGGTATTAATGCCTTTTCTACTCAAAGTTTCAAAACCCTAAAATTCTTTTCCTATTTAAATTTTCAAAACCCTACAATCTCCCTACCTTATAAAAGTTTCATCCTCGAAACTAAATAAAATGTTTGAATACATACGAAGATTATCAAAAAGATGAGGATATTCCTCACGCATCCTTTCCTTGAGTTCCCATGTTGCTTCTTCAATTGAATGACAATACCGAATTCTAAAAGCTGTTTTTGAAATGTCTTTTTTTCCCTATCCTCAACAATTTACTAAAGCCCTATGCTTTGACAACTAATCCATTCCCAAAATCACATCAAAATCAACCATATCTAAAACATTCAAATCTCCCATAAAGATCTTACATTCAATTTCCATCTCATAATTTTGATATGCATACTTCCTCAATATTGATTCATCTAAAGGAGTAGAAACTGAAATGAAGGATCCTAATAGTGTTGGTTGCCTATCTAACCTCATCGCAAAACATAGTGACACAAATGAATGAGTGACACTGGTATCAAACAAAACTTTTGCTTCAAAAGAGCAAACAGGAAGAATACCTGAGACAACTGTGTTGGATGTCTGAGCATCCTGCTGAGTCAAGACAAAGACTCTAGCATGTCCCAAATCCTGTTGCATTTGACCTCTATCATCTGCACCACGGCCTTTCTGACCACGACCACCAAAACCTCTACCACCATGAGCTATAGACTGGCCCATTAACGGTGTCTGAACAGGAAGTTGAACTAAACTAGATGCCCCTGAAGCTGACATCTGTCTCCTAGGGCACTCTCTAACCTTGTGGCCTGTCTGGCCACAACTAAAACAAGCTCCAATCCTTTTATAACACTCTGCACTAGTATGATCTCCTCCACAATACTGACATAAAGAATTGTCCCCAGATGGAACAAATGAACTTTGAGGTGCAGTTTGAACTGAACTTTGACCATAACTTTGAACACCACTACTACCACTATGATTGCTTGAGCCACTAACTGTAGTTCTTAGTCTAAACATTCTTTGAACCCAAGAATCCTGACGACCACTTTGTCCCCTAAACGGACCTGCACTCGGTCCTCCTGGTTGTCTAAAAGACTGACCCTCTTCTTTAGCCCTCTTAGGTAGACCTACACCTATGTCCTCAAATTCTCGTGTCTCTATCAATCTAGCGCAATCAACAGCTGAGGAGTAAGATGGAAACACCTGGGACACCATCACTATAAACATAGAGGATTTAAGTCCTCTAATGAACCTTTTCACTCCACTCTTTCGTTGGTAGAAGATGTTCAGCATATCTAGACAGCTGAGTGAACTTCAGATCATATTCATCAACCGTCATGCTCTCCTGAGATAACCTCTCAAACTCATAAAGTCGAGCATCTCTAAAACTCTGAGGGAGAAACCTGTCCAAAAACATGGCGCTAAACTCCTTCCATGTCCACTGAGCCTCTACTGGTCTTGCCTTCTTCCTAGACTCAAACCAAGAAATTGCCACATCTCCCTCCAACCTAAATGACGCCAAACTCACAGCTCGATGGTCTGTACATCCCAAAACTTCACATCAACGCCATATATCATCTAGGAACCTTTGAGGATCCTCTGAACTATTCATCCCAGTGAAGGTAGTAGGTGCCAACTTCATGAAGTCATTCAAGGGCACGTTTACTCCTTGAACAGTGTGAGATGATGATGTTACATCTTTATCCCTTCTCCTATCTCTCTCCATAGTATACTCTATCCAAGCTCGCAGAGCCTTACTGAGTTGCTGAACTTCTATCATTGTCTCAGCCTCCACCCCTCCTACACCTGTGTCATCAACCTCATTTTCCTCTTCAACCTCGTAAGACTCCTCCTCCATTAATGGAGGTATCTCCTCATCATATTGAGGTGCTGGTGCACTTCCTCTTCTTTGCCTAGTATTCCGCAATTGCACAATAGGGACGTCATCTTGATCGTCACCTACTCTAATAGTATCAGCTATACGCCTATTCCTCGACATATCCTATATATATAAGAAAATATAACATACTCTTGTCATGCTTGTTGCAACGGCGATTTTTGATGCGCTTCGCGCCCCGCCATCCCTCACTGGAGAGACAACAGCGCGCGGTGAAAATAAGATTGTTTATAGTTGTAAAATTTACTACTATAGTTCTAAGGAGTCGCCACCTAGTATTAAGGTTACTAGGAACCTATTGGTCTGCGAGAGTCTAGGGTAAGGAGACTTGTTGTGCAAGGGGAAGACGCATCACCCCCATTGCACCCTACCTAAGGTAAGCTGCATTGTTGTTTGATTGTTTTTCCAAGTTAAAATTTTTTACACTGTATTTTCAAAAATACATTTTTTTTTCTGCTGGTGTACTTTACAATGTAATTTTACACCGTAGTTACAAGTTTTTTTTATCTACGGATGTACTTTACGATGTAATTTTACACCGTAGTAAAAATCTTTTTTTTATCTACGGGTGTACTTTACATTGTAAATTTACACAGTAGTAAAATTTCATTTTATCCGCGGGTGTACTTTACAATGTAAATTTACACCCTAATAGATGAAATGAAAATATTTATAATTATTTTTGATATTTTGGCCAAATTCCAACGGATAATCATAAATCGTTTACGATATTCAATTTTCGTTTCAAAATATGAGAAAGATGCAACATAATTTTTATGAAAAATATGTATGGAAAAATCATGGAATTTGGCCGTATGCACAAAAAACAAATACATTTTTTTATATTTGTTTTTGAATTTTTTTTGTAATAATAATAGTAGTATAAAAAATAAAAATATATTTTTTTCAATTTGTATTTTTTATTTTTTTTAATTGTTTTTCTTTTTTTCTATCTTTGGGTCATCGACCACGAGTGAGTCGACTGACCCACCTCGAGTGGTTTGGGCTTCCCAGGTCCTCACGGGCTGGGAAGCCCGGAAGGGTATGGTCGGGCTTCCAGCCATCGTGAGCTGGAAGCCCACCTGTTTGTGGGTTGGGCTTCCAGTCCTCATGGGCTGGAAGCCTAGCTCCCTTAGATCTTGGGCCAGGCACAGAGCCCGGCCCACTCCCTCAAGCTCAGCCTGCATGAACAGTGGGACACGTCCCACTGCATGCAGTGCCGAGACGAGGGAGAAGATGAACAGTGAATTTTTGACTTTGACAAAAGATGTACCTGCTAGCACCGTTGGGTAGAGGAGCTCGAGGTGATGATTCCTGTCATGGTGGCGTTGTCCAAGGTGGTCTGTGGTGGCCGGAGTGAGCTTCCAAAGTCGCCGAGTTTTTTGATGTCGTTGCTGCAACTATCTCTATGCCTCGCCTGAGAATATGGATGGGATGCTGGTGTGGTGGGGAAGTTCATGGTGATGACGAGGGGGGTATTCGGTGGTCGGTTGGCCAGTAATGTTAGATTTTAATGAGATTAGCTTTGAAGATAAGAAGATTTAGTTGTAGTCTTTTAATTTAGTTGAAATTACTATTCATAATAGGTTTTATCAACAAACCTATTATTTATCCAATAACCTCTCCTAGTCTATTGAGAGTTCTAGTTTATTTCAATTTCTAGTTTTTGTAAGCCTATAAATAGGCAAGTTTCAATTGAATAAATTGAATGAATGAATGTGATTCATTCCAATATTTATGATTTTCGGGTTCTTTAAGATTTCTTGTTTTTCCATATTTTTAATCTCAACAGTAATTGTTCTAAACAGTTACTATACAGATTCAGGATTTCAAACAATTGGTATCAGAGCAGTTTTCTTACGGGACTGTGAGATTTTGTTGAGTGATAAACACAAGAGAGTTTGAGAGCTAAACACAGAGTGATTGATTGCAAACAAAAGAGGTTTATTTTTGTCAAAACATGTATACCTCAAGCAACATTGCTATTGTCATTCCAGTATTTACTGGAGAACACTATCATATATGGGTTGTAAAGATGAGATTTTATCTAAGATCTCAAGGGTGGTGGAATGTGGTCACAACCAATGTTGATCCATCACCATTGTCAGCCAATCCAACACTTGCTCAAATAAGAGCACATGAAGAAGAAAAACTGAAGAAGGACAAAGCTATCACTTGCCTCCATTCAGTAATTGCAAATCATATTTTCACAAAGATTATGGATCTAGAGACACAAAGCTTGTATGAGACAAGCTTCAAGGTGAATTTGAGGGAAGCAATAGAGTCAAAACAGTTTGAATCCTTGCATTGAAAAGGGAGTTTGAACTGATGAAGATGAAAGATGTTGAATCTATCAAGGATTATTCTAGCAGATTAATGGATGTTATGAATCAAATGAGGCTGCTTGGAAAGGTGATTGAAGATCAAAAGGTGGTAGAGAAACTGATGGTTTCTTTGCCACAAAAATTTGAAGCTCAAACTCATATTTGTACTGTTGACCGTGTGAAATGGTACACGAAGACAGGAGGAGCAAAATTTGAAGTTTATGCTGATTTTGATTTGGGACAAAAAAGAGTTGATGAAAATCCAATTCAGCATGATGTGATGACCAAGGCACTTCCTCTAGCAAGATTGGAGTTCCTAAAGATGAAGTTGGGGATGTCCAAAGCAAATCTCAAGGAGGAGTGTTAGATTTTAATGAGATTAGCTTTGAAGATAAGAAGATAAGAAGATTTAGTTGTAGTCTTTTAATTTAGTTGAAATTACTATTCATAATAGGTTTTATCAACAAACCTATTATTTATCCAATAACCTCTCCTAGTCTATTGAGAGTTCTAGTTTATTTCAATTTCTAGTTTTTGTAAGCCTATAAATAGGCAAGTTTCAATTGAATAAAATGAATGAATGAATGTGATTCATTCCAATATTTATGATTTTCTGGAATGTGATTCATTCCAATATTTATGATTTTCTAGAATGAATGAATGTGATTCATTACAATATTTATGATTTTCAGGTTCTTTAGGATTTCTTGTTTTTCCATATTTTTAATCTCAACAGTAATTGTTCTAAACAGTTACTGTATAGATGCAAGATTTCCAACAATGAGAGAGAGCTTGACGGGGGCTGATTTTTAGAGAGAGAAGGGATGTGCAGGCCGAGAGAGAGAAAAGAAGAAGAACACGTTCTCGGGGAAGATGATGGTGAGGGTATTATTGCACGTGATTTTCTCTTCTTCTTTCATTTCTTTCTTTGGAAATTTTCAGAATTCCTTCTCCGGTGTTTCTTTCTTTTTCTTCTCTGCGTAAGGCTCCTTTCTTTTTCCTTTCTTTCTTCTTTTTTTCGTCCCTCTCTCCTTTCTTTTCCTCTTCCACTCTCAGTATTCTCCCCCTTTTTCTTCCCCTCCTTTTTTCTGTGATTCTCCTTCTTCTATTTATAGGGGCAGAGGTGGCTCTTGCCTCTGCCCCCTCTGCAAAGAATTGCAGAGACTGCCTCTGCAAATTGAGTTTGCAGAGTCTGCTCTGCAAATTGAATTTGCAGTGCAAATTTGCAGAGGCTGTGGGTTGCAGAGTTTTGACTTTGCAATTTGGTCCTTCAATGTTTGATTGGTTCAATTGCACTCCCAATTAGTTTTTAACTTTTAATTTTATGCAATTGTATCCCCGTCAAAATTTCAACAGCAACCTTAAATGTGCGCGCCCTTTTTTATTTTAGTCTCTGGTTTCCGATTGCGCGATTTAACCCTTAATTGACTGTTAAATTCTCAATTCGTTCAAATTGGCCCCTGATTTTGCATTATTGACTAAAAATTCAAATCGGTCTCCGAAAATTCCATTCTCATCAATTGAGCCCGAATTAAATTCAAGAAATTAATTTCTCATTGACTAAGCCCTTAATAAAATTAATTTGACCAATTTAAAGTATAATTAAGTCCTTGCACTTAATTAAATCCTTCAATTGGACCTTAAATTAATTCCCGATCATAATTAAACTTTAAATTTGTCGACGATTAAATCGAATCAACCCATAAAAATATAATTATGTCGTTTAACTTAGTTTTTGCACAGATTCATCCAACATTAAATTATTTTTGCCTTAATTCTGTATTTTCTCTATTTTTAGAACCAAAGGGATACGATTGGACTCACGAAAACAACCAAAATTTCCACATTGATTTTTCTACCCACGCCGGCTCTTTTTAAATTTTGGAAACAATTTAATATAAATTTGATTCGTACATAATCACTGTGTGAAAAACAGCTGATTATGAAGTTCCATCTTGGTGTTATGGCGATGAATATAATATCTTTCGATGATGGCAATGAATGTAAGATCTTGGTGTTACTATGAAGTTCATTCGTCATATTATTTTCATTTCAATTGCCCTCTAGGAAAAGTAAACTATTTAGTATCAGAGTGATCAATTCCTTGACCTCCGAATTATTTACGAAGGAGATTTGATAACTATTCATTATTTGCAGCCACACATTCCCGCACTCCGAAAAATCTAAACAGATACATTAAAGTCTTCGACCCATCTCCCACGTTTTCAATCAAATTTTGTTTGCTTCCTAAGAAGTTACTTGGAATGCTTCTAAACCGTTCTGTTTAAAGTCTTCGACCAATCTCCTACGTTTATCTTAATCACTGTCTCTTGTTAGTAAACCCTTACTTGTCTTTAGATTCATAGAATAAGAAATGAAAACTTCATTCTTTTTTTTCTTGGAAAACAAAGAATAATGAAAGGATTCTAATTCTACCTGGTTGAATAAAATAAAATAAAAAACTATTGATTATTTAATATGTTATGCTTTGTGTGTGACTCGTTGGTTTTTCAAAGGTAAAAGAAAAAATACTTGTTGGTTTTTAATAAGTCCCCTAGTGATGATAGTCGTGTCAATTTAGTCTTCATATAACAAAATAATTTAGTCTTGATTATTATATTATTTGATTCTAAATTTTAAGTGATCTATTCATAATAAATACAGACTTGTAATAACATTAAAAAACATTATCTAAAAATAGAAATAATTATCTATAAATTTAGAATTCTCTATGAATTTCTATGTAGAAATAGGATACATAATTATGTATATAAAAAATAAAAATATAGAAATTTGTAAGCTAATAAATAGATTAGGTGAAATATCAATATCAATGTATTATTCAGATGTATATAGGAATTTGACGTTTTCATTCCTTTGAAATATTTTTTAATATGGAAGGTATTCACGAAAGTTTGTCAACCGAAAACCAATTGTTTCGTCATAAACTGAATTTCTCAAAATTGAATAAATTTTATAGTATGTTTTCTTTGCTGAATTAGTTTTCAAAGTTTCTCTCCCCGTTTCTTCATTTTTGGCAGTGAAACTATGAAATTATATTATTTTTAAATCAATTTCTTGACAATTTTGTACATTAATTCCATTCGATTATTTCACACATTCCATTGTTTATAAGAAATTAGGTGATCAAAACGGAACTTTTTCTTTTCAAAAGAAATTGAAGGGTTTTTTTCTCCACATGGCCTTAATACCTCTTCATTCTTTGCAGCCACACATTCTTTGCCCATTGGAAAATCTAAAAAGATTTCAATCAAATCGATGAAGACTTCCCGTAGAGCTCCCAAGTCTTCGGGTAATATTTGCAGCCACACATTCTTTGCCCATTGCACTACTTTGTTTACTTCTCCACCAAAACTGAATCTATTTTTTTTCTATGAAAGTAATGAGGTCCGAGCCTCTCTGTTTCTTGAAAGTTGAAAGTAAGCACCAAGAAAATGAGGGTAAGCATATACCAGAATTGGATTAGATCATCTCTTATCGTGTAAAATCATCGCTAGCAAGCAACAATAAGATGGTACAGGTATAATTAAATTTCGTACAAGGCAAGACAAGTGCAGCAATCCTATGAGGGAAGATGACTATAGGAACATCTGTCAGGCCCATGAATTTTAAACTTGCATACAAGCTGATGGATTTTAAATTTTGGAAACAGTTTAATATAAATTTTATTCGTACATAATCACAATGTTAAAAACAGCGTAAAGTATATAGCTGAACTACGACTGCTTTTCATATCATTCTACAAAATTAGTAGCATGTGTTTTCAAGTGTGAAGACTATAAAATATAGCGTAATATCTTTCGATTAAAGAAGAGTTCTGTTTCTTCATTCATCATTTAATTTTCATTTCAATTGCTCTAGGAAAAGTAAACCATCTTGACCCCATTATTTAGTTCACCAGCTGATGAAAATTGATCCTTTTTTAATAGACCCTTTACGAAGGGGATTTGATAAGTATTCAATATTTGCAGCCACACATTCCCTGCACTCCGAAAAATCTAAACAGATACATTAACATTGTTTTCAATCAAATCGTGTTTGCATCCTACGAAGTTACTTGTGATGGTAATGCTTCTAAACCGTTCTGCTTAAAGTCTTCGACCCATCTCCCACGTTTATCTTAATCACTGTCTACTCTTAGTCATTAGAGGGAGAAAGTGATTGTGATGGTAATAGACGTCGACTTTGGGAATCGCAGTGGAAAATTCTATAGAGTTTAAACTATTTATGGGATAATATTAGATATAAAAGATTCGATTTTTATAGATGATGAATAGTAAACCCTTACTTGTCTTTAGATTCATAGAATAAGAAATTTAAACTTCATTCTTTGTTTTTTTGGAGAACATAGAATAATGAAAGGATTCTAATTCTATATGGTTGAATAAAATAAAATAAAACACTATTGATTATTTAATATGTTATGCTTTGTGTGTGACTCGTTGGTTTTTCAAAGTAAAAAAAGAAGAAAAGACTTGTTGGTTTTTAATAAGTCACCTAGTGATGACAGTCATGTCAATTTAGTCTTGATTATTATATTATTTGATTTCTAAATTTTAAGTGATCTATTCATAATAAATATTAAAAAAATAATTATGTAAAAATAGAAATAATTATCTATAAATTAAGAATTCTCTATGAATTTCTATGTAGGAATAGGATACATAATTATCTATATAAAACAAAATATAGAAATTTGTGAGCTAATAAATAGATTAGGTGAAATATCAATATCAATGTATTATTCAGATGTATATAGGAATTTGACGTTTTGATTCCTTTGAAATGTTTTGAAGGTATTCACGAAAGTTTGTCAACCGAAAACCAATTGTTTCTTCTTTGCTGAATTATTTTTCAAAGTTTCTCAAAACTGAATTTCAAAGTTTCTTCATTTTTGGCAGTGAAACTATGAAATTATATTATTATTTTTAAATCAATTTCTTGACAATTTTGTACATTAATCCCATTCGATTATTTCACACATTCCATTGTTTATAAGAAATTAGGTGATCAAAACTGAACTTTTTCTTTTCAAAAGAAATTGAAGGGTTTTTTTTTCTTCCACATTGGCCTTAATACCTCTTCATTATTTGCAGCCACACATTCTTTGCCCATTGGAAAATCTAAAAAGACTTCAATCAAATCGATGGCACTCCTTTGTTTACTTCTCCACCAGACTGAATCTATTTTTTTTCTATATAAACTGCTTTATTTCTCTTATTTGTTTATTAAAAAAGATAACAGTTTCTTTACTAGAAAAATATGACATCGTCTGTGCGTTTCTTAACTGTACGGATGTTTTCGCTCCTTCTGCTCCTGTTTTTTCATCTTAGAGCTTGTCACTCTTCCCCCTCCATGCACCCGCTATGCCATGATGAGGAGAGTCATGCCTTGATGCAGTTCAAGCAAAGCCTTGTCATTAATGAGTCCGCTTCTTCTGATCCCTCTGCTTATCCCAAGGTTGCATCATGGAAAGTTGATGGAGAAAGCCTTGATTGCTGTTCATGGGATGGTGTTGAATGCGACATGGACTCCGGTCATGTGATCGGCCTTGACCTCAGTAGCAGCTGTCTTTATGGCTCCATCGACTCTAATAGCACCCTCTTCCACCTTGCTCACCTCGGAAGGCTGAATCTTGCCGACAACAACTTCAACAACTCTGAAATCCCTTCTGAGATTCGAAATCTCCCGAGGCTGTTTGATCTAAATCTCTCAATGTCTCTCTTTTCGGGTCAAATACCAGCAGAGATCTTAGAGCTTTCCAAGTTGGTTTCCATTGATCTGCGATGGAATTCTTTGAAGCTCCAAAAGCCTGGTCTGCAACATCTAGTGGAAGCATTAACCAACTTGGAGGTGCTCCATCTCTCGGATGTGAACATATCAGCCAAGGTACCTCAAATCATGACAAATTTATCCTCTTTGTCATCTCTATTTCTCAGGGATTGTGGATTGCAGGGAGAGTTCCCCATGGGAATATTCCAGTTACCCAACCTTCGCTTTCTCAGTATCCGGTCTAATCCCAATCTCACTGGATATTTGCCGGAATTTCAATCAGGCAGCCAACTTGAATTATTGTGGCTTGAGGAAACAAGTTTCTCCGGTCAGCTACCTGAGTCCATTGGAAACCTCAAATCATTGAAAGAATTTGATGTGGAAGGATGTTATTTTTCAGGGGCGATACCATCTTCACTTGGTAACCTTACAAAACTGAACTCTCTAGACCTTTCTTATAACAGTTTCTCCAGGAAAATCCCTTCTACTTTTGTCAACCTTCTTCAACTTACTGATCTTTGGCTTTCTTCCAACAAGTTCAGTTCTGTAACCTTGCATTGGCTATGTAATCTAACCAAACTCAATTTTATAGACTTGAGACTAACCAATTCATATGGTGAGATTCCATCCTGTCTCGGAAACTTGACTCAGCTCGCCGCCTTAAAGCTTGGTGATAATAAATTAGCTGGTCAAATTCCTGAGTCTATTTTTAGGCTTCCAAATCTTGAAACACTTCATCTCCATGAAAATCTCTTCCGAGGCACTGTAAATGTTGGCCTTCTTAGGTCAAGAAGCCTTGTTTCCTTCCAATTAACTGGCAATAATTTGTCTGTGATTGGTAACATCAATGATAGTGTTGCTCAGCCAAAATTTAAGCTTTTAGGCTTGGGTGGATGCAATTTATCAGGCGAGTTTCCAAGTTTCTTACACGGTCAAAACCACTTGGAGTTTGTAGAACTCGGTGGAAACAAAATTGAGGGGCACATACCAAAATGGTTCATGAACTTGGGCACCGAAACACTCTGGCATTTAAATCTGTTTGGCAACTTTCTGACAGGTTTTGAGCAATCCGATGATATTCTTCCATGGACTAATCTACGATATCTGGGACTTTCTGGGAACAAGCTTGAAGGAGCCCTTCCAATTCCACCACGTTCCATCATTATTTATATGGTCTCAGACAACCGTTTAACTGGAGAAATCCCACAAGCAATCTGCAATCTGCCATCTCTTGTTATCCTCCAATTGTCTAACAACAATTTGAATAGCAAGCTTCCGCAATGTTTAGGAAACATAAGTAACTCTGCTTCAGTACTCGATCTACGAAACAACAGCTTCAGCGGTGACATTCCTGATGCTTTCTCAAGTGACTGCACATTGAGGGCAATCGATTTCAGTCAAAACCAATTCGAAGGGAAGTTACCAAGATCATTGGCCAATTGTACCAAGCTAGAGATTCTCAATATTGGAAAAAACAAGATAAATGATGTGTTCCCTTCATGGTTGGGTATTTTTCCAAAGTTGAGGGTTCTCATTTTGAGATCCAATAGGCTCCATGGCGTGATTGGAAAACCCAGAGCTAACTTTGAATTCCAGAGGTTGCAGATTGTTGATCTATCCGGTAATTGTTTTCGGGGTAAGTTGCCACTTGAATACTTTCGAAATTGGACTGCCATGAAAACTATCTATAAAGAACGCCCGTTGTACATGCAAGTAGAATCAAGTTTCGGATTAGCAGGGTATGGAATGACATATGAATTTGACTACTCGATGACAATGACCAATAAAGGTGTGTTGACATTATATGAGCAGATCCAAGAATTTCTCACAGCTATTGATCTCTCAAGCAATCGTTTTGAAGGAGGAATTCCAGATGCCCTTGGAGATCTCAAAGAACTTTATTCACTCAATCTCTCCAACAACTTACTCACTGGTCGCATCCCTCCATCCTTGTCCAACTTGAAAGAGCTTGAAGCTTTGGATCTTTCTCAGAACAAACTCTCTGGAGAGATTCCTATCCAACTTGCACAGCTCACCTTCCTCGCAGTCTTTAATGTGTCTCACAATGTTCTATCAGGCCCAATACCACGAGGAAACCAATTCGATACATTTGACAGAACTTCATTTGATGCGAATCCAGGATTGTGTGGGAAGCCTTTATCAAGAAAATGTGGAAATGGTGAGGACTCGTTGCCGGCTGCTAAAAGAGATGAGGGCTCGACGGCATATCCATTTGAATTTGGTTGGAAGGTGCTGGTGATAGGTTATGCAAGTGGATTGGTAATAGGAGTGATTCTTGGATGCGTTATGGACACAAGGAAGTATGAATGGCTTGTGAAGAATTATTTTGCGAGGTGGCAACGCTAAAACTCGCATGCGTAGAACTTATTTCTAGTTATATTGTATTTTCTTGTATTTCCTTTCCCTTTTCTTTTCTTTCTTAATTTTCCCTTGTGCTATTCCATGGTTTGTATTATATGGTAAGAGTGAATTTCTCTTGGATTGCCTATTCCATGTGCTAAAAATAAGATGATGTCTTTCAAATTAAGTAAAAATTTTAGGAGAAAAAATCAAGATACAGTTCTTGAAATACAATTCTTTTTTAATGAACTATAATAAAAATAACATAAAGCCATATCTTATTTCAATTAAAATCCTGAAAAATTAAGGGTCTAAACTTTCATTTAAAGAAACAACCAAATATCTTCAATACTATTGAATTAAGAATTCTTGAATTCATAAAGAAAGAAATATTATTGGATGAATATATATATATATATATATATATATATATATATTATTCAAAATTATATTTTTTTTCTTTGTTAATTTTAAAAATGTATCACTTTTTTATGAGATAAATGATTTAGCTGACTTGTTAAAAAATTGGCAAAGTGTAGTGGAAGACTTGGACTTTGAAAATGGATGAGCTAAAAACAAAAAAATTATTATTATTATTATTATTATTATTATTATTATTATTATTATTATGTGATGTTCTTTGAGGTGAACCCAATCCAATTATCGGTTAACTCGGTTTTTTAATTGGGTTATAATTGTGATATAGTGAAAATTAATAATATATTATTTTTTAAAATCAAAATAAAAGAAAGAAAATCTATGTTCACAGTATTCTAGCTAAAAAAGAAACCAATTAGCCGACGTGATTATATATCTTTTAATTGGAAAGATATATTAGCAGGTGTTGTTTTTAGCCCGTAAAATAAAGCAAATCATTAAATAAATTAATAACCCTTTGTTCAGACTACCTATAAAAAAAACGCAATATCAAAAGAAATTAAAAATAATTGGTGTTTTTATAGCGCAAAATCATATTGTGCACTCTTATCACATTTTACTATCGCTAATAATTTTTTTAGTTTAGAAATGTGATTTGATGTTATTTTTTAAAGTATTTTTTGTTCAAAAAAATACTAGAATAATATTTTTTATTTTTTAAAAATAATTTTTTACATCAGCAGATCAAAATGATCTGAAAACATCAAAAAATTTATTTTAAAATAAAAAACAATATTTTTTTTTGAAAAGAAGTAACAAACAAAACATAAAATGATGGTTTTTTTGGTAATTTTTTTAATTTCATTCTTTTATTTTTATTTTTTTTCATTTAACAATTTTAATTCTTTATAGAGATAAAGAAGGTTTTGAAAATATTTTATAGCTTAAAGCGGGGGCTCTTGTGCCGAATGAGGCTTGCAAATGTCACAAAAGGTGTCGGTAGTGATATGATGCCATCACATCTTAGGAAGCCTTGTCATTTTTGTCAAAGAAAAACACTTCTCATTTAAATTAACATTATAGCCCGTCTAATAAACAATTTTATATTATTTTTTAATACATACAAAAACCTTTTATTTAAGGTTTTAAATAAACTTTACTAAATAATTTTATATTAGTTTTTAATACATACCTGAAGATTGTAATTGCTAAGCATTTAACTTATGACCATTTAGTAGTTAATACTCATACCATTTCACTCTACGAATATAAATTATTAAGAAAAGTCCAGTAAATTATTTTATATTATTTTTGAATTATAAATTTTATCAATTAAATCTTTGGTATTTCCTACATTGAAAAGGATATTTTTTTAATTTATCATGCACAAACACACGTGTTTTTTTATAAAAATGTTTGCAAATATTACCATTTTCGGTTTAATATGTATAGCATTAAAACGACATCCATTTGAAAAAAAAATAAAGAAAAAGTCTATAAATAGAATTTAATAGGTTTAAGACTGTGGTAACTTCTATTTTTTAAAATGTTTTATTTTAAAAAATTATAAATTAATACTTTATAGGTAATTTTCAATGATTTTAATGTGTTAATATCAAAAATAAAAATAAAACTAAAAAGATTAATTTTAATATATTTTAATTTAAAAAATATTTTTGGAAAACAATTTGCATCATATTGCCAAACACACAATAAAAAATAAAAATAAGTATATAGGTAAAAAGATTAATTTTAATATATTTTAATTTAAAAAAAATATTTTTGAAAAACAATTTGCATCATGTTGCCAAATACACAATAAAAAATAAAAATAAGTGTATAGGTAATGCAATAAATCATGATCTCCCCATATGGTTTAGACAAATTAGAGTGTTTATAGTTGAGGTCAAACCCCCTTTTTTGTTTTAAATTAATTTATTTTTATTATTTTTAACTTGTTTAGATATACTGTATTAAAAATAAAATTTTAAAAATAAAAAATATATAACTATTATATCATACCTTACTCTACCCAACTAAACTCGAAAAATTTTAAAGTACAAAAAATATGGTTAATTATATTTAAAAACATTTATTCAGACTACCTATAAAAACACATTCTTAAAACATATATTTTATATTAATGAAAACATTAAAAGAAACTAAAAATAATTGGTGTTTTTATTATGCAAAATTATATTGTAGTTAAGACTCAATACTATATTAAAAAACATATTTTAATCTAAGAATATAAATTATTAAGTAATGTTAAATAAATTGTTTTATATTGTTTTTAAATTTTATATTTTATTAATTAAATCCTTGGTATTTCCTACATTTCTCAATGGATATTTTTGTAATTTATCATGCACAAACACGTATATTTAAAAAAAGAAGAAGAAAAGTTACAAATATTAGCATTTTCTGTTTAATATGCATAGCATTAAAACGATATCCATTTGAATTACAAAATTAACTAAAAAGTCAATGAACTTCAATAGAAAGACATGGTTGAAAATATAATCAAATTGATGATTTTTAAAGGTTTGAGACCACATTGTTATAACTTTTATTTTTTAAAATACTTTTGAAATTATTTTTTAATAAAAATATTAAATTAATATCTTTTAGATAATTTTTAATGATTTTAATATATTAATGTCAAAAATAAAAATACAAATATTTTTAATATATTTTAAAATTAAAAAATACTTTTAAAAATTAATATACATCACATTACCAAACACACAATAAAAAATAAATTAATATAATTGTTTTTTGTAATGTGATGATAGTTATTTTATACTCAAAAGGTATAATTTGTTGTTTTTCAATATTTTTAATATTAGGAAGTCAACTAAAGAAAGGCACCGACATCAAGGGCCTGTTTGGGAGAGCTGTTGCAGTAGTTTTTTAAAGTGCTTTTTGTGCCGAAATACATCCAAATGATATTTTTTTATTTTTTAAAAATTATTTTTAACATCAGCACATTAAAATGATCTAAAAACATCAAAACATATTTATTTAAAACAAAAGTTGCGGCACGGCTTGAAAAAGCCGTGCCAAACAGCCTACAATTCAGTTTTAAAAATAAGATAAAATAAAAAGCACTTCTGCCTACAAATACACACGAGCATGGCCACAAGGGTCTTTCAGTCATTTCACCAATCTATACTTCCAGAACAATCTATAGAATGCAAGTGTGGTGACGTTTTTTTCTTTTTTTCTTCTTATCTGGAGGAGGGTTTTTTTGTGCAGGCAGAGAACAAGAGCTCGGTGGAAACAATCGACAGAGAAAATGCCTTGCTTGAACATTTCGACGAACGTTAATCTTGATGGCGTTGACACATCTGCCATCCTCTCAAGTCGCCAAAATCATCAAAAAACCCGAGTCTGTGAGATTTTTCCCTTTTGCCTCGGATTCTTTTAAGTTTTTTTGATTGCTGAAATGCTTAAAATTTATGGACTGTTACGACTTTTTTTGTGAGTTACTCTGTACAAGAAAAGATTTTGTAATATTGAAACAATTAGTCTGTTGAATGTTCTGAAGTGGGTTCTTACTGATTTGGTTAATGTGTATTCTAGCTGGCATTAAAATGGGTTCACTGTATTTGTATTTTCTTGATGCTCAAAAGTTATGAAATATTTATTTTTGTAATGATCAAGTGGGTTATTGTTGATGTTAAATGTGATTGCCTCAAGTGTATTTACATGCTTGAGTTCTTGAGGGTTCCATGGCAGCTTGGGTTTGTTTATGGTTCTAAACTCGCTTGATATGATTGGTTCGCGTGTCCTTTGATTTTGACCTGGATAAGTTAAGGTTTTGAGTATCTAGTTGTGCTTTTGTCTGCAATGGTTGTTTTTTAACTTTCTGGGAGGTGTCTCTTTTGAAGAGTTTCGTTTAGAGCTTAACTCCAATACTCAAAGAGTGATTTGGCTGAATTGATTCTTGTAGCTTGTAATGTAGTTAATTCGGATATCACTTGTTTGGCCATGAAAGATAAAATGGATATTGTCACTGCCTGAATGTTGTTTGCTAGTTTATCTTTATAGTGGACGACTATTATGTTATGTAAACCTCCACCTGCAAACTCAAAGTCTCATAATTTAATTCTTTTTCTGCTATTATGTTTTCCATTTTCCAGCTCTTGCAAACCTAAAAGGAAGTTCATGTTTGCATTGTTTGGTACCAAAGTTGCCCACTGGATATGCCCTTTAACCGTTATGTGTGTGCAACCATGCAGTATGTGATGATTGTGTTGAAGGGCTCTGTTCCAATTTCATTCGGAGGAACCGAGCAGCCAGCAGCTTATGGTGAACTGGTATCTATTGGTGGCCTTAGCGGTGATGTGAACAAGAAACTGAGTTCTGCAATTGCAACTGTTCTTGAGTCAAAGCTGTCGGTGCCCAAGTCACGGTTCTTCCTCAAATTTTTTGATGTCAAGGCAAGCAATCTCAACTTCTAATTGTCAAGAAGATGATCATTGCCATTTGTATATTTCTTATTATTGCATTCTTGCTGTTTGTTTAGGCCCATCAAAGCCAAGAATATGCACAGTGTTTGCATGCTTTACACCAGTACTAGATCATGTAAATAAATCCTTACTGTTTCAAACTGTGAAAATAGTTACTGAATTCCCATAGAATTCAACTTATTTTCTGATTATGTTTATATTGACTGCCATTTTATAGTTTTTTGCTGCCACTACTACTGGTTTGATGCTTGCTTTATTTTGCAGGGTTCCTACTTTGGTTGGAATGGTTCCACTTTCTAAAGCCAGCTTCTCGCCTGCGATATGTCCGTTTCTGTCTAGGGTTATGGCATGTAGAACGTAAATGCTTTGAACTGTGCCTCTTCTGTGTTGCTAGCTGCTAGCCCTGCAAATTGTTTGGATCTGGCTTTTTGGGTCTATAAGAACAGTCAGTTCATGAATCCTAATTTTGACTGCGATTCTCGTGGTCCTCGAAGCTGACCACCCGGTTAGAGCATGTAGTGATATTTTAGGTTCATTGGCTACAGGATCATCCTCATCTACATTGCTGCAATTAAAGCAGAGGCCTTGAGCTTGCCTTTTTCGTTTTTCATCCCAAGTACGGCGTCGCATCCTATAATATGTAGTCAATGAACCAAATGTCTTGGATCTGATGCCATGATGTATTGTGTGCAATTGCACCCTTCTTCTCTTGTTTGAAGCTGTCGCCGAACTTTGTTGTGCATCATAAATAGTAAAAAAAAAAAAAAGTGATCGATCTTTGTCTGTTGTTAAAGTTGGCCATTCCTGTTTCAATCGATAAAACTGAACCTAAACACACAAAACCAAGGATTAATTCAAAAGGGGGTGCTTGCGAGAAGTTTTTTCGAAAAAAATTAAAAACTTTTTATGTTACATTTTATTTAAAAATTATATTTATTATAAAAATATATAGAAGCACTTTCGAGTTTCGATTCCTCCTGATCGCTGCCTCCCTCAGGCACAGAATAAGGGTAAGTAGTAGACAACAGAAGAGGAAGGATATATCTGGGAGATTTTGTTATTCAAATAGTAAAAATAAGAAATTAATTAAATGGAGAGGATAATACCTATTGTGTCCTCAATTAGACCATCATCCTTCCTGACTTGTGAATAACTAGTCGAGGAAAAATAAAACCAAAAAACTAATGAAGTAAAAAACCATATTGATTGAAGTGTGAAATTGAAAAGAAACCAATGTAGAAAAAGGACTCAAAATCACAAAAAAAAAAATAAAAAAATCAAAAGAATGAAGATCAAAATTGAATAAAAAATAAATATAATTTTTTGATTGATGAGTGAAATTAAAAAGATTAATAAATATTACAAAAATGTTAAGAAAAAATAAATAAGAATAAAATTGAAATACATAGTATCAATTAATTTAATCCTTATTAATTTAAATAAGGATTAAATTAAAATCAATTAAACATTTACAAAAAAAAAGTCAAGAAAAAATAAAAATAAGGAACAAGTCATTAATTAAATACTGGAGATGAATTTACTATAAGATTGGAAAACAGATTTAAACCATTCGGTACATATGTATATAAAAATGATACTTCATTGTATTTTTTATTTTTTATTTTTTATTTTAATTCTCTTCATATATAATAAAAAAATATTTCAGTTGGTGTTTATCAACTACAATGACATATTTAGGTAGAAAACTTATTGTCGAAAATGTTTCATCGTGTAAGCATTTAAGGACATGCTGATATAAAAACTATTAAAAACTATTATTTTATTTTAGACTTTTTTATTATATTCTACATATATTTGTAAGAATACCATAAAGCTCAAATAATCAAGACCATATATTTGATAATTGATATACCATTCAAAAATAAATGTAATGTTCATATAAATATAAATATAAATATAAATATAAATATAAATATTTAATTTTGTCATAAATTCGATACATAATTATATGTAAATAATTAACCATAAACTCGACAACATATTTATTTTAAAATTTCAATCTAATTTTATCCTGAAAAGTATTAACTTTTGCACTTCTACGTACAGTACACCTGAGCATGGCCACAAGGGTCCTTCAGTCATTTCACCAATTTATACTTCCGGAACAATCCATCGAAGGCAACGTGGTGAGGCTTCTTATATGGAGGAGGGTTTAGTGTGCAGGAAAGAGAACAAGAGCGTGGTGTAAACAATCGACACAGAAAATGCCTTGCTTGAACATTCGACGAACGTTAATCTTGATGGCGTCAACACATCTTCCATCCTCTCTGAGGCCTCCTCTCAGGTCGCTAAAATCCTCAAGAAACCTGAGTCTGTAAGATTTTTTTTCCCCTCCTTTTGCCTCAGATTCTTTAAAGTTTCTTTTTATTTCATTTTATTTTGTGGATTTAGGGTGTTTACTTTAGCATCCTCATTTTGGTATAACCCTTTTGTTAATACATGTATTTTATAGCTGATTTCTGAAATATGATAAAATGATAAACATTTATAGTCTGTTACAACTTCTTTGTGGGTTCCTCAGTGCAAGAAAAAAGATTCCGTGTTATTGAAACAATTAGTATGTTAAATTTTCTAAAGTGGGTTTTCAATGATTTGGTTAATGTATGTTTATATTTTCTTGATACTCATAAGTCTTGGAAATATTTATTTTTGTAATGATTAAGTGGGTTATTGTTGATGTTAAATGGGATTGCCTTGAGTGTATGTATATTCTAGTTTACAATCTTCTTTCCTGGATACTTGAGCTCTTGGCACGGTGATCATATCAGCTTTTGACTATCACTTGTTTCTTGGGGGTGTCTCATTTGAAGAGTTTTGTTGAGAATTCCAATGCTCAAAGTGCGATTGGGCGAAGTGATTCGTGTAGCTTATAATATAGTTAATTCTACTATCACTAGTTTTATTATGAAAGATGAAATGGATTTTAGCGCTGGCTGCATGTTCTTATCTTTATAGTGGACAAAAATTATGTTCTGTACACCTACACCTGTAATACACTGTCTCTTTGTTTTTGTTGTTTTTGCTTTTATGATTTTGTTAGTTTTCAGTTCTTACAATCTGGAAGAGAGTTTCATGTTTGCATTGATTGATATCTTAGTTTGCCCACTAGATGTGTCTTTCAACTATTTTATGCGTGCAATCCTGCAGTATGTGATGATTGTGTTGAAGGGCTCGGTTCCAATTTCATTTGGAGGAACTGAAGAGCCAGCAGCTTATGGTGAATTGGTATCTATTGGTGGCCTTAGCAATGATGTGAACAAGAAACTGAGCTCTGCAATTTCAACAATTCTTTTGTCAAAGTTGTCGGTGCTCAAGTCCCGGTTCTTCCTCAAGTTTTATGATGTCCAGGCAAGCCATCTCAACATCTAATTGCCAGAAGATGATCATTTTCATCTGCATTTTTGTTATCATTGCACTCTTCCTGTGTTTTAGGCCCATCAAAGCCAAGAATATGCACAGTGTTTGCATGCTTTACACCAATACTAGATCATGTAATTAAATCCTTGCTGCTTTTAAATTGTGAGAACAGTTGCTGAATTCCCTTAGGATACAACTTATTTTCTGAATTTGATCATATTGACTGCTATTTTATGGTTTTTCCGGCCACTACTAAGGATTTGATGCTTGCATTATTTTGCAGTGCTCCCACTTTGGCTGGAATGGTTCCACCTTCTAAATCCAGCTTCTTGCCTGAGTTGCTATCAGACTTGACACCACGCATTCAGACAGATGCGTCTTTGGTGCTCTGCGGCTGTAGAAACCTCATCTAAGTAGGATATTTCTGTTTCTGTCTAGGGCTATGGCATGTAGAACGTGAATGTGCTTTTAAACTGTGCCTCTTTTATGGGAAAACTATGTTTTTGCTTGAAATCTATCCTAAATAACTGTTTAGTCATTAATGGATGCTCTTTGACATGCATATTTAGACTTTGCATCCTCATATGATCTCAAACATTTATGCTCAGCTCAAATCTTGTTAACCCTGCAACAAAGAGAACTCAGACATTGGATATTGTTCAAACCATGCATCTCCATAAAAGACACTCGTATCATTTTCTTCCGGGTTGCTAGCTACCAGCGCTACAAAATTATTTGAATCTGGCGCATGATACAGTTTCTTTCTTGCAAAATATCAATTCGCTGCTCATTTGATGCCCATTCACTCTCAATTCCATGAATCATTTCTGTCAGTCCTCCCCCACATCCCGTGCTTCCAGATGGTAAAAGACTTGTCAAATGGAGCTAGAGAAGTCAGCATATAATAAAGATGAATGATCTGAGTATATTCTAACCAAATAAATGTCTTGGATCTGATCGCATGAAGGTTTTTAATTTTGTATTTTCCCCCTTCTCTCTTTCAAATCAAGTTTATGATTTAGGTTTTTTCAATGATAATAATAGTGATTTTAGTTTGATCCTTTTTCTTTTGATTTCTTACTATATTTTTTAGTTTTTTGTCAAAGTTTTTAGATTATAATTATTTCCTTCAAATTCATGATTTTTAATTGTTAAATAATAATAATAATAATAATAATAATGACAATGATAATAATAGTGATAGTGATGATGCTAATAATAATAACAACAACAATTATTTTTTGTTATAATAATAATGGTAATGGTAATGAAAATAACAATATTATTGATAATAATAAAAAAAAATTCTAGTAATAATAATAATAAAAGTTGAATCAATTTTAATAATAATAATGGTGGTGGTGGTGGTGGTGGTGGTGGTGAAAATAAAAATAGTAATGAAAATAATAATATTATTAATGATAAAAATATTAAAAATAAGCAAACATTTATTTTCTTGTATTGATTTAACTTTAATTATCATGGTAAGCTTTTTATATTATTTTTAACATTAGTTTATATATATATAAAAAATGAAGCCCAACGCGGGAAGCAAGCTAGTGATATATGGCCTCATTACTCTACCTCTTCTCCTAAATTTTCCTCTCCAAGCACTTTCCCGTGCAATATCCATCTCTCGTTTCTCTTCTTCCCCACCATCGTACTCACAGCATGAAAATGCAACAAATATTAGTTTGAGGAATTCTCAAAAGATGGGTTTTAGTGAAGAATTTTAGAGTGTTCTGGTAAGGAAAACAAATAAGGTTTGTTGCTGAAAATTACAGCAAAGATGAATATACTGTTATGAAATTTGAAGAGATTACACTTGAGTTTATATACAGTATAAACAGTAATATTGCCGTTGCCAATTAATGCTACAATATCTAAAGCACACCCTACAATATCTAATGCACACCCTATAGTTAATTAGGCATGTAAGAGCACACTGCCTTCAACACTCCCCCTCAAGCTGGATCAAGAGGGTTGATAGATCCAAGCTTGCATAATAGCCGATGAAACTGAGATGATGGCACGGCTTTGGTAAACACATCGGCAAGTTGATCACTGGTGCGCACATAATGCGTAGCGATGTTGTTAGATTGAACTTGTTGACGAATAAAATGACAATCAACTTCAATGTGTTTAGTTCTTTCGTGAAACACAGGATTTTTTGCAATATGCATGGCCGCTTGGTTGTCACAAAACAGGCTCATCGGAGTGACTGATGAACAACCCATATCGGCTAGGAGGCTTCGCAACCACACAAGTTCACAAGCTGCAGCCGCCATGGCACGGTATTCGGCTTCGGCACTGGAGCGAGCCACAACATGTTGTTTCTTGCTCTTCCAGGACACAAGGTTACCGCCAACAAACATGCAATACCCAGTAGTCGAGCATCGGTCAAGCTGATTTCCAGCCCAATCTGAGTCTGTATAGCCCATTATATTTGTATGGTTGTTTCTGGTCATGACAATTCCGCGACCAATAGTTCCTTTTAAATATCGCAAAATGCGTTTGACCATGCTGAGATGATGAATGGTTGGAGCATGCATAAACTGGCTGACAAGACTGACAGCATAGGTAATATCCGGACGGGTAATCGTCAGATAAATGAGTTTGCCCACGAGTTGTTGATAATATTTGGGTGAAGGAAGAGCAGTACTTGTGAAAGATAATTTTAGTTTACTATCAACCGGAGTAGGAGAAGGTTTAGTTGAAAGCATACCTGCATCTTGAAGCACATAGAGAGTGTACTTACGTTGATTAAGGAAAAAACCTTTCTTAGATGAGGCCATTTCAATCCCAAGGAAATATTTTAAGGGACCAAGATCTGTAATCGGAAATAATTGTTGAAGAGTTTTCTTCAATTGGGAAATAGATTCAATATTATTCCCTGAGATAATTAAATCATCAACATAAATGAGGACCATCAATTTATCATCATTTTTGAACCGAATATATAAAGAGGAATCTACAGAGCTTTTACTAAAACCTAAGGTAGTAAGGGCTCCACTAAGTTTTGCATGTCATGCGCGAGGACTTTGCTTGAGCCCGTAAATAGATTTATGGAGTTTACATACCAAATTAGGGTTGGAGCTGGACGAGTGACCAGGAGGAAGCTTCATAAACACTTCTTCTTCAAGATCCCCGTGTAAGAAGGCATTTTTTACGTCCATTTGCGATAAGAACCATCCATTATTGACAGAGACAGATAAAAGAACTCTTACCGTGGTCATTTTTGCAACAGGAGCAAATGTCTCCTTGTAATCAACACCAAATTCTTGGGTATACCCTTGCGCCACAAGACGCGCCTTATAGCGATTGACAGATCCATCTGAGTTGAACTTTGTCTTGTATATCCATCGACTGCCAACGGCGTGTTTTCCTTTGGGAAGAGGAACTAAACTCCAAGTATTATTGTCAGCGAGCGCTGTTAGTTCCTCTTCCATAGCTTTTTGCCATACCAGGTGAGATTGCGCTTCGGCGAAATTGCGAGGCTCATGATCATTGGATATTGCTGACAAAAAAGCAGAATACGAAGGTGATAATTTTGAGTAATCCAAATAATTTGAGACAGGATACCTGACTGCATAAGCTGCATAGTCTTGAAATTTGGAGGGGCACTGTCGCCTTCTGGGAGGATTGCGTCTTGGAGCTGGCACGTCATCTGGCGAATGTGGAGACATAGGTTCTAGAGGTATGATAGTAGATGGAGGATCGTCAACCGGGATGTCCGCTGGAGTAATGGGCCTAGTGGGCCTAGGCAAGTTGAGGCTGCAGATCTCTGTGCTGGGAACAGGAATTAAGGCTTCCAAGGACTCCCCCTGAGTTGGATCAGTGAAATAAGGAGTGGTTTCTGCAAATCTAACATCCCTACTGACATACAATTTCTGATTAATGTTATCATAACATTTGTACCCTTTCTTGGTATGGGAATACCCTAAGAAAATGCACTTGGAAGCACGCGGGTCAAGTTTGTCACGTTGATTGGAGTGCAGGTGAACGAAATATTGACACACAAAAATCTTCAAGTGCGAGGTATTGAGAATTGTACCCTGCAAAATTTGAAGAGGACACTGAAAATCCAGTACTTGACTGGGTAAGCGGTTAATAATATAGGTAGCCGTAAGAACTCCATATGACCAAAAAAATTTTGGAACATTCATATGAAGCATTATGGCTCGAGTTTTTTCTAATAAATCCCGATTTTTACGTTCAGCAATTCCATTTTGTTGGGGAGTATTAACACAACTAGTTTGATGAAGAATTCCATTGGAATTTAGATAATTTTCCATAGCATGAGATGTAAATTCTGAACCATTGTCAGATCGAAAAATTTTAATATGTGTGGAAAATTGAGTAGAAACTAGAGTGTGAAAATCTTTAAAGCAATTAAAAACTTCAGTTTTTGATTTTAATAAATATAACCATGTAACTCTTGAAAAATCATCAATAAATGTGACAAAATATTTAAAACCATCAATTGACATGGAAAAAGGTCCCCATACATCTGAATGAATAAGTTCAAAAGCCTGAGAAGCTTTGGACATAGATAATTTAAATGGAAGTCTAGAAGATTTTGAAAAATGGCACGTCTCACAATCATACGTCCTTTTTGACAAATTTGGTTTAATTTTTGCAAGGACGTAATCGGATGCATGTGTCAGACGAAAATGCCACAACTGATGATCATTGATTGGAGAATAAAACGCTTGTAATCCTTTCGGAACTTCGGAATCACAAAAAAAAATAGAGACCATTCAGGTGAAATCCTTCACCAATCTTCTGTTTGGTGTGATGGTCCTGAAAAATTATCTTAAACGGAGTAAATATAACATCACAATTAAGGGCAATAGTTAACCTTCGAACAGATAATAATTGAAATGGAAATGAAGGTACATATAAAATATCAAAATTAATTGTTTTTGATGCAATTTTAATTTTGCCCTTGCCTTTTACTGCTGCCGTAGATCCATTTGCAATTGAGACAAAAGATGGTATCGGGAACGGGGTAAAATCATGAATTTTATTTAAATTATGTGTCAAGTGATCACTAGCACCCGAATCCACAACCCAAATATCATGCAATTTACTTAACTCTAAGGCAGTTAAAAGAGCAATATAAATACCTTCAAATTTGTCCGCATTTTCGCGGTTTGAATCTCCAGCAAAGTCACGGAAATTGCTTAAAAAAGCAGTGTTTCCCGCACGTGACAGTCCAGCCATGTCACGGTCACGGGCTGAAGGCCTGTTAAAGGCCTCACGGGCTGAAGGCCCGTTAAAGCCATCACGGGTTGAAGACCCGTTAAAATTGCTCAAAAGAGCACGGGCACTTGCGTCTTCAACAGACGATCCTTCTCCCCCAAAATTCCCTTTTTCTTGAAGAAAACTTGCAAATTCATTTAGCAAGGACATGGGGCCAGAGTATCCGGGTTCAGTAGCAGCTATATTGGCGTTGTATTTCACAAATTTCTTGTGATTAGCACTGGGTCGATTCTATTTTAGCTCCGGGTGAAGGCTCCAGCACCGATCGATTGAATGACCGATTGAATTGCAAAAATTGCATTTGAGGTTAGGGCGCTTACCTCTGAAGAATCCCTTCTCTGCGGAGTGCTGGGCATCACGGGTTTCAGCCAATTTGAAGCTCCCTTTGTCTGTAAATTTTTGGGCAACACACGCATGGTTATCAGCAAATTTCAGTGGGTTTTCGCGAGTCATTACCTTGCGTCTGATTTCTTCACGCTGGATTGTTGCACAGACGCCTTTCAAGGAGGGGAGTTCATCATTCATCAAGATGTGGCTCCTTAAATCTTCAAATTCCGATCCCAAGCTGGCCAGTAATTGAAAGATTTGGTCCTCTTCCTTTCGGTTGCGCAAGACTTTTGGGTCGATGGAATGTGGTCTGTACACTTCCAATTCATTCCACAAGCTTTTAAGCTTGCTCAACAAGGTCACAAATGGCTGACCGTTTTGATGAAGACTGGCAATATCTTGCTGTATTTGGAAAATTCGAGCTGAGTTATTCTGGTTGCCATACATCTCCCTCACGGCTTCCCAAAGTTCCAGAGAAGATTGATAATAACTGAACATTTCGGCAAGGTTTTTGTCCATCGAATTTAACATCCAAGACATCACCATTTGATCTTTGGCTAGCCACTGTTCGAAGTCAGGGGAGCTGCTGTCAGGTGCTGGTTCCTTGCCGTTGATGAATCCCAGCCGTGACCTGCCTCCAAGAGCAATGGTCACTGCTCTTGACCACGGTAAGTAATTGAAACCATTTAACAATACCGTAGTCATTTTCTGGGATTGAGTAGCATCACTGTCGATGCTTGTATAATTGACAGTCTTTTGTTTGTCTGTGGATTCTTGAGAATCCATGTTTCACAGATAGCAATAGACGGAAGAGAAAAAAGAAATATTCAGAACAAAGGCTGTAGGATCACAGCTCTAATACCATGAAGAATTTTAGAGTGTTCTGGTAAGGAAAACAAATAAGGTTTGTTGCTGAAAATTACAGCAAAGATGAATATACTTTTATGAAATTCGAAGAGATTACACTTGAGTTTATATACAGTATAAACAGTAATATTACCGTTGCTAATTAATGCTACAATATCTAAAGCACACCCTACAATATCTAATGCACACCCTATAGTTAATTAGGCATGTAAGAGCACACTGCCTTCAACATTTAGAGAGAAGTTTAGAGAGAGATGCTCTCCAAAAATCTGATTTCTTGCAGCCACACCTTCCAATTTGGGAAGACAACCCGAGACTGTCAACCACCACCCTCCACCGTGCTAGTCCATCCCCACTCCTCCTTTCTTTCTCCATTCAAACCAAAATGCCTAGTACTCAGCAAAATCCCAACCAGAAGTGTCATCAACTTCCCAACCCACCTACAACAAAAAAAACCCAAAATGAAAACTGCACCCATCCACAAGGACTGGAACCAGCTCAGACCTCTTGGGCAGACAGAGTTCGGGTAACGAACTCATCCACTAGGCACACTTTAGAGGCCATCCCACAGAATCCACCTGGCTCTCGACTCATGATCCCTGCAGGTATGAAAATGCTCAATGTGGACCACTGGTCCCGATGTATGATTGGTTGCTTTACAGGTTATAGAATTCCATACCACGCAGTTAACCTCATTGCAAGGAAAGTCTGGGATCCCCATGGCTTAGAACAGGTCCTCACCATGGCTGATGGGTTCTTTATATTTCGGTTTAAGTCTGAGGAAGATGTCTTGGAGATAATCGAAAAAGGCCCCTGGATGTTTGGAGGTAAAAATATCATTTTACAGAAATGGACGCCACAATTTCAGTTTGATCGAAGTAAGATCTCCCATGTCTCTGTGTGGATACGTTTAAGAGGGTTTCCTCTTCCTTTGTGGACCAAGCAAGGACTAAGC
This sequence comes from Salix suchowensis, assembly GCA_029030765.1. Lineage (NCBI taxonomy): Eukaryota > Viridiplantae > Streptophyta > Magnoliopsida > Malpighiales > Salicaceae > Salix > Salix suchowensis. The sequence continues at coordinate 19,308,545 of CM054995.1, forward strand.
ATGGCAGCCAGCATGGTGGGGAAGCCACAGTCTAGCGATGAACAAACTATCAATTGCAAAAGGTTGGACTATGCTAGGTTATGCGTGGAGTTAGATGCCAGCCTCCCGTTCACTCGACAGTTTGAAGTCGAGAGTCCTTTATCAACGGAGCTTGTGAAGGTCACTATGGAATATGAATGGAAGCCCTCCTGTTGTGAGGCTTGTCAAAGCTTTTGTAAACACCCAAGAGAAAATATATTTATATTGTAAACACCCAAGAAATATATATATATTGCCAATTTCGTGACGGGGCAGAAAATTGTAAAGGGATTCGACCAATGTCAAAATTCCGTAGTTAATTTGCAATGAGATTGTAAACCTCGGGAAATAAATGTAAGTATTAAATTAAAAGAGAAATAAAATAAGTTGAGGGGAGGGTGAAATTGAAATAAGTATAAAGAAGAAAGAAAAGGAAAGAGACATTTTAAAATGGGGGGAGATAAGTTAGGGGGGGTTAGAGAGAAAAGAGAGAAGAAGGGAGTTGTGCTCCGACAGCCATATCTCTTCCGGCCACCGTTGGATTAGGCTGAGTTTTGGATATGTTGGGAAGCTCACTATTGTCTAGCATCTTACCGGAGGGATTGTAATTATCTGCCGCCGTTTGAGAATCCCGATCATCAGAAGATTTCTGGAAACCCCCTCAAACCCGTCGGAGTCGCCGGACAGTTTCTCCACCGTACACCGTTGGATTTCTCTGATTTTTTGGTGAGTATTCTTTTGAAGAAAATAGCAAAATCTGCTGTCTTCTTCCAGTCAGAGCCGCCTGCTATTTTCGATTCATATCACCGTTGGATGAAGCTGAAATTTGGTTATGTGGTGCTACTGAGTGTGATTAATGTTCTGAACGGTGGAGATGAGGAATTAACAGTCCAGCAAGGAGATATGTATGTTGAACAGTAGCTCTCCAGTTTAAGGTCAGTCTCCGGTTTAACTCCAATATTGGTAGATCTAACCGTTAAAATGATCTGAAATTTGGGTATGTGTTGCATGCGTTGTTGATATACAATTTCACCGTTGGGATTTGACATTGTCTGAGTGAATTGTGATTTATTGCTATTACAATTAATACTGGGTGCTGTCTTGGCAGCATTGTTTTTGTATGTTTTTAGCTTGTGAATTATGATGGAAGATTGTGTGTTTTGAACCAGCAATGCATGCTGTTTTTATGCTTAAATTGATGTATATTTGGTTGAAAATTTAATATGGGTTTAGGCCAAAACTTGTTGAAAAGTTCGGGTAGAAAATGTATGTTTTCAGCTTGTGAATGATAATGGAAGATTTTGTGTGTTGAACTGAAAATCTATACTGAAATGCATGGGTATTTTTCTGAGAATTTGCATGAGTGTTTGGACTGGAATTCGGTTAAAGTATTGTGTGCCAAATTGTGTATTTCGTGGCAAATTGCGACTCGCTGCCGAAGCTGCATTATGAACATATGAACTCTTGAAATAAATGCAGTGATGGATGTAGGCTGAAATGCAAGTGCACTGATTTATGACCCTTGATGTCGCAGGTGGTGCGGCTGGGACTGGGTCATCGGCAAGACAAGCACAACTCACTGGTGGAACAGGTAGGTGATTTACACCTCTCCTTTTTATATGACACGTAATAGGTATTTTAATTTGAATATTATACGAATACGATGAGATATATATGTATTAGATTGTTGCATGCTTGAATGTGGATCACCGATTGATTAGCTACGGCTAATGGCATCCGAAAGGATGGCCGGGATAAACGCTTGATTAGCTTCGGCTAATGGCATCCGGAAGGATGGCCTGGATAAACGCTTGATTAGCTTCGGCTAATGGCATCTGAAAGGATGACCGGGATAAAGAATTGATTAGCTTCGGCTAATGGCATCCGAAAGGATGACCGGGATAAACGATTGATTAGCTTTGGCTAATGGCATCCGGAAGGATGGCCGGAATAAATGATTGATTTGCTTCGGCTAATGGCATCCGAAAGGATGACCGGGATAAACGATTGATTAGCTTTGGCTAATGGCATCCGGAAGGATGGCCGGGATAAATGATTGATTTGCTACGGCTAATGGCATCCGGAAGGATGGCCGGGATAAACGCTGGTTAGTTTCGGTTAATGGTATCCGAAAGGATAGCCAGAAATAATGAGTGATTAGCTCCGGCTAATGACATCCGAAAGGTTGGTCGGAACAAAAGAATGTTAGTTCCGTTTAACGACGTCCGGAAAGAATGGTAGATCACAGATATGAATGCCTTTATGAATATACGGAGTAATGATATTGTTGCTCGAAAAAGAGAAATGGAGTACCTATATTTCTACAATCGAATTGCTTTATGTATATGCAGAAATTCCTACCTGCCAGTGTATCTTTTAATCGATAGATCTTTTGGTCAACATTATTTTAATACCATCATTAAGTAATTGCAATTCATTAAATGTTTGTACTGCTGCAGGGACGTCACAGCCACGAGAGGGCTAGAGAACCTAATACAAAGGAACCTACTTTTGCAAAGAACCATGTAGATTGCATTCTAATTTAAGATGTGTTTGGGCTGAAGTAATGTACTGAATGCTTAATTTGTTACCAGACCCCTTTTGTGAACGTTTGTAAATATCAATAGTAGATTAAGAACGTAAACTCATAACCATGTATTTATATTTTTAATCTAAATCTTTAGTTGTGAAAACTATAGTATTGTACTCTTATGAGAAGTTATTTTCTTTAATGGAATGATTATTGTATGGACGGTAATTACCGAAGTGAATGGATATGGGTCGTTGAGCAACGACAAAAAAAAAAAAAAAAAAATCGGGTTGTTACAGCTTTGGCCACAAATGTCCCACATCGGAGAAGGCTACTATGGGAGGGGCGACATTAACTGAAAGGGAAGAATAGAATACTCGCGGCCAGCCAGTGGCAAGGGAAGATGCCCATCCTCCAGCTGCCGTCAGCCCTCGGATGCAGCGGGCTAAGGGAGCCAGGCAACGTAGCCGGAGCCGACCAAAGCAACGGGAAGGCATACAGCCATGGATTGACGTTAGCCCTACAAGGCGTGCCACAAAAAAGGCGGCAGACCCTGGCCATCAGGTGTCGGGCCCCGTAGCGCAGACTATCCCAAATAAGCAAGTCTCAGAAAGCAGCAGGCAAAGAACTGTTGGCACAATAGGCCAAAAATGTGTTATTAGCCGTAAGGAGAATCATCTTAGCCATGAGGATACGTAGGGACAGGACGGGCCCCCACGTACTGGGTTGGAAGTCATGGCAGGAGTAGAAAAGGAGGGAAGTTCCGTGCCAGATGGGAGCCACGTGTCCTCTGAGGGCGATGAGCCCACTGCCACGTCACCGGTGGTAAGAAAGAAGAAGAGTGGCAGGAAGAAGAAGGGGGCCAGGGGCCTCTGAGATCAGGCCTGTTTTCTGCAAATCTTCTTAATAAATGGTGGCCACTATAGGAGCGTGGAACATTAGAGGGCTTAACAGCCTATAGAAACAAAAATTGATCCAACAATGGATCACCAAAAATAGTTTGGACATTGTGGGCATCCTGGAGCCCCGTATTCTTCTGGCAAACATGGCCAAGGTTGAGAATGGACTGGGCCTGCCATCTTGGCAGTTTACATCTAATATCAACCAGGGCCATCTTTGCCGAATATTAGTGGGCTGGAATCGGAAGAGAGTTACTGTCACTCTTATTCACATATCCTCATAGTGGATATTCTGTGATGTGCTAAGTCATGCAGATGACACTTCTATTAGGGTAACCTTCGTTTATGGCATGAACTCACCAGTTGATCGTAGGGCCCTCTGGAGCTACTTGCCTTTGCAAAAAACAGTCAACAACTCTACACCATGGGGAATTCTAGGGGATTTCAATGCTATCACAAGCTCCAGGGATCGAAGCGGAGGGGATCAGCGCTGGTATACTCACATGGATGAATACCCCTCTTGTGTTACTCAGGCGGAGCTATTCCAAATTCCGCTATCGGGTTTGCACTTTACCTAGGACAATGGCCAGCATGGAGAGAATACCATTCTCAAGAAGCTTGACTGGGTGTGGGGGAATCATCAACTGCTGACAGCTTGGCCCATTTCAAAGGCTCAGTTTCAGGCGAGGCTTGCTTCCGATCATAGTCCCATTGTGCTGACGTTAGCTCCTCCCTAACTTCGGCAAAAGGCAAGGTTCAAATTCTTAAACCTATAGACCCAGCAAGAAGGGTATGAAGAGGCTATTAGAGCTGCTTGGGCCGTGGAAGTCAATGACAACCCCATCAGCAGGCTGACTTCTAAGCTTCGTTTTCTTAAAGGTTACCTGAAAGCCAAACTTGGCCATCGTACGCATGATATCTCTCACCGAGTTAACGTGGCCAAGGAAGATTGGCAGACAATCCAGCACCAACTGGACATGAACCCTAATGACCAGGAAATCAGAAGCAAGGAAAGGGAGGCATGCTACCATTATAATAAGCTTAGTACAGATGCAGAATCCTTCTTCAAACAGCGGTCGAGAGTGCAATGGTTGAAGCTTGGGGACAAAAACATAGCATTCTTCCATAGGTCTCTCTTACATCGTAGGGCAAGGAATCACATTCATAGCTTCACATCAAACATAGGGAGGTGGTGAGGGAGCCAATGGTGATGGGAAATATGGCAGCGACCTACTTCCAAACCCTCTTATCCGATCCAAACATTTCTACTGAAAATAGAAGTGAGAATTCAATGTACACTAAAACAATCAGCAGGGAGGACAAGGAAGCAATGGCCATTCCAGTCACAAGGGAAGAGATTAGGGATGCTTTATTTTCCATCTCGGATGACAAAGCGCCAGGGACAGATGGTTATAACAGTTGTTTCTTCAAGACAAGTTGGGAAACGGTGGGAAATGATTTTGCTGCAGCTGTGGGGCATTTCTTCAGAACTACCTCCATGCCTAGGTGCATCAACACCACTCGGATCATTTTAGTCCCCAAGGTGGAGAACCCAGACCACCTAAATGACTACAGACCAATCTCATGCTGCTCGGTAATTTACAAGTGCATATCGAAAATCATTGCTAAAAGAATTAAGACTAGCCTTGCCACTGTCATTAGCAGATCACAAACAGCTTTCCTCCCAGGCCGAAACATCTCAGAGGCAATCTTCCTAGTGCAAGAACTCATGCACAACTACCATCGCCAGGGCAGGATCCCCCACTGTGCAGTCAAAGTTGACCTGAGGAAAGCTTTCGATACACTGGATTGGAATTTCATTATTCAGGCTTTGAGAAGCGTTGGCATCCACCCTACCGTCATTAACTGGATTCGAGCATGCATCACAACCCCAAGTTTCACGGTCAGCATTAATGGAGAAGACCATGAGTTTTTTCAGGCTTCGAGGGGCCTTAGGCAGGGGGACCCCCTTTCTCCTTATTTGTTTGTCCTAGCGATGGAAGGGCTTAATGGAATTCTTTAAAAAGCCATCCTCGATCCCTCTTTCAATCACCACTAGTGATGTAAAGACTTGAGGATAACGCACCAGAGCTTTGCAGATGATTTAATTCTTTTTAGCAGGGGTGATCCCATCTCAGTCCAAATCCTGAAGAACGCTCTTGACACTTTTTCAAAGCTATCAGGTTTAAGCATTAATCATAGCAGTCAACGCTTGCTTCTATCTTGGGGATTAATATGAGCAATGCGCCTCCAACTTACCTCGGGGTCCCTCTCATCACAACGAGACTAACCAATGCTGATTGCTTCCCGCTGGTGGAACGCATCAAAGGCTGTATTGGGCTGTGGACAACAGCCACGCTATCTTATGCGGGGCATCTTCAATTAATTCTCTCGGTTTTGTTCTCAGTTCAAGTATATTGGGTAACAAAATTTATTATCCCGGCAACTACGATTGCAAGAATAGACAGCATTCTATCTGCTTTTTTATGGAAAGGAGTATCTCTATCAACAAGGGGGGCCAAGGTTGCTTGGAAGGATATCTGCTTCCCGAAGGTAGAAGGGGGTTTAGGCATTAAAAGCTTGAGGACTTGGAACCAGGCAGCCATGCTTAATCACATTTGGGTCATACTCACGGACAAGAGTTCCCTATGGGTTGCTTGGGTGGACAAATACCTTATCAGGGGCCGTCCATTTTGGCAGATTCAAGTCCCTTCAAATCATTCGTGGACTTGGAGGAAGGTTCTTCAAGCCAGGGAATGGTGTAGAGGGGAATTCAGACCGTAAGTGGGAAATGGGAAGAACACTTTCCTATGATTTGACTACTAGATGCCCACGGGTATGCGCCCGTCAGACACCCTCTCTCAGAGGAGTCTCTCTTCTTCCCTCCTTCCTTGGAAAGCAAAAGTGGCAGATATCATTGAAAATGGGAGTTGGTCTTTCCCATAGGTCCCTTTGTTTACTCAAGAAATTTGGTCTAGAATAAATTTCCATCCCAATCTCTCTAGGGAAGATTCAGTGGTTTGGGCTCCCAACAGTTCTGGGCAATTCACCATTGCGTCAGCTTGGGAGTACCTAAGGGCCAGGAAACCAATTAACGATCTCCATCGCCTATTATGGCATAGCCTCCACATACCCAGACACTCATTTGTGTTGTGGCTGGCAGCCCAGGGTAGACTTCGAACAATGGACAGAATGCACTACCATAATGGTGAGGATACAACTTGCCGGCTCTGCTCTTGGGACCCAGAGACCCGTGACCATCTCTTCTTCATATGCAGGTACTCTCTCCATGTATGGAAGCACATCCAAGACAGAGCTCATACTCATTGGCCAAATTTGGCGTGGCGTAGCTTAGTGGATTGGACCTCGCGTAGGTACCAAGACACAAAATCCACTAACAATAAGATTGGTGCTCTCATTTTCGCAGCCACGGCTTACCATATTCGGCAGGAGCGTAACAGGAGGATTTTTCAACAGCTCACAAAGTCGACAGCCACTGTTGGGGATGACATATTTCAGCAGATCAGAGACCAGCTTATGAGCTGCAATGGGCTTACTGTGGCAGAAGGGACTCGGGTCATTTGGAATATCATGTGGCGTGATAGGCCTTCGCTGGCCAAGGCCATTAGCAGAGGGGCAATCGGTTCCTTGGATGGCTGAGGGGTTTGGCGGGTTAGCTCTCTCCCTCAGGGCCTGTATGCTTCGGCCTCCGGGGCCTCTTTTTGTCCTATTAGGCGAGATGCTAGGATTTCATTTTGGATCGGGGGGGGGGTTCCCGTCTTTGGGGTCAGTAAGGAGTTCTCCTTACACTTATTCTCCAGGCTTCAGACCCATTCGATCGGGTGGGCTCAAGCCGTCGGTGGACCTGAAGCGGCTACTATTCTCAGGTTTAAGGGTTTCGTCTTTTGGTTGCTTGGTTCTTTAGCCGTTGGGCTGTAGGTTTTGTTTTGGGGGCTCCAAAGGCCTTTGTTTTTTTTCTTTTTTGGGCCCTTTGGGCATCTGTTTGGTGGCAGGCCTCAGTCTCTACCTGGTTCGCCGTCTGTTTAGCCGGCCTTGTACATTCTCCATCTTCAATATGCAAAAAAAAAGAAAAAAGCTAGTGATATGAATAAAAGCCGAAGAGTTCTCTAGAAAAGTCTCGTATCCGTCAGTGTTGCCGTCTTGGAAAGTTGCAAGACGAATTGTAAATCTAAACGACTACCTCTATAGGAACCAATAATATCTCAGCTAACGATCCCCTTTGACCAAACAAGGTTTGACCATGCACCTCTGTATAAAATGGTGGATGCAGAAAAAATACCAAAACATCAGGCATGAGATACCAAATCCAGTTTAAGTTGAGTGGAGTTGTGGCTTGCGGCTCGGGCTTTGAAGAATCAGCCTATTGTAACTCTGTCTACAATAAGGCAGAAAATGTTGTGCTTGTCAGATTATTTGGATGAAGAGAGTGTTCAGTCATTTCAACCCTTCTCAAAGTAAGTGTATTACTGTGTTTTGTGATAACTCATCAGCTATTAAGTTGTCTAAAAACCCAATTTTACATGGGAGGAGCAAACATATAGATGTAATGTTCCATTTTCTATGTAATCACACAAGGGATGGAGTGGTTGAGTTAAAGCATTGTGGTAGAGCAGCTTGTAGAGATTATGACCAACCCTCTGAAGCTGGTGAGTTTTGTGAAGCTTCAAGAGCTGCTGGGACTGAAGTTTCTGGCTGATATAAACTGATTGCTTTTGGCAATATCATTTTAGGAGAGGAAATGTTAGAGACATTTTTTAAGTTTAAGATAACTAGAGTTTATAGTGTGTTAGGTCTCTAGTTTGAATCTGCCAATAACTCCTAATATTGAGGAGCTAGTTTTGTTTTTCAGATTAGCGTTTGATTGCTTCCTAGTTGTTTACCATGATATTTATGATTGTTAAACCAATTCCCTTTCATTCAATTTTGTTGTGTTTAAATGTTTTTTCTCCAACCTAACATGGGCAATAGACTAGTAATCTCTAATTGTGATTTTTATGTTTTGAATGCTTCTACAAGTATAAACAAACCATAGAAAGGAAGATCAAATATGCTAAGCATGAGTGACCTCCATTTCTATGCATTTTCAAAACAGAATGAAGTCCGAGCCTCTCTGTTTCTTGAAAGTAATCACCAAGAAAATGAGGGTAAGCATATACCAGTATTCGATTAGATCATCCCTTACCGTGTAAAATCATCGCTACCAAGCAACAATAATTAAATTTTGTACGAGGCAAGATGACTGTAGGAACATCAGTCAGGCCAAGGTTTGATAGAGCAAAACACAAATGATATACAAACAAAATTGCAATATGAAATGCCTAATTTATGGAAATCCCGAAACAAAGAACACAAAAGAAAACAATAAGAAATATGTTTCCATATTTCGAAACAGAGTTGTTCCTGTTTCAAATCTAACTCGTTCATAATCGATCATGCAGCCAAAGCAATGACGTGAACACGAAGGAAATTAACCATGACAAGGAGGGAAATTATTTTGTAAACGAGCTCTACATTCTAAACTTGCATACAAACTGATGGATTTTAAATTTTGGAAACAATTTAATATAGATTTTATCTGTACATAATCACTGTGTTAAAAACAGCGTAAAGTATATAGCTGGAGACTACGACTGCTTTTCAGTCATGCAACAAATCATTCTACAAAATTAGTAGCATATGTTTTCAAGTGTGAAGACTTTAAAATATTGCGTATTATGAAGTTCATTCATCATATTATTTTCATTTCAATTGCCCTCTAGGAAAATTAAACTATTTAGTATCAGAGTGATCAATTCCTTGACCCCATTATTTAGTTCACTCGCTGATGAAAATTGAACCTCTTTTTTTTTTAGCCTTTTACGAAGGGGATTTGATAACTATTCATTATTAGCAGCCACACACTCCCTGCACTCCGAAAAATCTAAACAGAAACATTAACATTGTTTTCAATCAAATCCTGTTTGCTTCCTACACAGTTCCTTGTGATGGTAATGCTTCTAAACCGTGCTGTTTAAAGTCTTCGACCCATCTCCCACGTTTATCTTAATCACTGTCTCTTGGATAAAAAGATTGTGATGGTAATAGACGTCTTCAGAGCTGGCCAATCGACTTTGGGAATCGCAGCGGAAAATTCTATAGAGTTAGAACTATTTATGGGATAATATTAGATATAAAAGTTTGGATTTTTATTGATGAGGAATAGTAAACCCTGCACTCCGAATTTTGTTTTCAATCAAATTTTGTTTGCTTCGTAAGAAGTTACTTGGAATGCTTCTAAGCCTTTCTGTTTAAAGTCTTCGACCCATCTCCCACGTTTATCTTAATCACTGTCTCTTGTTAGTAAACCCTTACTTGTCTTTAGATTCATAGAATAAGAAATGAAAACTTCATTCTTTGTTTTTTGGAAAACAAAGAATAATGAAAGGATTCTAAAAAATAAAATAAAAAACTATTGATTATTTAATATGTCAATTTAGTCTTGATATAACAAAATAATTTAGTCTTGATTATTATATTATTTGATTCTAAATTTTAAGTGATCTACTCATAATAAATACAGACTTGTTATAACATTAAAAAAACATTATCTAAAAATAGACTAGAACTATAAATAGAAACAATTATCTATAAATTTCTATGTAGAAATAGGAAACATAATTATCTATGAATTTCTATGTAGAAATAGGAATTTGACGTTTCGATTCCTTTGAAATGTTTTTTAATATAGAAGTTTCTCTCCCCGTTTCTTCATTTTTGGCAGTGAAACTATGAAATTATATTATTTTTAAATCAATTTCTTGACAATATTGTACATTAATCCCATCCAATTATTTCACACATTGCATTGTTTTTTAGAAATTAGGTGATCAAAACTGAACTTTTTCTTTACAAAAGAAAATTAAGGTTTTTTTTTTTTAATTTTTCACATAGGCCTTAATAGCTCTTCATTATTTGCAGCCACACATTCTTTGCCCATTGGAAAATCTAGAAAGATTTCAATCAAATCGAAGAAGACTTCCCGTAGAGCTCCCAAGTATTCGGGTAATAGCACTTACTTTGTTTACTTCTCCAGGAGACTGAATCTATTTTTTTTTCTATATAAACTGCTCTATTTCTCTTATTTGTTTATTAAAACAGATAAAAGTTTCTTTACTAGAAAAATATGCTATCGTCTGTGCGCTTCTTAACTGTACGGATGTTTTCTCTCCTTCTGCTCTTGTTTATTCATCTTAGAGCTTGTCATTCTTCTCCCTCCATCCACCCGCTATGCCATGATGAGGAGAGTCATGCCTTGTTGCAGTTCAAGCAAAGCCTTGTCATTAATGAGTCCGCTTCATATGATCCCTCTTCTTGTGCCAAGGTTGCATCATGGAAAGTTGATGGAGAAAGCCGTGATTGCTGTTCATGGGATGGTGTTGAATGCGACAGGGACTCCGGCCATGTGATTGGCCTTGACCTCAGTAGCAGCTGTCTTTATGGCTCCATCGACTCTAATAGCAGCCTCTTCCACCTTGTTCACCTCAGAAGGCTGAATCTTGCCGACAACGACTTCAACAACTCTGAAATCCCTTCTGAAATACAAAATCTCGCGAGGCTGTTTGATCTAAATCTCTCAATGTCTGTCTTTTCTGGTCAAATTCCAGCAGAGATCTTTGAGCTTCCCAAGTTGGTTTCCATTGATCTGGGATGGAATTCTTTGAAGCTCCAAAAGCCTGGTCTGCAACATTTGGTGGAATCATTAACCAACTTGGAGGTGCTCCATCTCTCGGAAGTGAACATATCAGCCAAGGTACCTCAAATCATGGCAAATTTATCCTCTTTGTCATCTCTATTTCTCAGGGATTGTGGATTGCAGGGAGAGTTCCCCATGGGAATATTCCAGTTACCCAACCTTCGCTTTTTCAGTATCCGGTATAATACATATCTCACTGGATATTTGCCGGAATTTCACCGGGAGAGCCACCTTGAATTATTGTTGCTTGCGGGAACAAATTTCTCCGGTCAGCTACCTGAGTCAGTTGGAAACCTCAAATCATTGAAAGAATTTGATGTGGCAGAATGTTATTTTTCAGGGGCGATACCATCTTCACTTGGTAACCTTACAAAACTGAACTCTCTAGACCTTTCTTCTAACAATTTCACACCTGGTACCTTAGATTGGCTTGGTAATCTAACCAAACTCAATCTTTTAGGCTTGACACAAACCAACTCATATGGTAACATTCCATCATCTATTAGAAACTTCACTCAACTCACTTACTTGTACCTTGAAGACAACGAACTAACTGGTCAAATTCCATCTTGGATAGGAAACCATACCCAATTAATTTCACTAAACCTTGGTCCAAACAAACTGCACGGTCCGATTCCATGTTCTATTTACAGGCTTCAAAATCTAGAAGACCTTAGCCTACCTTCTAATTTCTTTAACGGAACTTTGGATTTAAACCTTCTGCTTAAGTTCAGAAACCTTGTTACCCTCCAATTATCTGGCAACAATTTATCTCTGCTTAACAGCCAAAATGCTACCATTCCTCTGCAAAAATTTGAACTCTTGACTTTGGGTGAATGCAATTTAGGTGAATTTCCCAGTTTCTTGCGTTATCAGAACCATTTAAAGCTTTTAGATCTTGACAATAACAAACTTGAGGGACACATACCAAAATGGTTTATGAACATGAGTACCCTGACACTTGAATCTTTATCTCTGGCTGGCAACTTTCTGACTGGATTTGAGCAATCCTTTGAGATTCTTCCATGGAATAAGCTCCGCTCACTGAATCTTCATTCGAACAAGCTCCATGGATCCCTTCCAACTCCACCTCCAGCAATCTTTGAGTATGAAGTCTCGAACAACAAATTTACCGGAGAAATCCCAAAAGTTTTTTGCAACCTGGCTTCACTTTCTGTCTTTGAATTGTCAAATAACAATTTGAGCGGCAAACTTCCGCCATGCTTGGGCAATAAAAGCAGCACTATTTCAGCTCTGAACCTGGGCGACAATAGTGTCAGTGGTGGTGTTCCTGAAACATTCACAAGTGGCTGCTCATTGAGGGTCGTCGATTTCAGTCAAAACAAATTGGAGGGGAAGATACCAAGATCATTAGCCAATTGCACCAAGCTAGAGATTCTCAATCTTGGACAAAATAAGATAAATGATGTCTTTCCATCTTGGTTGGGTATTCTTCCTGATTTGAGGGTTCTGATTTTGAGATCTAACAGGCTCGACGGAGTGATTGGGAAACCTAAAAACAATGTTGAGTTTCCCAGGGTACAGATTGTTGACCTCTCCAACAACAGTTTTAAGGGTAATTTGCCACTTGAATATTTCCAAAATTGGACTGCCATGAAAAATGTCCACAATGATCACTTTCTTCATTACATGCAAGTGAACATAAGTTTTCAACATAATAGTATGATCAATACGTATGAGTACTCAATGACAATGACAAACAAAGGTGTGACGATATTCTATGAGAAGATCCAAGATAGTCTCACTGCTATCGATCTCTCATATAATGATTTTGAAGGAGGAATTCCAGTGGTCCTTGGAGATCTGAAAGCACTTCATTTGCTCAATCTCTCCAACAACTTTCTCAGTGGTGGCATCCCTCCATCCTTGTCCAACTTGACAAAGCTTGAATCTTTGGACCTTTCTCAGAACAAACTCTCAGGAAATATTCCTGTTCAGCTTGCGCAGCTCAATTTCCTCGAGGTCCTTAATGTGTCTCACAATTTTCTCTCAGGTACAATACCACAAGGAAACCAGTTCGATACATTTGACAACACTTCATTTGATGCGAATTCAGGATTATGTGGGAAGCCTTTGTCAAGAAAATGTAGAGATGGTGAGGACTCGTTGTCGGCACCTAAAGAAGATGAAGGCTCGGAATCTCCTCTTGAATTTGGTTGGAAGGTGGTGGCGATAGGTTACGCAGTTGGATTGGTAATAGGAGTAATTCTTGGATCCATTATGAACACAAGGAAGTATGAATGGCTCGTGAATAATTATTTTGTGAGGTTGCAACGTATAGGTCAAAATTTGAAGACTCGCCTGCATATAAGTTGATTTCTAATTATCAAAATGTTTCCCTAGAATTTCAATTAGATTGTACGTATTCTCTAGAATTTCCCTTTGCTTTTCTTTTCTTTCTTAATTCGCACTTGCAAGTCTAAGAGTGAATTTCTCTTGGATCAATGGTGTAGTTCTTGTCCTTAAAATAGTTTGATTTTCATTTTCTTTTTCTCATGGCAATGAGAGCCGTGGAATATTAATTAATACAAGCAACAAAATAATAAAGATATATATATTACGATTAAAAAAATAGTTAGAGTTAACAACTTCAACAAAAAAAGTAGGGAATCAACCTATTTTCTAGATGAATTTTTAATTATGCTTTTCTCACGATAACCACAACTTGTGATTGATGAGTTTCTAAGTATAAAAGGCCAATAAAGGGACTGATAATTGATCTTTGGCCCAGAAGCTAATTGATAATCTAAGGGAAATATATAGTTTCCAATGTAAATCATTGTCCAGTCCCCCATATAATTGCTCCAATACACTAATACTCCTAACCTATCAAAATCATTTTAGTGGCCGTTTGGTATTGCGGTGCAAGGTGCATTTTAAGGAAAATATAGTTTGCACTCGTTTGGTAATCGATGAACCCCAATTTTAATTACCTTGGGACCCACTAAAAACAAGGTTGAACTACCATTTACAAGAAGCAGGATTTTGAACCTTTTGTTGTGTTCATGAGACTCGGTCTCTGCCTGTGTTTCATTTGTTTGTGCGGTGCAAAAACAATAATGTACAAAGAGGAAGAAGACGATGGTTTTGCGTAAAAAATTTGTAGCATAACCACCGATCACCCTGCCACCCTTAGCGTTGGCAGGATCACCGACAACTCCCTCTCTCTCTCGATCACAGGTTTCTCTCACTAGAAACAGCCATGGATGCAACCCTCTCTCTCCTCCAGCAGCAGTAGTCACCAGCGAGCACCAGTAACTCCTCCTTCGGCACCATCAACCTCTCCTCTTCACCGGAAGCACCTGCAGTAGTGCAGTCTTCTCCCCTAGCTCCGGCTTCAAGCAGCAACAGCGCACAACCTTCCAACGCTTCTCCTGGCCACCACAAGCTCTCGTCATCATCGATCGATCGCTATTGTTCACATGAATTAGTTCACGTAGTTGCATGCTACAATATTTATATTATGATTATTAAATCTACAATATTTAAAAAAACATTATATGTGTGTGTGTGTGGGTTTGTCCTTTAAAGTAATTTCACAAGTTAACAGTAATATGAAAAGTTTGATAACCAAACACACAAAACTACTTTTCGTTAACCTCAAACTCAATCATAATTTTAACCAAACACTTCAATTTCAGTTATGAACCGCAGCTAAAAGTGTTTTTCATGAAACTATTTTTTTTAAACCTCAACCACAACAGCAACCGTAATGTCAAACACACCCTGAATCTCAACATTATGAGATCAATCCATTATTATAAATGTTGAAGATCAATCCATTATTATCACATTCTCTATTTTTATCATGAACAGGGTTTTAAGGAAAAGGCTTTGGAAATTATAGTGTTTTTTTTATAAAAAAAAAAAAACAAATTGGTATACCTCCATCTAGTGATAATAATAATAACAATAATAAAAATCACCTATTTAAAAATAAAACCTTTTACTCATTAAGTAAGATATCATGATGATGTTGAAGAGAGCAAGTTTTGTATTTTTCTTTCGTTCTTTTTTAAATTTTATTTGCAGTTTGCCATTTTAAACAAATGATGACAATTGTGTTAAGATAGTACTCGACACAACGCATACTGAAAGTATATGATATTTTTTCACTTGATAACTTTTAAAATAAAACACAACAAAATTAAAGGGAAAACTATGCAATTTGAGAAATTGTAGAATTTTAGTTTGGTCCTTTTTCTTTTGATTTCTTATTGTATTTTTTAGTTTTTTTGGTCAAAGTTTTTATAGTTTATAATTATTTCCCTCAAATCAAGTTCATGATTTTTAATTTTTAAATAATAATAATAATGACAATGATAATAATAGTGATAGTGATGATGCTAGTAATAATAATAACAACAATATTTTTTGTTATAATAATAATGGTAATGAAAATAATAATAATACGATGATGATAACATAATAATAATAAGAATAATAATAATAATAATAATAATAATAATAATAATAATAATAATAATAATAATAATTCTAGTAATAATAATAATTCTAGTAATAATACTAATAATAGTTTTATCAATATTAATAATAATAATAATAATAATAATAATAATAATAATAATAATAATAATAATAATGGTGAGGTGGTGGTGAAAATAAATAGTAATGAAAATAATAATATTATTAATGATAAATATTAAAAATAAGCAAACATTTTATTATCATGCATTGATTTAACTTTAATTATCATGAAGCTTTTATATTACTTTTAACATAAATTTATATATATATATATATATATATATATATAACAATAAAAGGCGTCGATGTTTTACTATGCATATAAACACAAATTACTGTGGATTGTGAGAGTAAATTTACCATTTTACCCCTCGGGCAGAAAATTTTAAGCCATGGAACCAAGGGCAATTTGGACATTCCAGGGATATGTATGGTATTTTCAAATTGTTTGGGGTTTTCTGATATTTTTCTTTTAAAATTTCATAGTGAAACTACTATTTTACCCTGAAAGCTGACAAAATTACGAGAAACAGTTGGGGGTGTTTTTGGTTTTTCACATATTAGTGCACAGTAAAACTAAACAAATACCCCAAAAAAGACAAAAACGAATCCCTGAAGATGGGGGCATTATGGTACTTTCATCTCCAGTTTTTTCGTGACTATCGCTAGGTCCAGGGATGTATATGTAATTTATCATTATTTATTTCTATTCGAAAACACTATAGGTGTGTTGTACAGACACGCCAACAATGTTTCACGTGCATGCGCATTTCAGGCGGTGCGTGCGGAGTCAGTTGGCGGTGGAAATTGCCCATCTGTCATGTCACTTGGAACCTCTCCATGTCCTCTGCCTCCCAGTGCAATGCGTGTCGATGTTTGATGTTCGATGATCGGTGAATCACTAGTTGACGGTTTTCATGTTTTCCCTCTTTTCTCTCTCATGTTGTCAGCCAAATACATGTTAGTCCTTCATGTTGGTGTTTGTTTTATTTTAGTCCTTGTTCTTTTGGTTTCGCTTTTATACCTGATTTCTTCAATGGAAATCTTGATTGTTTTCAATTATGTCCTTTAATTAAAATTGATTATATATGTAGGTTTTCATTTTCGTCCTTATTCTTTTGATTTTTGGTTTTTTTTGTTCTTTTGATTTTTTTGGTTTGCAAGTTTTAATTTATTTTAATTTTGTCCTCCAATTGAAATTTGTTATATATGCTACTTTTTATTTCGGTCCTTATTCTTTTAATTTTTTAGCAAAAGTACACTGCAATTGTTTTTTTAAAAATCCCTTTATTTGTTTTGGTCCCAAAGTTTTTATTTGTGTCAATTTTGTCCTTTTATTGAATTTAATTATATATTTATTGTTCATTTCGGCCCTTATTCTTTGAATTTTATATTTGGTATTAATTCATTTGGTTTTTTTGGTTGTTCTTGAACAATGTTTATTTTTTACCTGTATTTATGTATTTATGCTTTTAATTTTTTTTTTGTTCAGCTCTGAAGTTTTAATTTACATGGGTGATAATTTTAAAATTAATATTTCTCCTTTTTTTCCCTTTGTTCTGTTTTTCTTTACTGTTTTTTGTTATTCTTATTTGTTTTTCGGATCAGATGATTTTATGATTTCATTGTTTGCACAATAATAATAATAATTTTAGTGATTGTTTTTTTATTATTTTTTTATAAAAAAATTGTTTTTTTTTATTTGGTGCAATTTAATGATTTTAATTATTTATTTTTGTTATTTGGTTATTGCAGGTGTTTTCATAATTTATATTTTATTTGTTGTGTTTTATTTAAATTGGATTATTAAATGAACAAATCCTAATACAGCGAATTTGATAATTCAAGAATTTGATTTTTCTTGTTTTTTTAATGGTGATGGTAATTTTATCCAAAAACTTATACAATTAATATTTTTTTATATTAAAAAAATATGATTCCGAAAAGGCTATTATATAAATAAATAATGAAGCCCAATGCGGACGGCATGCTAGTGATATGAATATAAGCCGAAGAAGTTCTCTAAAAAAGTCTCGTATCCTCAGTGTTGCCGTCTTGGAAAGTTGCAAGACGAATTGTAAACAACTACCTCTATAGGAACCAACAATATCTCAGCTAACCGTCCCCTTTGACCAAACAAGGTTTGACCATGCACCTCTATATAAAATGGTGGATGCAGAATAACAAAACAGGAAACTAGGGCTTATATTACTTTTATTGAACAGCAACGAGCAAAAGGATTCTGTATTTTTGATAGAGAAGATGTCAGCCCTTATGAAGAGGAGAAAACCCAGTTCTGTCCCCAAAATTCACGAATGTGACAGACCTGCTGTTCTGCAGAGACTGCCCTGCACAGTCATGTTCGGTGACCCTTAACTAGAGTTATAAAATTCCAAATTAAATAAAACAAGTTTCCTTGGATAGTAGACATCCAGAACTACAACTCCTATAAAGGAACCCAATCTTAATTCCCTTGTTTTTCCACTCAAATTCTCTCCGGAAATCAAGAGATGAATCTGTCAAGTTATTTACTTCTGCAACACATGCATTTGGCCGAAAATTGGCCTTGGAAAGCAAGACTTCCCTCATTCTTTTCATGCTACATTCATCAATTTCACACAATTCCACATTTTCCCCAAAATGTTTCAAGAACCCTAATCCAAAATTCATAAAGAAACATAATGCAATTTGAACCATAAAGTCACGAATCTTTTAGATGCATATAGAAACACTTTACCAAGAAGGATTCAAGATCCTAATAGTTTGTGAAATCACAATATCCTCCTCTCCTCTTTCTCTCCTACTGCTACAGCCCAACCACTCCTTTTCCTCCACTTTCTCCTTCCAATAGTACTCCAAATTTTTGGGTTTTTTTGATGTCTGAATGTTTTGGTAATCCTTAATCTCACTTTCACTTCAAAATTCTTCTCTAATTTGGGTAAGACAATATCAAAATCTCTCTTCCTTTCTTCCCCTTCTTTTTCCTGGAAATGAGAGACAAGAGGGGTATATATACTCCTAAATTTCTCTTATTGCACTTAGCCCCCCCACCCCCCCCCATTCCTTTAAATGTTTGTTTTTACCCCACATGTTCTCTTCTTATAATTTAAATCATAATCTTTACATTTATTTTAATTTCACCCTCCCCTCAACTTATTTTATTCTCTTTTAATTTATTTCTTTAATTTAACACTTACATTTATTTCTCGGGGCTTACAAAAGGATTCTGCATTTTTGATAGAGAAGATGCCTGCCTTGAACATTTCCACAAACGTCAGCCATGATGGCGTTGATGTCTCTGCTATCCAATCTGAATTCACCGCTAAACTTGCCAAGACCATTGCAGGCAAAACCGAGTCTGTAAGTTTTGTTTTCAGCCCCCTTTTTTTTAATTATTATTTTCAAGCAATCCATAGAAAGCTCTTTAAACTTGGCAAGCTCTTTAATTATTATTTTGGAAACTCGATCTGCCTTTGATCAGCCATTTTCAAGTAGGATGTGATGATTGTATTGAGGGGATCCGTATCCATTTCACTAGGAGGGTCTCAGGAGCCAGCAGCTTTTGGTGAGCTGGTATCCATTGCTGGTCTTAGCCCTGAACTGAACAAGAACCTCAGTGCTGCAATTGCAGAAATTCTGGAGACAGAGTTGTGCATCCCCAAGTCACGAATCTTCCTTAAATTCTATGACTCTAAGGCAAGCCATCTCAAGTTTTAATTGCCAAGAACATGGATTATTGCCATGCACATCATCAGTTTGTCTGGGCTCATCATGGCCGAAAGTATGCAGAACATTAATTAGCAGCCATTAATTTTATATGCTTCTTTCTGCCACCATCGACGGTGCTGATGTGTTCTCTATTCATTGTCAAAGAAGAACAAAAAATCAAAAGAATTAATACCAAAAAAAAATTAAAAGAATAAGTGCCAAAATAAAAAACAAAATATGTAATTAATTCTAATTAAAGGATAAAAATAAAACAAATTAAAACTTCAGGACCGAAAAATAATAAAGGGTATAATTGAAAATAATCAAAATTTTCATTGAAAAATCAATAAGAAAATAAAAATCAAAACCTCAGGGACTAAACCGAAACTAAAACAAATAAGAGGGACTTGACCGTACTTCGCCAGAGAAAAGGAGAGAGAAAAGAGGGGGGGAAAGAAAACCATTCACCGGGGATGATAGGACCACATTTAGATGCCACACGCCACTCTGTGAGGAAGATAAAATGGAGGCGCACCCGGAGAAATAGAGGAACGCTAGTTTTGACCATCGTATGAGACCGCACGCGCCGTCCGAAGGATGCATGCTGGTAGAACACGGCAGACGCGTCCGTACGACGTGCCCGCAGTGTTCCAGACAAATTTTTATTAAAAATAGATTAATTACCCCTATAGCCCTGTGCCCATCTGTATCTACGAAAAAACCAGCTATGTAAGTACTGGAATGCCCCCGGTGCTAGGTGTTGTTTTTTGTCGTTTTCTAGGGTCATTTTCGTCATTTCACTGTACATCAAATCCGGAAATGCCATATGTGTCCCGTGAAAAATTCAAAAATATCCTCGGGTCACGGAGGCTAAAAAATTTCGGACCTGGGGATAAAATGGTCATTACACTATAGCAATTAATAGTGAACTATGTCTAGGTGTACAGTGAAGAAATCCACGGTAAAAAACCTACGGGATTTATATTTTAATAGTATATTTTAAAGTAAAAAAAATATAGCTAATTATATTTAAAAACATTTATTTAGGCTTCCTATAAAAACGCATTCTTAAAACATATAATTCATATTAATGAAAACATTAAAAGAAACTAAAAATAATTGGTGTTTTTATTATGCAAAATTGTATTGTAGTTAAGACTCAATACTATATTAAAAAACATATTTTAATCTAATAATATAAATTATTAAGTAATGTTAAACTAATGGTTCTATATTGTTTTTAAATTATATATTTTATTAATTAAATCTTTGGTATTTCCTACATTTCTCAATGGATATTTTGTAATTTATTATGCCCAAACACGTCTATTTTAAAGAAGAAGAAGAAGAAGAAAAGTTACAAATATTATCATTTTCTGTTTAATATGCATAGCATTAAAACGATATCCATTTGAATTACAAAAAGTCAATGAACTTCAATAGAAAGACATGGTTGAAAATATAATTAAATTGATGTTTTTTATAGGTTTGAGAACACATTGTTATAATTTTATTTTTTAAAAATACTTTTGAAATTATTTTTAATAAAAATATTAAATTAATATCTTTTAGATAATTTCTAATTATTTTAATATATTAATGTCAAAAATAAAAATATATATATTTTGTAATATATTTTAAAATTAAAAAAAATATTTTTAAAAAATAATATACATCGCATTACCCAACAAACAATAAAAAATAAATTAATATAATTTATTTTTGTAATGTGATGATAGTTATTTTATACTCAAAAGGTATAATTTCTTTTTTTTCAATATTTTTAATATTAGGAAGTCAACATCAATTCAGTTTTAAAAATAAGATAAAATAAAAAGCACTTCTGCTACTAATACACACGAGCATGGCCACAAGGGTCTTTCAGTCATTTCACCAATCTATACTTCCAGAACAATCCATAGAATGCAAGTGTGGTGACGGTTTTTTCTTTTTCTTCATATCCGGAGGAGGGTTTTTTGGTGCAGGCAGAGAACAAGAGCTCGGTGGAAACAATCGACAGAGAAAATGCCTTGCTTGAACATTTCGACGAACGTTAATCTTGATGGCGTTGACACATCTGCCATCCTCTCTGAAGCATCCTCTCAAGTCGCCAAAATCATCAAAAAAACCCGAGTCTGTAAGATTTTTCCCTTTTGCCTCAGATTCTTGTAAGTTTTTTGATTGCTGAAATGGTTAAAATTTATGGACTGTTACGACTTTTTTTGTGAGTTACTCTGTACAAGAAAAGATTTTGTAGTATTGAAACAATTAGTCTGTTGAATGTTCTAAAGTGGGTTTTTAATTCAAAAGCGGGTGCTTGCGAGAAGTTTTTTCGAAATAAATTAAATACTTTTTATTTTTACATTTTATTTAAATAATATTTTTAGTATAAAAATATATAGAAACTCAATATCTCCAACCATTTCTTTTTTATTTTTATCTTTTTTATGCCTTACAATTTTTTTTATTTCTCTTGTATATTATTTTGCATTATCTTATATTATTAAGGGCATGGTGATATTACTAAAAATAAAAATACTAGAAAAGAGCAATAACAACCCTTTGATAGACAAAAATAAATTGATGATAATTGCTTTTTTTTCAAGAGCTCGTACACATCAAGACAAAATTTTAACCATGAATACCTCTAATTTTTTTTTAAAAAGCAATTAAAATAATGAGTATCAACATTACAATACCAAATAAATTTTACATTGATTGAAGTGTGAAATTGAAAAGAAACCAATTTAGAAAAAGGACTAAAAATCACAAGAAAAAATAATCAAAAGAATGAAGATCAAAATTGAATAAAAAAAATAATTTTTTGATTGATGGGTGAAATTCAAAAGATTAATAAATAGTACAAAAATGTTAAGAAAAAATAAATAAGAATAAAATTGAAATACATAGTATCTTCAATTAAGAATTAAATTAAAATCAATCAAACATTTACAAAAAAAAAAAAGTCAAGAAAAAATAAAAATTAGGAACAAGTCATTAATTAAATACTGGAGATGAATTTACTATAAGATTGGAAAAAAGATTTAAACCATTCGGTACTTATGTATATAAAAATGATACTTCATTGTATTTTTTTTTTTAATTCTCTTATTATATAATAAAAAATATTTCAGTTGGTGTTTATCAACTACAATGACATATTTAGGTAGAGAACTTATTGACGAAAATGTTTCATCGTGGGAGCATTTAAGGACATGATGATATAAAAATTATTAAAAAATATTATTTTATTTTAGACTATATTATTCTATTCTACATATATTTGTAAGAATTCCATAAAGCTCAAACAATCAAGACCATATATTTGATAATTGATAAACAATTCAAAAATAAATGTAATGTTCATATAAATATAAATATTTAATTTTTTCATAAATTCGATACATCATTATATGTAAATAATTAACCATAAACTCGACAACATATTTATTTTAAAATTTCAATCTAATTTTATCTTGAAAAGTAATAATTTTTGCACTTCTACGTACAGTACACCCGAGCATGGCCACAAGGGTCCTTCAGTCATTTCATCAATTTATACTTCCGGAACAATCCATCGAAGGCAACGTGGTGAGGGCCGTGAGGCTTCTTATATGGACTTATGGAGGAGGGTTTATTAGTGTGCAGGAAAGAGAACAAGAGCGTGGTGTAAACAATCGACACAGAAAATGCCTTGCTTGAACATTTCGACGAACGTTAATCTTGATGGCGTCAACACATCTTCCATCCTCTCTGAGGCCTCCTCTCAGGTCGCTAAAATCCTCAAGAAACCTGAGTCTGTAAGATTTTTTTCCCCACCTTTTGCCTCAGATTCTTTAAAGTTTCTTTTTATTTCATTTTATTTTGTGGATTTAGGGTGTTTACTTTAGCATCCTCATTTTGGTATTACCCTTTTGTTAATACATGTATTTCATAACTGATTTCTGAAATATGATAAAATGATAAACATTTATGGTCTGTTAATTACAACTTCTTTGTGGGTTCCGCAGTGCAAGAAAAAAGATTCTGTGTTATTGAAACAATTAGTCTGTTAAATTTTCTAAAGTGGGTTTTCAATGATTTGGTTAATGTATGTTTATATTTTCTTGATGCTCAAGAGTCTTGGAAATATTCATTTTTGTAATGATTAAGTGGGTTATTGCTGATGTTAAATGGGATTGCCTTGAGTGTATGTATATTCTTGTTTACAATCTTCTTTCCTGGATACTTGAGCTCTTGGCACGGTGATCATATCAGCTTTTGACTATCACCTGTTTCCTGGGGGTGTCTCATTTGAAGAGTTTTGTTGAGAATTCCAATGCTCAAAGTGCGATTGGCCGAAGTGATTCGTGTAGCTTATAATATAGTTAATTCTACTATCACTAGTTTTAATATGAAAGATGAAATGGATTTTAGCGCTGGCTGCATGTTCTTATCTTTATAGTGGACAAAAATTATGTTCTGTACACCTACACCTGTAATACACTGTCTCTTTGTTTTTGTTGTTTTTGCTTTTATGATTTTGTTAGTTTTCAGTTCTTACAATCTGGAAGAGAGTTTCATGTTTGCATTGATTGATATCTTAGTCTGCCCACTAGATGTGTCTTTTAACTATTTTATGCGTGCAATCCTGCAGTATGTGATGATTGTGTTGAAGGGCTCGGTTCCAATTTCATTTGGAGGAACTGAAGAGCCAGCAGCTTATGGTGAATTGGTATCTATTGGTGGCCTTGGCAATGATGTGAACAAGAAACTGAGCTCTGCAATTTCAACAATTCTTTTGTCAAAGTTTTCGGTGCCCAAGTCCCGGTTCTTCCTCAAGTTTTATGATGTCCAGGCAAGCCATCTCAACATCTAATTGCCAGAAGATGATCATTTTCATCTGCATTTTTGTTGTCATTGCATTCTTCCTGTGTTTTAGGCCCATCAAAGCCAAGAATATGCACAGTGTTTGCATGCTTTACACCAATACTAGATCATGTAATTAAATCCTTACTGCTTTTAAATTGTGAGAACAGTTGCTGAATTCCCTTAGGATACAACTTATTTTCTGAATTTGATCATATTGACTGCTATTTTATGGTTTTTCCGGCCACTACTAAGGATTTGATGCTTGCATTATTTTGCAGTGCTCCCACTTTGGCTGGAATGGTTCCACCTTCTAAATCCAGCTTCTTGCCTGAGTTGCTATCAGACTTGACACCACGCATTCAGACAGATGCGTCTTTGGTGCTCTGCGGCTGTAGAAACCTCATCTAAGTAGGATATTTCTGTTTCTGTGTAGGGCTATGGCATGTAGAACGTGAATGTGCTTTTAAACTGTGCCTCCTTTATGGGAAAACTATGTTTTTGCTTGAAATCTATCCTAAATAACCGTTTAGTCATTAATGGATGCTCTTTGACATGCATATTTAGACTTTGCATCCTCATATGATCTCAAACATTCATGTTCAGCTCAAATGTGTTAACCCTGCAACAAAGAGAACTCAGACATTGGATATTGTTCAAACCATGCATCTCCATAAAAAACACTCGCATCATTTTTTTCCGGGTTGCTAACTACCAGCGCTACAAAATTATTTGAATCTGGCGCATTATACAGTTTCTTTCTTGCAAAATATCAATTCGCTGCTCATTTGATGCCCATTCACTCTCAATTCCATGAATCTTTCTGTCAGTCCTCCCCCACATCCCTTGCTTCTAGATGGTAAAAGACTTGTCAAATAGAGCTAGAGAAGTCAGCATATAATAAAGATGAATGATCTGAGTATATTCTAACCAAATAAATGTCTTGGATCTGATCGCATGATGGTAGTCTGATACTGGTTGTGTAATTTCACCCTTCTTCTCTTGTTTGAAGCTATAGAACTAGAAAATAAAACAACGGTATTTGAAAAAAAAAAGTCTGCCCTTTGACTTAATCCAATTAACTATGAACAGACGTCATCGTGAGTGAGATCGCAGTGACGTGACTCTATTTTACTTGAGGGCTGTTTGGTTTGGTTTGCTTTGCAACAAGGTGTTTGATGATTTAAAAAAAAGAATTGTTTAAATTATTTTTTTATTAGTTAATATTAAAAATATTTTTTTAAAATAAAAAAACATTATCTTCATGTATTTCTAGGAAAAATAAATATAAGAATTGTACTCCTATACTTTCAAAATATACTTAACAATGGATGAAACTATGAAATGATATAACTAATTCATACATGTTGAATTTGTTAGTTAATTGTTTTCTTTTGTCGGTCAATAAGTCCTATTAATTACGAACCAATGATGTTAAGTTGATCGAGTTTGGTTGCAGTAGTGGTCTGGTGGTTATTACGATCATTGGAGCATACTGACAGAGAATTTTTTAAGATCAAATAAATATTGGAGACTCATTGAGAAACAAGAGAAAGCGAAACAAGAGAAAGCACAACTCTGATTGAGACACGATCAAAAGCCATATTAGACTTGAAGCTAAAGGATCTGAAGGCAAAAGCTTTTTATTTCAAGCAATAGATCAAACTATTCTTGAGACCCTTCTCAAGAAGAACACTGCTAAAGATATATAAGACTCCCTAAAGAAGAAGTATCAAGACACCAATAGAGTCAAACGCAAAGTTGTTAAATCTGTTCCGGGCGCCGTTCCGGTTTTTTGATTGGAACGGAATGTTCCGGTTTCGGTGCATTCGGCGTGCCGTTCCTGTTTGTACTGTTCATATTTAATTAATTATATATATGAAAAAAATAAAATATTAATTTAACAAGTATAATTTAAATTCAAGATAAATGAATTTTAAATTATACAATACAAACATAATCTCAAAATTAGAAATATTTCTAAAATTCTAAAATATTATGAAAGTAAAATGTTATAAAATAAAAAAATATAAATCAAACATTTTCTATATCATTAATATAAAAATACCACCTGATTTTAAATTAGAAAGAGTTGATAGGAGATGCCAGAGAAGTTTTTCCTTAAAAAATTCTTGATATTCTTAAAATATTTGAGAAAGAAACAAAACTTGGATTAAAAAAAAAATATATGAAAAGTGAAAATACCGGGGTTTAAAACAATGTGCTTGACAAAAGGGCAATTCACTTCACATCCTTTTTCTTCTGCGCCTGAAGACATTAACACAAACCAACCCCATTCACGACAACAACTTCTTCCATTCACGGCAAGTCTCCGAGTTTCGGGCATGGTGGTTTCAGGTTCTTCATCCTCTCGTTGTAGTCATAAAAGATTGGTTACAACCGCTATAAATGGACCGAAAATCCGGTTCAGCCCTCTATCTCTACCAAAGCTTTCTACCAACGATTTTATTGAAGAGCTGAGCGTTAGATCAGGTACTTATAGAGTTCCGATAACTACCCAAATGGAGAAAGCATCCGGTCCCAAGACCCATGGTTCTGATCCAGTGGTGGTTGCCGAGCTTATGAAAAGTGAATTTCTGGATGGCATTCAAGGTTGGCAAAGCTCGCAAGAAATACAACGTCCCTTATCCAACCCTTTATGCTGTCGAATCAGAAAACAAAGAGGCCAAGCTCTTCAACTGTGTTCAGGTCCTCTTGCCCTTCCTTTTCTTGTTTTCGTGTTTCTGTTTCCTGAGATATGGGTTTTGACTGGTTTTTTGGTTTTGTGGTTTTGAGTCTTTTGACTGGTTTTGTTAAATTGGCCAACCTTTTTTTTTTCATGAACCCGGAACGATACGTCTAGTATAAAAAATTGAGGCGTTCTTACTGGAATTTCTAGAATAAATCAGAATTAAAACCGGAATAAAAATGATATTGTTTTATCCTGATTTTATGAAATGAACCATACGTTCCAGTCAAAACATAACGGATTTTACATTTTGGCCAAACATACTCTATTGCAAGCTAAGCTCTTTGTAAAAAGTTTGAGATTCTACATATAAGTTGGAGGATCTATGGATGAGTACTTTGCAAGGACACTAAATATTGCAAATTGAATGAAGATGCATGGGAAGAAACTAAAAAATGTGACAATCATAGAGAAAATCTTACGCTTTATGACTTATAAGTTTAATTATTTTTTTATTAAATAATAATATTTGATAAAATAATCATAAAATATTTTCTTATAGAGAAAATCTTATAATAATATTTTTTATTTTTTAAAAATTATTTTTGATATCAGAACATAAAATAATCTAAAAATATCAAAAAAAAAATATTTTAAAATAAAATATAAAAATAAAAAATTTTAAATTTTTTCAAAAATACTTTTGAAACACAGTGTCAAACAGAACATAAAATAATATTTTTTTGGTATTTTTTTTAATTTCATTCTTTTATTTTTTATTTTTATGTTTTTTTCATTTAACAATTTCAAATCTTTATAGAGATAAAGAAGGTTTTGAAAATATTTTATAACTTTAAGGCAGGGGGGGTCTTGTGCCGAATGAGGCCTACGAATGCCACAAAAGATGTCGATGCCATCACATCTTAGTCAAAGAAAAACACATCTCATTTAAATTATTACATTATAGACCGTCTAATAAACAATTTTATATTATTTTTTAATACATAAAAAAATTATTAAAGATTTTAAATAAACTTTAATAAGTAATTTTATATTAGTTTTTAATACGTACTTGAAGATTATCACTTATGACCATTTAGTAGTTAACGAGTTGAATGGCCCGCTTCGCTGGGCATTTTTATCTATGTAGAAAATTAATTGATTTTATAAATATTGTATTTTATTATTTTAATATATAAATAGTATATTATAATTGATAAAATCTATTAAAAATAGTTTTTTTCAACCAAAATGTGATTGAATATTGTTATTGCTAAAAACTTTTGATAAAATTTATCAGAAAATTTGCTAAGAAAAGGGAAATGATTTATTAGCAATTTGTTGTCACGGATAATTTGGTTAAAAATAACAAAACAACAAAAGAAACCCGGTTAAAAAAGAACAACTAAGTTGGACACTAAAAAATAAAAAATACATATGAAAAAAAGGTCACCGTTTCTTAAAAGGAAAAAACAAAGGGTCTAAAATATAAATTTAAATTCAAAGAGAATTTTTTTTATAAGATTTATTCATCATATTATTATATTAAATATCTTGAATAATGCCGATATTAATTTTTTTTCAAGAAATTGTAGGTCATTTTTTCTTTCTCTTTATATATTTTTAGGCGATAATATTAAATAAATATTAAACACATATACTTAGTCTTACATACTATATAGTGTGATTGAAATGGGAAGTGATTTTTATATTTTTTAATTATCGAAAAGCTAAGTAAATTTGTAAAAAAAAAACATTAGCTGCATTTTTTTTCCTAATAATATTAGATTTTACACATTATAAATAAAAATATTGAAATTTTTTTTCACAAAAATAAATATATTTTTTTTGCGAGCTATAATTACTTATTTACTGTTAAAAAAGAACAGTGTAGTTTGAAACGGAAAGTGCCTTGTGTATTTTTTAATTGTAGATAATCTAGGCAAATTTGTTTATCCTTTGTTTTTTTTTAGCTGTATTATTTCCCGGGTAATATTAGATCTTAACTATTAAAAATCTAATTTTTTGTTTTTTTTAAGAAATAAACTTGAACAAAATAGCACAAAATTAAAAATCAAAGCCAAGTTTATATTTTATTTTATAAGATTTATTCATCATATTATTATATTAAATATATTTAAGAATGTTGATATTAAATTTTTTAATGAAAAAAATCCGAGGTCATTTTTTGATTTTTTTATATATTTTTAGCCGATAATATGCAATAAATATTAAAACATATAATAATGACTTGTTTGCCGTTTAAACGGAACAGTGTAATCGAGACAAAGTGACTTGTATCGTTTTTTAATTGTAGATAACCTAGGTAAATTTGTTTATTTTTTGTTCTTGAGTTGTCTTTTATCCGCAGTAATATTAGATATAGAATGATTGTTGTTATTATTGGAAAAACAATTAAAATTATCACAATATTCCGAAAGAAAAAACACTCATAAACATTAACAAAAGAGTAAGCAAGAAAAAGAATATATTATTATTATTATTATTATTATTATTATTATTATTATTATTATGTTAATTTTAAAAAAAGAAATATTGTTTTTTTTGCGTGCTATAATTACTTATTTGCCGTAAAAAAAGAACAGTATAGTTGAAACGGAAAGTGCCTTATATATGTTTTAATTGTAGATAATCTAGGCAAAATTGTTTACTTTTTGTTTTATTGAGTTATATTTTTTCTCGGGTAATATTAGATCTTAAATATTAAAAATCCAATTTTTTTTTTAAGAAATAAACTTTAACAAAAGAGCACAAAATTAAAATTCAAAACCAATATTTTTTTTTATAAGATTTATTCATCATATTATTATATTAAATTTATTTAAGAATGCTGATATTAATTTTGTTAATCTAAAAAATCCGAGATCAGTTTTTTTTATCTCTTTATATACTTTTAGGCGATAATATGCAATAAATATTAAAACATATAATAATGACTTGTTTGCCGTTTAAAAGAAATTGTGTAATCGAGACAAAAGTGACTTGTATCTTTTTTAATTGTAGATAACCTAGGTAAATTTATTTATTTGTTGTTCTTGAGTTGTCTTTTATCTCTAGTAATATTAGATATAAAATGATTATTGTTATTATTGCAAAAACAATTAAAATCATCCTGAAAAAAAAACACTCATAAACATTAACAAAAAAGTAAGAAAGAAAAAAAATATATTATTATTATTATAATAATATTAATTATTATTATTATTATTATTATTATTATTATTATTATTATTATTATTATTATTATTATTATTATAATGGAAAATAAAACACAAATATCAATTTATCAAGGCATGAAAATCAAAAATTAAAACTATAAGGGCCAAAATGAAAATTTAATATATTATCAATTTAAATAACAGGATCCAATTGAAGAAATCGAAACTTATGTACTGAATTGATTGCATAATTTAAACCGAATTCGAAAATTAAAAGAAGGAGGACCGAACTGCAACATTGACATCCAATCAATTCCAATTGGAGGACCCAATCGCACTAAATCAAAACTTATGCAACCAAAATAAGGAGAAAAAACAAAATCAAAAGTGCAGGGACCGAAGTAAAAAGTATCACAAAATGGGGGACTCTCCTGCACTTTGACGTGTAGGGGAGAGAGAGAAAAGTGGTCGGCGTCTTTAACCGGTTCCCGGAGCGTCCACAGACATATGTATAGTAAACGCGCCACCGCGGGAGGAAGAACACGACCAGGCGAACCTCTCTGTCCGTCGGAATATCGTCTCCGGCCACCGTATGACGTGGCACGCGCCACCTACACAGGGCGTGGGGCGTGAAATAGGAAGAAGCATGTGACACACGCTCTGACAATAAAAGCGGAAAATATTAAAAAATATGGTCAATTACCGAATGGCCCCTGGACTGAAAACCATGTTTTTGTCTTATTCTGACCTAAAACCGTAATTAGCCATTTTAAATAAATAATAAAAAACAAAAACTTGCGGCGGACCGGACCGGTCCGTACGTGTGCAATTACTTGAATGGCCCTTACCCTCAGCCGTTTTTACCGTCTGACCGAGCGCTATTTTGTCCTATTACCGGGGCTAAAACCGTCATTACACTGTTCATTGACGAAAAAAAAAAGGCAGACGAACAGCCGCGACGCACGGCCGAAAAATGGCCAGTCCACAGTGCCACTGAGTGTAAGGGCGCGATAATATTAAATAAATATTAAACATATATACTTAGTCTCACATACTATATAGTGTGATTGAAATGGGAAGTGATTTTTATATTTTTTAATTATCGAAAAGCTAAGTAAATTTGTAAAAAAAAAATTAGCTGCATTTTTTTTCCTAATAATATTAGATTTTACACATTATAAATAAAAATATTGAAATTTTTTTTCACAAAAATAAATATATTTTTTTTGCGTGCTATAATTACTTATTTACCGTTAAAAAAGAACAGTATAGTTTGAAACGGAAAGTGCCTTGTGTATTTTTTAATTGTAGATAATCTAGGCAAATTTGTTTATCCTTTGTTTTTTTGAACTGTATTATTTCCCGGGTAATATTAGATCTTAACTATTAAAAATCTAATTTTTTGTTTTTTTTAAGAAATAAACTTGAACAAAATAGCACAAAATTAAAAATCAAAGCCAAGTTTATATTTTATTTTATAAGATTTATTCATCATATTATTATATTAAATATATTTAAGAATGTTGATATTAAATTTTTTAATGAAAAAAATCCGAGGTCATTTTTTGATTTTTTTATATATTTTTAGCCATAATATGCAATAAATATTAAAACATATAATAATGACTTGTTTGCCGTTTAAACGGAACAGTGTAATCGAGACAAAGTGACTTGTATCGTTTTTTAATTGTAGATAACCTAGGTAAATTTGTTTATTTTTTGTTCTTGAGTTGTCTTTTATCCGCAGTAATATTAGATATAGAATGATTGTTGTTATTATTGGAAAAACAATTAAAATTATCACATTATTCCGAAAGAAAAAACACTCATAAACATTAACAACAAAGTAAGCAAGAAAAAGAATATATTATTATCATTATCATCATCATTATTATTATTATTATTATGTTAATTTTAAAAAAAAAGAAATATTGTTATTTTTGCGTGCTATAATTACTTATTTGCCGTAAAAAAAGAACAGTATAGTTGAAATGGAAAGTGCCTTATATATTTTTTAATTGTAGATAATCTAGGCAAATTTGTTTACTTTTTGTTTTATTGAGTTATATTTTTTCTCGGGTAATATTAGATCTTAAATATTAAAAATCCAATTTTTTTTTTAAGAAATAAACTTTAACAAAAGAGCACAAAATTAAAATTCAAAGCCAATATTTTTTTTATAAGATTTATTCATCATATTATTATATTAAATTTATTTAAGAATGCTGATATTAATTTTGTTAATCTAAAAAATCCGAGGTAAGTTTTTTTTATCTCTTTATATACTTTTAGGAGATAATATGCAATAAATATTAAAACATATAATAATGACTTGTTTGCCGTTTAAAAGAAATTGTGTAATCGAGACAAAAGTGACTTGTATCTTTTTTAATTGTAGATAACCTAGGTAAATTTGTTTATTTGTTGTTCTTGAGTTGTCTTTTATCTCTAGTAATATTAGATATAAAATGACTATTGTTATTATTGCAAAAACAATTAAAATTATCCTAAAAAAAAAACACTCATAAACATTAACTAAAAAGTAAGAAAGAAAAAAAATATATTATTATTATTATTATAATATTAATTATTATTATTATTATTATTATGATTATTATGAATATTATTATTATTATTATTATTATTATTATTATTATTATTATTATTATTATTATTATGTTAATAATGGAAAATAAAACACAAATATCAATTTATCAAGGCATGAAAATCAAAAATTAAAACTATAAGGGCCAAAATGAAAATTTAATATATTATCAATTTAAATAACAGGATCCAATTGAAGAAATCGAAACTTATGTACTGAATTGATTGCATAATTTAAACCGAATTCGAAAATTAAAAGAAGGAGGACCGAACTGCAACATTGACATCCAATCAATTCCAATTGGAGGACCCAATCGCACTAAATCAAAACTTATGCAACCAAAATCAGGAGAAAAAACAAAATCAAAAGTGCAGGGACTGAAGTAAAAAGTATCACAAAATAGGGGACTCCCCTGCACTTTGACGTGCAGGGGAGAGAGAGAAAAGTGGCCGGCGTCTTTAACCGGTTCCCGGAGCGTCCACAGACATATGTATAGTAAACGCACCACCGCGGGAGGAAGAACACGACCAGGCGAACCTCTCTGTCCGTCGGAATATCGTCTCCGGCCACCGTATGACGTGGCACGCGCCACCTACACAGGGCGTGGGGCGTGAAATAGGAAGACGCGTGTGACACACGCTCTGACAATAAAAGCGGAAAATATTAAAAAATATGATCAATTACCGAATGGCCCCTGGACTGAAAACCATGTTTTTGTCTTATTCTGACCTAAAACCGTAATTAGCCATTTTAAATAAATAATAAAAAACAAAAACATGCGGCGGACCGGACCGGACCGGACCGGTCCATACGTGTGCAATTACTTGAATGGCCCTTACCCTCAGCCGTTTTTACCGTCTGACCGAGCGCTATTTTGTCCTATTACCGGGGCTAAAACTGTCATTACACTGTTCATTGACGAAAAAGAAAAGACAGACGAACAGCCGCAACGCACGGCCGAAAAATGGCCAGTCCACAGTGCCACTGAGTGTAAGGGCACAGTAAACGGTCCGAGCTCTTTTAGCTTATTTCTTAATACTCATACCATTTCACTCTACGAATATAAATTATTAAGAAAAGTCTAGTGAATTATTTTATATTAGTTTTTTAATTATAAATTTTATCAATTAAATCGGTGGTATTTCCTACATGAGAAATTATATTTTTTTTTAATTTATCATGCACAAACACACGTGTTTTTTTATAAAAATATTTACAAATATTAACATTTTCAGTTTAATATGCATAGCATTAAAACGACATTCATTTGACAAAAACTAAAGAAAAAAACTATAAATTTAATAGAAAGACATGATTGAAAATATAATTTTATAGGTTTAAGACTGTGGTAACTTCTATTTTTTAAAATATATTTTTTTAATTTAAAAAAAATAATAAATTGGTACTTTATAGATAATTTTCAATGATTTTAATGTGTTAATATCAAAAATAAAAATAAAACTAAAAATATTAATTTTAATATATTTTAATTTTAAAAAAATATTTTTGAAAAACAATTTGCATCATATTACCAAACACACAATAAAAAATAAAAATAAGTATATAGGTAATGGAATAAATCATGATCTCCCCATATGGTTTAGACAAATTAGAGTGCTTATAGTTGAGGTCGAACCTGTTTTTTTGTTTTAAATTAATTTATTTATATTATTTTTAACTTATTTAGATATACTGTATTAAAAATAAATTTTTAAAAATAAAAAAATATATAGCTGTCATATCTTACCTTACTCTACCCAACTAAACTCGAAAAATAAAATACCTTTAGTATTATATTACAATAGTATATTTCAAAGTACAAAAAATATGGTTAATTATATTTAAAAACGTTCATTCAAACTACCTATAAAAACGCATTCTTAAAACATATATTTCATATTAATGAAAACATTAAAAGAAACTAAAAATAATTGGTGTTTTTATTATGCAAAATTATATTGTAGTTAAGACTCAATACTATTTTAAAAAACATATTTTAATCTAAGAATATAAATTATTAAGTAATGTTAAATAAATGGTTTTATACTATTTTTAAATTATATATTTTATTAATTAAATCCTTGGTATTTCCTACATTTCTCAAAGGATATTTTTATAATTTATTATGCCCAAACACGTCTATTTTAAAGAAGAAGAAGAAAAGTTACAAATATTAGCATTTTCTGTTTAATATGCATAGCATTAAAATGATATCCATTTGAATTACAAAATTAACTAAAAAGTCAATGAACTTCAATAGAAAGACATGGTTGAAAATGTAATGAAATTGATGATTTTTATAGGTTTGAGACCACATTGTTATAATTTTATTTTTTTAAATACTTTTGAAATTATTTTTAATAAAAATATTAAATTAATATCTTTTAGATAATTTCTAATCATTTTAATATGTTAATGTCAAAAATAAAAAATAAAAAAAATAATATTTTGTAATATATTTTAAAATTCAAAAAATACTCTTAAAAAATAATATAGCATTACCAAACACACAATAAAAAATAAATTAATATAATTTGTTTTTGTAATGTGATGATAGTTATTTTATTCTCAAAAGGTATAATTTCTTGTTTTTCAATATTTTTAATATTATGAAGTCAACTAAAGAAAGGCACCGGCATCAATTCAGTTTTAAAAATAAGATAAAATAAAAAGCAACTTCTGCCTACAAATACACACGAGCATGGCCAGAAGGGTCTTTCAGTCATTTCACCAATCTATACTTCCAGAACAATCTATAGAATGCAAGTGTGGTGACGGTTTTTTCTTTTTTCTTCTTATCTGGAGGAGGGTTTATTGTGCAGGCAAGAGAACAAGAGCTCGGTGGAAACAATCGACAGAGAAAATGCCTTGCTTGAACATTTCGACGAACGTTAATCTTGATGGCGTTGACACATCTGCCATCCTCTCTGAAGCATCCTCTCAAGTCGCCAAAATCATCAAAAAACCCGAGTCTGTAAGATTTTTCCCTTTTGCCTCAGATTCTTTTGAGTTTTTTTTATTGCTGAAATGCATAAAATTCATGAACTGTTACGACTTTTTTGTGAGTTACTCTGTACAAGAAAAGATTTTGTATTATGGAAACAATTAGTTTGTTGAATGTTCTAAAGTGGGTTTTTACTGATTTGGTTAATGTGTATTCTAGCTGGTATTAAAATGGGTTCACTGTATTTGTATTTTCTTGATGCCCAAAAGTTATGGAAATATTTATTTTTGTAATGATTAAGTGGGTTATTGTTGATGTTAAATGTGATTGCCTCAAGTGTATTTACATGCTTGAGTTCTTGAGGGTTCCATGGCAGCTTGGGTTTGTTTATGGTTCTAAACTCGCTTGATATGATTGGTTCGCGTGTCCTTTGATTTTGACCTGGATAAGTTAAGGTTTTGAGTATCTAGTTGTGCTTTTGTCTGCAATGGTTGTTTTTTAACTTTCTGGGAGGTGTCTCTTTTGAAGAGTTTCGTTTAGAGCTTAACTCCAATACTCAAAGAGTGATTTGGCTGAATTGATTCTTGTAGCTTGTACTGTAGTTAATTCGGATATCACTTGTTTGGCCATGAAAGATAAAATGGATATTGCCACTGCCTGAATGTTGTTTGCTAGTTTATCTTTATATTGGACGAATATTATGTTATGTAAACCTGCACCTGCAAAACTCAAAGTCTCATAATTTAATTCTATTTCTGCTATTATGTTTTCCATTTTCCAGCTCTTGCAAACCTAAAAGGAAGTTGCATGTTTGAATTGTTTGGTACCAAAGTTGCCCACTGGATATGCTCTTTAACCGTTATGTGTGTGCAACCATGCAGTATGTGATGATTGTGTTGAAGGGCTCTGTTCCAATTTCATTTGGAGGAACCGAGCAGGCAGCAGCTTATGGTGAACTGGTATCTATTGGTGGCCTTAGCGGTGATGTGAACAAGAAACTGAGTTCTGCAATTGCAACTATTCTTGAGTCAAAGCTGTCGGTGCCCAAGTCACGGTTCTTCCTCAAATTTTTTGATGTCAAGGCAAGCAATCTCAACTTCTAATTGTCAAGAAGATGATCATTGCCATTTGTATATTTCTTATTATTGCATTCTTGCTGTTTGTTTAGGCCCATCAAAGCCAAGAATATGCACAGTGTTTGCATGCTTTACACCAGTACTAGATCATGTAAATAAATCCTTACTGTTTCAAACTGTGAAAATAGTTACTGAATTCCCATAGAATTCAACTTATTTTCTGATTATGTTTATATTGACTGCCATTTTATAGTTTTTTGCTGCCACTACTACTGGTTTGATGCTTGCTTTATTTTGCAGGGTTCCTACTTTGGTTGGAATGGTTCCACTTTCTAAAGCCAGCTTCTCACCTGCAATATATCCGTTTCTGTCTAGGGTTATGGCATGTAGAACGTAAATGCTTTCATCTGTGCCTCTTTTATGGGAAAACTATGTTTTTGCATGAAATCAAGCAGCCGTTTAGCCATTAGTGGATGTTCTTTGACATGCTCAGGTTTGTATTTTTAGACTTTGTATCCTCATATGATCTTAAACTCAGGCAGCATGTGAGTACTCAAACCATCTACATAAAAGATACTCTGGTATATCTCTTCTGTGTGTTGCTAGCTGCTAGCCCTGCAAATTGTTTGGATCTGGCTTTTTGGGTCTATAAGAACAGTCAATTCATGAATCCTAATTTTGACTGCGATTCTCGAAGCTGACCACCCGGTTAGAGCATGTAGTGATATTTTAGGTTCATTGGCTACAGGATCATCCTCATCTACATTGCTGCAATTAAAACAGAGGCCTTGAGCTTGCCTTTTTCGTTCTTCATCCCAAGTACGGCGTGGCATCCTATAATATGTAGTTAATGAACCAAATGTCTTGGATCTGATGGCATGATGTATTGCGTGAAATTGCACCCTTCTTCTCTAGTTTGAAGCTGTCGCCGAACTTTGTTGTGCATCATAAATAGTAAAAAAGAAAAGAAAAGAAAGTGATCGATCTTTGTCTGTTGTTAAAGTTGGTCATTCCTGTTTCAATCGATAAAACTGAACCTAAACACACACAACCAAGGATTAATTCAAAAGCGGGTGCTTGCGAGAAGTTTTTTCGAAAAAAATTTGAAACTTTTTATTTTACATTTTATTTAAAAATTATTTTTATTATAAAAATATATAGAAGCACTTTCGAGTTTCGATTCCTCCTGATCGCTGCCTCCCTCAGGCACAGAATAAGGGTAAGTAGTAGACAACAGAAGAGGAAGGGTATATCTGGGAGATTTTATTATTCAGATAGTAAAAATAAGAAATTAATTAAATGGAGAGGATAATACCTATTGTGTCCTCAATTAGACCATCATCCTTCCTGACTTGTGAATAACTAGTCGAGGAAAAATAAAACCAAAAAACTAATGAAGTAAAAAACCATATTGATTGAGGTGTGAAATTGAAAAGAAACCAATGTAGAAAAAGGACTCAGAATCACAAAAAAAAAAAATCAAAAGAATGAAGATCAAAATTGAATAAAAAATAAATATAATTTTTTGATTGATGGGTGAAATTAAAAAGATTAATAAATATTACAAAAATGTTAAGAAAAAATAAATAAGAATAAAATTGAAATACATAGTATCGTCAATTAAGGATTAAATTAAAATCAATTAAACATTTACAAAAAAAAAAAAAGTCAAGAAAAATTAAAAATAAGGAACAAGTCATTAATTAAATACTGGAGATGAATTTACTATAAGATTGGAAAACAGATTTAAACCATTCGGTACTTATGTATATTAAAATGATACTTCATTCTATTTTTTATTTTTTATTTTTTATTTTAATTCTCTTAATATATAATAAAAAATATTTCAGTTGGTGTTTATCAACTACAATGACATATTTAGGTAGAAAACTTATTGACGAAAATGTTTCATCGTGTGAGCATTTAAGGACATGGTGATATAAAAATTATTAAATAATATTATTTTATTTTAGACTATATGATTCTATTCTACATATATTTGTAAGAATTCCATAAAGCTCAAATAATCAAGACCATATATTTGATAATTGATATACAATTCAAAAATAAATGTAATGTTCATATAAATATAAATATAAATATAAATATTTAATTTTGTCATAAATTCGATACATAATTATATGTAAATAATTAACCATAAACTCCACAACATATTTATTTTAAAATTTCAATCTAATTTTATCTTTAAAAGTAATAATTTTTGGACTTCTACGTACAGTACACCCGAGCATGGCCACAAGGGTCCTTCAGTCATTTCACCAATTTATACTTCCGGAACAATCCATCGAAGGCAACGTGGTGAGGCTTCTTATATGGAGGAGGGTTTATTAGTGTGCAGGAAAGAGAACAAGAGCGTGGTGTATAAACAATCGACACAGAAAATGCCTTGCTTGAACATTTCGACGAACGTTAATCTTGATGGCGTCAACACATCTTCCATCCTCTCTGAGGCCACCTCTAAGGTCGCTAAAATCCTCAAGAAACCTGAGTCTGTAAGATTTTTTTCCCCTCCTTTTGCCTCAGATTCTTTAAAGTTTCTTTTTATTTCATTTTATTTTGTGGATTTAGGGTGTTTACTTTAGCATCCTCATTTTGGTATTACCCTTTTGTTAATACATGTATTTCATAACTGATTTCTGAAATATGATAAAATGATAAACATTTATGGTCTGTTAATTACAACTTCTTTGTGGGTTCCGCAGTGCAAGAAAAAAGATTCTGTGTTATTGAAACAATTAGTCTGTTAAATTTTCTAAAGTGGGTTTTCAATGATTTGGTTAATGTATGTTTATATTTTCTTGATGCTCAAGAGTCTTGGAAATATTCATTTTTGTAATGATTAAGTGGGTTATTGCTGATGTTAAATGGGATTGCCTTGAGTGTATGTATATTCTTGTTTACAATCTTCTTTCCTGGATACTTGAGCTCTTGGCACGGTGATCATATCAGCTTTTGACTATCACCTGTTTCCTGGGGGTGTCTCATTTGAAGAGTTTTGTTGAGAATTTCAATGCTCAAAGTGCGATTGGCCGAAGTGATTCGTGTAGCTTATAATATAGTTAATTCTACTATCACTAGTTTTTTAATATGAAAGATGAAATGGATTTTAGCGCTGCCTGCATGTTCTTATCTATATAGTGGACAAAAATTATGTTCTTATCTGCATGTTCTTAGCATTTAAGGACCTGTAATACACTGTCTCTTTGTTTTTGTTGTTTTTGCTTTTATGATTTTGTTAGTTTTCAGTTCTTACTATCTGGAAGAGAGTTTCATGTTTGCATTGATTGATATCTTAGTCTGCCCACAGATGTGTCTTTTAACTATTTTATGCGTGCAATCCTGCAGTATGTGATGATTGTGTTGAAGGGCTCGGTTCCAATTTCATTTGGAGGAACTGAAGAGCCAGCAGCTTATGGTGAATTGGTATCTGTTGGTGGCCTTAGCAATGATGTGAACAAGAAACTGAGCTCTGCAATTTCAACAATTCTTTTGTCAAAGTTGTCAGTGCTTAAGTCCCGATTCTTCCTCAAGTTTAATGATGTCCAGGCAAGCCTTCTCAACAACTAATTGCCAGAAGATGATCATTTTCATCTGCATTTTTGCTATCATTGCATTCTTCCTGTGTTTTAGGCCCATCAGAGCCAAGAATATGCACAGTGTTTGCATGCTTTACACCAATACTAGATCATGTAATTAAATCCTTACTGCTTTTAAATTGTGAGAAAAGTTGCTGAATTCCCTTAGGATACAACTTATTTTCTGAATTTGATCATATTGACTGCTATTTTATGGTTTTTCCGGCCACTACTAAGGATTTGATGCATGCATTATTTTGCAGTGCTCCCACTTTGGCTGGAATGGTTCCACCTTCTAAATCCAGCTTCTTGCCTGAGTTGCTATCAGACTTGACACCACGCATTCAGACAGATGCGTCTTTGGTGCTCTGCGGCTGTAGAAACCTCATCTAAGTAGGATATTTCTGTTTCTGTGTAGGGCTATGGCATGTAGAACGTGAATGTGCTTTTAAACTGTGCCTCCTTTATGGGAAAGCTATGTTTTTGCTTGAAATCTATCCTAAATAACCGTTTAGTCATTAATGGATGCTCTTTGACATGCATATTTAGAC
Source organism: Salix suchowensis (assembly GCA_029030765.1). Taxonomy (NCBI): domain Eukaryota; kingdom Viridiplantae; phylum Streptophyta; class Magnoliopsida; order Malpighiales; family Salicaceae; genus Salix; species Salix suchowensis. The sequence goes on from CM054995.1 coordinate 19,349,450, forward strand.
TTTGCATCCTCATATGATCTCAAACATTCATGTTCAGCTCAAATGTGTTGACCCTGCAACAAAGAGAACTCAGACATTGGATATTGTTCAAACCATGCATCTCCATAAAAAACACTCGCATCATTTTTTTCCGGGTTGCTAACTACCAGCGCTACAAAATTATTTGAATCTGGCGCATTATACAGTTTCTTTCTTGCAAAATATCAATTCGCTGCTCATTTGATGCCCATTCACTCTCAATTCCATGAATCTTTCTGTCAGCCCTCCCCCACATCCCTTGCTTCCAGATGGTAAAAGACTTGTCAAATGGAGCTAGAGAAGTCAGCATATAATAAAGATGAATGATCTGAGTATATTCTAACCAAATAAATGTCTTGGATCTGATCGCATGATGGTAGTCTGACACTGGTTGTGTAATTTCACCCTTCTTCTCTTGTTTGAAGCTATAGAACTAGAAAATAAAACAACGGTATTTGAAAAACAAAAAAAGTCTGCCCTTTTACTTAATCCAATTAACTATGAACAGACGTCATCGTGAGTGAGATCGCAGTGACGTGACTCTATTTTACTTGAGGGCTGTTTGGTTTGCTTTGCTTTGCAACAAGGTGTTTGATGATTTAAAAAAAAGAATTGTTTAAATTATTTTTTTATTAGTTAATATTAAAAATATTTTTTTAAAATAAAAAACATTATCTTCATGTATTTCTAAGAAAAATAAATATAAGAATTGTACTCCTATACTTTCAAAATATCCTTAACAATGGATGAAACTATGAAATGATATAACTAATTCATACATGTTGAATTTGTTAGTTAATTGTTTTCTTTTGTCGGTTAATAAGTCCTATTAATTACGAACCAATGATGTTAAGTTGATCGAGTTTGGTTGCAGTAGTGGATTTGTGCAACCAACAATCCTAAAGCCTGGTGGTTATTACGATCATTGGAGCATGCTGACATAGAATTTTATAAGATCAAAGAAATATTGGAGACTCATTGAGGAGGGATTTCCAGAAACAAGAGAAAGCACAACTCTGATTGAGACATGATCAAAAGCCATATTAGACTTGAAGCTAAAGGATCTGAAGGCAAAAGCTTTTTATTTCAAGCAATAGATCAAACTATTCTTGAGACCTTTCTCAAGAAGAACACTACTAAAGATATATAGGACTCCCTAAAGAAGAAGTATTAAGACATCAATAGAGTCAAACGTGCTCTATTGCAAGCTCTTCGTAAAAAGTTTGAGATTCTACATATAAAAGTTGGAGAATCTATGGATAAGTACTTTGCAAGGACACTAACTGTTGTAAATTGAATGAAGATGCATGGGAAGAAACTAAAAGATGTGACAATCATAGAGAAAATCTTATGCTTTATGATCAATTGAAAAATCTAATTATATCAACACTATATTAGTAGATGAGCTGCAAAGTCCACTATTAGTGCATGAACAACGCATCTCTAAATATATTGAGGAAGAACATACTCTTAAAGTGACTTATACTAAAAAATCCTTTGGAAAAGTCGGAGGTCATGGAAGCTTCAGAGGAAGAGGTACGATATATGGTTGTGGCACCAGAGAAGGTATATATGACAAAACAACTATTCAAGGCTATCATTGTCATAAAATTGATTACTTTCAATAATAATGCAATGATAAAAGGGTAAAGAAGGCAAACTTTGTTGAAATAATTGAAGAAAAAGAGATGTTTATGGCTTAAATAGAGAATAAGCTAAATGGAAATGAAGAATTATGGTACCTTGATTCTGGATGCAATAATCAAATGAAAAATGACAAAAGCCTTTTTATATGACTTGAATGGATTTTTTTTGAGAAAAAATCGAGCTTGAAATGACTAACATGAATGTTATGGGAAAAAGGTGTTAAAATGTTGATGAATCAAAACTTAAAAAACAATCTAATCAACCTAGGATAATTGCAAGAAACAAGTTGTCCAATTGTGTTCTAGAAGTGAAGTTGCCAAATTCATGATTCAAAAAGAGGATTAGTTATTGATGTCAAGATGTTTGGAAATCGGAGTTTCAACTAAAATTGAAACATCTAAAGTTCGAACCTATCTCAAATCATTTATTCAAGATTCTTTATGGTTATGGCACTATAGGCTATTTAAAAATCAATTATCTCTTCAATTCAATAAGACAATTTTTTTCATTTTGAATTGCTATTCTTTCATTCCTCATTCCAGTATTTAAAAATATAAAATAAAAAAAAATAAAAAAAAATATTTAAAAAAACTTAGGAACTTGATCTCATAAATATTACCTAATTGATAAAAGCATAATTGTAAAAAAATTTAAAAATAGGTTAAATCATTAATCAATTGAAGACAATTATTTTCTTATTAAAATAAATATGTTTTATTGTTTTTATAAAAATAAAAATAATATTAAACCAGTTAGATCAATAGTAAATTGGATTTTATTAGGTTAATATATTTTAAATCTCTAAAATATCCTAAAAAGTTTTTTTCTTTTAATTTCTTAACCATCATTACCCACGATCATGCTAATTCCTGGGTCAAGTGGGCTCTTTCTTTTTTTAATGTAAGCCCATACGCACTCGAAATCTCCATTGGGCTTCCAAAATTTAACCCTTCCTTTTTAGGCTTTCACCATCCTCCCAGACAGGAACGTACCAACCAACTACCAGGAAAGCTGGCATGTCACGTCAAACCCTTTATCAAGTCAAATTCACGGCGTGAAGGCTAGACGAAGCTGGTCCTATCGTGTCGGTGACTGCACCGTAATTATTAAGAAGGAAAGCAAACGTTGTCCGTTAAAATAACAATAATAATAATAATAAAATTAAATTAAAAAAACGTGACTCTGTCTCACAAAACTCGCTTTCATTTCTCAAACGCAAAGTCATTTCCTTAAATCGGTCTCTGAGCATAGCCATTTTCATCTCCCTTAATTCCCTTCCTTCCAAAGATAGAAAAAATTCTACACGATGTCGTCTCCAGTCCTCCCTATCACAAACCCCCAGCCAACCACCACCACCGCTGCAGGTTCCCAACCACCACTCCCTCCACACGCCTTCCGCGCATTCCTTAACAATATTACCGAATCCGCCCGCAACGGCTTCGCCCAACGCCGCCCCTTTACCGAACTAATTGACCGATCCGCTTTCTCCAAGCCCGAATCCATATCCGAAGCTACAACCCGGATCCGCAAAAACTACACCTATTTCCGCATCAATTACCTCACCATCATCTCCGTAATCCTCGCATTCTCCCTCCTTTCTAACCCCTTCTCCCTCCTCCTCCTAGTCGGCCTCCTCTGCTCTTGGCTTTTCTTGTATCTCTTCCGCGCTTCCGATCAGCCTCTGGTCATCTCCGGCCGGACATTCAGTAACCGTGAAACGCTCGGGATTCTGATCGTTTTGAGCGTTTTCGTGGTTTTCCTAACGAATGTTGGATCAGTTATCATCTCGGCGCTTTTGGTCGGTGTGGGGATTGTCTGTGCTCATGGCGCTTTTCGTGCTCCCGAGGATCTTTTCTTGGATGACGTTCAGGAAAATGCGAGTACTGGGTTCTTGTCTTCATTCCTCGGTGGCGCTGCCTCTAATGTTGTAGCCTCCGCCGCTCCTATTGTGGCTGCCGCCCGTGGTTGAGGATCTGAAGGATGTACTATCAATTAACGTGTTTTAATAGATGAAATAAACACGGATTTTACATGGATTTTGGTCTGATTTATATGGATTTAGATTATGTTTTTTTTTTTTTACTTTTTCACATGGGGTTTTGTTATTCTGTAAACGGATCTATAAGTTTTTTCTTTCTTTTTAGGATGTAATTCATATGATTGGCTGTAATTAGTTGATACCATATAATTACTGAATTTTTATCTTGTTTTATTGTGATTGGATTGTGCATATTGGAAATATTTGGACAGATCTATGGGATCTTGGGGTTGATTTTGTGGTGGGGAGATTGCTGTGTCTTGGTTATGTGTTTTCGTTCGTAGGAGTCGAGCGCTGATGAACTTTGTTGGTGGTCTGTTAATTGGAATGCATGCATGATCAACGTTCAAGACATGGTGAAATTGCATCAGGTGTGGAATGCTATTTGGAGGGCATAATTTGTATGATAAGTCTAGTAATTTGTGTAGTTTATTCCTTTATTATAGACGCATTCTGTACTCGATTTGCTTGGCTAAGACAGTTGTAGGGGACAGTGGACGCATCGACGTATGACTTTGTCATTGTTAGGAAGGAAGGGTCTGTGACTTTTTGCATCAATGAATTTTTTTGTGCTTACAGGACAGGATATCCTTCAACATGTTTTCTTTTTGTTGCTTGCGTCTGATTCTTGTGTTTTAGAAGTGTGTTCTGATTTAGATATGTTTATTTAGATAGTTTGCGGGCATGCTTGATTTATTGATTGAGTTGATCCTATATGCAATCTCTAGATCAATATGATCTTGACTATCATTACGGTGAATGATGATGAGGTTCCATGATCTGAGAAATTAGCTGTTCTTGGAGAATCTATATAGGACTTTTGACCAATCATAGTTAGTAAGTAGTATGGATACCTTCGATAATTTAAATATGTTATTCTTCTGTGTGCTTAGGCTATAACGGATTCATATTGTGTGACCTTCCAAGTATGGTATTTGTTAATCTGGGATACGTTCGGTGGACTTCTTGCATGATGATGTTTGCTTATTCCTTCTGCTTTAACAGTAATTTTCTTGATAGTCTTCCATATACATGATGTGATGCTAGAAGGTTTATGATCTACACGATAGATCTTGAGTTCAAGTCAAGGTGTGCACCCTTAATAAGAGTATGGGATAACCGGAGTTTTAGTTACTTATTTGGATTCACAAAATGTGTTTTTTGATGGTGGAGTTTCTTGCATTACAAAAAAAAGTAATTTTTAATTAGAGCATGAGGTAAATGGAGTTTTATATATTCACAAAATATGTTTTTTGATGGTGGAGTTTCTTGCATTCAAAAAAAAAGTAATTTTATAGATAGGTTATACTTTTAATTTTTTTGATAAGCGCTTAATAGGCTACACTCTTCGTACTGTGTAATGAAGTTTTAAGGTAAATGAGCATGAGAATTCTAGTAGCTCTAAGGTAAATGAGCATGGTCTTGGTTACATGAGTTTGTTCTTGTCATTGTTGTGTGTATGCCTTGTGCTAATAATTTTGAAACCAAATTTAACCTTTTTTTTGTACCCTTTGCTTCTCGCCTGACATTGTTGAGGGAGGTGCAGGTCAGAGGTTTATTGTGGTTCAGTGGCTGTCTGCTTGCAGGCCATGCAGCTAAAACCCAGCATGTTGTTGTTGCTGGGAATCATTGTTTTTTCACATCTGCACTGTAATTTGGGCCTAATAAATCTTTAGTTGGGTACTGTTTTTGCACTGCTTTGTTACCATGTTCATCGGTTTGCATGTGATTGACCCAAATCTCCGCCCTCTGCAGTCACATGGAGGAAGACGGTTCATGATTCTATTTCAACAATTAAATTCGGGGTTTTCTCTCTTCCAATTGGGCTTTCGTGGGGTTTCTTGATTTTTGGAAATAAATATAATAACACTGCAAGAATAAACAAGGTTACTTCCACTGAGAGTGCAGTGTGGTGGTCTGTGGCAGCGGATTTATTTATAATCTAAAGTTGAATAAAGGCAATGCATTATTCTAAGAAATCAATCAAGAGGTTCAGAGTGAGCTTTGCGATGACGAAAGCAAATCTATCTGTCGAGTGCTTGTACGAAGGACAGAAAACCAGTCTCATGATTTTCCAATAATTAGCACTGCCTGGAGGCTAGATGCTACTTTACTGTGGTGAATTTGTAATTTTGACCGAGTCTAAAAGCACGTTGTCGTGTTGTTCCCTGACCAAGAAATATAGCCGTTGGAGAAGGGTCCCTGTTCAGGTTGAAGACTGGTTCAGCAGCTCATGAACGTTCAGGTTGAATAACATATTATTGTGTACAAGTAAAACTAGCCGTTAGAGGCAGAGAAGAAACTAACGCCAAAACAGTGAACACACACACCCTCCCCCTCCTTTTGTCTCCCCCCTTATCTCCTCTCTAACCTACCACAGTCCCACTATCACATTGCTCTCTCACGGACCAAAATTTCTCCTCCTTTGCTATTCTCTTTCTTTCTTCAAGAGAGGAGAGTGCAGACACTTTTAGAAACTCTCTTCATTTCTTTCAACATTTTTGTTTCTTGAAGTTGTTCATGGAAAATACTTGTCACTTCCGCGGCAAGTGCTTTCTGTGTGCACACCTATGCCTGTTGCTACTAGTTTTTTTGCCCCAGTTTGCTTCAAGCCAAAAATGGGACGGTGTAGCTGTCACCCAATCAGATTATCAATCTCTTCGAGCTATAAAGAATGAACTGGTTGACTTCAAAGGGTTTTTACGCAGCTGGAATGATAGTGGATATGGAGCTTGCTCTGGTAGGTGGGCAGGAATCAAATGTGTCAAGGGACAGGTTATTGCTATCCAGCTTCCTTGGAAGGGACTAGGTGGCAGAATCTCTGAGAAGATTGGCCAGCTTCAAGCACTCAGAAAGATTAGTTTACATGACAATGTTCTTGGTGGTACTGTCCCTTTTTCTCTTGGTTTTCTGCGCAATCTTAGAGGGGTTTACCTCTTCAACAACCGGCTTTCAGGTTCTATCCCTCCCTCACTTGGTAACTGTCCTGTTCTTCAGAGTCTTGATTTAAGTAACAATTCACTCACTGGTTCAATTCCTCCAAGTCTAGCAAATTCTACCAAGTTATATAGACTTAATTTGAGCTTTAATTCGTTAATGGGGTCGATCCCAGTTGGTCTTACTCAATCCCCTTCTCTCATATTCCTTTCTATCCAACAAAACAACCTCTCTGGGACAATCCCAGATTCTTGGGGGAGTAAAGGGAACTACTCTTATCACCTTCAGTTCTTGGCCCTTGATCATAATCGCATTTCTGGAACTATTCCTGGTAGTCTTAGCAAGTTGGCTTTACTCCAAGAGATTTCTCTCAGTCACAATCAGCTTTCTGGGGCCATACCTTATGAAATGGGGAGTCTCTCAAGGCTCCAAAAGCTAGATATTTCAAACAATGCTTTCAGTGAGAGCATTCCATTTAGCATCTCCAATTTAACCTCTTTAGTCTCTCTGAATCTCGAGGGAAACCGTCTCGACAACCAGATCCCAGAGGGTTTTGATAGATTGCATAACCTCTCAATGCTAAACCTGAAAAACAATCAGCTCAAAGGCCCTATCCCAGCTTCTATTGGAAACGTTTCGAGCATCAACCAGCTTGATTTAGCCCAAAATAATTTTAGTGGAGAAATTCCAGCTTCTCTTGCTCACCTAGCCAATCTCACTTATTTCAATGTTTCTTACAACAATCTTTCTGGTTCTGTTCCCTCTTCTCTTGCAAAAAAGTTCAACTCAAGCTCGTTTGTGGGAAACCTTCAGCTATGTGGCTATAGCATTTCAACCCAATGTCCGTCACCAACCCCTCCAGAAATTCTTCCAGCTCCAACAAAAGGATCACCAAAACATCATCACCGAAAACTTAGCACCAAAGACATCATCCTCATAGCGGCTGGTATCCTCTTAGTTGTGCTGCTGCTTCTCTGTGTCATTCTTCTCTGTTGTTTGATGAAGAAAAGGTCTGCTTCCAAAGAAAAGAGTGGCAAAACTACAACGCGAGGGCTCCCAGGGAAAGGTGAGAAAACAGGTGCTGCAGCAGGTCCTGAAGTTGAATCTGGTGGTGAAATGGGTGGGAAGTTAGTCCACTTTGATGGCCCATTTTTGTTCACAGCAGATGACTTGTTGTGTGCAACGGCGGAGATAATGGGAAAGAGCACTTATGGAACAGCATACAAGGCGACATTAGAGGATGGAAACCAAGTTGCGGTGAAAAGGTTGAGGGAGAAGACTACAAAAGGGCAGAGAGAGTTTGAGAATGAGGCTGCAGCCCTTGGAAAGATTAGGCACCCAAATCTCATAGCACTGAGAGCTTTTTATATAGGTCCCAAAGGAGAGAAGCTTCTTGTTTTTGACTACATGCATAAAGGGAGCCTTGCATCCTACCTCCATGGTAAGTTTCTACCAGTTTTTTATACCATCTACACTATCTGCACATTTAATGATTCAAATTGACTGCTTGTAGTAATTCATGATAGAGGAATCATTTTAGACAACTAAAATCAAGATGAAACAGAAATTATGAAGGCTGAGACACCTGGTTGAAACTAAGGAAATCTATGGTCTTACTTTCATGGATCTTAACTAGCCAAAAGATGTTGTTGATGATTGTAGTATTGAACTTGTGTGGTATAGCTTTGGCTGGTGTAAAAGATAAGTTTTGAGCAAGAACTGTCTATTATGCTTCATGGGAACATTGTGATGGAATGAGAAATATAAAGAACATTGTTATGCAAATTTCTAACCATCAGAAGCAATTCTTGTCTATCCTAATCTTTCTTCTGCAGCTCGTGGGCCTGAAACCACTGTCAATTGGCCAACAAGGATGAACATAGCCATTGGCGTTGCGCGTGGACTAAATCACCTCCACACCCAAGAGAACATCATTCATGGGAATCTCACATCAAGCAACATATTACTGGACGAGCGAGCCAATGCACACATAGCAGACTTTGGCCTCTCCAGGCTCATGACTGCTGCTGCCAACACCAATGTGATTGCCACCGCTGGAACACTCGGCTATCGCGCGCCAGAGCTCGCAAAACTCAAGAGCGCCAACACGAAGACTGATGTGTACAGCCTTGGGGTTATCATTTTGGAGCTTTTGACCGGAAAATCACCAGGTGAACCAATGAATGGCATGGATTTGCCCCAGTGGGTTGCATCGATAGTGCAGGAAGAGTGGACTAATGAAGTCTTTGATTTAGAGATTATGAGGGATGCACAAACTATAGGTGACGAGTTGCTCAACACATTGAAATTAGCTCTGCATTGTGTTGATCCCACACCAGCAGCTCGTCCTGAAGCCGAACAAGTAGTTCAGCAACTTGAGGAGATCAAGCCAGAGCTAGCTCCTGCTGCTGCTGCTGATGATGATCATGATGAAGGAGCCGAAGTCCCACCAACGACTGAGTAAAGATCATCCTATTCATTTTGTGTGCAAGAAATAATGTTTTGTTTCAGTATAGCATAGGAGGGAGAGTAGTAATTCAATTCTTCAATTCTTATATTCTTGGCTACTATATATGTAAATACACAAGCTAGTGAGTGAGTTCTTCTGAAAAATGTATTTTTTTTATTGAATTAATAATAATGTATTCTTTCAATCCATTGTTTCTGTCTATTATAAAGAATCATAATCTGAAAAGAAAAGGGGTTATCTATCCTCCTTGTAACAATCGACAAGGACACAAAGCGCGTTTGTCCATCCTCTTCTTCCACACTACTTGATGAGCAAACCATCAAAACTGAGTGGTTTCATTCGGAGCCATAAGAGGGATGCTCCAACCATTGGTGATGATGAGTTAGCTTGATGCACTGAAACTAGATGGATTCCACCAATTTCCTTACACGATTTTTAGATTTGCTGAACCATCCAATCCTCATCAATGTTTAACAAATTAATTAAATCTTCTTTTGGATAAATGTGATGCTAAAATCTTATTGTGTTTTTAAATATAAATACGAGAGTGTTAAAAATCAGATCTCGATTTTTAATTACCTTAATTATTTTCCCATCCTCTTTCTTTTTTTAATTTTTCAAAATGATCCCCAAAAGTGTCATAGATTTTTAATTACCTTCATTATATCATCCTCTTAATTTACATATCATTGATTAACCCGAGTCGATTATTATAATTAAAAATTATTTTTCATTTAAAAAAAAAAACTTATTTGATAAATTAGACTTTACCATATCAATATATTGACTGAAAATTCAATCCGAGTCGAGCTCCGAATCCAAAAACTTTCCGATCCGCTTGTCAGCCCAACAGAATTTAACAGCTACCATTAATTCCCCTTCCCTCCTTTTTTTCTCAAGCCAATTACGGTGTTTATCCATTACCCTCCTATTAAAACGACACCGTTTCTAACCTTCTGCCTCAAACAAAAAACACGCACTCGTCTCTCCCAACACCTACCTACCTCCCTACCTCTCTCTCTCTCTCTCTCTCTCGCCATGGACGATCTTCCATTCCAAAAAATCACAATATCAGGCCCCACATTATCCGCCTTGATGCACCGCATCGCCACTTCCCTCGGCGACGTGGACGGTCTCTTATTCGGCCACGCAACCCGTCTCACCCCTTCTACACTCACCGACGACAACACTCCCCAAAACCCCGATTCTGACCTGGTCGCCACGATTACCTCCTTCTTCTGCCCTAACATCCCACTCTCCTTCTACGACTCGCTCGGCCGAGTCGACTCAGTTACTCTCCACCGACTCGTCTCCTCAACAACTCATCAAAGCAATAGTAGCAGTAGCAGCAGTAATTTTCTCGGCTGGTTTTCCGCGAGAAGGAAATCCCCAATCCGCCCTTCGATGAGGGAATTCTGCGTTTCGCAATCTTTGAGCCGTCTTAAAACGGCGGCGAAGGGTGACAAGGATTTGAATCCGTGCGTATTTTTGCTATTTACCACGCCAGTACATGGCGAGATGCTGTACCATACGCATGAGTATCGCGCGTATCAGTTTCAGGTTAATTCAAGGTGTTTTGAACCGAAAACGATTGCGATTGATAACATTGGGCCAGATTTTCGAGGAAACTACGGGTGTTTTAGCCCTAACTCGCCGTTCCCGGAGTTGAAGTGTGCGTCGGCGATGAATGATGAGGTGGGGGAAGATTTGAATAGGATGGAGAGGGTTTCAAAGGATCAAAAGGAGTTGGATATGGTTGCAGAAGGGTTTTGTGTTGGGGATTTAGGGAAGTTGATGGGATCGGAGACGGTGAATTCTACAATGAGTTTGGAGGATTTGTATGAGAAAATGTTGGGAAAGCTTGACAATTTGGCTAGGCAAGTTGAGAAGAGTAATGCTAAGGTGTTGGAGATGGTAAGCATTGGATAATTGTTTTGTGCATGCTTTTTGTGATTAGCTTCTTAATAATGGTTTACAGTATAAATGTGGATACTGATGGTTGTAGTTTGTCATGGCTAATCATCAATTAGAAGGCAGGAAGATGAAGTATTGAACTCTTCCTTGTAGACTAGGCATGTTTGTCCTGGATGGGTTTGAGTGGCATTGATGTTTGCTTTGAACTTTTGGCAGGAGAATCATAATAGGAAACTGAGGTACAAAATTGCCAGGCCTGTACCAGAATAACTGCTTCGGTCCTGTTTTTATGTTTTTTTCTTATTGTGTCAGGTAACTTTGTTTCTCCTGCTGAGTTTTTTCTTTTCTTTGCTGCATTATAGAAAAATAAAAATACGTGTGGTAATTTGTTAGAAAATAGAGCTCTATGCAGCACGGATACAATCTTAGTAACTGCAACATGAATAAACGATGGGTTACAGGAGTTATGAATTGAATCTTGCGTGTCACAGTGAGAAATTGGGTAGACATCTAGCATAAATTCATTCATTTTGCATTATGCTAAGTGTTTGTTGTGTGAGAATACTCGAGTTCTTATGCTCTCAAGTTTAATATAATTTACTGTTTGGTGAGAGTTTGCACTTTCACGGGGTCTATACAAGTTTTCCTAGTTTTTGAAGGAAGCTAGAGTTCGTATTGTGTGCTCGTCTATGCGTAAAATATTTGTGTACCATAAGTTCTTTTCCCTATTTCACATTAACTTCTGAACTTCTCCTTAATGTATATGGAACGTTTTTACTTTTTGAGTCACATGTATGCTTAAAGATCAAAAGAATCTGATTATGTTTTTTCCCATATTACTTCTTTATATGGTTTTAAGTTTAGCTAGCCTGAAGAGGGACTAGAACCGCGCGTAAGAATAAAAAAATGGGTTCCCTATAGTTTCACATCTGATGAACAAATATTTGTGTTAAGCTTGATGTGTATGGTCTCCTCTTATGACAAAGGTATTTATGATATTTCCAGTTTATCCTACTTTAGCTAGCTGCTTAGCCAGGTCAATTCTCTATGTGTTATGGTGCCATGATTTCCCTTCTTAAATTGTAACGCTTGAATTGAGATGGTCCCTATTATTTTGTATAGCATTCTATAATAACCGTTTGAATCTAAGCCTCAGAAAACTTGTCTGAATGGTTCTCAGAAATCTCCTTATCCATGTGCAACTTTGCTCCTGGATACCTGATAATCTTGTCTGTGGCTTTGAGGCAGTATAGACTGTTGTGAAGATGTAGTCATGATTCTAGTAGAACCTGTCTTTTGTGTTTGTGGCCGAGTAGTCTTACATTTTAACAAATTATTAGAATTTTGTCCCGTTTTTATTTGTAAGCTGACGGGAAAGTGTGATCTTCCATTTGGCATCGAAGTTTGAACTTTCTTTGCACTTGGCTGAAATGCTAGGAGCTGATCCGCTTCAGATTTCTCATTTTTCCTCCTGTCCTGTGTTTTGTGGGGATCTTTGTGACAGGGAGGTGCCCAATCACGCAGCCATTGTTTGGGAGATCTACAATCAAGAAATTAGTATTGATTGCTACCGCTGTTGTATATTTGTGGCCGGAGTTCAAGATGCCTGATTATCATTGAACCGCCGACGATACCATCAACTGCTTTGCGGTGGATTTTCAGAATGGCTCGCTCACCACCCCCTTCTTTTTGAGTTTGTGTACACTTTCATTGTATTAAAATCGTTGCTTTGTGCTATCTTGAATTTGTTTATACAAGGAGAACTAAGAACTTGATGTGGGCTTAGAAAAGAAATGAAATCAAATGGTTATGGTGCTTTGATCTTCTGCTTGTTGAGGTAATCATTTGTGCTCCTGAGCTGACGCCGTGCCTTTCCTGTCTGTTTGTGTGCCACTGCCTCGGGATGGCAATTTGTCGTCACTTGTTAGGTTTGTATTCTATCCATATACTATTTGTAAGGTATAGAATCAAAGTATAAAACTAAAACGCGTGGTTTTATTTCTTACTGTCTAAGATTGCACAATTCATCCTTGATAGACTTAAGCTTTTTTGTTTTTTCAATCTGTTTTTTTTTTGTTTGTTTGTATAAAAAACGCGTGGTTTTATATCTTGCTGTTTAAGATTGCACTTTTTATCCTTGATAGACTCTGTAATGTTTTTTGTTTGTATGAAATTAAAATGTTGATGATTAAAATATAAAAACAACATAAATAGAGATCAAAATAGAAAAGGCATTGATGGTTTCAAAACTAATCTAAAAACAATAATTTGGTCCTTGTATTTGAGAAACTATAAAGTTTGGTATAAAAAATGTTTTTTCTAGTTTCTTGAGGGGGGGGAGTCGCTGAATTTTAACATTAATAAAAAAATATTATTGATGACGATTTAAAGTTTAAACTACTTAATCAGACTATCTTTCTATTCGATTTTAAATAAATATATTTTTTTTATCTTAAAACTACCTAAAAAAACAGATATTTTTCTAGATAAAGATAAAAAAGAGATAAAAAAAATAGTACAAGTTACACCGATGCTTGCCCTAGACAGATAAAAGTAGAAAAGATTTTACGGTTCCCGTCCTCACCTTTTCATTTCTTCTTCTTCCCCAATTTTATACTCTAAAAAACAGCCGCAATTCGGCCTGAATTGATATTTTCTTAGATAGACCAAGGTGAATAAAATATCACAAGCTGTCTTGATCCCCAAGAAAAGGACTTGAACCAAGTAATGGGGTATTGGCACGTGTGCTAAGCAATGGCCAGAAGTTAGCCACGACAGGACCACGTCAACAAAGCATCATTTATCTTGGAACTATAAAAGCAGAAGTGCAAGCACATATCCATTCTATTACTATTACGAAAGTCTGCAAATCTAAACGAGTAACAGTAGACGATCGTTGCTTCGCATCGAAGACAAGTCAAGTCCCACCAGGAAACTTGCTGGATTAGAAAAAAAAACCACCAGAATCCTAGAGCAGCAAAGCCCATAAGAACACGAGCACCAACTTATATTCCTAAAACCCTAGATAAACCTCACTGGGAAAAAAAGGAGGAAGAAAGACACTTGAAGGAGTTGTAAACGAGAGAAAAGGGAAGACAAGGAAGATATCAATCTACTTTTGGTGAGTTCTTTTTGTTTTAAACTTCAGACATCCTGGGTTATTTTTAGCAGCGGTGTCCAACTTGTTTTGATCGTAAACAAAGACAGGATTCTCTTGAGATTTGTACGAGAAACACAGGAATCTGTTCTCATAAACCTCTTTCATTTTGTGGTTTTAGAACAAGCTTGAACATCTTTAATGAGTGTTGACATGGAAGATTCGTCGAGACAGAGTTCTTTGCCGGGGTGTAGCAGCAAGAACAAGAAGAAGTGGCGGGGAAGGCGGAACGGTTGTGAATCGATAGAAGATACAATCGCAAGGTGGAGGAAACACAACAAACTTCAAATAAACAAGGTTCCAGGCAAGGGGTCGAAGAAAGGTTGCATGAAAGGAAAAGGTGGCCCAGAGAATAATAGCTGTAGATATAGAGGTGTTAGGCAGAGAACATGGGGCAAGTGGGTTGCTGAAATCAGAGAGCCTGTCAAAAAAGGCAGCATAACGAAGAAACGAGGAAATAGACTCTGGCTTGGTACATTCTCCACAGCTATTGAAGCAGCTCGTGCTTATGATTATGCTGCGAGAGCCATGTATGGTCCTAATGCCATCCTCAATTTCCCTGACAACTCTCACGAGTCAGGGGATCAGCAGGACAGCTTATCGTCTTCGGCTAAAGCAACTGAACCGGCATCAACTGGGTCTAAAACAACACTCGTTAACTATGAGGATTTCAAGGTTGGGAAATTGAAGGTGGGTTATTCTGGGTCAAGAGTGGTGAATAAAGAATCAGGTTGTTCTGGGATTTCTGCTGTCAATAAATCGGGGGAGGAAGCTGAGAAGTTTCAGGTGGCAGAGTGCAGCGGAAGGGCGATGAAAGATGGGGAATGGAATTTAGCAGATGATTGGATGTCTTCTCATCATGTTGAGGCTGAAGCACCCGTGTTGAGGAGAGAAATGGATGGAGAACTTGCAGAAATTGTGGAATCTTGCTGTCACGGTATCAACGACAGGAATGACTTCTTGCAGAACGAGACCGGAGGTGTAGAATATAGATTGAAGAACGAGACTGCGGAACCCGGATTGAGCGACAGACTCGATGAATGCTTGTATTCCGACATGGAAACTGATCGCAAACCTTTCTACGACGCCCAGATGCCATTAACGACGAAAGCAACAGGAGTAGAGTTTTCAGGGATGGGATTTAGTAACTTTAATAATCAGTTTGAGGTAGGGCATGACCAATTAAACGAGGGTTTGTGCGATCCAGAGATGGATACCAAGCCTTTCAGCCACGGTGTTTCTGATATCCCGGCGTTGAAAGGAGAGGGGAATTACGAGTATGTCCACAGTGACGTTCATGCTGCAAGCCAGTTACAGAGTGGAAGGCCGCCTGAACTCGCCAGCCAGCTGCAGCCCCCAGGAACCAATCCATCAGGGAGCTTGAGCTACATTCAGGAAGCAGATTTAGGTGCTGGTTGTAATTTTGATCTATCAAATCAGGACATCAACTGGGGATTAGTTGGAGAGCAAGAATTGCTTGATCCCTGGTTCCCTGAATTACAGTTCTAGTAATATTCGAGAGGTTTCAATTCGAGTATCAATAAAAACAATTTGCTTTGGTATCTGGTGGCGAGTTTCATTGGTAGTGTTAAATCTACCTCTGCTTTTTGAACCACCTTTGCCTAATTTGTGTATCTCTCTTTCGGCGGTGGAAGGATCTATAGCAATTCAATCACTTTCAACTCCCAGCAGAAGATTGTATCAATCTTTTTCAAAGCAATCTTGTACACTATGCTAAAAAATAAATAGCATTTCTACAGCTCTTCCAAAATCTTGACAACTTTCTGTCTAGATTCTCCTCCAATTACAATTTTTATTTATTTATTTATAAGATATTCATCATCATTTGGAAGGGGGGAGGGGGGGATTTGGCCCTTGAGCTCCTAACTACTATTCTCCCTATACAATAATTTGTTCTAGATCGCTATTTCTAAAATCAGTCAGCCACTGTCGTAACTCGTGAGTTCAGTAATAATCAACCCTTTATCATCCACTCCCATCAACAAAGATGCAGTCCATTTCAAGTTCCGAGAAGACAGCATGATCTAGGGTACTGATGCATGTTGCTCGATGGTTTCAATATCTCGTCTTGAGTGCTTCTGGTGCCATGTTCCTAGGATCCTGTCCTCGTATAGCATTACAAGTCTACACTGTTGAGCCAGCTCACTCGCTTTCCTGTTGCGAATTGGCCCAGACCATTTCCCATGGTCCCCTTTTTGTGCCCAACCTAAAACAGATTGAGATTTTAGGAAGATCTGGTGCAAGGTGGCAGGAAAAAACAATTCGATACATACAAACAAGTGCACGAGGGTATTTCATAGAGACATAAGCCTATATCTCAAGCCCAAAAGAATGTTTAGAAGTATCATATGTTGTGGACCACAATTCAAAAGTAAAGCAAACTGGTATTGTAAACAAGGCCACCAATCATCTCTCTCTCTCTCTCTCTCTCTCTCTCTCCCCCTCCATGAAGTCATGATTTCTACCCATGTATGGAATCGCAGATGCATACTAGTTTGATATGACAGGAGTGGACGGAGCTAGGATACATTGACCTCTCACATACCCGTTTTGACTCATGCTAACCAAATATGGTTATTCATTTACATTTTTTTTTTTAGAGAAAATATAAAATCTGGTGCAATTTACTGACGATCTAACTTCAATAAGACAATTTATGGACACCTATATGATTAGGTGAAATGACTGCGGAATGGCTAGAAGAAAAGATACCTATATGATTAAGTGAAATGATTGCGGAATGGTTAGAAGAAAAGTGTTTTAAAGTACGAGAATAATTACCTCCAAACTCCAGCCACTACACGCAAGGTCATGAAGAGAAATAAACCTGCCCAGACTCCAGCGAGACCAAATACAGGGGCAGCCACAAGTACGAAGACAGAAGAAAACAGAGAAACCAGCATCTACAATTTCAAATGTGGAGCTGAGAAGGGAAAGGGCACTTCATATAATACACTTACACAACAGAAACAAGAACAAACCATGGAGTAGGCAGCAAAGCCAAAGTCTGAAACCCCGTAATATAGCCCATCAAGAACAAAAGCAAGAGCATTCATTGGCTGAGACCCAGCAACAAACTGCAAAGTAGTGTTGATGTTTAGGCGAAGTTAGGCAATTTAATTGGATTGTTCAAGTTTCATAAGTAGGATCCAAACCCTGGCTTCATAGGAATTGAGAACCTACATATAGAATCCTTAAATTCAACCATATGTGAAAAGTTTTTTTCAAGATGCCTGACGTAATGCTAGGACAAAATCCCATAGGTTAAGGCATAACCGTCAACTGCAACCTTGTGGTTCTAGTGAACAACACCATAAAACGCAAGTATTTTGAACCTGGACACCTTTCTATTCTTGACTTCTCAGTATTGCAATTGACCAAAGATCTTCACTAAAAATAAGGTAGCTACAAGGCAACAATGACCTATTAATAAGTTCTTTTTTTTAAGTAAGTATTATCTGTTTGCTTTTATGACTCATTGTCGATTATATTCATTAAGAACATATAAATGACCACCAACAAGAAAAAAAATTAGCAGAAAAGAAATCCTCACCCAAATGCCAGACCAGACAATTCCCAGAACTTCTGGGTCTGTACTAAACAAACTGGAAAAAGCTCCAAACCCAAGGGATAATATCACGCCCAAAGCAATTCCAGTTACCAAACCAATCTGCTCTTCAATCAAGTGATAGCATGATGTAATTCAATTGGTTAATGTTTCTAATATCAGAAACTATGAAGCCAACCACCAGTGAATACAGTAAAATAGATAGAAGTATCAGCCACCTGCAGAACTCTATAAATCACTTGCTGTGCTTGTTCATAATTCCCTTGGGAGTAACCACTGGCCAGAAGAGCCTGTGAAAGAAACAGAACAGCAATTATGGAACTGAAATGGTCAGCACTTTTCAGAAACCCTGTCTATGACTGAAAGTTTCAGAATCAAGAGATCAAAAATGGAAGAAGCTGCAAAAATTTCCAAATACCTTACTTCTATGTATAGAAGCCTCATTTCCAAGACTATTATTAGAAACACAGTTTTAACAAGAACTTCAACCTCATTTAAGATCAGACAATGACTACATTAGTTGTTGTTCTGTCTTGACCTTTGCACTTTGGCTCTTGTTCCAAACTTTTTTTTCTATATTTAAGCCAACAGACCAAGATTACTCGAGCAATGGAAACTACTGACATCTTTCTTCTTTTTGGAACATGTCAAAAGAGCAATCAAGACAAAAAGCACAGGATTTGGCAGAAGAGTGATGTTCACAGAAACAATGACAGCATGCATGTTCTTCTTTTCAACTACAGGGAATTCCAGTGTGCACAATGGAGTCAAATGGTTTCAATAAAGGAGAACAATCACTGGCGGCAAGGCTCATCCAACAAGGTTACCACCCAGGATACAGCTCTTCTAAGCAAATGACATCAAATTAAATTATATATTTATATTTTTGAGATGAAAAAAACATTTCAAACAGAAAGATCAAATTTCCTCCATAGATTTAGCTTCATTTAGCCTTAACTTTTATATGAACATCAAAATGTCAGGCTATGAAAAATAGCTGTCAGGTCAAACTGCCCAGCATTACAATGCAATTTCACATACATCGGTGAAATACAGCTAAAAATGAAGCTGGCCATCGAGGGTTACTGTAGCTTCATTTAGCTACAGCTTATGTATGAACACCAAAATGCCAGACTCAGAACGAATGGTCAAAGAGCTATAGCCTAGTCATACAATTCACCAAAATGCAATTTCACATCAGCAAGTGTAAAATACACTTTACAGACTAAACTGCATGCTCTTTACCTGGCCAGCAATGGCTAAAGCGTCATTAAGCAAAGATACAGCTAACCAGACTTGCATGCAAATTTGATGACCTGCCATTTGTACGGGGCCTTCCCTAGCTGCCATGGATGTTGCTAATGTCATTGTTAATAGAACTGCAATGGTCCTGCCAATAAGAAGACCACCTGCAAGTTTCATAAAACTTGTCACGAGATTAATTAAAAAACTTCAGTGGTCCAATTGACAGAGCATTATAATGTCTACTCCATTTTGCATCCCTTGTTCTATTGGACTGAATTCATCAGTCATAAAGGATATCACTTGGGTTAAGATGCTTGAAAGTGAAACATAAAAATTCACCCGAGCTCAGGAAATTAGCTAGCCAACAGCTTAGGTGAGGGATCCTACTGCACATTGCATTCACATGCAATGCTTGCAGGAAGCATAAATAGTAACCATAGGTGTTGAAATTACATGATAAGAAATTCTTTCTTAGACACATTAGTCATGCCCTCCCGGACCTCCTCCATTCATCTGACAAACAATCTTCTCAACAGGATGTGTAACAATCTTCTCAACTGATGACACATCTACAACATGCCCATAACAGGCTTGAAAACTTGTTATATTGTGAACTGTGTAACAAGTAGAAAAATTAATGGGTTGTTCTCTCATTCATGATACTTGTAGTGGGTGTTATAGTTCACAGTGGACTTTGATCTTTTAACTGAACAGAAATGAAATCCACGGAAAAAATGTTCAATATGAAATACTTGTGTGCGTGTGTTGTCACCCTTGGGTAACTAAGGCAGCCAAGAGTGGGCTTAGTATGCCCCGCCAAAAAGGCCCCAAAAGAAAGAAAAAGGTGCATGCCACACGAGTGACTGCCAATGATATACTAGAGGAAGGTTGGATATCATCACACATTTAAAATCTAAAATCTAGCATCCTATCTCCATGATGGAAATTTATTGAGACTGCACTACATTGGAAAATTAAGAAAAGCTAATGAAATATGATCAGGATCAACCCTGTCTCTTATCTTTTTTTTCCATTATATTGACGATGAAACAAAGTAACATTACCTAGATATGGTCACAATGAACTAGAGCCATAAGAATGATAATTTAAAACTTCTATAATCACAAGACTCGAGCATCTTAATGGCCAAAATGAACTAGGACCATAAGAAGGGTAATCCGAGGCTTTTACGGTCACAAGATTCAAGCATGTGCTTCAGTAGTGTCCAAGACCTTTACCACTACACCAGAAAAGGTCATCATGCTACCTGAACTATTTCCTAAAGTGAAAGTATGATTCCAGAAGTGGGTTAAAATGTATATTCAACTGACATGTTGGTAGTTTTTATAATGAGCAACAATGTCCTTCCAAGTTTTATGAAATTATACAAGGTACATCTACTTCTCTCTATGCTGATTGGCCATCACCCATCAGTCGCCCACTCTGCAAGTTATGCTGAAAAGTTAGTTATGCAACTAAAACACCAGACATTTGAGTTTACTGTATTTCTCTCCATGACAGAATTTTCTTAATGACATCAAATTGAATTAAAAATAGATGTAACGAAGCTGTTAGGATACATACCAGAATTCAGATAGCGGACAACTTCTCTTGCATCAATGTTTGGAGAGATCAGCTGCACTTTGTCATTCAACTCCCAGAGAAGGATGAAAGCGATAAGATATCTGTAGAAAAAGGGGCAACAATAAATTTATAGGAGAGAACAGTTAATCAGTTCCAAAAAAACACAATAATATCATGTGCAAAGGGCACTGATATTATATAGTTTAGCACATTATTAACATACTCAGAAATCACTGTAGCAACTGCAGTACCACCAACGCCCAAACCAAATAGAAAAATGAATATTGCATCCAATATTGCATTCAGTAAGTTGCCAGCACCTGATAGTCAAAATACGAATTTATCAGAAGTGTGGTTTACAACAAAATTATGGAATCAAAAGAGAGTAGCCTGAAATGCTATACATATTTTCAGAGCATATGAGATCATGTTGCTGATATTGGTGGTGAATATGAGGACATATTTTTCCTATATCGTCGAACAAACATATGTACATGCATAAATGTTCGTAGCAAATACATTTGACTGACTTGTTGCAATTTCCTCGATAACTAATAAAGGTGTACCAACTACTATATTTGACTATTTGACTTAAAACATCCTCTTCACCTGGTATACTTAATATGATAGATTTACAGATATATTTTATACATGTACAGAAAACAAGGAAAGGAAAAGGAAAACAGTGTGACAATACTTGCCAATGGCATATAAGGGTGTCTTTGTATCCATAAATCCTCGAAATGTGCCTTGTGCTGCAAGTGAAATTACAATGGGTGGAGCACCAAAGGCCCTCAAGGTAAGAAACTGCTCAGCTGGCACTCGCATTGGTGAATCCTGTGACATGACAAAAATCTCAAGACTTTTTGAGCCATAATCATGTGTCAATGTTATAACATTTAACATTCATTTTACAGTAATGTACCTCAAATTTACAGTATATCAAAGTAACTTGACAGATTACTTCATGAAGATCATCAGGACAAGCTTGCCATATAACATTTTAAGAGGCAATTATTAAGAACCAAAATACAAATTAGAAGCCAATATCACTCGATTGGATTCCTCTTAAATCAGGGACAACGTGATACATCAAGTTTAGGTGAATCCGAATTATTGATTGAGTTTAAATAGTTTAGTTTTCCTTTAAAAAAAAATAACTACCAAATTTTAAAAAAAAAAAAAAAAATCTAACCGCCCACTAGTTGGATGGTATGAAATCCTAGCCATCGAAATTCAAAACAATGATCCAGATATTCCTAACATGATAGTTCATGTTACACCTAGCTTGAAAGGAGTCCAATGATTATTTCAAACAAAAATCATTTATAATGCATTTAGAAGGTCAGCAAATTAACCCAAATTGCTAAAATCTCACATACTAACAAAATTTAAAAAGTATTAGGCTTCAGTTTTATCATTTATATAACTATATCAAAGCAATATAATTAAAATGACATGAAGTTCAATTTCCCATGGTGATCATATGCAGCAGTGACTTTTAGATGACTTTCTCATGGTGATCATATGCAGCATTCACATTTTGGTGACTCATCAATGGCATTGCCTATCCCAAGAAAAAATAGATTCTCTATCCAAGAGAGTAACTGATGCCGGAAATCTATATAAAATTCACAACTAAAAATGATAAAAGAAAATAAAGAAATTCATAACTAAACTTGACGTACAACAGGTATACCCATGATATTCATCAAAAATCCCGAGCCAACTGAGAGAGCCACCGTTTCTGCAACACCAACAGCAGCTGCAAGCGCTAAAGAAGTCGAAACTGAAGGAAGAACTTGCTTCCCTTCCTGATCCTTCACCGAATCTAAACATCAAAAAATATCTCAAATAAAATCAATAAATAAATAAATAAATAAAAGGTAATAAAAATCACCGTCGTTACTTTTGCTTATCAATGCTTGCTCTTCGGCCACAAAGGAAGTAGTAATATTAAGCAAAGGAACATTAAGCAATTTGGAAACCAAATTAAATATCGAAATTGACACTCCAACCGCCGCCAATTCAACCGATCCTACAGTTATTCAACAAATCTAATCAACAAAAATAAACTCTTAATTAATTAAAACTAATCAAAATGAGAAGAAAAAAAATATTTAACTACCGATATGACCAATGTAGGCAGTATCAACAAGGGAGGCGATAGGATCAGCAGCAAGAGCCAAAGCAGCCGGCAATGCAATTGATAAAATTTCCACTCCAATCTCGTCAATTTTAACTCCATCTCTACGCAATTACAAGCCAAAAAAAGTGATTAATCTCTGTAAGGATTTCTAGTTAAAACCTAGTCAACAAATTTAACAGTTTCTACTTGTTACCAGTAGTCAATGCACCTGAAACGAGTAAACAGAGTAGCAACGGAATCGGTCAGAGATGACGTGGAAGTTGAAGAAGGTTTGCTGTCAACGGAAGTCGGTTTTAGTTTCGGTTTGTCGGGGTCAAGCGACGTCTCTTCCGTATTCTTCTTCGTGGTAGTGGTGGCGACGGTGTTGTTTTGTGGAGGTGATGATCTAGGGACGGTGGTTTTGAAAGGAGCAGATAAATTTTGGTTTCTTTTTTGAGAAAGAAAGGAAGGATTTGTGTGGAAATTGTGTGTGCTTAGAAGCTTGTGTGAGAGAGCTACTGTGGCCATTTTGTTTGATTTTATTTTATTTATTTATCTGTGTGTGCGTGTTTTGAATTTTGGTTAGAAAGGGAAGGAAAAAATCTGGAAGAAGAGAGGCTTGAAGCCAGAAGTTTGTTTCTGGCTTCCGTTAACAGATAGATTGCGCGCTCCTTGAAAAAAGAATAAAAAAATATCTTCGTTTTGTGAATTACATGGGCCTGATGGGCTTCTTCAGTGTATTAAGTGGGCCGCGAAACTCGCGTCTTCAACACTGAGCGGCCCTATCAAGAGATTTCTAGACTCTATTATCTCATATGGGACTCCCAGTTCAGCGAGCCACTAGTTCAGTAAATTAGTTGATCTAGCCAAACCTGATTCAAAATTACAAAACAAACAAACGGCGTGGGATTTCCACTGTAGCGCTCCTCACAGATCACTGTGGATTCGAGCAGTGTAATGATGATTTTGTCCCTCGGTGCGCCTGCCTTTTAACGCTGGAGACAGGGCTATTTTCGTTTTTTTAACTTTGATGCACAGTGTAATGACCTCAATGGGCACAGATAAGACAAAATGCAAGAAAAACCGGCGGGGCTGTTCCAGTAATTGCACAATTGCGGCTCACAGTGTAATGACCTCAATGGACACAGATAAGACAAAATAGAGACCTTGCATGGAGGGCGATTTTCGGGTGTTCAATTTTTTAAAAAATGTGTAACTACGCTTATAGCCCCAGTAAAGACAAAATCGAAGAAATTGAGGCAGGGGTGCTTAGGTAATTCGCCATTGTTTTTAAATATTAAATCCCGATTTCTGTACGGCGCGTCCCCTGACGCGCCGGAGCTTCTGCATCGCACGCTCCTGTTCGACGGAGCGTGCGGTAGTTATCGGGCATGGAAAATGTTATTCCGGCCTATCTCCGGGTGCGCCTCCATGTGTTCTGTCGATCGGTGTCGCGCGTGTCATCGGACGGTAACTAGGTAGGTAGCGGTGGCCGGTTGAAATAGAATCTGTGCATTTCTCTCTCCTGCATGGCTAAATACATTTAAGTCCTTAGTCTTTAACTTTTTCGGATTTCTTTGAAATCTGTTAATAATTTCAGTCCAGATGTTTTAATTTGTTCACTTTTATCCTTTGATTACCGTTGGTTATATAATTGGTTTACATTTTAGTCCTTGGTCTTTTAATTTTTCTGTTTGGTTTGACATTATTAAGAATTTTGGTCCACAGGTTTTAATTTGTTCAGATTCATCCTTTGATTATATATTTGATTTATAATTTGATTAAATCTGATATTTAATTTCTTTTTTTGGACAAAACTAAAGTTATTTTTTTAACTTATAATATTAATTTATTTTTCTCATTTATAATTTTTAATTAGCTTTTTCTGTTTTTTTATCATAAAAATCTCAATTAAAAATAAAAACACTATGGATACATTTAATTAACTAAATAAAAATTATTCATGCTAATAAAAAAATACTAATGATAAGTAAAGATTAAACTTTTCAAAAAATTAAGATATAGATAGAAATAAAAATATATTTAGCATTGCTAACATGTTTTCTAAAATAAATAGATTTTAATCATGAATTCAAAAATAGTTGCATATTGGATGATATTTTTATCTAATTTTTAAGATGGATATATATTAAATTTACACGGGTAATCCGAGTTGACTGTAAGATCAATAAGGAAAATCTTGCAAAAAATAAATTGGAAAGCTTAATACCCAATTAATTTCATATATTTTATCTCCTGATCTATAATTTTTATTTACTTATATCATATAAATTTATCGTTATAGATTTAATTATGTTAAATCTATAATAATAATAATTATAATAAGAATAATAATAATAGTTATTATTATTAATATTATAATAATAGTGATTATGTATTCTATTATTATAATAATAGTGATTATTTATTAAGACTCCGATGTTGCTATTGTGATAATATTTTAAATTAATATTGCTTCCTTTTCCCTTTGTTTTTTTTTCTCTTTCTATTAATTGATTTTTATAATTTTATTATCTGCACAATAATGATTTCAGTAATTTTTTTTTTCTTATTCAAATATTTTGCTCTTTTTTCTAATTTTAGTGCGCGCTCTTTTGTGATCGTTTATGACGTAATACCTATATTCTAAAAAATGTAATTTATGCTTACGTGACAAACTCAACTCAAAATTTTAAACATGTTATGTTTTAATCTATACTTTTTATTTACTTATATCATATAAATTTATCGATGTACAATTAATTATGTTAAATTATATACAAAAAAATATCCGCGGCAACGCGCGGGCAATTATCTAGTGGTCGTATAAACAACAAATATTTAAAAAATAAAATGAAATAATATTATTTGAATAAAAAAAAATAATTGATTTGAGTTGTTCCAGACTCACGGGTTGACTCAGTGACCCAAACCCCCTTTCAAGTCCGTCTTCAAATCAGACAGTTAAAATTTAAATTGCGACAATAAATCTTTTTAACCATCAAATTTTTTATTTTGTAATTATACAGCAGGATAGTATGCATAATATTATTTGTAAAATAAATTCCATGGTATTTGTTTATTTTATTTGCCATTAAAAATCTGTTTATTTATGTGATGCAATATAGTATGATGTGTTTTGCTTTGATCATAAATTTTAAAAGTGTTTAATTAATTAACATACACCGAAACTGTCTTAAAATATTAATTTAAAAGAAAAAAAATTAAAAATAGAGAGATGATGTCATCTCAAAACTCCAATAATTTTTCTATGGATAGTTTGTTAATTTACTATTATTATTATTTTTTATTTTTTATTTTGATAACCAAGATGTACAACTAATCCTCGAGTCCATTGAATATTCTATAAATTTAATAAGCATGTAAGATACACGAGAATAACACCAAGACCTGCTGGCATTTACTATTATTATTATTATTATTATTATTATTATTGTGGGTTGAGGTTATTAGTTATTACAGCTTCAGCTGTTTGGACATTAGCTTTTGTAGGCTCATCCTATGGGCTCCAGATCTGTCAAATCTTTACACGTTCTCTTTGTCCTCGGGCTTTGAGCATTGATTATAAATTGAGCTGTCGGTCGTTCCTTACAATTATAGTTGCAAAACATGAGCTGTGGGAAACGGATAAGGAACATAGACTTTGAAAAAGAAATTAAAAAATATATATATATTATTATTATTTTGATAAAAAAAAAAAAGATAGTCTAACAGGTTGAGAATTAGGTTTTGATTAAATCATTATCATGAAATTATTTTTACTAAGCTTATATATATATATTTCTTTAACTAAGCATAAATTTAGTTTGCGAGTCAATTTACTAGTCTAGTGCATGTTTTATAACAATAACTTATATAGTAATCAAGTGAAAAGCTTGAATTCGAAGGAGAATTATGACCCTATTAGGGAGTGACCAAACAAAATTTGCTATAATTTGTTTTTTGTTTAAAATTATTTAATTATTTTAAAGTAATAATATCACAAATTAATTTTAAAAATATAATAAAAATATTATTTAATGTATCAATAATTTAAAAAAAAAAACATGTTAAAAAATAATTCCATTCACACTAACAATCACTCAAAATATATGTAATTAACCAACATTCTATGAACCACATCAAACAAACAAAAACTACATAAAAAGAAGGGCAAGCCTAGGAAATGGCCATGTCTAAGAATTGTCCATCAAAACAAATTCACATATCAATTTTGTCTCCCAAGTTATACAAATTCCCAATCAAGTCCTTGCTTTCGTTTTTTTACCATAAATCTCAATAAAATTATACGTATTTTAAGAAAACTTGACACAATTCAAAATGGATGGTCTAATTCAGAAACCTGGATTTTATATATATATTCCCCTGAAAAAGAACCATTGCTACCATGAAAACCTCTCTGTTTGCATGTGCAAAAAGGTATTACAGGTACGAATAGAAGGGGTTAAAATTGGTCCTCGTACAAGTTAAAAAGGTAAGGACTGGTGAAATATTGGTAACCCTCCTCCATGAATTCCGGCCACTACAAATGATATTGTCTCCCCTTGTCTTTGCCGGTTCATCTTCATTATAAGCTTGTGTTAATAGTAATACTTGATGATTAATTTTTAAAATAGTATTTTTTATTATTTTTTTTTAGCATTAACCCGTAAAAACAATCTAAAATTACATATAAAAAGTCATAAATATTTATTACGATGCAAAAACAGACATGCGTTTCAACTTCGTAAACTTCATGCGGCCGCTGATACGTCAAGTCAGGAGATGAAGATGATCTGGACCAAGTACAACGTTATAATTGATGAAACTTGTCCTGAGATAGCTAGAACTAGAAATGCTCTTAGCACATGCACATTGCCTGGGTTTGAGCAAAATTATGTGTAGGGGTCGCATGGAACCGCTGATTAAACTCCAAAACTAGTCCTCAATTTGCCCATCACCTAACTTGAGCATATATATCTTTCCAAATGTCAAAGATATCACTTCCGTCGTATCTGCTAGGAAAGTTTTTCAAGTTGTTAACTTCTCGCTGTCTTGCTAATACAGCTAGCTAGTATTACAGGATACAATCTGGTTTAAAAACTGTGACCCGATTCAATGTTCGTGCTGCAGATTAGATGGGTTATTCCAAGATTAATCTAAGTTCTTACGAAAAGAATAGATTCGCAATGATGTTGTTCCAGATATACTACTAAAAAAAAAGATTTTGCATGAATCCAACCATTCAATTTAGTAAGTTATCGAGTTCATTTGTCTACTTGATTTTTATTAAACTGGTATATCTTGTTTAAATTGATTAAACCAAGTTGAAATCTAAAATACTTGTAAATTCAAAACAATATACATGTTAAAAAAAAATGCAAATTCACATGGATTTTTTAACTTCTGTGATAGATTCAAACTTGCACTTAAATCTACAGTGCTTTAGGAGAAATCCAAAGTCATTGGCCTTGATATGTTTTTCCCAGACGAGAGAACGAAATTCAAGAACTGTCTCAAAACTATGAATAATGTATTTAAAAATCTGTATCAAACACGAGATGTTCAAGCCGCTCCATGATTGGAAATCTTGAAATATCGATGGCCGGTGAAAAGGGATTTCAGCGAAAGGCAATGCCTTTGTTGATCAACGAAATTAAGGCGAAGGCGCATCAAACTCAGTACCTCTTCAGACGATGCTGAGATTTACAGTAATTAGCATACACTTTATAATTATTTCACTGTAAATCCCATGAACACGTTAGAATCTGAAAAGATTCTGCTGTAATATAGAAAACAAATCTAAAATGGCCACTTGAGATATTTTAGTGGAGCAATGGAGGAAGCGTGGAAACACAGTCACCTGAAAAGGGGGCAAATTATCAGAATTAAAGCTGGAAATGAGTGCAGATATTAATTTCACAAACCCTTGTCTTAAATTTTTAGATAATTAATGTAATGTAAAGTAGAAGACTCAAAAAGACCTAAATAGGAACCGTGGCTTACACGAAGATGGGATGCAGTCAACGTCTCCAAGCTCATCACCCCAGGTCCCAAAATTGACAGATGGATAAGCTAGCCCTGCATTATTTTGTTTTTGTATTATAATTATTGCTATAAACTCTTATTATTTCAGAGTTCCTTTTCTGTTGGTATTATTACCATCACCATCACAGCACTTTCATCGTCTCTGTGCAGAGCAGAAGTTTAGCTCCCTCCATAACCATTATCAGAATGTCAAGATGGGAACCAAAACATTGAAATAGAGAGACTATAAGTAGAGGTAATATATATATATATGTGTGTGTGTGTGTGTGTGTGTGTGTGTGCAGATAAATGTAAAAAAATTCAGCATATATATGTGCAAAAATTACTGAATATGCATCAATCATACACTTGACCTTCATCAATGGCGTGTTTCTAAATAAAGGTACACTTTGACGGTTTCCAAGCATGATCAATTTTATTCAAATATTAAGCATGGAAATCTTGCCTCGCTAATTAACCAAGGAAAGTACAGAAATTTAGAAAACATGAAATTATCAACAAGAAACAAAACATAGAAGCACTAATGCATCATACCACACACAAATCACCTTCTGAAATAGCAGGGCTGGCACTTCAATCATGATGTGCAGCAGAGAGGAGCTGATCATAGCAAGAAGAACCAGTAAAACTCAGGATGGATAGCGCCACTAACTGTGAAAGAAAAACCCAGATAAAAAGAGCCCATGATTATCCTTAGGGCGCTATCCCTCCTGAGCTTAACAGATTCTTCCATACTTTTATATCTCAAGCTAGCTCGCTTCGGGGAGACCGTAACCACAGCCGTGGCTAGTAATGGTGGGGATGGTTTGGAGGAGGGGAAGGTGTATTTATAGCAGAAAATAAGAAGAGAACGTGGGGGTGTGAAGACAAATGTCATCTCTGGAGCCCCATGAGAACTTGACTAAATACCCTCATTGACAAATAACAGTGTCTCAGCTAGTAAGAACGACGTTTTTTCTTCTCTAGGGTTGGGTTGCTTGTTTTCAATAAAAATATTTTATCTTTTTTATATTTATTTGTTTGCTATAAAATAATCGAAAAATCATTTAACAATTTGAAACCCACTTTAATTGATAAAAATATATTTTTAACTCGTAAAATCTTATAAAATATGTATAAATAATAACATATCATTCAACTATTTTAATTAGTATCTTTCATCTCATCGCCATCATCTCTCTTTCATAACCACCATTACAGCCGTACTATTTTTTTCAATCATCTTGCCACCATAGTCTCCCACTACCTCCTCCACCACCATTTTTAAAATAAGAGAAATATTTTCCAAGCTAAATATTCACACAAAACCAAGTCAATCCTTAATTTTTCATGTTTTGTTTTGTTTTTTTGAGGGACAACGCGTATTTAATGTCTCTGCCGACTACGGTTGGAGTATAATGATTTATACGGTATCAATTATTTAAGATTTTCTTTCTTGCTTTGGTGTAATATTGTACCCCACAATTTCCTTGCTTCATGATTACTTATCCTTTCTAGTTAATCTTCTGATTAATGATTACCATCGTACAAACACAGTGTCAATCACTTGTTTTTTCAATAGGGAAGACTATGGTGTGGAAGTTTATAGCTTGTTTAATTATGATCCACCGTCGTATTTACCCCTTTGTTGCCCCATTTTCTCACTTTCTTTCTGCTAACGCAGATGTAATTCTAATTTCGACTAATCTTTCACGACAATTATGTAATATTTAATTATTATCTCGAGACAAAATAACATTGGATAGGTTTTCTTTATCATTTTTAGCTAAGAAATTCAATGCATATTTTTTAAAACGTCTGGTAGGGGGGAAAACTTCCATATTTTGGAATTTAATTAAACGGTCAAAGCTGATTTTTATGGTGCTAAATAGTTTCTTGACAAACCAGAGTAAAATTCAAATTCGAACTCCTCGTTTGTTTGTATTTTTTTTCTTCTACAAAAAACGGTCAAAGCTGATTTTTTTTTCTATTCTCCTTTCTTTCTAAAAATAGTGTTTTATTATTATCTGTTTATAAATAGATAGATAGATAGATAGATTGCAGTTCCTTTTGTTATCTAATGGGATATTAATATATTGAATATTTAAAAAAAAAAAAAACACTCCTTTCCATGAGGATTAGTGATTATTTGACATTGCAACTCAATTATAATTTAAAAATGATTATTTATACTGTGTTCATGTTAGAAAATAAATAAAAAATATTATAAAATACAACACCTACCACCACTAATTACAAGTAAGCTAAAATCGCTTGTAATTTCCGAGTCTTAACGTGTGAAATAACTGTGCCCATGACGTGGAATAATTTCCAGGTTTTAACGTGTGAAATCATTGCCCATTACGTGGAAATGGAAATCTAAGGCTCATGGCACATCGAAACATGAAACGAGCTCAGGCTAGAATGTTTTCACCGGAGTTTTTCTCAGCTCCGGGTCATGTTTCACGACTGTTGTTTCTTAACATCCTATCAATGTTTCCATAATCAAAACGAATATTTCACTTTGTCTCCTAAATTAATGATCATCGCTATTTGATATTTTGGGAGTGCAAATGTGATTGTTTTTAAAAGTATATTTTGTTTAGAAATGCATTAAAAATTTTTTTTATTTATTTTTTAAAAATTATTTTTAACATCAGCACATTTAAATAATCTAAAAACACTAAATTATTTTAATTTAAAATAAAAAAAATCATTTTTTTTATAAACACTTTACGATCATAATGCCGGCCAATCTGTGATCGTGATATAATATTAAGACCCGGGACCAAGAAATGCACTAATTCAAATCATGATGCCTGAAAGTACTCTTTCCTAATCGTCCGGTGCCGGCTTTACCTTTACCACTGACCGGGAAAGTTTCTTTCTCGATGATAATTACGTTGACCAAACAGGTTTCGGTCCCCTCTGCTTCTTGTCCTCGGGACAATTACTTTCGATTTTGAAGGGTGGAGTTAAAGTAGATCATGGCGCGTTATTCCCGATGCCAAGTCTAAAAGGGGAAATTATAGAAATGGTGGAAACAATTTTCAAGGGTGTGTATTTAGAAAATAAAGTCAAAATTGATTAAGCGATAACCAAGTATTTCATTTCTGTTTGTGAAACTGGTGAGTTTTTGATGCTTTCAAAACATAAAAAAAAGTACATGGTTTGGTAAATATTTTATTAAATGGTATGATTTGAATAAAAACATGTTTTTTAATATCAATTTTGTATACAATTGTTATTTCTAATAGCATTTATTTATGAATACCATGTATTTTGCATATTAATCAGCCTTCACAAAAATCCATTAGATTTTTTTCTTTTTCTTTTTGTCGTAGGATAGTATACAAATACTATCTAAATTGTAATATTTCTCTTAATATGCACACCCTTTCTAAGAGTAAATATCCTCGTATCCTTGAAATATAATATTTTATACATAGATATTTGGATCAGTTTATATGTAATAGATCTTAAAGTAGCAACTATAAGACTTGAAACTAAAACAATAAAAATATATTTTTGAAGGAAAATTAAAGTAGATCATGAGGCATTCCTAATGCCAAGTCTAAAAAGGAAAATTAAAGAAGTGGAAACAATTTTGAAGCGCAAGTCAAGGTGTATATTTAGGAAATAAAGTCGAAATTGAATAAGCGATAAGTAGACATTATATAAAGTTATGTTTGGTTAGTCTCTTATAACAGAAAAATAGATGCAAAAAGAATAAAAATAAATTTATTAAAGAGACAGACAATGATATAAAAAGAAATTATAAAACAAGTGAGTTTTTATTCTTCTAGGACATTAAAAAACATGTCCCGATCATCATTGTTTTCTGTCTTAATAAGTAATGTGATCTTTTTCTTGATCTCACATTCATAGGATTGGCGGCTGGGCATTTTTTTGGGAGATCTGGTAATAATTCTTAAGGGATCGATTCAAAAACAGATTTGAGAATAGGGACTAAATTGTTTTTCTAAAAATTCTGAAGGCCATGACCCCCTCAAACGGGAGCTAACTCATGGAGGAGGGCAGAGGCTGTAATTCCAAAAAGCAAACCCTAGCACGCTCGTTCATCAGCCTCCTTCACGTTTATTCAATGCTCCTGGCACAGTCATTATAGCCGCTGCTTCGACCACCAGAAACGCCACCCACAGTCAGATCGCATCCACACATTCTCTTCGCGTACCTTGATATGACAACACGCGCCTCATGGACAGCATTAAATCGGAATAAATTCTTGATTTTAATTGGGAAACCATCAAGATGCTCAACCACTGTCATCAACTTTTTTCATGCTCGGAGAACAAATTTCGAATCAACTCTCTGCAGCTTTTAAAGCTCCTGCAACCTTCAAACCCAGCAATGTCTGCCCCATTGGAATAAATTGAATTGAAGCGAATGGTGCCAAAAGGCTGTCCAGTCCCGTATAAATGCTCAGCGTATGATTGATGATGGTGGCAATGTTAGGCGCCATATTGACCTCTGGCTGTATCCATGTCTTGTATCTGTGATAAGAACCCAGTAATTCTTGTTTAATAATGGGGTACCCTCCGTTGGAAAATCCCAAAGTCTGTCAACACTGCCCAAATAAAACTTGTCGCCAACTCTTTTATGGATGCTTCGAAACTGTACC
This sequence comes from Salix suchowensis, assembly GCA_029030765.1. Classification (NCBI taxonomy): domain Eukaryota; kingdom Viridiplantae; phylum Streptophyta; class Magnoliopsida; order Malpighiales; family Salicaceae; genus Salix; species Salix suchowensis. The sequence goes on from CM054995.1 coordinate 19,382,846, forward strand.
AGCTTCTCTGGATTCTTTTTTTTAGTCACAGTTCGTTGTAGTAATTTTTTTTATTTTTTATAAATTATTTTTAATATCAATATATATTTGCCAATAATTTAAAAATATCAGAAAAAATTGATTTAATTTTTAATTTTTTTCAAACCATTTTTAAAACCTGATGTAAAACAACTTTTAGGTTTGATGAGAGACAGAGCCACAGCTGCGCATGAAAGCTTACCAGAATTTCAGTCCCCTCGCGGATGGTCAATCTACTTTCCCTATATATATATATATTTCATTAATAATACACAGCATCTCTAAATCAATACCCTTAACTCTTCTACTTTGTAATAACACATGAGTTAAGTACAGCTTAATCGATCCTTGTATTTTTACGAAGTAAATCCCTTTGATTTTTAAAACGATAACCCAACCCGTTGACTGACAATATTTGACTGTCATTAAATTTATATCAAAGGTAACATTAACTAAAAGACTAAAAGGAGGGGGCTAAACATGCTCTACACAAAACATTGTTTATCTTATCTTTTTCTTTTTTTTATCAAGGATGATCGAATACAATTTGTTGACTAAAGACAAAATCGAAAGTCAAAGAGTCGAAATAGAAAACACGGTTTGGGAGTTCAAAGTCCACACAAAATATTTACTTTATTCCTCTCTAACTTGATAAGCTCTATATATGTTTATTCTCTCCATATTTTTTCAATTTAACTTTAGTATAAAAGTTTATTTTTAAGTTTTTGATTTAGAGAGAGAGAGAGAGAGAGAGAGAGGTAAGTTTTTGATTTAAAGAGAGAGAGAGGGGGGGGGTCAATAAAATCTAATATAGAGAGAAAAAATCAACATTATCATTGATTTCGACCAACAAAATAATTGATCTTGGTGTCAAAAGATTTCATCTGGTGAGAGAAGTTTTATTATGTGTTTTTCAATCTTGAAAGGATCTAAAAAAACATATCTAAGTAGAATATTTTTTTTATTTCAATTTGGTTTAGAGCTTTTAAGTGGTTATTTTTTGTTTTTAAGATAATTTATGACTTTATAAAAGTGTTTAGACTATTTTTCTAGGTGTTTTGGGCAAAGAGAGAATTGAAATGGTTTGCTAGGTCCTTTTGTTTTGTTTTTTAAGTAATTTTATGGCTTTGTAAAAGTGTCTGCTATTTTCTAGGTGGGCCAAAAGTATGTTGAAAATAAGCTTTTGGAAAGAAAAAAAAAACATACATCAGGCTTTTGTAACCTTAATTACATGTAAAAATTAAATGTCTTGTAAACGAGTTGCTCTTACACACCTACATACATGCCCTACACCCTTTCCTGTTATGAGACAGACACTAACATGACGTTCCTCACTCAACAACACCTAACCTCTTATTTTTGGAAAAAAAAATCATGTTTTTTTTATGTTTTTTTTTGTATTTATCCTTTTTTAATAACAAAATAGTAGTTGTGTTTTCAATTATTTTATGTATTTAGTTTCTTAAGAGGTTATTCTAATTCATTTGTATTTTTTTTATTATTTATATAAGTGAAATTTATTTTAAAAAATTAAAATTATTTATTTATTAGGTATCTCTAATGAGTGCAACATTGTGGTATTTTTTTTCTTTGATTTTATTCAATTAATTTTATGTGTTTGTTTATTTTCACAATCATTTTATAAATAATAAACTAATTTCGATAAAAATATTTGTTTAACGAAATTGGATAAATAAATCATGTTATGAGATCAAATATCTTAATCTATATTCACATCTTCACTTTTCTATATATGTATTTAATTATTATTCATGATTTTTTTACATAAATAATTCTCAATTTATTTAATTAGATGTGTTCGTAAGCTTTTATTGATTTATTTATACATAGTATTTTTTTTTGTAAGAAAATTTCATGTTGAGAAAGGTTGCATGTCAAGATATCTTTTTTCAGATAATACTTCTAATATATGTAACCTTGCATAATATCTATATATATTGCCTCTTATTTTATTTAATTAAATTTTTGTATGTTTCAATTGTGATTTAATTAAATAAATAATTGATTATTATGAATAAACTCATTAAACACAGTGTGTCAAATATCTAAGTTTCCTAATTATCTTGGTATATACTTAACATTAGTTTTTTAACTCTAGTTTTTATTTATTTATTAGTATACATAGTTCTTAATCTATTTTATCAGATATATACATCAATTTCTTCATTTATATTTTTTATTTTTTTATATAAAAAACATGTTGAAAACAGTTACGCCAATCAAATAGCTAGTGTATTTAGATATTGTGTTGCTTTTAATAAATTTAAAGTGTGTCCACTTTTTACACTCTCTCTTTATATACATTAGGATTTTGAGGGTTTTTTATATTTTATTTTTTTTCTATTTAAAATAAGCTATTTTTCTTAAACTATTTTATCTTTTAATAAATTTTTATATTTTTTTAAATACAGTTTCTCAAAAAAAAAAGGAATTAGGAATTATATGTTTCCCAAAAAATGTTAAAAGGTTAATTATATTTTCCCTTTATAAATCTTTTTTCTTTGTTATAGAATTTAAAATGGATATATATTTATTTTAGTATATACTATATGTATTTGTGTTTTAAACGCATGCTGTAATATAGTTAAGACCAACCTTCGTGTCGATACTTCACAACGAGACTATTTTTTCTCTTGTTTTTTTTTATAAAAATGATATTCCAATATTGAAATGAGATTAAAAAATATCATAAAAAACTAATTATGACAAACCTATAACCCTCATAATCAGGGTTAGGCCAACCTAGGATATCCCGCTAAACTGGTAACGTATATCATGAAATTTGAAAAACTTGATAAAAAAAATTATAAAGGATTATACTAGTCTTTTTCTTTTAAAAAAAAAATAACTAGAATCATTATACCCAGAACACTTAACATGTAAAAACTACAAAATTCAATTTCAAATAAATCAAATGTTTAAGAATAAAATTGAAGAAAAAACTATACAAAAAGATTTTTTACAATAAAGCAATTAAAATAACAGGGATTAAAATTAACATACAAACACAATTATATTTAATTGAAGGATGAAATTGAAAAAAAAATGAAGGAAAAAAAGAGAGCTAAAGTTGAAATGTCAACAACCAAGTTGAAAAAAGAGAGGACTAAATTGTATTGTTTTAAAAGACAGGAGAGAAGAAAGGAAAAAACTCATTGACCCCAAACTAGACCACCAACAAAGACACACATTGCCCTAATAAAAAAGAGAACATAATATCATTTCTAATGACTCAACAAAAAAATATTTGCGGATTTTGGCAAGCATCTCACACGCCATCTATAGGGCACAAAAACCTCCCACGAACTCCCGAGTATCACACACACTCACTATTTTTTATATAACCTAATGCATAATTTTCCCTCAGCTAACTTTGCAATTACAAAAACATAACATTGTGAAAAGGCAAAATCACCCTTTAATATTAGGCATATATTTGTTTTAATTTAATAGTACTTTTGTAGTATTATCATGCATCTTAATTGTTTATTATTATTATTATTTATTTGTAGAATTACCAAAATCCCTCTTAGTTTCATTTATAATTGCCAAAAAAGCATAATATCCGTAAATACCAAGTTTAATTTGATCCCACTTTGTTCTAACATGTTTTCTATCATTTTGTTTCAAATATATTTTTTTAAATCTAGAAAAATAAAATGTTTTTAAAAATAAATTTTCAATGCAATTCAATCAATTTTCCATCATTTCATAATTTTCAACCCTTTTGCATATTGTGGTTGATTTTTTATGTTGTGAATTTCAAAAAACAATGATCAAAGTTTGAAAATAAACATATAGAAATAAAAAAAAAATAATGAGTGCAATATGCTATTATCTATAATGGATGATTATTGATATTTAAATACCAATATGATTGTGCATTTTTTGTTGAATAGTTGTAATATTAAGGAGGGCCCGCATATCTTGTTTTTATTATTATTAATGGTTGTTATGTTGAATGTAACTCAAGTTTTCTTATACAATTAAGCAAATGCTATGTAATTTAGAATTATTGGAACTTAGGTGGGGAAATCTATTTAATAATCTAAGACGAAGAAAAAACGAACAAAAAAGAGAGTTAAAATCATAGTTCTCACAAAGAACTTATAAACAATTACAATTGTTACTTAGATTTTTACCACCTGATTTCCTTAAATTACTCAAAAAAATATAGTTTAGATATGTCCATAATCATCCAATTAGAATGACATATTAGGGGTGTACCTAACTAATTTAATAGTAATATAAAGATGTGATTGATGAGTTGTGTTATTTATGAATTACTTGAGGTCATATAAATTAAATGGAGTCTTGACCATTAAAAGATCTAAACCAGATTTCTTAGATTAATAGTGAGAGCTATTAATTTATAGGAAAATAGTGGGAGACCAATTATAGTTAAAGACCTTATTTAAATTTAATTATAAATATTTATATATGAAACCAATACTCATTATTTTTACATGAATAAGTTGATTTATTATCATGAATAAAAACAAATATATCACAAAATAGCATATTTGATGCTAATAGTTTGATTGACCAAACTTTGAGGACTAATTTGAAATGTGAGAATTATTCTCAAATAAGAAAAAAGGTTGTATGTTCCTTAGAATTTGATTCCTCTTATCCTTGATGAGGATGATGATAATGAAGTTCTAATTGATTATCAACACCATATTGATAACAATGAGTAAGTAATATGTGTGATGTAAGGCATCACGTCACTTAAGCTTCAAATATAACAGGAGAATATGGATTACCATATAATAATTATATATCTCAAAGTGTTATTTGATGCGATTAGGAAGACTAAGTGGTATGATATCTATATGAAATTGTTCCACTCAAAGATGAGAAATGATTTCTCGATGAACAACACATTTTAAAATTAGGTCAATTGGATTTTGTCATGGACCATGAGTTAAGTATTGACTAGATCTTATAGGTTAAGCATGAAATCCTACTTTTAGCATCAAGAATGACAAGGTGATTTGTTATCATTATAACAAGGAAAACCATTACATGAAGAACTAAAGAGTTTTTATTGTAACCGTGAAAGATAAGAAGCTTATTGAAGCTTCTAATCCATGTATGCTTATTTGTTGAATAATGATATTATGAGCATATGAGTTGGAAAGGAAGTAAAGATGGTTTTATTAACTTTTCCAGGTTGCTTGATTCTAGAACTTGATAATTGTTATTTTATTCTAATATTTTCTAGAAAATATTGTATCTGTTTTTAAATGAATTTAAACTAATTATTAATGTAAAACAGTGTTCATCATATAATAATGATGTTCATTATGAATCTAATACTTATACAAATAGTTTGTAAGTAAATGATTAATATAAATAACAAGAACAACATAATCATTATCCAAATTATTTATACTAGATCATATAAATGAAACAAAAATCATTAAGTTACATAAAAAATGATATTTGGTACTTTTGATTATGAATCAAATGAAACTTGTAAAATTAGTTTATTGGGTAAAATGACCAAAATACCCTTCATTGAAAGAGTAAGAGACCTAATGAATTGTTATGTCTAATAAATACAAATGTATATGGACTAATAATGATTTTTGCCATAGATGGATATATTTGTTTCATCATTTATGACCATGTTGGATATGATAATGTATCTTTAATGAAAGTGTAAATCATTTAAAAGATTCAAATTCACAAATGAAATTGAAATGGAATTGGAAAGGTTTTAGTCCCTAAAAAGTTTTCTCTTGTTTTTTTTCTCTCTTCAACGTTGATCCCCTTATCATTTTTTTTTTTAAATAGAGTTATATCAATGTCAAGTTAAAAAGAAAAATCAATAATTTTAAAAATATACGTTAAAAGCCGAAGACGTTGAAAAAATATTTAAAATTTGATCTTTTTTAGATGACACTAAAAATACTGAAATAGATGTAAATATATCAAAAACATATTTTTTTATTTTTTTTGTTGCTTTTTATTATTTTGTTATTTTAAAAAAATACTTAGGTTTCAAAGGCTCTTGTTTTGCCTATCTAAATTACTTTATTATGTGTAAAATATTTTCCTTTACTAGAGATGAATGGATAAAGTATTTTCTGATTACAATATATATATATATACTAGATAATTGCCCGCGCGATGCCGCGGGTAATTTTTTGTATATAATTTAACATAATTACATGTACAACGATAAATTTATATGATATAAGTAAATAAAAATTTTGAGTTGAGTTTGTCACGTAATCGTTGATTATATTTTTTAGAATATAGGTATTGCGTCATAAACGATCACAAAAAGGCGCACATTAACATTAAAAAAAAGAGCAACATATTTTAATAAGAAAAAACAATATAAATTACTGAAATCATTATTGTGCAGATAATAAAATTCAGAAAATCAATTAATAGACAGAGTAAAAATAGCAACATTGGAGTCTTAACATTTAAAATTATTATTGTCGCTAGAATAAAAATAACAAAAATTATTCATTTATACCGATGGAAAAAACATAAAAAGCATGAACAAAACAGCAAGTAAGAAAAACCAATTAAAAAATTATTGTTATTATTATTTTGGAAGAATAAATAATCACTATTATTATAATCATAGAATACATAATTACTATTATTATAATGTTAATAATAATCACTATTATTATTAATATTATTCTTATAATTATTATTATGTTAATAATGAAAGAAAAAAAAATAAATGAAAGCCTACAAACATCTTATAAACTTTAACAAAAGATTTAAAAAAAAAACCTATTATTGCTATTACTGTAAAAAAAAAATTATGAAATTATCCGGAGGGAAAAAGAACATTAAAGAAAGAGCAAGCACGCTGAACAATTTAATTATTATTATTATTATTATTATTATTATTATTATTATTATTATTATTATTATTATTATTATTATTATTATGTTAATAATGAAAGGCAAAAAACAATGAAAGACTAAAAACATGTAAGAAATTTTAACAAAAGAAAAAAAAAAGAAAAACAATTATTATTGCTATAACCGGAAAAACAAAAATATTATCAAATTATCGGGAGAAAGAAAAAAAACACAGAAGAGTAAGAACAAAAAATAATTAAGTCATTATTATTATTATTATTATTATTATTATTATTATTATTATTATTATTATTATTATTATTATTACTGTGACTATTACTATTACTATTATTATTATTATTACTATTACTATCACTATTACTATTATTATTATTATTATTATTATTATTATTATTATTATTATTATTGTGTTAAATACACTTTTATATAAACATGGACAAAAGTAGGGATTATTCTAGACATATAAAAAAATAAAAGTATAAGGACTTAAATGAAAATCAATTATAAAGGGCTGAAATTAAAAACTTAAAAGTCCAAGGGCTGAAATGCAAATTACATTTATTCTCAATTGAAATCAGAGGACGACATTGCAAAAATCGGAACTTTTGTACCGAATTGATTGACTGACATAGAGCCAATCCGGAAATTGAAAGTAGAAGGACCGAAGTGAAACTTTGACATTCAATCAATTAAAATCGGAGGACCCAATCGAACAAAATCAAAACTTCTATAACAGAAATGAGGATGAAAAACGAAATTAAAAGTCGAGGGACCGACATGCAAAGTCAAAATATATGGGGGACTCTCCTGCACATTGACGTGCAGGAGAGAGAGAAACGTGGCCGCCGGCTTCAACCAGCCTCCGCCGCGTCCACGGACATCTGGTAGCTACACGCACCCCCGCGGGAGGAAGAAAACGCGGCGGCGCATCGTTCTGGCATCCGGTTGACAATTTCCGGCCACCGTATGAGGCCGCACGCGCCACCTGAATAGGGCGTGAGGCGGAAGAACGCCTGGCGCGTGCGCAACACGTCATGACAGACGCCGAATAAAGAATTCGAAAAATAGGGACAATTACCAGTTCAACCCTGCACCCAATTCATGGATTTTGTCTTATTAGGGGCTAAAACCGTATTTAGCCATTTAAGAAAATAATAAAAAATGAAAAAGTTGCGGCTGACCGGACCGGGCCGGGCCGGTCCGACCGCGCGCAATTACGCCGGTGCCCCTCAACCGGATGCCTGTTTTTGTCCTATTATCGGGGACGAAATCGTCAATACACTGTGCACATCTGAATATTTGAAAAAAAAAAAGAAAATCAAAAGGAAAACCCGAGAATAGCCCCGCTTCCCAGCCCTTCTTTGCCCGCGCACCCGAGGCCAAAACCGCCCGTGCACTGCTCGAATCCACAGTTGCCTGAGTCTGGTGCTACAGTGGAAAACCCACGCCTTTTATTTTCTTTGTAATATTCAAATAAAATGGTTGTACGTATTCCATATTTGTCTTACAAACACAAGCACGTCTATATTAGAGCGGCGAGACCACTTTTGCATCAATTTACAAATCAAAATCTTTGCTCTTATAATGATTAGCTACCATAAAATTACTTCTTTCAAATTGTTATCACACGCAATGCACACACTCTCATACTGTTGATGACGTTCAAGATAAATACTAGACGTATAACTAAAATTAACTTGACTGATGGTGATGATTCAATGATGACTAAAGTTCTTGAAAAAACTTAATACTAAGTATAAATTATGTTATAATTTAATAATTATAATTCTTGAAAAAAAATAGTAATTAATCCATATTCAAATTAACTGATCTGATTTTAAGTTATTTATAATCTATTTTTTATTTAGGCCTTGACAAAGTATTTAAAAAATTGAAATTTTTAATTTTTTACTTTAAATTAAAAAAAAATTATATTTTTAGTTAAAAATAATTTTTTAAAAATAAAAAATATTATTTTAATATATTTCTAAAAAACAACTTTAAAAAACAATATCAATCAAACTCTCAAAATAACTTATCCATAAATTAATTACTACGTATTGATGAAGGAAATTTTGAAGGGGAAGAGTTGTAGAAAATAATTACTTGGCACGTGGAGTAATTTTCTCCTCTGGAAGTGAGAATAAAGGGTTGTGACGAGGGCATATTAGTCCAGAAGGTAAACTTGGTACGTGGTCCTCACTCACGAAAATAAAATCCAATCTCGAGAAAGCTGGAGTCACCATGCCACTTGGGCAAGATATTAATGATACCACCTGTCAAACCGATTCATGACGCACTAATGGCAGCTGACTTTGCAGAGCTTTAGGTCACCCCTTCTCGATGGTTCAAGGGTCTTGTGTTAGAGAATTCCTGGCCATTGGATTGAAATCATTACACTTCTCGTTCAGATGATCATAGTACAATCGTCTCTATCGATTTGAGTTTGAAAAAAAAATTAATTTCTGGTCAAGATTTACAGGATTAGAATCTAGGTTAATTTCAAAATTTTAAAAATATATTGTTTAGATTTAAAAAATATTGTTTTAATTAACCTGAATAAAGCTATCTAATTCTTAATTTGAATTTTAGATTGAATTGGATTAAATAAAGACTTTTAAATTTTTATTTTTATTTTTATTTTTATTTTTATTTTAAAAAACAAATACCCTTTCCGAGTAAGTTTCTGCATTCCAATAATCATATTAAAATTTAAATCTTTGATTTATTTATAGTATCAAAAATTTTGTTTGATTTTAATAATATTTTTTTTAATTAATCATTTTGAGTAGAGCTTTATATATATATATATATATATATATATATATATATATATATATATATATATATATATATATATATATATAGGTTTATGCATTAATTAAAATTATTATTTTTTTAATAATCTTAAGAGTGTATTTTCTATATTGACTCAATACATTATATTGATTTCAAGAATTAAAATTAAAGGTAAGAAAAAATAACTATTTTTTTTAGTAAAGTTACAAAATAATTCTTTTTTCAAATCCATCAATGGAGATGACTTCGAATGCTAACTTGAAAGTAAAGTCTGACGGCAAAACCCAACTCGAAGCCAAAAAAGTTGGTAGAATACATTATCAAAAGCTCCTATAGTGTTGACGTTTTTGTTTTTAATAATAATTAAATAATTGTGCTTCCTTCATAATTATATAATTATAGCAATGTTAATTTGATTATAATTTTTTCGTGAGAGTTAATATCCTTCACTGCTCGTGTACTATGTTTTTCTTAAAAAAACTGTTTATTTATTTAATTAATTTATTGGCTGATTTAAGAGGGATTAAAATTGTTGAGATTTTAATATATTAAAAAGAAAAAATATGTAATAATTAGTAAATTCTATCATATTATATTAGTGTTTGTTTGGAAGTATAATTGAGATTGTTTTTTTAAAAAAATTTCGTTTAAAAATATATTAAAATAAAATATATATTTTTTTAAAAATTATTTTTAATATCATCCGATTCAATGATCTCAAAACATCAATTTTTTAATTTAAATTAAAAATTAAAAATTAAATTTTTTAAAATTATCGCACTACCAAACTGCATCTCTAAGCCAGAAGTGAGAACTGAGAAGTGCTGTGATCTCGTCGTCGTGTTCCCATCATATAGACCTGCTCTGGTTAATTCTTAAAGCACCACGTGGGGGTCAGAGGTTTGCCTTCTCACGGACTAGCTGTGCCTGTGCGATTCATGACTCTAGGGCCGCAGGCTAGCCCCTTCAAGTCTCAGCCTAATAAAAAAAAAATAGATTTAACCTAATAAAAAACAGCAAGAAGTGGTGAAATTCGGTTAAGATAGTGTTTCAAATTGCAATTTTAAAAAGAAAATTAAAAAAATAATATTTTTAAATCATTTTAATATACTAATATCAAAAATAAAAAATAAAAATAAAAATAAAAATAAAAATAAAAATAAAATTTAATATTTTTTCAAATAAAAAACAATTTCAATAGCACTCACATGAAATAAAACGTAGACCAAACACATTAAACATCATCACAGTTTTCAAAAATAATAGAATCTTGCTACATGCAACGATTGTTGTTTTCTTCGCAGCATATAGCACAAATATTCGTCTCGTGATCCCGCCACGGAGCTCCGATGTATTTTTCTGGCAGAACGGAGCTTCATCTTTAACCTGAACAAAGCTTTTGTCTATTGACATTTGCCGATGCCAGCGGTCGGAGAAGAAACAATAGGATTTGTTTGGTGTTTTTAGATTATTTTGATATACTGATATCAAAAATAATTTTTAAAAAATAAAAAAAATTATTTTAATATATTTCAGCACGAAAAACACTTTGAAAAACTACCGCAACTACCCTCTCAAACAGGCTCAACATCACACTATACGTATTGAGAGATTCAGAGGTTCCTTAGAGGTTTTGTCGATCAAAGCTGGTTAAGCATGTGGATTTGTTAACTACAACCAAGAAACAAAATCATTGTATTAAGACATAGAACTTGGACGGCATAATGTTAAGATATTAGTTAGAGTCCTAGTATAGGTAGGAATCTTTGTCTAAAAAAAAACATAGTGTTAGACTTGTTCATTTGAGTCCTTATTAAATTAATTAGTTACAATACTCATTAGATTATAATAATTAGAGCTAGTAATCTTTCTATAGATATGAAATTCAATGGAGGGAGTGTTGAGTGTCAATGAATAAAAGATCAAATACTTTTGTGTTTCTGCTTTTAGCAATTGGTATCAAAGCTTGGATTTAGTGTTCTTAATAATTGGTAGCGGAGCCATTCAATTAAAATGATGAGTTCTAATATAAGATTCACGGATTGTCCAGTGTTCAAATTTGAGGGCAAAAACATCTTTGAACCCTTGAAGATTTAGATGTGATTTTTTTTTTTTAAGTATATTGATGTTTGGGATGTTGTCAAAAATGAAGTTCTAAAGTCAATGAATATACAAGAAACAAATCAAGCCAAAATGAAAAATAAAAAAACTTGATACCACATCTTTCAAAAGTGAAATCATCTATTTTGAGAAGATCATGCATAATGCAAAAGAAGCTTGAGATATTTTAAAAAATCTTATTGAGTTCTAGACAATGCAAAGAGAGTAAAGTTGTAGACTTTATGCATAGAGTTTAGACTTCTCTGAATAAAAGACAATGAGACTATTGAGGAGTATTTTCGCGAATACAAAAATTAGTTAATCATATGGAAACAAATGGAGAGAAAAAATGACAAATCTCCTAGCTATAGAGAAAGTCCTTTGAAGTATAACACTTTATTTTAGTATTAATAGCAGTTATTGAATAATCAAAAGATTTGAGTGAGATGTCAATTAATGATTTACTAGGTTCATTTAAACATGACAACCAAATAGGGAAATGTTAAACAAAATTGGGTACAATCTTGTGGTCAAAATAGTAGAGGCAAATGGAAGAAATATTATATTTTATGAGCATCAAGGACACAATACAAACAATAACTAAAATATAAAAGTCATGGCTCTTCACTGTAGCTTTTTTTACTTTGTACATTGACATAGATTATTGTGGATTCAAAACGTAAAATTATCATTTTATCTCTATGGGCGAAAAATTTAACCCTCAGAAACCGGGGGCGTTTTGGATATTTCTAAGGGACGTGTATGGTATTTTTGAATTCTTTACATTGTAAAACTATCATTTTACCCTTGGAAACTAACAAAACGACGCAAAACAGTGGGGTTTTTTCAGTTTTTCACATATTTATGCACAACAAAACTACGAACATACCCTCAAAAAAGACAAAAACGAAGGCTTGGAGCCAGGGGTATTATGTTATTTTCATCCCTGGTTTTTTTGTGGTTATATATGGGTACATGGGTATATACGTAATTTATTATTTTTATTATTTCTTTTTGAAAACACTGCAAGCGCGTCGTATGAACACGCTAACAGCGTTTCACACTCACGCCCCATTCAGGCGGCACGTGCTGCGTCATTTAGCGGTGGAAATTGCCCATCTATCGTGTTACCTAGTGCAACGCCATATTATCTGCCTCCTAGTGTCACGCGTGTCGATGATCGGTGGTTGGTGGATCGGTGGTGAACGGTTTTTAGTTTTTTCATCCTTTCTCTTTTCCTACCGCTAGAAATTACATGTAAGTCCTTCATGTTTGTGATTGTTTTATTTTATTCCCTGCTCTTTTGATTTCGGTTTTATTCTTGATTTCTTCAATGGAAACTTTGGTTGTTTTCAATTTAAACTAATTATATATATTGGTTTTCATTTCAGGCCTTATTCTTCTGATTTTTTATTTGTTTTTTGTTCCATTAATTTTTTTGGTATGCAAGTTTTAATTTTTTTTAATTTTGTCATCCTATTGAAATTGGTCATATATGCTAAATTTCATTTCGGTCCTTATTCTTTTATTTTTTTAACAAAATTACACTGCAATTTTTTTAAAAAAAAATTCTTTATTTGTTTCGATCCCAATGTTTTTATTTGTTTCAATTTTGTCATTCGATTGAAATTAATTATATATTTTATTTTTCATTTCGGCTCTTATTCTTTGAATTTTTTTTTTGGTATTAATTCCTTTTGTTTTTCGGTCCTTCTTAGACAATGTTTATTTTTTACTCGTATTTATGCACTTATGCTTTTTGTTTTTGTTTTTAATTTTTTCCGTTTTAATTTTTATTACGGTTTTATTTTTATGTGGTTGAATCCTCAAATTAATTGTATATTAGTAATCATTTTAAAATTAATATTTTTCTTTTTTTCCCTTTGTTCTTTTTTTTTGTGTTCTCTGTTATTTTTATGTGTTATTCAGGTAAGATGATTTTATTGTTTGAGCAATAATAATGATAATTTTAATGGTTATTTTTTATTGTTTTTTTGTACAAATGTTTTGCTTTTTTTTTAGGGCAATTTCATGATTTTAATTGTTTGAGAAATAATGTTCATAATAATTTTAACTGTTATAGTCATGATAATGGTGGTAATGTAGGGATGAATTTTCAATTTTTTTTTTTTATTTTTATAGATAGAAAATCAACTACTTATTTTTCTTATTTGATTATTGCAGGTGTTTTCACAATTTATATTTTGTTTGTTGTGTTTTAATTTAAATTGGTTATAAAATAGATTTATCCTAATACAATGAATTTGATAATTCAGATATCTGAATCTTGTTGCTTTTTTAATGATGATTATGATAATTTTATGCTAGTGATTTCAATGAAACCTCTAAATAGATAACTTTATATGGATTTTAAATTCATATATTTTATAAGAAACTTGCACTTCACAAGAATTTTGCACAAATTTATTATTTTACCCAAATTTATAATATAATAAAAATAATCTCACATAATTATTATTTTTTGCGTTGAAAAATATATGGTTCCGGCCGTGATAAGACATGAGTTAGTGGGTAGTAAATAATAGAGCTGGTAAAGATTCAAATAAAAACAACAAATCTTAAGCTCAATGCCATGAATGTTAAAAGTATGATAACTATGTAAAAGAATGTATGTCTCATATTCAATGTTTTCAACACAAAAAGTATGATCCTTATAGGTGTGAATATCAAGTTAAAAATTAAATAATAGGAAGATGCATGTAAAATTATGAAGACTAATGAAGATACTTTTAAGACTTTGTTTTTGGTAACCTATAATACAAAAAAGGAAGAAAAATGTCTTTATTGATGAATTATCATACTAACATGAAAAAAATAACAAAACTTGTGGTCATTAGACACTATTAGAGCTAAAAATCTATCATTTATGGTTGAGGAAGACGAATTGAAAAATGAGAAGAAAAAAATTAAAACTAAATAGAAGTTGATTGATGATGATGATGATGATGATAATCTAAGGAAGAGTGTGTATTTAAGGAAAGAGAAGTTTATAGATTGCTCATTGATGAGCGTCATAGCTTTAAACTAGTGGATAAAATAATACAAGATCAACATAAGTAAGATATTAAATCACATTATGAGTGTAAAAAATTTAATTAATAACATGATGCAAGAATGCTCAGAATAGTTTAGCAGGATTCAAAAATGAACATACTTATTGTTGGTAATTGAGATGAAAAATAAATAATTAAAGAGCAATATTAATAAATAAATAAAAATGAAGTGATAGAAAGGTCTTTAAATAATAAATAGAAATCTTGTAATCTAGAAAAGAGAAGCAAGATTCAATATATTCCTCTTTTAGAGAAAGAAGATAAAATAGTTGGAACAAGTTGCTTTAGAAATGGAGAAGCCCTATAGATAAGACACTACAGCTAGTAAACGATCAAATCTGACTTATAACATCCGTAAATAATGATCAATAATCACAATGTGTTAGGAAAAAGACCGACATGAATATGTGGTTAGGTAACTAAAATCAATCAATCTAATGACATGCTTACTATAATGTCCAAAGATGTCATAGAAGAATTACAATTGCAAAAGATTATGAATAATAAATTGATGTCATTGAGAAAAAAAACAAGTTTGGATTTACAAAGCTTACAGAATGACAAAAGACTATTGGAAAGATGTTCAAGACAAGTTTTTTTTAAATAATTAAAATCTTTTATCATTAAACCTAACGTGTAAGAACATCAATTTAAAGGAATTGATGTTAGATATAAGTTAGAATTATAGTATAAAAAAGATAAAAATTATAGCCTTTTTTAACCCAGATTTGAAAATAAATTCTTTGATAGAATCTATACAAAATTATGACACACATTATTCAATTAAAAATAATATTTTTAGATATACAATTAAATCAGAACACAAATCACACCACACTACATTATAGAAACAAACATAACCTGATAATTGTATTAAAAAAAGTAAGCATAAAAGGCTGTTTGATAATACACTAATGATTATTTTTTTTAAAATTTTTTGATTAAAAATATATATTTTTAATTTTATGTATTTATATAAACACATAAAAACAAACTTAAAAAAAAAAGAGGAAAAAAAAGTACTTCAGGTCTGCTACTTCGATGTAAATACGAATAATTTTCTATTGCCAAAAGTAGGTATTTGAGATTCTCAATCCCCAAAATCATAGGTAAATGTGAAGTATGTCCTGTTATCCCTTTACTTAACCTTGACGATACGTAATTCCTGCAATTATTTTTTATTTTCTTTACATCGGAGTGTGTAAGAGAGTACAAAGGGATTGACTTTTATGAGGGTCCAACTACTTTTCAAGCTTCCACTTTGATGAAATCAAGATACAGCTGTGCACATGAGATATTGTCGTCTACCGACAAAGCACACGTTCTTAAAATATCCTTTCATTTTAATACTATATTCTTTAATATTATCATATTAAAATAATCTAAAAAACTAAATTAAAGTAAAACAATTAATATATACTAGTTATTTTCCCGCGCTTTGTCGTAGTCAGAACCATATTTTTTTTAATGCAAAAAATATTAATTATGTGATTTTTTGTATTATAATATAAATTTGAGCAAAATAATAAATATGTGTATAATTTCTATAAAGTACAAGTTTCCTATAAAATCAAGAAAATTCAGATACCTAAATTATCAAATTTACTATATTAGAATTAGTTCATTTAATAATCCAATTTAAATTAAACACAATAAATAACATATAAATTGTAAAAACACCTATAATAATCAAATAACAAAAATAAGTAGTCAATTTTGTCCAAACAATTAAAATTATAGTATTACCCCAAAGAATAAAAAAAAGATAAATATTTTTACAAAAAAAAATAAAAATAATCACTAAAAGTATTACTCCACAAACAATGAAACTAGAAAATCATTTGATCTCAAAAAAGATAAAAATAACAGAAAACACACACACAAAAAAAATAAAGGGAAAAAGAAAGCAATATTAATTTTAAAATGATCACCAACATGAATTTAAATTTTAGGACCAAACCGAATAAAAATAAAACCCAAATAAAAAATAAAACAAAAAAACTAAAACAAAAACTAAAAGTATAATTGCATAAATATGAATAAAAAATAAACATTATCCAAGAAGGATCGAAAAAAACCAAAGGAATTAATACCAAATAATTTATATAGTTTGTATAAAATTATCCAAAATCAAAAAGAAAAATAATAATAAGTTTTTTAATGTTTTTAGATCATTTTCATTTGCTGATGTTAAAAATATATAAAAAAAACAATTATCATTTTAATATATTTCTAAATCATTTTTTTTTCATGTGCTGATGTTAAAAATAATTTTAAAAAATTATTATTTTAATATATTTCTAAACAAAAAAAATATTATTTAAAAAAAACATTTCCAAGAAAAATAGAAATGTGTTGAGAGTGAGATTCGCTTAATCTCGTGCACCTTAGATTAACTCGGCTACCTCAACATCTCGTTCATATTCCACGATAATATATATTAATAGTAAGTTTTATAATAAATTCACACCATAAAATCGGAACGTGTTTTATATATATCTATATTACACACACATATCTTTTGGTACAAAATCAAATAAAATGAAAAAGGAGGAGAAGAAAGAAAAGTCGAAAAATGTTTTTTTATTTTCCTTTTAATTTTTTAACCCTATGCTCTACAACGTGCTGTGGAGCACGAAACGTTGAAAGAAGGAAAAGGAGAATATAATGAAATTCGAAGTGGTTGAAATTTCCCATATTGAAAATGAGGGGAAATCTTCCTTATGGGTCCCACCATTTCGGCTCTCTCCTTAATTTATTATTATTATTTGAAAATCTTCTTTAATACATTCACTTTGCCCGGTGGATTAGTTAGTTAGCACGTGCAGGCATCGTGGAGGTCACAAGTTCAAGTCAACTTGGGGACATTATTTTCTTTGCAAAAACAAACAACCTTAATATATTACTAGAATAATGTGTCACCAACTTTTATTAGGTGATTTAGGTGGCTAATGCTTGTGTAGGTATTGTTGAGGTTACAAGTTTGGCTGTTAAATTAAGTATTTTGTTTATATATTTTTTTTTAATTTTGTTTGAGGTTTTATTGATTTTTTTATATTAAGTTGATGAAAATTAATTTTATATATTATTTAAGAATTAATCCAATCTAAATGGAGTTTATAACTTGAATCATGAACTTGGCAATCTAACTGAGTATTAATCAAAGAGTTGTGTGGAAAATTTTCAAGTTTAAATTATTGCAGTGAATTTAATATCAATGCTGAAAATATTGGAAGTGAATTTAAATTATTAAATTGAATTTATTGACAATATTGAAACTTTTTATATAATTTTTATTTTTATTTCTATGTGTAAAGAATTGTGCCCTAACCCCATAAAGCGAACTATTGGATAAACTAGTGATAAGTAATTAATTACTATATTGTTATCATAAATATTTAAATAATTATTTAATTTGGATTATCATCCTAAATTTAGTTTTTTTTCCCTTAAAATTTTCTTTCATAGTCAAAAAATTTCATTTACCCGATTCTCCTTTCTTATCATGTATTCCAGGGGAAAAATCAAATTGAAAAAGCTCATGAAATTGACAGAAAGACAAAATTATAATAATTCTTATTTTTTAAATACTATTTAAGAAAAGAATTCTTATTTTTTTTTTATTTCTATCTTCCTCACTGGAAAATGAAACCATGTGTAATTTCTATTCTTCCTTTTCAAACGTTCATTCACATTTTCATTTTATTTATTATGTTAGATATACCTTAAATAATCGAATGCTAAATAGATATAGTAACAAAAATTTAGATTATAAAAACCTTCAGCCATTGTTGCTCAAGTACCGAAAATTAAATGAATTCTCAATTGCAGCAGCAACACAGCTTTTCCCAAAGCGGCAACAACAATACAGAATAATAAAATATTTTAAGAGAGGAGTCTTCTGATCTATGCCTACCAGTAGCCGTAGATAGAGTACACAAGCTATTATTTATAGGTAGATCAGGGACCCCACTCACTAATTTATTTTTCAATTTTCTCCTTCCATCATGAAGATAATTAGCCATGATCAATCAATTGATCCCCATTATCAAACCCCATGACCTATCTTCATGGTCATGGGTTTGCATGATCAAGAACATGGGTATCATGAGGGACACAAATGGAAATTTCCAGCATTCTCCCACTTGGCCCTTATGAGACATAAAACTTCTTATTATGTTCTTTTCTTTTAACATGATCATGTAATCCTCCCACTCACATAAGGAATACTACACATGAATCATGGCGGTAGGACCATTATTTAATAAGTCGTCCCTTCCATGTATTACATATAAAATATCCCTTAAATAAGTACTATATGGGCATTGAAAACTTTATGAATAAACTTCCTATAAGTTATTCGAATCCAAACTTTATTTTCATCCTCATGGATAAAGTAATAAATGTGCACAAACTTTATTACAATAACTTGATGTATATATACAGAATTAAGATTAAGTACAAAATGAATCAATCAATCCCATATGCTCCACATGACTTTTAAATAATTTTACCGGTAAACCTTTAGTCATGGGATCCGTAATCATTAATTCAGTACTTATATGCTCAATAAACACTTCGTGCCTTTTGATATTATCTCTCACACGAAGGTACTTAATGTCGATATGTTTATTTCTGCTTTCACTTTTATTATTTTTTGAGAAGAGCAACACGATTATCGCAGAAGATCTTGATTGGTCTCTCTATAGAATCAACAATTTTGAGACCACCAACAAAATTTTTCAATCAAAATGCTTCTGTAGTAGGTTCATAGCACGCAATAAATTCTGACTCCATTGTAGATATAGCAACTATAGTCTACTTGCTGCTTCTCCAGGATATAGCCCCTCCAGCAAGAAGAAAGATATATCCTGAAGTAGACTTTCTACTATCTACACATCCCTCAAAGTCAGAATCTAAATATCCAACCACCTCCAAATGGTCAGTGTGTCTGTATGTCAAACTGTAATGTTTGGTTCCTTGCAAATATCGCATAACTTTCTTTGCAGCTTTCCAATGTTCCAATCCCGGGTTGCTTTGATATCGACCCAACATTCCAACTGCCATTACTATGTCAGGTCTAGTGCAGACCTGTGCATACAATAGGCTGCCAACTGCAGATGAATATGGGATATCCTTCATTTGTTCCTTTTCCAATGCATTTCGAGAACATTGATCATTACTGAATCTATCCCCTTTAATGATAGGTACTACAGAACCGTTACAGTTCTTCAGTTTGAATCTCTCTAAAACCTTTTCAATGTAGTCCTTTTGAGACAGTTTCAATATTCTTTGTTTTTTGTCTCTGTGAATCTCTATTCCTGTGACATAAAAGGCTTCACCCAAATCCTTCATTTCAAAGTTTTGAGAGAGGAAACCTTTGGTCTCGTGTAGCAAACCTAAATCATTACTTGCAAGCAAAATATCATCTACATACAGGACTAGAAAAATAACTTTACTTCCACTGACCTTAAGGTATATACATTGATCAATAAGGTTCTCAATAAAACCATATGAGGTAATGACCTTGTGAAATTTGATATACCATTGACGGGAGGCTTGTTTTAGTCCGTAAATAGATTTCCTTAGTTTGCAAGCTTTCTGACTGTTATCATCAAAACCTTCAGGTTGTCTTCATGTAAACCTCCTCTTCAAGATCCCTATTTAGAAAGACTGTTTTCACTTCCATTTGATGTAGCTCTAGATCAAAATGAGCTACTGATGCCATGATTATCCTAAATGAATCCTTCTTAGATACTGGAGAGAAGGTTTCATGATAATCAATGCCTTCCTTTTGAGTGAAACCCTTGGCCACAAGTCTAGCTTTATATCGTTCAACATTACCGGAAAGCATCTGTTTTGGTTTTGTAAACCCATTTGCAACATATGGCTATAGCTCCTTTTTGGTAAGTCAACGAGATCCCATACTTGATTTTTAGCCATGGATTCCATCTCTTCTTTCATGGCATTAATCCATAATGTGGAGTGTTCTCCACTCATGGCTTTTGAAAACATTTTTGGATCATCTTTAGGCCCATCATCAAAATCGGACTCTTGGAGATATACAATATAATCACTAGAGATTGCAGGTCTAATTATTCTAGAGGATCTTCTTAATTCTACTTGCTCTGTATTTGGCAGAGTCTGAGTAGGTTCAATCTGAACTTGTTACTCATGAGTTGACTGTTCCGTAATTGATTGTGGTTCAAGGTAATCATTTTGAATTTCCTAGAGCACAATCAAACGTCCATGAGGTAAAAGGAGTTTTGGTCAACTCTTGTGTTTCCTCAAATTCTATCATTTGAGGACAAACACTTCCACTACGTTCAGAATCCTCCAAAAATTTTTGCATTTATAGACTCAACAATTCTAGTACTATTAGAAGGACAGTAAAACCTAAATCCTTTGGAGTTTACTGCATAGCCAATAAAATAACCGCTGATTGTCCTGGGGTCTAATTTCTTCATGTTTGGATTATAAATCCTCACTTCAGCATGACAACCCAATATGTGTAAGTGATTTAAACTTGGTTTCCATCCATTCCATAATTTAAAAGGTGTCTTAGGAATAACCTTGAATGGGACCCGGTTTAATAAATACATAGCAATTTTTAAGGCTTCACTCAATAAAGATAAAGGCAACTTAGAATAACTAATCATGCTCCTTACCATGTCCATTAATGTGGGATTCCTTCTTTCTGCCACACCATTTTGTTGTGGTGTGCCAGGCATTGTGTATTGAGCAACAATGCCTTCCTCTTCAAGTAATTTTGCAAATGGACTTGTCATTTGTCCCTTTTCTGTGTACCTACCATAGTACTCTCCGCCTCTATCAGATCTTACGATCTTGATTTTCCTGTCCTTTTGTTTCTCTACTTCTACCTTATAGGTCTTGAAAGCATTTAATGCCTCAGCTTTATCATTTTAGAAGATAAAGAAACATGAACCTTGTATGGTCATCAATAAAAGATATAAAATATCTTTGACCATTTAAGCAGGGAGTAGAAAAAGGTCCACATATATCAGTATGTATGATCTCAAGAATGTCAGAACTCCTTTTGGCACCTTTAGTGGTCTTGTTGGTTTGCTTTCCCTTTATGCAATCCACACAAGTACCAAAATTAGTAAAATCAAGAGTTTTTAAAACTCCATCATGTACTAACCTTTTGATTCTCTCTATAGAGATATGTCCCAATCTCCTGTGCCATAACCAAATAGAGTTCTCATTCATAAGACTCCTCTTTATGCCAATGTTTGTATGTAATGATAAATAATTGTTCTCAAAGTTGGGATCTAAATCAATTTTGAATAAACCATCGATTTTTATTCCACCACCAACAAGGTTTTCACCTTTAAAAATATTAAAGGTTGAGTTGATAAACCAAAAACCATAACCAATAATATCCAATTTTGAAACAGAAATTAAGTTTCTTGAAAAATACAGAATAAAAAATACATTATCCCAAATCTAAAACATATCCGGATTTCAAAATCAACCTAAATGTCCCAACGACCTCAACTTGAGAAAATAATTTATTTCCAGAATATACTCGTTGTTCATGGCTTGCTGGTTTCCTTGTGTTAAGAAAACCCTGCATTGTATTAACAATATGGATTGTAGAACCAGAATCAATCCACCATGTATTACTAGGAGCCTCAACAAAAAAAGATTCATGACAAACTAGAGATATGATATTTTCTTTCTTAGAAACATCAACCTCTAGGGACTTCAGTTGAGCAGACATGTCCCTCATTTCCATGATGTGCTCTCGCACACTTCTGGAACTGTCAAAGGTTTTGCTTTGATAGCCTTTTCATTAGAGTGCTGACTAAGACTTTATCAGAACTGACAAATTGTTCCTCAACAACTTTGATAAAATCCTTAGCCTTTGTGCATTCTGGGATTGAACCCTCGAATGCCCTTAATGACATGAGATTTCATAAATATGAGACTTAAGCGATTAGATCGCTCTCACCGTTCATGTTTAGAAATCTCTAGTGTCGTATTGGATTCCGTTAGGGTAGGTGGTTCGTCCTCACGGAGCGACAAGTCAAGTTCCATGCACCCCAATGTAAAAAGCAAATTTTCTTTCCATTCATAAAAGTTATTACCATTTAGCATCGAACTATTTCAATCAAAGCGGAAGGAATAACTGAAATTATCAAGAAAATTAAAATTACTGTATTGCTATGAAATAACTTTATTTAAATTAACCAATATCAATTTAATAATAAATTTCAACCTACCTGTGGGCAAAGGTTGCATCACGCATGAAATTTATTACTTATTAATAAGTCTAATAAATTTAAATTTTAATAAATAAAAATTTCCGTACCTGTGGGCCTAAGATAAATTTTATTTATTAAATATTAAATTTACTATCTTATTCTAATTAAGTCATAAAAATAAAACGTCCCTGTGGGGATTAACAATTAAATTTATGAATTAATTACAACCCGATGTTAATTTTCCTTATGAAGTTCACATATATTTTCTTGATGTAACTATCATTTATAAAATCAGACGATGTGGTATTTCTAAAATTATTATGAGAATTACTACTTCATTAACATCTAATAATTATATTGATGCCTAAATAAGGTTCTTAGAAATCAAACAAACCAATATGAATTAAATAATATTTTTTTCCAAATTACAACCGGGTAAGTTTCGAGAAAGTGAGGTGGGTCTCAATGGACACACTTAAATACCAACACTTTCCTAGACAGAACTTTTCTAGACATTGAAAATTGGATAGTACCATAAAATTCATTAACATCTATAGTTTAATTGATTATTCTTAGGTCCAACATCAATTAATTTATATTTAAATAATATAAATCACATGATATATTCCTAACTTAATGTAATGTATTAATTCAAATACCTTTACGTCATA